>OX595839.1:2410000-3055600 GCA_951392215.1 Epirrita christyi | reverse complement strand
GGTTCAAAAACAATGCCCAGGTAGTTTCTATGCATTGTTGTTTAAACAATAGACAAACATAATTACTGTCTTTCATTTATTTAACATATCGTCAGTTATTATCATTATTACTGAAACAACAATTATGTGTAAATTCCTTCTAGTAATCGATTTGACAAAATCGCTGTGCGCCTCTTTCTTATGTTTTTGACACCTTTGAAAAGTTCAAAGACCATAACTGTTTTAGCTTAGCATAACAGTTTTCTCATATAATATTATAGTCTATCTTATAGTAAAACTGTCTACTTGCAACAGGCATGCATGACTCTTTTCAAGTCTTTTTTCCGTGGATAGACAAGCTTCCTCAAAATCATCATTCATCTGTTTACGTTCACTGCTGGACGAGGTATGAAGTTCGTTGGTTTGTGGATCTCAAACAAAAAAGCTTTTGTTTTATAACTAGCTCTCGGTTTGCCCCATGCAAAATCTTGAGGCTGTTGCCAGGATTTATGTGTAGGTAGTTAGTAGAAATAAAATCTTATAGTGAAGCAACTCCATTATTTATTTATTTTATTTATTTATTAAACAAACTGATTACAAAAAATTTGGTTAGTAATGTCTTAAAACCTAAGTTAGGCTTGCATAGACACTAGGTTCTCGATGAAATAGTTTTATATTGTTATATTAAAATACGTCCAAAACACGAGCAATGCATGAAATAAGCATAATAAAAAAAAATATGAATATATATATATATTATTTATATATATTAATATTATTAATTCATGTAAACCCTCCCAAATGACCACAAGCCACATGGGACTACCTCTGTCGTTGCTGGTTGGAGATGACGCCCGTTCTCTTGCATACCCCCTCTTTGCTCTGTCGAGGCGGCTGGTTTGCACCTCTATGCGGTTTTATTACACAAACGCCTCTAGCTAAATTTTTATTTCAAACTGCAGTGCCAGAATCTTGTGAATAGGTCCTACACCACTGAAAACCCCAATCCACAATTCGGCTTGTTACTTAGACTCTTTCACCATTACTGCAATGCGGCTATGGAATGGTATCCCACACCATATTCGAGATGTCTCTTCTATCGTATCAAGTACCTAATGTATGTATCTATTGTTATTGTGTACCTGCTAAAATATTGTTCATGTATGTTTACCTATGTTGTGTATGTTTAACTATACCGAAGTAAATAAAGTACTACCTACCTAATTCTTCTCCACGTATTATGCACCACCTACATAATCCGCACGACACAAAGTTTAGCTGGTAGAGAATGCTTCCCAGCACATGACGCCTATGTACATGATTTGTTTTTTACGTCATAAATTATATTCTATTCTATTCTATAAATACCAGAACGCGGCCGGGTCTGTCGCTGGCGGTTGATGAGTGCAGCAAACGCTGAACTTTTGAGTGGATAGAGAGTGAAGAGCAGAGTATAGAGCAACGAATTAGTCTTCTGGCAGAGTATGAAAGTAAAAAAAAAGCTTATTGCCGAGAAAATAAATTCAAGATCCAAGATTCAAGATTAAATTGTTTATTTGCAAGAATACACAAATAGTTTTACACTTTTAGGTCATAAATCTATTCTAGTCGATGCATTAAGCCTGCATGCAGGCGTACAAAATATAAAAGTCTAAATAAGAATTATCATTTCAAAGAAAACCCTAGTCACACAGAGTTATCTAATAGCCAAAGAATGTCTATTCTTAAGACGATACTCTTTAAAAAAAATTCGCACGCTAACTCCGCCCATGAGCCCCGATTAGAAAATGATAGCGCTAGAAGAGATAGCGGTATAGATTCTGTCCCGCCCAGAAGCACTCAGAAGTAAATGACGTGAGCGACATGTGATAAAACTTCGTTTTGCTTAAAAAGTAGAAATATAAAAATAAATCATCTTCTATTTTGTTACGTGCTGTGATTTTCTACCGAATTCTGTAAAAACCATCTATTATTCTATTTACCATCAATATCTTCCTAGATTCGAAGGATGGACGTAAAAAAGGTTTAACGAAGGCCGGTAACAAAAATAAATCTATCGAGAAAAGATTTATCAATCGTGTTTCTGATCTATGATTTCGTTAGATTACATCCTCAAGTAATCACTGTATAAACATCAAGTTAGTAACTTTTACCTTTACTGAGTGAGAATGTAACGAAGTGACACCAAAGTCAAGGAAGCTCGTCTATTTATTTCATTCAATACTTTCAGTTCTTCAGATAACTTATAGTATAATATATATAGACATATTATAAACATTTCTCTTATAAATTATAAATTATTGTCATTATGGTATGTAGATTGTTATAGCAAATTGATAAACTTAACTCTTTTTTGTCGGGTTATAACATAATTGCGGTTTTTGAAATAAATAGGGGGGGGGGGGTATATGGGTTTTATAAACTTTGATAACTGTAATAACTTTTACAGCTAAACCAAAATCTTAATTATTTTGCTGACCGTTGGTATTGATGATAATGATGACCCAGTCTTTCTTAATTACAAAAATGAAAAATACTGCTGTGTTTTACACTCAAAAAATTAGCATATCCAGTAAGTTTACTTACCTATTTCATACACTTCAGCATTAACACAAATTTCGGTACGTCATTAAACCGGTTGGGTCATTGTTTTCGCCGGATGTAAATTTACGTTTCTATGTAATAAATATTCAAAAGTCAAAAGTCAAAAAGTATTTTGTTCATTTAAATCACAAGGATCATTTTTAATCGTCTTATAAACTAAAATTACCTTTGTTCTCACGCGAACCAGGGCAACAAACACGGCTTGGCTTAAATTGATGATTCGAAAAAATAACTTAATTTTTTACAAGGTTGTGGTTACATGGCACAAAATAAATAGGTACAGAAGGCCAGCTCCGGCTGAACCTGATTTTAATTATCTACGTTTGACCACTATAACAACAAATTTTAAACAATAAAACAAAATAGGGGTGTTCATACGAAAACCGTTGTACGGTTACGTTGTATTTTTTTACATTAATGTTTTTGGTGGGTAAATATAACACATTTTCGTCGCTTCGTACGATACAAATAAGTAAACACACAAAATAATAGGTATCTAGTTACACTACGTGATAGAATTCAAAATGTAGAAAAACTAAAATTAAGGACGTAGCTCTCCGAATTATCAAGTTGAAAAGGCAATGGACAGGCCATATTGCTCGCCAATATACACCCGTAGGGGACTAAAGGTTATCGAGAGGCGACGACGAACCAGACGACTAAAGCTACGCGTCGTGGCATCTTAATGGGTAGTGGATTTCAACAGGCTGATGATGATGATTACATATTTATTAGTATATCTTTAATACGTAATACGTTGTTGGTCGTACAAGGGCACACCCCCTTCCAGGCAGCACACGGGAGATGCACGGAGGCCAGACGTTTACCAGAAGACGAAAAAAGTAGTTCTGTCGGTTTGTCCAATGTCCATTCCGTTCACCCTTAGGTCCAGATAAATAGAACGTACTTCACGATGACTAAGTCTTAGCCTTACTTTGAAATCGTCCCTGTCACTGTCACACGAATGTTAAAACACGCGTATTAGAGAGAGACAGGGATGATTTCAAAGTAAGGCTTAGATTCAGTCATCGTGAAGTACGTTCTATTTATCTGGACATTGCAGTCATTGGTCTAGTTACGTGTCCTAGCAGACAAAAATGCATTAAATGTGTTAGTGACCTCAAAAATACTCTTGCATTTTATTAGTGCAAAATCGTACAGAGGACATTTTCAAAACAATCGACGAGTATTAAATAAATAAAATAAAAAAGCCATTTATTCTACTACAATTTCCTTAATGTCATTAGATGCTATTGTTATTAATTATTATTACTATTATTTATGTATTTTCCATGTAATTTTATCTTAATCTTAATTCGCAATCAGGTAGTAGTCGCCCTTTTGGCGTAGGGCTCCCCCATTTCTTTCCATGTTTTCCTGTCTCTGGCCTGTCTCGATCGTATCGACGAGTATTATTGGGTCCTAAATTGATTTTAGCAATAGCCGGCTATTCAGAATTTTATGTTAGGCGAGTAATGTAAGTAAGTATTAATAATTCATACATCTAGACGAACTAAAACTGAGCGAAATAATAAATAGTAGTTTATAAAACTGTTGCATATTAAGGGTTTTTTAACTCTCACTAGTATTTTAAGAAAAATACCAGTGTGAGTTAAAAAAACGAGCCGAAGGCGAGTTTTTTTTATAGCATCACACGAGTGTTTTAAGAACAAATTATGTGCAGTTTTATACACTACTTTATCTTATATCATGAAATAGATAATACAATATTTTATCTACTCTCATACTGAAATAATATAAAGATTAAAAAATTAAAAACAAAACTTGAATGACGATCTTTACGCACAAGCTATCGAAATAAATTTAAAAATTAAATTACGATACAGCTCTTCTATGGACAACTGTATCATAAATGACTTTTTTCCATTCGAAAGTTAAAAATTACGCACCATACAACGGAACGTGTGGTAAAATAGGTACTCTCACCTGAGTACCTTCTTTACTGCATTCTCCGTTGAATAGCGCCGTGCGTATCCTTTACGGTTTTTTTTAATTTCCATAAAAATGTACATATAAAAATTACAACAAGGATTATGAAGATAAATTATGCGGAATGTTCGAACCTCTTTGGAAGCGCTTTTGCTCAATACGTTTGTTTCACTACTAAAGATCTACTACAGACAAAATGAGTCTAAAGATTTAGTTCTAATTTTCACCACGCGCACGTGGAGCTATTTGCAAATTCGCAGCCATTTTCATATTGACTGATATTTATAATCAAAATATATTGATATATTAATATAAGTTCAAGCGAGGAGTCCGATATTAATATGGAATCTACTCCACCTGATATCATAAATGAGGAGCAAATTGCAGATTTTTTTTTATAATGGTTACTTATTTTCCTGAGCAGCCATGACAGGGCATGTCCCGTTTATTTGCTCTGTGGTTGCTTGCTTTGTTCGTTCGTTGGGAGTAGTGTATCTACATAGAATGTGTTGCCTACGCTAGCTTTATTACGATCATCACATCAGTACAAGTTCTTCAATTCAACATTTCGATTTTACGCGAAAATATTTTCCTTGCTCAAGACCTTGGAGCCAAGACGCGAGCGAAATGCAGTTCTGGTCAAAGTTGTCAACAGCTGTCGAAACATTTTACCACTGGGTAAATTGTATCCGCCCCGCCATTTGTTTTGTCTTGTGTTGCTCTCCGTGAGAAAGATATTTTAGGAATCTGCATTAAACGAAGCGAGATAATTAAAAAATTACAATGGGAAAAGGTTTTACATATATTTAGCCAAGTTTACACAAGTGTACACTAACTAGGCTCCATACATCTTGAAACAACACCTTTAAAAAATTACATTACGATACAGCTCTTCTATGGACAACTGTATCATAATATAACTTTTTTTCTATTACGATATAACTTCAGTTAGACCATGGAGGTTGCAAGGCAGTTTTCTACATAATCTGTGGACGCGGTGCAACATGCATGCACGATAAGCAAATAGATTTTGGCGCTAAACGTTTCCAAATAAATGGTAAGAGGTTCATTGACATGTTTGTTGCAGCTTCAAGAATGTCCGGTGTTGTAAGATTTTCTTCAGTAACGCTACTGTCGTTTTCAGTCATTTTTTAAAAAACAAAAACTAATTTGACTATGAAATTTGCGTAAAATTACAGCTAATGTTTGCATTTATTTGTAAACGTTTAGCGCCAAAATCTATATGCGCGAGCGTGTTGCGCCGCGTCCATAGATTATGTAGAAAAACTGCATTGCAACCTCCTTTGTCCAACTGAAGTTGTATCATAATGGAAAAAAGTCATATTATGATACAGTTGTCCATTGAAGAGCTGTATCGTAATTTGATTTTTAAATTTATTTCGATAGCTTGTGCGTAAAGATCGTCATTCAAGTTTTGTTTTTAATTTTTTAATCTTTATATTATTTCAGTATGAGAGTTGATAAAATATTGTATTATCTATTTCATGATATTAGATAAAGTAGTGTATGAAACTGCACATAATTTGTTGTCACACTCGTGTGATGCTATAAAAAAAACTCGCCTTCGGCTCGTTTTTTTAACTCACACTGGTATTTGAGCATAATTTATCTTCATAATCCTTGTTGTAATTCTTATAGATTTTTATGGAAATTAAAAAAACCGTAAAGGATACGCACGGCGCTATTCAACGGAGAATGCAGTAAAGAAGGTACTCAGGTGAGAGTACCTATTTTACCACACGTTCCGTTGTATGGTATGGTAGGCTTCGTAAAGGCATTCTTTGAGCAAATGTGTTGAAAAAAATATTACAAACCAATAATGTTAACATGCGACAAATAAGAAGATAATTATCATACGACTTGACGTATGTAATGACCTGGTTTGTAGCAGTACCTGCCTGAATACTGAATTATTATTTTTAAGGTAGGTATGTAGGTACCTAGACCTACTTAAATGCTATTAAAAAACGGTACTTTAAAAGGTTAGATAACTTAAAAAATTATAAAGTAATTAAAATATATTAATATTTATTATTTAATTATTTTTTATTTTATTTTTTTTGATTAGTTATTATTAGCAATAATATTGTACCTACATTAGATAATGGTATCTATTA
Source organism: Epirrita christyi (assembly GCA_951392215.1). Taxonomy (NCBI): domain Eukaryota; kingdom Metazoa; phylum Arthropoda; class Insecta; order Lepidoptera; family Geometridae; genus Epirrita; species Epirrita christyi. Next base: position 3,048,929 of record OX595839.1, on the reverse strand, counting down.
TGTGAGTATCAAGTAAGCCATGTGAGTAAATTTAGAAAAAAAAACAATGATTAACAAAAACAATTTTTATTTTTTAAAAATCACCGAAGCTTATGTTTGTCTCATTTCTTTCTTTATTGTTGTGTGCATCCAACTGCGCATCTTTTGGATTTTCAGGCTCGTTTTTCGTGTAAGTTCTCTCGAAAAATAATTGAAATCAATTATTCTATTACCAGCTTCAAATGTTCTCTGTAACAATAGTTTGAGAAAAAAATAAATATCTGTCACAACAAAAAGCTACAATAACCAAATCTAGGCCTTAAGTCTGGCCAAATACTTACATTTGCGTCACCAACTTTGACAGGTGCTTCAACTACTAACTCATTCTTTTCAATTTTACTTTCATAAAAGACATCGTCGTTGTTAAGACCTACTTGAAATGTTAATGTTGCCACACCACCGCCAGGTATATACTTCACAAAATAATTGGAAAATATTTTTTCGTATTTTGAGAGACACGCGAGCGCACGTCCTTACCTCAGAAAAGCCAGCGGCTGACTGGGGCGGAACTGCAAGAAAGTGATAGCGCTATTACCCATCTGACTACGGGAAGAGCTAATGTATAGATTTGTGCCGCTCAAAAGTAACTGGCGTAAGCGACAAATGATAAATCATCGTTTTGCTCAAAAACAAGCAAATACAAAATTAAATCCTTTTTCATTTATGTAGGTACTGCAGTTACCTACAGAAATGTATAAAAATTATCCGTAAATATTATCTAGATAGGAAGGATGGGCGTAAAAAGGTTTTAATGAGAACCGATTTCAAAAAATAAATCTATTGAGAAAAGTTTTACCAATCGTGTTTCTGTTTTCGATTTATTTAGATTATAACCTCAAGTAATCACTGTATTAACATCAAGTTTGTAACCTTTACCGTTATTGAGTGAGAATGTAACAAAGCGACTCTAAAATTTTAACCTATCACCTTAAAAGTGGGGAAAATAAAAACAAAATTTAGAAAAAACGAGTTCGTCAAACTTGTCAAAAAATCATAATTATATTATGGGGATAGGAAACACGTAGTAGGTAGTCAATGTAAAAAAAAAATTTCTAGTGCGAGTCGGACTCGCGTGATGAGGGTTCCGTACAAGTATACCATAGTAGGCTATGTACATAATATTATGTTAAAATGACGATGCCTTTTTTCAATAGAAGAAGCTAAGTGTAACCCATGTAATATATTTTTTTTTCTAAATTTTATTATTGTTTTGTTATGCCATTTTACAGCGGATTTTTTATTGCATACATAAATTTATTGATACTTATTGTTAAAAACATTTAAAATCATGGTTTTATTAGAAAGATACTGTTATTTTAAACTATAAATTTACTGTAACTTATAATACTGTATTATTGTTACTTTTTAATGTAATCCTGTTATGCCTAAAATGACGAGAGACTGATGTCACACTACCTTAATTATTATTATAATATTAATAATTATTAATTGTTTATGTGACATTCTTTTTAATAAATGATATTGTATTTTATTCAATTCTATAGTACACAGGAACAGGAGTAATTTTAATTTATAAGACTATTCAAAATGATCCTGTGATTTCAACCAACAAAATCCTTTTGATTTTGATTTGATTTGAGTAACCAGACCTATTCGGTCTCACTACGAAAGATGGTTTAAACCTGGTTTTAGACCAGGCCGATACTATTCTGGGTTTAAAAATTAATATTTAGGATAAACGACTTTAATACGAAAGCAGATGGTTTGTTTTTCGATATCAACCTCTCGAGCTAGATAGTCCGAGGCTATGCCAAGAATGAGATAACCTCGGACTCTGGTTTTTCTAAACCCTTGTGGGTGGTCTAAAAATAGACAGATGATTGCTTGTTGGAGGTTAGAATTATTATTTCTACATCTCAAATGTGACACTTTCATACCAGGATTGGTATTTCACTTTGGAAAGTGTAGTTGCGCGAGAATTGATTTCGGAAAACAAACCATAAGCCATAAGTACCATAAGTATTAAAGTCATTTAACCTATATGTAAATAATATAAACCAAGATCGGTAGGCCTGTTAGTTTCCTTATTTATTTCATTTCAGGAGCTTACAGCTCAAAGGGTTAAATACCTAAAAGAGTTGACCTTCATTGGGTTGCGATAAGAAGCACTTCCTTTATATAGGTATACAATCTCTCATTATGAATATTTTCTGTTTCCGCTAAGAATGTAAAGATTTTAAAAGATTTTCGTTTACGGTTTCCTGTAAACTACCTATCAGTAAATTCTGTATTTTTTTTAAATATTTATCTGGGTATTTTTGGAGATATGAAATTAAAGGAATGTACACGATTTCGTGTATTTTCTTTAAAATCTTTTAGACTATGCATTTTCAGATTATAAAAATATGTATTTATATTATTTATATTCCTACAAGTTTGTATAACAAGCCCGTTTATTTGATATAATTATCACGTGGTGCATTTGCCAAAAAAAAACATAATATATGCTAGTTTGGCCGCCCAAATTTACCCCCGAAATCAGAATATGTTTATTTTCGCTACCTACGTAATCTTTGATTGCGTCACCCAACTCTTTATTATATGTACCTACCAAATTTTAACTTTGGTGTTATATTTACAGGTTCAGTAGATTCGGAGAAAATAGGCTGTGACAGACAAACAGACACCAGAGTGATCCTATAATGGTTCCGTTGGTACTTTTTCAGGAACGGAACCCATAAAATAGAATCAATTGTTGTCGGTTACCGACTCTAAAGGCAGAGGCTGGCGCAGCGCGACGGTAAAGTGTTTAGCCCTTTTGGACCTGATGGTATGCACACGTCCCAGTAAACACAAGCCCAATGGGATAAGGTATCCACGCTACTTTGTCACAGGACTGCACCTTTAGTTTTACGTAAAACGTTCATATCCCTTGCATTTAGTATATGTGCTTCTAATTAAGATAAATAAAATAACTCTATAATTATGTTTTTTATTTATTAAAAAAAACCCCAAAAAGTCGCTAAATTTGTATGCGTTACCATGGAAATTTCGTATGTCTCCGGACCGATGGGATACACAATCCAATACTGAAAAAGTGTTTATTTGGCCTGAAATCTGCTTCTGAATATCTTTTTAGAGGTTCTAGTAATCAGTTAAACTAATTTTAAACATAATACTAAAAGAGTTTAAACTTTTTTGCGTGCAGTCTTTTTGGTGCACCCCCTTGTCGGTCTCAAAAGTTTAAAGCCAATTTTCCAAATAATAGACAAATGTCGAACTGTCAGCAATATCTGACATTTCCATACAATTTTTTTCGTTTTATATTTTGTTTACTGAACCTATCAGTTTTGAAATATTATAATGATCATCTAACAAGTGCGAGAATTGGGCCCCTAAAGGTTAATTATTGGTTAAAATCTCATTGCTGAGATCGAATAAAAACAATAATTGTTTATGTGCGTTATACAATTGTGATGATAATCTCATGGAGGAAATTTATCTGAGAATACGGGCCCAGTCGCGCGCGTTCAAACACCGTGAACTTACGTCGCGTGTCGCTAGTCTCCAAGGCTACCCTTAACCGCGAGCGTCCACTAATCACTATAGTTGATAAGCGCCTACTTTATTTGCAAAGAATCACAATATCTCAAGCTGTCTGTGGTGCCGGTTCACAAAATAACTATTGCAAAAATTTTCGTTACGTTTCTTTGGTTCCTGTAACTTTTACCAAGTAGAAGTTTATTCGTGGATAATTTTAATAATAATTGTGAGTACATGATTTTAATTTTGTTTATAAAATCGGAAAGTTAATGTTTTAAAATATTTTCTAAGTATTCTACTACTGGGCACTACTATTATCAGTACATGATATTTCTATCTAGGCTAAAATCCACTCTTAATTATCGCCATTAAATTAATTATTATTAAGAGTTGTTACATCATTGCTTTGTTTTTGCAAAAATAATTAATAAATGTCTTAAGGCCTACATGTACGTATATCATTTAAATATTTACTACCACATTTCGCAAAAAAATATTGTAACTTTATTATATTATGCAAATTAATATCCCAGTGCTTAGTTAGGACAAAAAAAAACAAAAAATTACATTGTTTTTATAAGTAATAAACATAGTTCAAATGGTTATTTTTGTAGGCACAGTTGAGGTTAATAACAGGTATTGTAAAAAAATCGTTACGATAATTAATAGGTAGCTTAACCTACAATTCGTTAAGTTTTGAAACAAATAGTAGTCATATTAAATTAGGTAATTATGTTATCAGTAAAGTTTTTAAATAATACATACTCATTAGTTCAGGCAACAATGAATGCACCTAATACTAATATTAATATTATTTTTTTAATTCATTAGAAATAATATAAAATAAAAGTATCAACTCTATCACTCTAGCCTAAAATTAAATTATAAACATTACATAAAAAGTAAAAATTACTAACTATTAATATAACGATAGTATCTTTATTTACAGATAGAATAATATAAATAATACAAGTATAATATACAAAATGTAATACAAATGAAACAGTTCAGCTATCTAAAGACCAATCAAAGTATTATTTTAACTGAAATTTACTATTAATATAACTATCTAATTAAAATGATGTATCCTGTGTCCTAATATATTAATAATTAAGCTGTACAGTAATAACAGTGCTAGTTTAATTGCATTTGGAATAGCAAATTGATACGTAGCTTTTCACCGTTGTCTTTAGATTAGTAAACGTATTTTTCATGACTAAAAATTATAACTAATTGTCAACAGTTGCTTTAAAATGGATAAGCTCAGCTCTCCTATAATCACATAAAACAACCTCTCATATCTCACTAATATAAATGCGAAAGTTAGTATGTTTGTAACTTCTTCACGCTGGAGCGATTCGGTTGAAATTTGGAATGGAAATAGCTTAAACCCTGAATTGATATAAAGGAACACATACACATGTAATAACGTATAACATAGTCCTTTATTGTTCTCATCAATTCCAGTCCATCCCAAGGTTGTCTGGAAGAGATCGCTCTCAGCGATATGACCGCCCATTGTACTTCCATACGTATAATTTTAATAAATTTTAATTTTAATGTGGTGTGCAATAAAGTGTTTTTCTATTCTATTTTCTATTCTAATATAGGATAACATACACTAATAATAATTCGATGACATCTGATTAAGAGTACATTCAAGATTTATCATAGAAGGATAGTTCACTATCACACGGAATCTGTACGTACAACGGATCTATAAGTACCTACAACGGATCTAAAATACCGGATCTATCAGTTGCACTCAAACCAGAACATTGACTCGTGAGCGGAACATGTGGATGACACAGACACAATTGGTTGTGTGTTGAGTGCTCTTTCTTAATTACTCTATTAGATTGAGAGACGCTCTAATTTCACACTCTCCCCCTTACCTAACCCCTGACCGCGAACTAATGAAGATAGAATGCAATATCCGTGACACTTAACTACATAACGGACACTAAAAAATACTAAGTAACTACACAAAATTGTGTTAATTGGATTTGATTAAATCTGAGTGCTAGAAACAAAGGCTTTTGGTAATTTAAACGAATCAATAGACGACCGACGCGGAAGGTTCAAAACAGTGCGTATAAACAACTAGGACTCAACAACTTTCTCGGAATTCATCATCATCATTTTCAAGACAGTTCTTTTTTTATGCTACTTGGCAAGCAGACAAGCTTACGGCCCACCAGAAGGAAAGCAGTTACCGTAGCCTATGAACGCCTGTAACACCAGAGGCATCACACGCGCGCTGCCGACCCTGAGACATAAAGATGAAAAGTCTCATGTGCCTGTAATTTCACCGGCACCCGTACCCTTCAAACCGAAACACAGCAATGCGAACACTACTGCTTAGCGGCAGAAATAGGTACGGTAGGTGTTATGTTATGTTTGCACAGACAAACAAACATAGACGTACGTTGTTCGTTTAAAGAACAGGGGGAAAGAAGTAAGTGATTTTATTTGACTAAGTAAGCCTAATATAAACAAGACTTTAGCTGATTATAACGTGGTAACTCAAACAGTTCAAATGCCTTTACCATTTTAAAATACATATTTGAATAATAATTACCGATTATGTGCGTAGTCTATACAATTTAGAGGGTAAATCTTTATACTCCTATAGTTGGCGTGTGGATACAATGAGGTAATACGCTAAATAAAAACTAAATCAATTGATTAGGTAAAATACAAATACGGGAAACTGTTTTTCACATTGCTTTTTAGAGTTTAGTAGGTACTAACGTTTGATTCTCGAAATACCTAGAATACCTACTCATTTTTAACTTTTAAACGACTTCACAAAAAGGAGGATGTTCTCAATTCGGTTGTATTTTTTTTGTATGTTTGTTACCTCATATCTCCGGCGTTTATGAACCGATTTGGAAAATTCTTTTTTTATTTGAATACTTCCAGAATCTAGTTCTGATGATGGAATCCATGAGGAATTGAGGGAACTCCTCAAATATTGTAGGCATACATATGAAGATTTTGGTATTTTCAGCAACAAACCAAGCATTTGCATTCAGAAAGTATCATAATCCTTTCACCACTATGGTTCTTTCATCATTTTTTTTCATCCAAATATTTAGCCAAATACAATGGCGGAAGTCGGTTTTTTAAATGAAAAGTATATACTAATTATTTTCAGGAATATACTTATATACCTACTTACTTAATATGTATTATTGTATCTCATTTTAATAAACCCTCATCATAATCATCATCATCAATGTCATCAGCCTGTAGAAGTCCCCTGCTGGACACAGGCCTTAAGCTGCCTCCATCCACTGACTTCCTGCTAGGTTTATACTCTCTTTATCCATCGAGTGGAGGTCCATTCATGTGTTGTATTATATAAATAAATCAAAAATGTCATAGGTTTGACTATGACGTCACTAGCATTTCAACGGTCTAATAAATTAATTTATGACGCCCTCATTGGTGGTAAAACCAGCCAAACATGCGTGCATGTGTTGGAGTTTTAGTTCTGGAATACAGAAACTGATAAGAACTTCCTTAACGGTAGGTAAAAAACGAATCCATATTATTTTGAGAATATTATCACATACATTGGGTGTTGTAGTAACATGGTACTTGTAGTTCCTTGATAGCCACGATACAGGGAATCCTAGTTTGGGGTCAGGACTATGTATGTGACTGTTAGAGTGCTATGTTATGTTATGTTATTTTCCGCAATCTAATATCGTTTACAGTGAACACTCGTGAGTGCAGCGTGGCCGATTATGCGGCCTTTGCGTTTATTTTAATATTAATCTAGTACTTAATTTTTTAATTAGAGCTTAAAGAAGAGAAATTTAAAAAAAATGCCTACTATTTAAAAAAACAACTCATTCTTATCATTCTTTGTATAATCATTCACCACCACCATCATCATCATCATCATCATCAGCCTGTAGAAGTCCACTTCTGGATATAAGCCTCCCTCCTAGAATGCCACGACGAAGTCTTGATCCTGATGCAAAAAACAAATTATTAAATTTTTTTTTTTACATAAAGTTACCTCTTATCCTCGCTCAGTAAAAATAAACCTTTGCATTTTTTCTTTTTTTTTCTTTTGTGTATACACATAAAAACAAACATGATAAATATTTAACATTATATAACTCTGCATGCAGGCTATCAAAGCATTGAGTATTTTAATCATCTTGATATACTGGAAAGTCAGGTACTGTCGACAAGAAAATAGTGAATCAAAACAAAATGAGGTTAGTGGCTTGTCCCGGTAGTTACTCAAATGAAAACAAACATAAAACGGACAATTGCGTGTGAGACTCACTACCAAAAGGTTCCGTTCCGTAAATTATTTATTTACTATGTAAAATTAATCATGATATTTTCTAATATGACATAAAAACACTTTTGACTATTTATTTGTTTATTAAAGAACACACACAATCATACATAAATTACACATTCAAAAAATACACGAATCAACATAGATTCTGTTAATGTATAAAAATAACGGTTTTCTAACATTCACTATTTTGTACTCAAAAGGGAAAAAAATAAAAAAAGAGAAGCACAAAAATAGTTAAAATTTTTAACTAAGATGTCAGAAAAGTTATTTTGATCAAGTCAGAGCTCTTTTAGAGTTTCAGATACTTTTTCCGGCAAAATTCACTGTCCCATTTTAAGGGTAAAAATTCGAAGTTCTCCCATTTTAGTCTTCTTTCTTTATTTGTGTCATAAAGCCTCTTCAAATTCTTCAAAAACGATGAGATCATCTAAAGGATTAATTTTAAAACAGTTTTGATAAGCAGAAACCTGCACACACATAATGTAAATGCAATAAACTACTATTTACCTAGATGGGCAACTTAACAGCGTTTTTATCTTGAATTAATTTAAGTATTAGTATTATAAAAGACACTAAACATTATATATAATACATAATATGGATTAAAGACATTATAAACGTCGGTGGATGGAGACGGCTCAAGACCGTGCGTCGTAGCATTCTAAGTGGGAGGCCTATGTCCAGCAGTAGACTGCTTACTGATGATGATGATGATGATTATGAAAGACGTCATTCCATTTATGATCTGTCATGATAACAAAACCAATAGTCCTCCAGGCTAGTCATCATTTTTACATTTCAATTTATCGCAAAACCCACTTTTGGTCACAACGTAAATGCAACTTGTTAATTGTTTTTTGCCGCTGACTGTACCACCCCTTGTGAAATCCAATTATTGCCTAATTGTTGTCAATGTTTGGCAAATTCTTCGGTACAGTCACGGTCAAGTGCTTGTGTGGATAACACGTTTGTTTGTATTGTTACAGTACCGGCAAGATGAACGCAGTGATTGGTTTAAAAAACCCGGATTGGGACTTGAGTAAGAGTAAATGTAAGTATCTAGTTACTAATGTTTTATTTTTAACTAATACTACTTCTACTTCGTGTTACTGGGTTTTTCTTGGTCACTCTGCGTTAGGTGAGAAACCAGCCTGAGGTAATGGTTCCAGGTGGTGTGTAAAGGGCTTAATGACCAACGTTCAAAGACCGTCCGCAAACATAGCCTGCGCTTAATTGAAGCCAGTGATCCCAAACACAGCAATTGTTGTCATATCAGCAGCCTTTAGACGTCCGCTGTTAATAGACGAGGCCTCCTCCATAGAATGGGGGGGGGGGAGGGTTTGCCATAGTCACCACGCTTGGCAAGGGAATTGTGAATCGCAATATTGGTGCGTTGAGTGCTGTGTTGTGTCCGGCCTAAGAATAGACCCCTCCATCTCCTCTCGTAGATGTCGTGAAAGCTGACTAAGTGATCACACCAGGGGATGAGCAGCAGCATCCGCCTGAGTACTAACGCGAAAATTGCGATCAATCCGCCTGTCAAGCGTGGTGATTATGTCAATTCCCCCCGTTGTATTTTCTGGGGGAGGCCACGTCCAGCAGTAGACGTCTAAAGGCTGCTGATGATGATAATTATGATGATGATGTTGGCATGATGATGACTAAGTTGAAATACACTTTTGATGGGCATTTCCCCAGTGTTCAAGATCAAGTTGGTTTATGTAACAAGGTATCATTTTAAAACACGTCATCGGAAAAAACAAGAGAGATAATACATAATTATAGCATTTTATCAGGCCTACTGATGACGAGTTTACCATAAAAAATAATATTGAATTTGGTGTTAACGAAATTACTCATGAAGCGTGTGAGCTGTGGGCTACTCTTGAAAACAGTTCCAATCTCAATCTAGTTTCAACGCTTGTTCGACACTCTTGAACCAAATCGAGTTTGAAATTGAGATAGAGCACGCGATTGGCTTTGCGTAAAGAACAACAGAGACAGAAAGTCGATTTCACTTAGTTTCATAAAATTCCACTCCAAATTGTGCGCTAGTATTGAATTCAAGAGTACCAAATGACCAAGGAATCTAGTACTCTCTGACGACAAAAATTACACTAAATCCTGAATTAGGATCGAGTAGAACGTCAAGAGTAGCATTGTAGTAGGGGCGCGTCAAACACAAAAGTCTTCGTATCCGACCCATTATTGAATGAAATATCTAACCAGAAGAAAAAAAGATGCTATTAAGATAATGTTTATTGCAAAAAATGCCCAAAAACCAAAAACAAAGACGTCAACACCAGCCTCTTTAAGTCCACTGCTGGACGAGACCTACCCCTTTGAGTACAATAGGGGGATTTGCCTCATAATAACCACGCTTGGCAGGCGAATTGGTGTTCGCACTTGGCGATAAGATGCTGCTGGCCATTCCCAGGTGTAATCCCTTATTAAGGCTTTTACTACATCCACGGGAGGAGTAGGAAAGGCATTGGTATTGTTAAGCTGGAAACACCATGGCTCACATAACGTATATATATTTTTTTATGCTATTTGGCAAGCAGACAAGCTTACGGCCCACCAGATGGAAAGCAGTTACCGTAACCTATGAACGCCTGTAACACCAGAGGCATCACACGCGCGCTGCCGACCCTGAGACATAAAGATAAAAAGTCCCATGTGCCTGTAATTTCACCGGCACCCGTACCCTTCAAACCGAAACACAGCAATGCGAACACTACTGCTTGGCGGCTGAAATAGGTACGGTGGTAGTACTTCCCCGGAAGAACTCTTTCACAAGAAGTTCTACTACTAACAAAATATATAATATAAATTAAACAAAACATAATTCGTGAGGTGAGGGTTTATAAAAATATATTGTTAGCAAAACAGAAATATTTAACCAATTAGGTAATTTTTTTTAGAACAGAGAGTCTTCGTAGAGTCTGTTCAGAAAGTGACCTGTCGTGGAATTTGAGAGCGTAGCTGTACTTTTGTACCTTTTTTGTTCAGTGGGCAAATACAATAGCGCATTTGTTCCGTTTTAATCTGTAACTATTTCTTAAATCTATGTTTCAAAATGCCGACATAAAAAAACCAGCTCCTAATTATGGTTGTAATGTGTAATTCACATTTTACGCGAAAGGCTCAATGCGGTCCCCTTTACGCCTTGCGCGTATAAATACGCTTTTTCGAGTCGAAACACAGACGTGTGTGGGAGCCGCATTGTTGAAGGAAAAAATTAAATAAAAAAAATTGTATGAGGCAAAAATGTAATTGCCCAAAAATTCCACCATTACAATTTGTGACAAACTATAGTTTTTTTGTTGTTTATTAAATGTTTTTGTGACGTATTTTTAATCAAACTCATTCTAATGAAGCGATGGTTCTCCAAATTTCTGAATAATAATGTATTGATGACGCACTGATTTACAAAATTACCTGGATACAAGTCACTGCGCACGCATTGGAAGACGATTTTTGATGAAGTACTACTTGTGGTTAACCTAGATTTGCATAAGTGGTATTTGGGGTTTTTGAGAAATACATAAGTAACATATCTTAATCGGCTTGTTTACCAACATTTTGTCAAACAAGTATTAAACTCTTTTTTTATAACATTGCTTACCGTTTTAATTTTTATTTCTACTGTAGCAAATCTTTGTTTTGATAATTTCTAATCTTAAATTTACATACTTTTATTAATAAGCTATTTAACGTTCCAAAAATCAAGTGAATTACATTTAATATAATGAATATGTATAGGCACTACCTTTATTTGCCTTAAGTAAAGTTATGTTGTGTAAATAACATATTATTGAACTAACGCTAAATAATAATTATCATCATCATCATCAACAGCCTATGTAGGTACGTCCACTGCTAAACGAGGCCTCCCCCATAAAATACAATGGGGGGAATAACCATAATCTCTATGGATTGGTGTTATCAGTTTGGTGTTGAGTACTCAGGTTGATGCTGCTGCTCATCAACAAATATATGTACGATCTGCAGATATTTGTTCAGGGTGTTCTGGGTATTTTCTATGATTAATAAAAAATATGTATCTATGTAATGTGTTGTATTAAGTATATCATCAGTATATCTCTGCTCAGCTTGGGGCTAGATAATGTTGTGTGAAATGTCCAGCATTTATTTTTATAATTATTATTACCAATGTTATATTACGTCCATCATATGACGTTCGATTACGGGCGTATACCTAAAATTTATGTAGTGGCAACGCGGAAGCTGATTTAAATAATATAACCAATTGATAATCTAACGTCAAATAATTAATTCAATATCACATTCGCGCGTTCGCTGTGAAATACATAGATTAAAACACTGATACAAACGTGGCAAGATAGTTAAAATTGGGATGTTGCCTTTGAGGCCCAAATTCTTGTTTTTTTTTACTACATTCCAAGCAAATAAGCAATACGGCCCACTTGATGGAAAATAGTTACCGTAGCCTATGGACGCCTGCAATACCACAGGCATCACACACGCGCTACTGACCTTGAGACATAAAGACGTAATCTTCAAACCGAAACACAGTAATGCGAGCACTACTTCTTGGCGGCAGAAATAGGTACGGACTGGTAGTACTTCCCCGGACGAACTCTTTCACAAGAAAATCTACTACTAACCAAAGCTTGATACGACTATATGGCCCACATAACGTTCTGACACTGCAGTCCGTTTGTAGTACTTAGGTATTTGGTTATTTATTTAGGTTAGTTAATAATTATTATAGTGTACTGGGAAAAGTACAGTCAATACAATAATTTCTTAATACAAAAATATGATTTAATTGGCCAATAAATGCAATCAATGGAGATGCTACAAAACTTGGCCAATTTCATCCGTCAATTTGGTATAACATCATCATCAAAAACCTTAAAAGGAATCAACACATCCCGTTGAGATGTCTAAGGTCTCTTCGACCATTCAGTCAAGGTCTCATTATTATCACTATATTCAGTTGCAAAAAACATGTGCTTAATGTTGACGGTCAACAACTCGGACGATCAAAATCATTAATTGTTAAGCATATTCATAACCGTATATGCATCGTGCGTAGGTATCTGAATATAATTAGTTATTTTTTACAAACATGCATACAATAATCTCACGACATTAATCCTCGAGTGTTTCATCGATTGTTTTCGGAGTTTTCCTCCATGACAGATTAGCATGATCTATCTTCATCATCTGGTAGATATCCACTGCTGAATGAGGCCTCCCTCATAGCATGCATAAGCTTGCGATAGGGGAATTGCCATAATCACCATGCTTGGCAGGTGGATTGGTGATCACAGTTTGGTGTAAAGTACTCGGGTAGATGATGCTGTCCATCCCCTTACGTAATCCCTTAGTTGGAGGAGTCCTATTCTTAAGCTAAGACTACCACGGCTCGATAGCATGGGCTACAAAGACAGATATACTTGGAGTTTTACTACGTAATATAATCCGAGCCGAGGAGATCCATAGAAGTTGCAATGAGTAGGGCACCAGAAGATGTAGTTCCGGTTGGCCCCCACTCAATGAGCCGACAATATTATAAAGGTCGCAAAAAGTCATTGGATGGAGGTGGCTCAAAAATGTTCATGTTTTCGATAATGAGAGAGTTTGCAGCCCAGTTTAACAAATCACATTTTTCCCCGTATCAAACGCTTTTGATATCAATTATTTAATAAGAGTTAATTATTACACATTAGCACATGTTTATTAATTATATTAAATTTATTGTACACCTTATATATATATATATATATATATATATCAGTTATCTAGTACCCATAACACAAGCTCTGCTTAGCTTGGGGCTAGATAATGTTGTGTGAAATGTCCAACATTATTTATTTATTTATTTATTTACCTCATTGAAATTAACACACAAAAAGAATCAAACCATAAGTGTTGAAAGAACAATTAATGGTAGGTATTATAGTAGTCGCTGCTGTATTACGGCCGTCATATGAGAGATGGCAGTTTTTATGAATCCTTGGCTTAAAAACAGGTAGAGTCAAGGTTTTACTTCCGAAAGCAATCAACCGAGGTTATCTTTATTTACCTGTTTTTATTTATTATGTTCATATTAAATAACAGTTCAATAACCCAAATAAAACCAAATGTATGTTAGTTTATGCATCTGTTCACACGATAGCTCTGAAACTACTTGACGAAATTTTACATAATATGGTAATATCAATATTAAGCGCCTTGACATTCCGTTTAAAGGCTATTTATGAATATACACACTAAATTAAATGTGGCGGAAATAAAACGCAAGTTTCCAACCACGAAAAAATAAAAAAAATAAAAATGGTATCAAATGAAAGGACTTGATGAGTACATTCTAAAAATATATCACAATAATGCATTAAGAAGTAAAAAAAAAGTTTAAAATCTAAAACCTGACTACGCAAAAACTGAAAACATGTATTCAAATGTTATAGAAGAAGGCCAAATCCACGATTCTATAAAATAAGTGTTCAACCTAATTAAAAGTCGGAAGCTTTTTTAAATAAAAATCGTGGATGTGGCCTCGGATTACATCTATTAACTAAGTTGAAGGCTTTTAGTATAGAATAGTGGATTTGACCTTCAAAACAATATTTTGATACTTGTTTCCAGCTTTTGCGTATAGTGGACAGTTTGACGACCTCTTTGGCGCGGCGGGCAAACGTTTGCCTACAACGCAGGAGGTTGCGGGTTAGCTGCATAATACAATAAAACCTAGTTTTTTTTTAATGTCCATGAAGTTTGGAGCATTGTTAAAGTAAAAAGTATTTCTCTCAAAAAAAATTATTACGAGGATCATTTTTAAAATTATCTTACTAGATTTGTGATGACGATTACAGAATTTAATTACTCCCAGACAATGAATTTAGGTAATTATAATAAAATAAATCTCACGCTTTGTTGCAAAAAAAATGCAACAATGTTTTTACGTCAGGAATCTATTAAGGTGTACCTATTATCTGTTTTTACAGGTTTTTACAGATATAATTACATCTACTACAAAATTTTTAGTAATTATACATATTATATATTTATATAATATTTAATGTTATACAAAATTAAAAAACGTTCAAATGAAATAGTTGATATATTAAAAGACCCTTGCAAACGATCTGGTTACGTGTTAATTGAAGTACTAAAAGTAATGATGTAAGTTAAAAATTAAATTAAACAAAACGGCTTAGTGCGTATGAGAATAAGGTATTGTTTTCAAGTCACAGTAAAAGCTTGTTAATCACTATCTGCGCCCTGCGGTTCCACCCGCATAAGTTTCGATCCAGTGGCAATATCGGAATAAATGGTAGCCTATACGAGTATGTTAATTCTGGGTATATACTAGCAGCTCAACGTGAACAAATCTTCAAGAACCCGAGGTCACTCCGCGAAGCATGCGAAAACCCCAGGAAACTTCTGTGCTTCTGGACGGAGTTAGACTGGCTGACTACCAATTATAGCCAGGCAGCTCTCACGCACAATGGACCACCTGTAGAGATCGAATACGGGAAAGCGAGTTCTTTAACATTAACATTGTTAACATTAACAGGGTATAGACTATTTTAATTCAAAATCTCAAACAAATCGCTCCAGCTGTTTCACTTTTGCAATGAAATTATAGAATATATTATAATGATGAGATTACTTTAGTTTGTTATCCGTAACGTTTATAACATCCAAATTGTTAAAGTACTGAAAGGCAGAATCTAGCGATCCCTATTCAGACAACACGATACATCTAACCTAAATACACCTAAATCTAAACTAAATAAATTTTATGAATTATTGGTTTTGTTTAATCTATTTAAATAATTCACGCACTGACGTAAAAAAAACTCATTTTATGAAATAAATGATTATAATAAAGGAAAGTAAAAAATAACTAACGTCAATATATTTTACGTTTCAGATACAGAAATAGATGACCTTCCCTTCATGTCATCAGTAGGTCCAGTGCTGACAATTCTGGCGGTATACCTGGTCTTCGTGATAAAGGTTGGACCATCGTATATGAGGAAGCGGGAGGCTTTCAAACTGAGCACGACTATGCTTGTGTACAATGCGGTGCAGGTCGCGATAGCGGCTTATTTAGTTTTTAGGGTAAGTTTTCAGTTGATATACGCCCAGTGAAAAATTTGTAAAATAAAAATTGATGAAACAGCAATTTTATAAAAATTTCGAGTATATTATCATCATCATCAGCGTGCAGACTGCAGACAGAAACTGCATGGTGGAGGGGGAATTGACGAGCGTAGCGAGCTACTGATTTCCTGAGTGGAACGATAGTTAAGTGTGTGATATCTTAGAGTCCATGTAATCATCAAACACAAATCTTATGTTTAAATTTTATGTAAATAATTTTTGACTATTTAGAACTTTGTGTTATAAAATAAGTTTTCTTAACACTTTTCATGAAGATGGACTTAACTGAAAATATTGTGATGTTAAGGTTTACTGTGGTCGGGCTATAAGCCTATAGTATTTCTTATGATCACTTGTTGGAACAGTAGTTGAGCTAATCGATGCTAATGCTCGAACAAACCCGTTTCCTTGTGTCGCAAGCTTGGCATAGATGTCAAGCCAAACCGTTGGAGCCGAACTAGATAGGGTTGTGCAGCAAATCCGGGTCAAAGCCGAATATAAGAAGTGGTATCTTTGACTACGTGCCGTGGTGTGTCTGGCCTAAGAATAAACCCCTCCTTCTCCTGTGGATGTAATCTAAGTCTTATGAGGAGATGGGCAGCAGCAACCTCGTCTAGCAGTGGATTTAAACAAGATGATGACGATGAAGTTTTTTTTTTTTTTATGCTACTTGGCAAGCAGACAAGCCACCAGATGGAAAGCAGTTACCGTAGCCTATGAACGCCTGTAACACCAGAGGCATCACACGCGCGCTGCCGATCCTGAAACATAAAGATGAAAAGTCTCATGTGCCTGTAATTTCACCGGCACCCGTACCCTTCAAACAGAAACACAGCAATGCGAACACTACTGCTTGGCGGCAGAAATGATGAATCTTGACTCGGCCTTTTCAGTCGAAAACAAGCCATTTTAAATGCACGTCGACCCGAATATGTGTGTTGCAAGATCTTTAATTATAATATTGTTTTTTGTTTCAGTTTTGTTCGGATCTAATGATGATGGGTCTGGTGCCGAGGAAATGTTACATGCACGAAGATAAATCAAGATCTCGGGTATGTATTTAAACAAAATCCTATAACATACATATGTGAACACACGTTTCCCGGAGGGGTACTCAGGCTACTTTTAGTAGGGGTAATTAGACTACGGATCTACCTATCTTGACTCGTTTGCTTCATTAAATCTTACTCATCATGAGTAACTCTAATCGTAAGCATGCAGACAAAGTGATCATGCACAAGTTTGCGTAGGTACCGCAGTCGCTAGCTAAAGTATTGAAATTGATGACATAATTCATCGAAAAACGCCACGTGACATTTTTTCTATCCCTTACCTTTGCTAGTTTAAGGCTGCGTTTCCACCAGAGATGAGCGAGGATGCGTAGCGAGGGATTAGTTTTTAAGAACCAATAGAATCACTTCATTTACCCAGCCTAGCTCAGCGCAGCTCTTGTGGAAACGGCTTTTATAAGTACGTACAAAACAAGCAAGGTGCGTGCGAGGAATGTGTTGCGATGAATGTGTTGCGTGGAATGTGTTGCGAGGGATATGTGTTGCGGGGAATGTGTGCGAAAGATGTGCGTGAGGGATGGACGCGAGAGAAAGAGAGAAACTACTAGCTGTCAGTCTGAAAAGAGCCCGCTACACATCCTCGCACCACTCATCTACGCACCGTTCCACAGCCTCGCTACGTATCCTCGCACCGCTCATCTACCTCGCATATCTCTGGTGGAAACACTCATATCGTTCGTCTTATGAATACTTGTTTTGTCAATCTTCTTCGTTCTTCGCTACATACTCCTCTTCATCTATCCTATCTCTTTTCCTATTGTTTGCCTGTTTATAAAGATTAAAATAATAATTTCTGCTGGTTTTAGTTGGAACAACGTAATTTGTCTTCGGCGTATAAATAGTAGACTAACAGTTTATGGGCTAATATTAATCAACTCCTGGTTTTGATTATGAAGCTATTTTTATAAAAGCTTGTTTTTTTTTAATAAAATCTTTTTTGCTTTCAGATTCTCATCGGTACATATCTCTACTTCACAGCAAAACTAACCGAACTCCTCGATACCGTATTCTTCGTTGTCAGAAAGAAAGACAACCAAATCACTTTTCTCCATTTATACCACCATACAATTATGGTCATTGGCACTTGGGCTCTTTTGAAGTACTCACCGACCCATACGCTGATGTTCATTGGGTTCTTAAACTCCTTGGTCCATGTATTCATGTATACATACTATGGATTGGCGGCGCTGGGTCCGAATGTTGCCAAGTATTTGACGTGGAAGAAGTATATGACCAAGTTTCAATTGGTAAGTACTCGAAGTCATTTTTAGCTTTAAACATATCAATAGCATTGTATAAATCATCATCATCAGCAGCAGCAGCCTTTGGACGCCCACTGCTGGACGAATCCTCTCCCATAAATTACAATTATTATAAGGTAGATAGAGATAGAGATACCCCCAAGATACCTTACTTTTGACTTGCGCAATAACGGTCAGCGCTAAAGTTTCGTACCGCTACTTATTCTCACCAATCCACCAGCTTTACCAAATCCAGTAAAAACGGCTGATGATATTTTTGAGTAGTTCAAGTGGTAGAAAGTTCTTTGTCTATTGAATAATTCATTTTTCCTTTCATTTTCTTAACAGATCCAGTTTGTCTCTATCATCATTCAGTACGTGGCCACGATCACAGTGTCAGAATGTCCACCCTGCAGAGGCATATCTCTCTTCATCGCTGGCAACACGTTCTTCATCCTCGTACTATTCCTGAACTTCTACAGGCAAAGCTATATGAAGAAGTCTAGAAGCACAAGTAATTTAGATAAGAGTAAAAATAGTCCTAAAATAAGTTAGAATAGTTTAAGTTTAGATTTACAAAGTCTGTTACATTTAAGATTTTGGTGATAACGTTATACAGGGATGGATGAATTGCGATATTTACGGAGGCAGCTCTGCTTGTAGTTTCTGAACAATTATATTTTTATTTGACAACCTCTGTGGCGCGGTGGGTGAGTAGCCAGCTGAGATGCAAGAGGTTACGGGTTCGATTCCCGCTGCGGGACAAATGTTTGTATGATCTGTTAATACTTGTTCCTGGTCTGGGTGTTATGGTACCATGATACTCGTAATTCCTGATACCCACGACACAGTAAATCCTAGTGTGGGATCAGGACTACGTATGTGACCGTTGTGTTTCATAATGTTATGTTATATTCTATCCAACATTTAAGTTAAAAATACACCTCCCCAATTTCATAAACAAGCCACACTGTCTTTCAACGAAATGTGTAAGATGGTAGATTTTTCAACTAGAGTCTTGGATAGAAATAGATTCAGATTATTGTACAGGGTCTCGAGCAGAGTAATAGATCTCCGACTAGACTTTCGGTTATTTGTGACTGTTGGGTATTTGTTCCGGGTCTGGGTGTTGTGGTACCATGTGAGTCGTAGTTCCAGATACCCACTACACAAGCACTCCTAGTATGAGATCAGTGTGGCTAGTCTTGACGCTCTATTCCATTCCTAATTCAGGATTTAGTGTCATTTAGTACTCTTGAATTCAATACTAGCACACATTTTGGAATTTTCTTGATTTTTGGGTAATCGACTTTCCTCGATTTTTTGGTACTCTTGACGCAATTATGAGTTTGTTCTTCCACGAGTCAACACACAAATTCAATCGAGTGCTCGATCTCAATTTCAAACTCGATTTGGTTCAAGAGTGCCAAACAAGCGTTATTAAGATTGAAACTGGATTGCTATAAGAACTGGATTGGGATTTTTACTGTTTTCAAGAATAGCCCTGGACTAATGGTTATTTGTTCCGGGTCTGGGTGTTGTGGTACCATGTTAGTCGTAGTTCCTGATACCCGACACAGGGAATCTTAGCGTGGAATCAGGACACTGTATGTGACCGTTTGGTGTAATAGGTGTTATTTCCACCTTTACTTGTTTATAATGCTGATAGCTTTGTCGCCTATGTACATAGATAACAATATTCAGAAAATCCTAAGGTTATTTTAAGTGAATTGTGATTATGGTTACCATCATTAAGTTATTGTCGCTGGAATTAACAGAATTTTTTCGTTAATTTGTAAATAGATTAGTATTTAATAGGTAGGTTCTTAATAAGGTAAATTACGAAACGTTTTTGTAATTAGATCATGTACAACTCTACAAATCATTAATGTAAAAATTGTACACACAGTCTTTTTATGTAATTTAAAGCCTTTTAAAAGACAATAACCTTAAGTTATTCTATAAGGCATTAAAAAGATACTAAAATAACATTCTAAAGCTGTTTGTTTTCATCAAGTTTTAGCTTTACCTGATTTTAAATTAAACACCACATTTATCAAATCAGGCAACATGTTAAACGGTCATTCGGATCATCTACACACGGTACAGGGGGCATTTTGAGTTCTATACTATTTAATGGAACTTCATAATGCGACTCTCTGTAATAGGCCGATAAGTGCATTTATTCCAAGATTCACCTACTAAATTACAAGTAAATATAGCACCATACATACCATAGACATCTCAAGTGAAATGTTTAGTTAGTTGTAGGTTCTTCGAAGAGGTAATGTTCATTTTGATTCTTCTCACAGTGGTGATAGCCTCTGTATGGTACCTCGAGAACAAGGAGAAGTTGATACATTAGAAAAAGTAAACTTAAAAACTTGAAGTAGTCAAAAGTAAAATGTTAAGAGAATCATCAAAAGTTCATAAAGAAGCTACGCTTGATATACTTGTAAATAACAACCAAATAATACCATGCAGATAGGTAAAGATATTGCAAATTATCATTTTAGCAGGACATGACATATATAAATGGATCACGTATGAAATTAAAACCCCAGTTACACCTAGTTATGTTGAGGTGAACCACGGGAAGAAAAAGTTGCCTCTGGTACCAGCCAGGTGAACTTTAATGTACGTGTACTACGGGCAGGGCCTGACCGTACAGAATTTTCCATAAAAGTTAACTTTGGTAGGTACTATCTTTAATCGAAATTTTGGAATATTCTAAAATTAATTCATTAGCTTTAGCTTTAGTCTTGGAATTGATTGATTCTCTTTATTATTCTTATATATATTTGTATTATACTTATTATTATTATAGAAATACCGAGTATCTATAGAAGTAGGAATAAATTACCTAAGGTATTTAA
Source organism: Epirrita christyi (assembly GCA_951392215.1). Classification (NCBI taxonomy): domain Eukaryota; kingdom Metazoa; phylum Arthropoda; class Insecta; order Lepidoptera; family Geometridae; genus Epirrita; species Epirrita christyi. Next base: position 3,027,703 of record OX595839.1, on the reverse strand, counting down.
GTGTATCAGCTTCTCCTTGTTTTCGAGGTACCACGCAGCGCAGGCGCTTCCCGCCTAATAGTAAGAAGGATCAGAATATCAATTCAATCCGTGTTTGTTGTTCTGATCCTTCTACAATTGGTCACTTTGGACAACAGGAGTATGTTTAGTTTATAAAATCAATCAAAATTATCCTTATGATATCAATGAATTAAGTACTTATTAATTCGTGTTTGTGTCACATATTTAGTCGGAATACTTGCTACAAATTAGGATGCTCTCGATAGAATAGATTATAGTCAGAACACATATTAGGAACCTTATAATAATGACGCACCATTATTCTGAGTTAAGTACTACGTTCATTTAATCATTATGGCAAGTGTGTCTAACTATAAAAAATTTAGAGGATACGAGATTTGTCTATAATGTTACATAAGAGTTGTTATAATTAAAGAAGCTGCCCGCGCGCGACTTCGTTCACGTGGTCCCGGTGTTCCCGGTGGTCCCGGTACATTTAAACCTTTCCGTCACAATTATAAACACAACAAAACCAAAATCAAATAAGCTAATCAGATAAGCCCAGCCGTTCTAGAGTTTTAGCGAGACAAACGAACAGCAATTGATTTTTATATATGTAGAGGATAGAGAATATAGGATTAATGGAAGACATTTCGTCTGACGTAATAATTATACCTCAATCAAAAGTTAGGCTCAATAAAAACCAAAAGTTAATGTTTAAATAAGATTAATATTTTTAAACAAAAACACTTGTTCGCTAGTTTTCATAAATTTCATGTAGATTTTTTTCAAGTGTTCAAACAATACAGTTAAGACTAAATTCGAACTTTACTTATTCCTGTCTATTCGGCTACTAATAACATCAGTGATGAATCAACTACTATTAATAAATTCATTTACATTATTATTTATACATTAATACCAAGCCTTAATAACGCTGAGAGTCACAAGTCTCGCTTTGGAAGATTGATTACTGTTATAACCATTACAACTACGTTACTTATTTACCAGTCAAAGAATCCTACGGAGATAACATATTGGTAACTATGTTGTTTTTATTTTATATAATATCGTACAAGATAAGCTAAATATGAACCACTTACATAATACTTAATAACTAGATAATGTTGCATCGAATTGATTTAAATAATTAAATTTTTAATGTTAAGTTTCAAAACTTGAACAAAGATGCTAAATTTACAAAATTACTTTTAAACTATCATAGAAATCAGATTCCTTGAAAACAGCAAATCTTTGAGCATATTTTTTTACCAATAGTCTTAGATTTAATAAAACATTCGATTAACTGAATATACAAACAACTAATTAAATAAAATCTACTTCACAACTAGTAATTTCATTGGAAAGAAAATATTTCGAATTATTTGCAACGAATAATATACATCCAACCCCATATTGCAGACAAACAAAAACATAGATCTGACCTTACACGTGCCAAACAATCGAGTCCACTTTGGGTATAATTTATCTGTAGATACACACAAATTAATAAGAAGGTGGATCGTCGTGCAAGTAGCGGGAAATTTAAATTTATTCGTGTTTTAGCTCATCACACCTCATCAACCACCTCATCAACAGTTTTTGTGAGGTAAACCTAACACACGCATGTTTTAGTTGATAGTAGCTATCTACTATCAACTAAAACATGTGTGTGTTAGGTTTACCTCACAAAAACTGTTGATGAGGTGTAGGTGTAGGTGTAGTAGTATAAAGATATTTAGTTTAGCTACGAATATTCTTACATGATTTTTGCAGTGTTTTTTTGGTTCATGCTATTTGTAGCCTACCTTATAATATTTATGAGATACTATTAATTAAAACATGTGTGTTTTGTCTCCTAATTTTCTCAAAACCTGTTTTCGCTATCTCAAGAAAGTTGATGAGCAACAACAAAATAAAATTTGAATTTTGCGCCACATGCGAGACGATCCACCTTAAGTATTTACGCAATGTCAATAGAACGATCTTCCGTAATCCAATCACAAACCATTACTTTTATAAAATTTAGCTTACCCATGAACGTATTTACATAAATTATCACATTAGCGCCTCAATCATATTTCTTAGCAACACCATTACCAACTTGTCCATTTTCATTTTTACTTCTAACTTCATGTTTGTTTTCATTCTCATGTTTGACATGACCGTTTCCACTAGCCAGTGCCTTCGCTTTTTTCCTGTCTTCGGGTGTACCATATGCCTTGTAGTAGAAATCATAGAAGAGGTAATAGAAAAAAATGGAGTTGGGAAGAGTGAAGACAACGGACCAGCGAGGGTAGCCGCAGTCGTAAAAGATAAGCTGCGAGGAGTGAAGGAAGGCTATGCAGAACTGCAGCTGTGGATAAAGAAAAATATGTTTTAGTTTGCTGTCGCTTCCGTCTTTTTCTTCTTTTATTTGTGGCTACTGTGATTTTAGTATCCACAATGTTTCCCATAACAAAGTCAACAAGATTTTAAACGGTAAGGCGAAGTAAACGCCTGTTCAAAAACATTCCGTTTGAAGGAAACTACAAGCAAATTTATTTATCGTTATAAAATGTAATATCACGTAAGCCATGACCTAGCCTACAGGATATGAGATTTATGTTCTGATATAAGAAGTAGAGCTTCTTATGAAAGACTTGGTCCAGGAAGTACTACCACCTCCATTATCTTCGCTAGTACTACTTCTGCAGCCAATCAGTGGTTAATTCTCGCATTACTGTTTTGTGAATGTGCAAGTGAAATTACAAGCATTTTTGTTTTTTTTTACGTCTCTCGTGTTGGTAAGTCCTTAGGATACGTCCTAGGTAGACCTGACTTAAGAAATATTGCAGTTGTGATGAGAAGTGTTACCGTTCAGGTGGTCGAACAATAAATTCGGTCAATAATTCAATTTAAAACAAAAGTGCACTGCAAACTTGTATTTCTATCGTAGGCTATAATAAGTATCATGTAAAATGTCATACCATTTGCAAAGTAGTTATATACTTCTTCCAAAACAGATACCTCTGGAACCGCGGACCAAAAGCCGCGAACATGTAATATGTGTACATAATAATATGCACAAATGAGTTAATCACCCCAATAAGGGTTCCATGACCCCCAGGGTAGTACTTGGTGGCCCCCCAGGAGATCATGGGCATCACTGTGTGGTGGTAAAGGTGGAGGAACGTGATCTGCCGTTCCTTCTTCCTGATGACAAAGAAGACGGTGTCTAGGAGTTCGGACATCTTCGCTAGGAAGTAGATATAGACTCCTCGGGCTACCTGGAATTGAGAGAGTTAGAGTATTAGCCAACCTTATACAAGAAATTCAACTTAGAAAGCAATACTTAGACAAACTCCACTGGCTAAGTAATACTCTTTTAATAGGTGTGACAACAATGTGGCTCTAGATATGAATCATAATCATAATTATAAATCATTTTCATTAATCATATTCTGCAATGCACTATGCTGTTAGGTTTAAAACATTTCAAAGAAGATTTCCTTGGAAATCTATAGTTTTAATTATTTTATTACCAACCAAAGCTGATTTAACTGACCGTCTCGGTAATAAAAGGAAGTGATGAGTATTAATCACTATGATTATTTGTTTTTTGATTTCATTTGATATGGTCATGGACTGATGACTTACCTATTTTCAATGCACCGTCGGCATTCAAAGATATAACACATTTTATCCTCATCATGATGTAGGCGGACTCTGGTCTGAGTGCATTTTTGTCTGTACCAGTAATAAATGAAAGCCGTTGAGACTATGTTTTATAGTTGTTGATTTTTTCATTGAATGGGGCATTGCTATTGTTAAACTAAAATGATTAAACTGTTGTTTTATTTGTTGAAGCCACATGGAACATTTTGGATCTTATTATAAACTAGGTGAATTTTATCGCCTGTTCACTAGACAGTGTGTAATGGAGAAGGTTATGGTGCTCCGAAAGTATCCAATGTTTTTAGTGTTACTATACAATATTTTGTTTCAAGGTTATAAACATTATCATCATTATCATTAACAGTCTGACTACTGCTGAAGCCTCGTAGACTAGGCCTCGTTTCGCCTTTTATTCCCTACGGTCCTTTGCCAGCCTCATCCAAGTTTGGCCTGAGATCATTTATTATTATCAGGTATTCATCATCATTATCGTCATCAGCCTGTAGAAGTCAACTGCTAAACATAGGCCTTCCCCTTAGAATGTCACGACACACGGTCTTGTGTCGACGACTTCCTGCAACGTTATAATGTCTTTAGTCCATCGATAGGAAGGCCTTCCTCTAACGCGTCGTCCGGTTTGTAGTCGCCACTCGATAACCTTTATGCCCATCGGTTGTCAGTTCTGCGAGCTATATGACCTGCCCATTGCCACTTCAACTATCAGGTATTATTTCATTTATATTCAAAAATATTTCTAAAACTTACTCTCATAGCTTCTGGTGATTCTGATGTATCAACTGGCTGGCATTTCCAACTGTAACTCCTGAGCCAAGCTGCTTCGAGGCCCTGGAATGAAACATGTTAACATGTTCAGTAAGTAACTAATGACCCCTAGTCGTGGTGATCTTGGTCTAAGAATAGGGCATCTCCAACTCCTCCCATGGATCCATCATAATATATGATGATGGATTAGATGGATGCTCAGAGGGATGCTGCTGCCCATCCTCTAGTGTAACCCCATCCCCTAGAGTTCTCATCCATGGGAGGAGAAGGAGGGGTCTATTCTTAGGCCGGTCACACCACGGCACATTTTTTATAATACTATCGTTTTGGTGATAAGTCAGCAACTGCGATCAACAATCCAATCCAGCCCAGCGTGGTGATTATGGAAAATCCCTTATTGTATGCAATGGGGGTGGTCTCGTTAAACAGTGGACGTAAACAGACTGGTGATGATGATGATGATCTCATAAATACCATTAGTTTAGCTACGAATGTCAATGAACCAAACAACACTGCACAAAACTTTCATTGACGATCATTCATTGGTTTGTTAAAAGTTTTTATTTAACTTGCAATGTATGTATGTTTGTCCGGATGAAATCTTGAAACTGAGTTTTGAACGAGTTTCACCCAACTGATTGTGCTGAAATTTTGCATACCTGTGAAGTTCCAATGACAATACAATATTATGGTGACAGGGAGCTGATCTAATGATGGAGATGGAAGGTGGACAACGGAACTATGCGATGATTAATAGTAGCCTGGCAGTGTTTGGGCTCATTTTGATCAGCTCACGGTTCCAATCACTAATGTAAGTAATAAAAGCTTGTTTTGAAACAGATTTTTTTTAACAAAAACTTTTTAATACATAAATTAGACCTTAATTAAGTACCATATATTTGCAGTGCATGGAGTAAGAAGCTTGTTTTTTTACGGAACTATAAACTCGCCAACTTTAATGTTTGTTATTACATTATTGTTTGTTGTAAGGTTCCATACCTCAATAGGTATGGAACCTTACAAAAAACAAACAAATAGAAACAAAAGCTTTGTATCTATACATACCTCTTTGAACAACCATACGCTCACAACCACTTGTATAAAATTGTAGATCACCAATGTTTTCATTAAATGGAAAGGTTTTTTGTCTGCCATGTACCGGGGGCCCCATTTTAACGTGAAGTATAGGTACAAAACGAGGATGGTCACTCCTGGGATTGGACTGGATATGAGGAACCAGTCGTTGGTTCTTGGATCTGGAAATAAGAAAACATAGTTTTAAAGCATGATTACATATTGACGACCTAGTTGAGATGCGAGAGGTTGCGGGCTCGATTCCCGCTGCGAGACAAATGTTTGTATGATCTACAATTATTTGTTCCGGGTCTGGGTGTATGGTACCATATGGTACTCGTAGTTCCTGATACCCACGACACAGGGAATCCTAGTGTGGGATCAGGACAATGTTTGTGACTGTTGGGTGTTATGTTACCTTATGTTATTATCTCATTATCATCATCATCAGCCTGTAGAAGTCCACAGTTGTACACAGGCCTCCCCTTAGATTGCCTTTACGAAAGGTGTTGAATCGCCTCCATCCACCGACGTCCTGCGACGTTAATAATAATAATATACATAGGATAGATAAACATATAGATATAGTAGGTAACACTTAATTGTACACTAGGATATGATGATGATGATTATTGCAATCTCTCCGACAAGAGCAAATTTGATAATAATAATAATGTTATAAATCAAATATAAAAAAACTGCTCTCTATTAGTTATCTGCTTTAAATTATAGTTTTTTAAATTTTACATGATTATTTCATAGACAATCTTTATAGCACAGTGTGACTTAAACCCGCACTTTACGCACGCTTTTCCGTGACTTAAATAGCTCGGCGCGCTAACTTCACGCCGTGCAATAATAGGCAACTTAGGTCACACGTATCGTAATATACTATTATTTTACACCATTACAAGGAATACAAAAAAAAACAATGCAAAGTTTTAAATCAGAGGTACCTACAATGGGCGGACGTATCTTATAAGAGCGGTATCTTTCAGATAACTTTGAATTGATATTATAATTATATTTATTCAAAAACACGTAAAACGTGTTTCTTTGAATAACAGAGTAATATGAATATTTTATCCAAATCTTTTGTCTTTTTATTTTGATGACTAGTGTTCATTGTGGGGAAGGGCTGCACCATCAGACAACTTTACTTTTAAGTTAGTTACTTACCAGCTAATTCAGTAAATATACGGTTGTAGCCTTTGACTATGGTGTTGTTTGACACAACCTCCATTGTGCCTGGCTGTCTGCTACGTTAATCAAATGCTACAACGGGTTCTGCCGCATTATGTGTCCACTGTTTCAGGTTTTTCTGAAACAAAAACGTAGTATTTAGCATTTATTTAGAATGGAGAGAGATCTGTAAGATTCTAAAAATGCTCGAGGGTGTACTTAAATTTCACAAAACTATACGAAAGGAGTAAAAACGAATACTTAACCTATATCAAAAATTGTCGAAATAAATAGTATATACTAATTATTTCTTATACTAGTATAGTAGTATCGAAATAAGTATATATATATATAATGATAATGATAATGATAATGATAATGATAAACTTTATTGTTCTTTTGACACTTGCATGCACTTAGAAACGTCAAAAACATTAAACAATTGATAAAATCAAATATTACAATATTAAATAACAATAATAACAAAATTAAATATAATAATTAACATCGTAAATCCAAAAAGACTGAATCAGTTAGGTATTTCCTTTTCAATATGACAAAATATTGATTTATCAGCCAAAGCTTCGTCAATCTTATAATAACTTTTAAATAGTAAGTATTTTTTGATATAGTCAAAAAACTCAATGTCACTCTTATTTCTAATGTCAATTGGAATATTATTATACAATTTAATGGATACAATAATAAAACTTTTTTTGGTTTTTGCTAGCCTTATGCAGGGTGCTACAATATTTTCCCCGTGCCTCGTGTTGTAACAGTGACAATCCTGTTTCAGTGTCATATGACTTAAATTTTCGCGTATATACATCATATTTTGATAAATAAATTCACATGTCATAGTCATGATACCTAACTCTCTAAATCTATCTCTACAAGAGTCCAGTCTTTTCATACCTAAAATATATCTTATCGAACGTTTCTGTAGTACGAATATCCTATTTGACTCAGCTGCTGTACCCCAAAACATTATTCCATATGTCATTAATGAATGAAAGTAGGCAAAATATACTTCCCTTGCTGCTTTAATACCACCCAGTTCCTTTATTTTTTTGATAGCATATGTTGCTGATCCCAACTTCTTTGTCAACTGGTCTATATGGACCGCCCAAGTCAACTTTGTATCTAGCCACACTCCTAGAAACTTCATACGATCAGTACTGGGCAAAGACAAATCCCTTAGTGTATCTTGTACCGATGTATGAGACGATATTATGCTCGTTCCTAACCAAAATTCTATTACATGTGTTTTGTCAATATTTAAAAGTAAATTATTCACAGAGAACCATTTGTCTATATTGGGCATAACGTTTCTAAATTTATAACTAAGGCCATCATTAGTCTTATCCTTAATAATTAAACTTGTGTCGTCAGCAAATAAGACCATGTCAATATCCTTACAAACTACAGAAACATCGTTTACATAAATTAAAAACAATAAAGGGCCCAATATTGATCCTTGTGGAACACCTAATTTAATGTTACATTTATTCGATCGCACACCATTCAACTCGGTGACTTGTTCTCTTTTACATAAATAAGATTCAAATATTTGCAATTCCTTGTTGCGGACACCGTAGTGATCTAATTTTTTGATTAAGATTTCATGCGAAACACAATCAAAGGCCTTTGAGAGATCACAAAAGACTCCATAAGTTTTTTCCGATCGTTCAAGGCCCGAGAGAATGTCCTGCATAAGTCTTGTAATGGCATGTCTAGTGGATTTTTTCTTTTGAAATCCAAATTGTCTACTATTTAAAAACTCGTTATCCATAAAAAAGGTGATCAATTCGTCAGACAGATATTTTTCAAAAATTTTACTCAGGCTAGGGAGTACAGATACTGGTCTATAATTATTACAAGATGTAGTCTTGTCTTTTTTGTGCACTGGTACAACTTTTGCGATTTTCATTTTGTCGGGGAAAATCCCCTTTTCAATACAATCGTTAATAATGCGCATAAGCGGTGCAGCAATAACACATTCCAACTTTTTCAACAGGTAAGGTGTAATATACCAAAAATCATTAGATTTTTTGGGTTTAATATTACGAATAATTTTTATTACTTGAGTAATATTTATAGGTTTTAGTACAAAATTACTACTCGAGACTGAGATATAATTGCGTAGAAAACCCAAGGAATTATCAACAGAACATTTAAGATCACATGTCAGGTCATTAGCTATATTTACAAAATAATTATTAAAATAGTTGGAAATGTCAAATTTGTCACAAATAATTCGATTGTCACTATCACTACATATTTTATCACAGATATTATCACAGGTGCTACTACTTTTTCCGGTCTCATCTTTTATTATTTGCCACACACATTTTATTTTATTTTCCAACTTTTCAATCTTTTCAGCTATGTGCATTTTCTTTGCAACTAAACATACATTCTTAAAAACTTTGCTGTACCTACTTACATATGATTTCAAAACTAGATTTTCATTAATGTTCCTGAGTGCATATAAATCAAATAGTCTCTTTCTCGATACAACAATTCCTTTTGTGGCCCATTTATAAAAGTTATTTGTGACAGATTTACGCAGTTCTACGACAGGCATGTGCTCATCCAGGTTTCCCAGAAAATGATTCAAATAAGCATCGTAGTCAGTATAGAGTGAAGAATTATACAGGGATTTTTTTAAACTAACTTTCAATTTTTCTAAACTAAGATTATTTATTTTTCTACACTTTAGGTTAGATGGCTTTATTATATCTACATTTAGTTGTATATCAATAGTTTGCGCATAGTGATCTGATATAACACCCGGCATTACTCTAACATTTTTAGTAGAACACGAATCTGTGAAAATATTGTCCAAACACGTCATGGTCGAAGAAGTCACCCTTGTGTAATCATACACTTGCTGCTTCAGTAAAAAACTATCCATAACGTCAGTTAAACCTTTACAAGTAATTCTTTCACTTAATAAATTAACATTGAAATCACCACGGATTATCATAGTTTTATTATTTTGAGATGTCAGTTTATCCAGGCACTGCTCTAGTTTTGACACAAATATAGCTATGTCTGCTGAGGGTGACCTATATACCACTACAATTATAGCGTCATTAAGTTCTATACAAGCTATTTCAAATATTAGTTCCTCTGACATCTTGGAAATATCATTTCTAACTTTGTATTTTAAACTTTGTCTTACTAGTATGAGGCATCCACCGCGGTCATGCACGGTTCTACAAAACGAGGAAGTTTTTTTATAGCCTTCTATATTAAATACGCTGATATTATGATTGTCCAACCAGGTCTCGGTCATACACATCACATCAATCTTCTCATTTGTCAAGAAAAGTCCCAGCATGTTTTGCTTACTGTAGATGCCTCGGACATTTTGATGTCCCAAGGTTATTTCACAACCTCTGGAGACCAGACGTTTGTAAAATTTTCAGTAGGCTTTGCAACTTCTTCGGTTAAGTCATTTCCTGTGGTCAGCACCACTAAATTCCTACAGCTTTCTTTTTTGGCATAAGCTACAGCTATGCTTGAAGCAATATATTTGGCAGCAAGTTCACCCATTTTGGGTGTATTTATTTCTATTATAGACATGTTATCATTTAAAGCAGCAATTGTAAACAGTTTGCTGTTTAGTTTAAATATCTTGTGATTTAATTCATTCTTGACTCCATATGAAATTGTAGAAACTATAAGTTTTTTCTTGTGCTTATTTATAAATTTAGCAATGCTGTCAATTTTCGTTATATAACCACATATATCCATTTGTATACTGCTATAGTCACCTATCAAGATTATGGTATCTTTGGTATCAGGTTTCTGAATACATACATCGTTCAAAATGTTACAATAATCATTGTGAGGCTTACAAAAATTAACAACTGTATAATCATATGGAAGTTTGTTGTTGATTTCTTTGACCATATTTCTTCCGTGTCGATCAGAGAACATTGCAATAGTTTCATTATTACTTCCTCCAGTATATGTCCTGTCATTGGCTTTTTCTCTTAGCACGTTTATTTGTAATTTTGCAGTCACATCATGCACTTGAACTTTTTTTTCTATCAATTTCTGTAGTTTTATTAGTTGTTCTTCTAGTACTAAAACTTTATCATAAGTAATGTCACGCTCTTTCAGATCTTTCTCATACTTTCGTATCATTTCCAGGAATTTATCGCCTTCATCTTCTAATGCTCTAATTACATTTTCTCGCTTTACTAATTCCTTTTGGATTAGTGTGTTTACCGAGATTAGTTGTTTAATTTTTATATTTACTTGTTTATATTTATCTTTTAGGTCTCTACCATTCTTCACTCTTTTTCTGATACATTTATATCCTTTTTTAGTAGATGAGGTAGCCTTAAATAGTAGTTGACTATACCTCAGTTGTAATTCTGTGTTTTCCTGCGATTGTAGGTCTACTTTTTTTTCCAGTTCTGAAATCGTAACACATAACTGTTGGTTCTCCCATAACTCTTTATCCTCCCTTAATAAGGAGTTGTCGTTCAAGAGCTGTAAATTTAGTTTATGAAGCTCAGTTACTTTCTCTTCGTCTTCATAGGCTTTTTTTTTAAACTGTTGAACCTGTTTACATATAATTTCAAATTCTTTGGCATTAGTTTCCTGTTCGTCTAGTAGTGTATTATTAAGAATTTCCTTTTCTTTTAGCCTCTTCTTCAAATTATCAATAATCTTACAATAATTATTCATAGTAGAAGAACAGTCATTTTCCTGGTCTTCTCTGGCATCTACTACCTTTTTGGCTCTAGATCTTGTTGTTATAGGGTTCATTGTAACAACAGTATATTACTTAATTCATAAATTCAATTTTTATTTGTAATTATTTATTTTTATATTAATTTGTATCTATTTCAATTCAGCCTCAATTCAGCATCTGTTGAACTGGTACGCGAAGTAGCAAGCAACTTAACCAGTGAGGTCTTAAATCAGGTGGTAAAATTAAGATTTTATTGTTGTACTGACCAGTATTGCCGACAATTGGTGCAATGGTCTCTCAATCCAGACGACGGCAGAATTACTTGCCGTTTTTGACGTAAAGATGAGTCATTCTGTTGTTTACTTTGTTCTCAACAAATTTGACTATTATTTCGATTTAGCAGATTTATTTGTTCCGGTAGTAGATGATATGTCTACTTACAGTTCTCCAGATTATTTAATGCACGTATTATCTTACTTCCAGCCACTTATGTGCAATAATTTCTTTGTTTTGAACACTTGTACTGGTATTGTTTACATACGTAATTTCCACTTTAATTCGTTAATATTTTATGAAAACAACACTTGTGCTCACGAGTTATACTTTAGCGTGTATATGGGTATTACTAAACACTTAGATAAACTATTAAAACAATTTTTTATAATTAAAAACACAGAGCTGATTTTACTTGCGCTAGTGCAATCCATAGACTCTATACTTACATATAGATATATATAGATATATATATATATATATCTATATATAATCTCAAATAATAATAAATATATATAATATATCTATGTTTATATTGAGTTCTCGTCGCACAACCTTTGAGCGTGGTCGTGGTCGGTGCTCATGAGGAAGGACCTCAAAATGGTCCACGAAACGTCAGCAGGAGAATAGTAAAGTACGTGGTGTATAGACGTAATTTTTCTAAAATGATACCAAGCCACGATAACTTCAATTCTATTATGTTTATATATCTAGATATATACTACATAATACAATACTAAATACTATAATACTAAATGTATTGTTTACTAGCATTTGCTCACGGCTCCGCCGGGGCGGCGTGGAACCTCTACTATAAAACCGTGTGCCATGGTATGTATGACATATATATATATAACGTAGAAATATAGATAGTAGGAACCTATTCATCATCATCATCAACAGCATTAAGACGTCCAATGCTGGACAATGTCTCCCCCATAAGATACAAGGGGGGAAATCGGGGATGGGCAGCAGCATCCACATGAGTACTCAATACCAATACTGCGATCACCAATCCACCTGCCAAGCATGGTGATTATTGAAAATCCCCCTATTGCATTCTATGGGGTAAGCCTCGTCCAACGGTGAACATCTATAATGGTATAAACATTTCTAATGTTTCGTTGGTTTGTTTTCGTTTTGATGGTATAAATGAATAAAATAATTTTTATTCTATTTTTCTGGCAAAAAGAAACAAGGTCACAAAAATAGTTTTCGAAAATTCCTTTAAATTTTTTAAAGAATTGTTGATATTCCATAGCTAATAATATACGTATTTTCTCTTTAAAGGTACCTACTTATAATATAATTAAAAATACATTACTATACCATTCGATAAACCATAGAATAAATGATAGTTCTAACAGTTAGAGTTAAGCTCTACCGTACCGATGACCTTTCACCTTTCACTTTCAATAGCGACAGGTCACCTACATATATTGCAAGGTATTCTAGACTCTAATCCTTTAAAATAAACACAGTTTTCAATTTCGATTAGTTCCTTTCTTTATTTCTGTCGACAAAACAATGAATATTTATTAGATTATTATTCTGGCGTAATAGTTAGATTGTTGCACCAAGCTGAAAGTGACTTCTTGATGCACCAAGTGTTAGTTTGTTCTAATAACTTTTCATTTAAAAAACCGACTTCCGCCATTATATTCTACTAAATATTTGGATGAAAAAATATTATGAAAGAACCATAGTGGTGAAAGGATTATGATACTTTTTGAATGCAAATGCTTGGTTTGTTGCTGAAAATATCAAAATCGCCATATGTATGCCTACAATATTTGAGGAGTTCCCTCAATTCCTCATGGATTCCATCATCAGAACTGGATTCTGAAAAAAATGGGACCAATCTGGAAGTGTATCTATTCAAATAAAAAAATTGTTTCCAAATCGGTTCATAAACACCGGAGACATGAAGTAACAAAAAAAAACAACCGAATTGAGAACCTCCTCCTTTTTTGGGAAGTTTGTTAAAAAATACGAATACAACAAGAATTCACCCTGAGCGAGGTTCGTAACTACTAGTACTTCTTTTTAACCGACTTCCCAAAAAAGGAGGAGGTTCTCAATGCGGTTGTATTTTTTTTTTTATGTTTTTTACCTCATATTTTCGGCGTTTATGAACCGATTTGGAAAATGGTTTTATAGATATACTTTTAGATTGGTCCCATTTTTAAGAAACCAGTTCTGATGATGGAATCCATGAGGAATTGAGGGAGCTCCTCAAATATTGTAGGCATACATATGGCGATTTTGATATTTTCAGCAACAAACCAAGCATTTGCATTCAGAAAGTATCATAATCCTTTCACCACTATGGTTCTTTCATCATTTTTTTCATTCAAATATTTAGTTGAATACTATGGCGGAAGTCGGTTTTTTAAATGAAAAGTTATTCAATAGCAACTTCACACTTTAGATTGTTTTTCAATAGGAAATTGTCAAGTTCTTATTGAAAAACCTGATATAAAAAATTGCTAGATTATATATTTTATAATCACGCTATAAATCTTTAAAATGAATAAATGCACTCACAACACTGATCATAATTCAAACATGCCTAAATACAGGAACCACTAACACAAAAATGCAAAAAAAAAACTGTGTCATAATAATTTCATTATTATCTTATTTAAGGTGTCTCACGCGGCCGATCGTTACCGATTCGGCACCGCCACTGAGTTTTCCCCTCCTACCCTTGGAATAGGCGATTCAAGAGGGTGAGGAGTCGGCGCTATTGGCAAATAGGGTTATCCCGAAAACGGTTGCCAAATTTTGTTTGCTAGCAGTGAAAGTGTTGTTAGTAGATATGATTCAATAAATTTAGTTGTGCAGTTTTAGTTGATCAGAGGGGTATTAACCACTGCTCAAATATGAATAGTTGAGCAATTACCAGTTGGGCCATTGGTATTACCCACTGCTAAACTAGATGCATTTGAGCAATCTAGTTGAGCAGTCGGGTAGTAGCGATGAAATCAATTATGAAATTGATGAACTTTAAACATTGCTGATTAAAAAATATACAGATCATAACATTTGTCCCGCAGCGGGAATCGAACCCGCAACCTGTCGCATTCTCAGCCAGCTACTCGTCTGCCGCGCCACAAAGGTAGAGGAAATATTATAACCCATCTTGTAATATAATTTCATGGGAAACTAACAAACCTCAAATTTTATTTTAATTTATTTTATTTAATTGGGTAAACAGACAGTGACACAGTAAAGAAATAAGGCACAAATAAATAAAAAAACAAGTACGTAATTGTGACACCAACACCGTTTACCACAGATTACACACAGATCTAGATAAAACCTTCTAGATTGTGTGTCTATACCTAAATTTTGATTGACTTAAATCATTAATATAAAATAATATAATATTAAATGAGGTGCTAACTTTGTTTTGTATAGAGCGGTTTGGGAGGGACGCTTCCCTTAACAGGATGGTGGATGTGGGTGGTTCAGCATACTGCATTCAGTAAACATAATGACTTGAAAACGGCAACCCAACCCCACCTCTCCCATTTAGGTAGGCCTCGATGTAGAGAAAGTCTAGAAAAATCTAGCGTTAATATCCAATGGAATAATATTTTCTAAATCAGTGAAATATTTTAAAGCAATGCTTTCATTGAATAAAGTTAGGAACATTCTTGGAAAAAAAGGTGTTGCCTATTGTTAATTATTGATGGTGTATGTTTTTTGCTTTTATATTTTTTTTTTAGTTTAGTCTCACTCCACCGTGTGCCGTGGTGTGTCCGGCCTATAAATGGACCCGTCCGACTCCTCCCGTGGATGTAGTAAATACTTTACTAAGGGATTACACCAGGGGATGGGCAGCAGCCCCCTGAGTACTTAACAACAAACTGCGATCACCAATCCGCCTGCCAAGCGTGCGGTGATTATAGCAAATTACCTCCATTGTACTCAACGGAGGAGGTTTCGTTCAGCAGTGGACGTTAACAGGCTGGTGATGATGATGATGATGATGATGATGAGTCTCTATAAAACGAATCTGGCCCTTACTAAATCTTTCATCAATTAGCATTATATTTACCTAGGTCATTCTTTCTCGCCGTTCTATTCTCGACGTACGATAGTAAACGGGCTGTAACCCCAATTACGCACTAAAATATGTGCTAAGGACGAAACCAAACAACACCTATAGGTTAGTTAAATTTGCTCACACCGAAGTGTGCAGGTACACACTACACATTGCATTTCGACAGAGTACCTTCAACGATGTAGCCACATCCTTTGGTTTGTCTATAATTGCAGAAATATTGTGAAAATACGTTTAAATAGACTGTTTTAACGCAAATTGCAAATGAAGGCAATTTTTTTCAAACTTCACTTTGCGTACACGAGAATAATTGCGAAAACGGTACTCCAGACTTAAAAAAATCAACCTTTCCATCCAATCAAAATTTTGACGACCTCTGTGGCGCAGCGGGCGAAGGTTCGCCTGCGACGCAGGAGGTTGCGGGTTCGATTCCCGCCTCGGAACAAATATTTGTACAATCTGCAGATATTTGTTCAGAGTGTTCTGGGTATTTTTCTATGTACAATCAAAAATATCTATGTATGTAATGTTATTGTATTAAGTATATCAGTTATCTAGTACCCATAACACAAGCTCTGCTTAGCTTGGGGCTAGATAATGTTGTGTGAAATGTCCAGCATTTATTTATTTATATTTATTTATTTATTATTACGATAGTGCTATTAAACAGCTGGTATTAAAACAGCGCTGATGTACACTGCTAAACAGTTGTTACTCATTTATAGTTGTTATAAACGGTCATTATAAAGCATGGAACATTATTAAAGAATTTAAAACGCTTTATAAGAGCCTAACCTATAATTCATGCTTATAATAAGGCTTAGGGCCACAGTGCGGGCCTAGCGCGTGTGTGACGGCGGGCGCGAAATATCAATCATATGAAACCGCCCTGTTTGCGTCTATAGTGTAGTGGCTAAGGCCTAGCGCGACAGTCATGAGCGATTAGCATGCATTTTTTTGGAACGTTCCTATTTGCGCGTTATGGATACACTACGGGCCTAGTAGGCAAGCGTCTCAATGCGCGGGTGGCAGGGATATCAAACCAGCCCCCTTATTCGCTATGACCAAACGTAACATAACGCGGGCTCGTTACGATATCTGCGTAGAATCATCGATGAATCGTATGGGTAGCGTCACACGTTATTGAAATGGAATCTCTTAGGTCATAGCGAATAACCCCCCTATTTGGTCTTATCCGCGTCTAATAGCTCGCGCGTCACTATGGCCACCCGCACGCTCCCGCCGTCGCGCCCGCAAACGCCGTCGCGCCCGCAAACGCCGTCGCGCCCGCAAACGCCGTCGCGCCCGCAAACGCCCCCGTCCCTGCGCATTCACTGTAGACGCGCACTTACACTCTTATAATATGCTTACGACTATATTAGAAGCTGTACTATTTGCCTTTTATATTCCATATTTTGTGAGGGTAATTCCAGAGAGGAAAGATTGATCAAAGAATTCGTCACATTGAGTGAGAACTGTGATGCATCGCGCGCGATTGAGGGGGAATCTCCGCTATTTTAAGGTCATTTCACTGCGTCACATCATTTCGTACTCACGTAAAACACACGGCCATGTCTACGACACAGCTACATACCGAGTTTTTTAAAGATTGCCTTGAAAAAATCTCTGTCAGCGATAAGGCCGGCCACCGTACTGCTTTACTAATAAATATAATATTCCTGGTGAACAACAAAGTGTTGAGTGATTATCAATTTAACTTTTCTTTTCCGAATGGTAAAAACTACTAAAAAAAAAATTAAAAAAAGTAAAAAAATTAAGATTTTGTGTACTAACTCAATTTACATACAAATTAATATATAATACGGCAAATGTAAATATTTGCATCACTGATCGATACACCGGCAATAATTTCACAATAGTCATTCATTACCATCGTACTCCTTACAGGTTGCAGAAACCAGTTGCTTTTGACCCTTGCCTCCTGTCGCATTGCGTACAATAATACAACTTCCCATTCATTCGTACAGATCTTTTAAACTGGTTTTTGTTACACACAAAGGTATATCGCTAAAGTGAAATAGGCTTTATACATGTGTTGATAAAGGTGGGTTTTGTGTGTTGATAAGTTGTCCAGGTTGTGTTGAAATTGCCGCGGTTGGCTGGTGTCCCAAATACCGCGCTCCAAAGATTGCCATTCGGAAACCCTCACTCTCACTCTTTACGTGATTAAGTGTTATGATATCTTTTACTGATTGACAATTTTCTACATTCCATACTGTTCATAATGTTAAGAAGCACCGTGGTTCTTATTATAGTGGCGTTAGCGGCTATAGTTGCACATCATAGTAACACCTATTTTGTGGTGGTGGTACCACCTGACTAAGTATATTGGAATCGCCAGTTATTGTAGCTTTCAAATTGAATGCTTTATTTTTGAAAATAACAAAGATATAATTTATATCTTACTAGTTGCGCCCCGCGGTTTCACCCGCGTGAATAATGATTAAAATTGATTATGATGATGATGAAAAGTAGCCTATGTGTTAATCCAGGGCGTAAAGTATCTCCATTCCAAATTTCACTCAAATCCATTCAGTAGTTTTTACGTGAAAGAGTAACAAACATCCATCCATACTCACAAACTTTCGCGTTTGATGATGATGATGATGATGAAAAGTAGCCTATGTGTTAATCCAGGGCGTAAAGTATCTCCATTCCAAATTTCACTCAAATCCATTCAGTAGTTTTTACGTGAAAGAGTAACAAACATCCATCCATACTCACAAACTTACGCGTTTGATGATGATGATGATGATGAAAAGTAGCCTATGTGTTAATCCAGGGCGTAAAGTATCTCCATTCCAAATTTCACTCAAATCCATTCGGTAGTTTTTACGTGAAAGAGTAACAAACATCCATCCATACTCACAAACTTTCGCGTTTGATGATGATGATGATGATGAAAAGAAGCCTATGTGTTAATCCAGGGCGTAAAGTATCTCCATTCCAAATTTCACTCAAATCCATTCGGTAGTTTTTACGTGAAAGAGTAACAAACATCCATCCATACTCACAAACTTTCGCGTTTGATGATGATGATGATGATGAAAAGTAACCTATGTGTTAATCCAGGGCGTAAAGTATCTCCATTCCAAATTTCACTCAAATCCATTCGGTAGTTTTTACGTGAAAGAGTAACAAACATCCATCCATACTCACAAACTTTCGCGTTTGATGATGATGATGATGATGAAAAGTAGCCTATGTGTTAATCCAGGGCGTAAAGTATCTCCATTCCAAATTTCACTCAAATCCATTCGGTAGTTTTTACGTGAAAGAGTAACAAACATCCATCCATACTCACAAACTTTCGCGTTTGATGATGATGATGATGATGAAAAGAAGCCTATGTGTTAATCCAGGGCGTAAAGTATCTCCATTCCAAATTTCACTCAAATCCAGTCGGTAGTTTTTACGTGAAAGAGTAACAAACATCCATCCATACTCACAAACTTTCGCGTTTGATGATGATGATGATGATGAAAAGTAGCCTATGTGTTAATCCAGGGCGTAAAGTATCTCCATTCCAAATTTCACTCAAATCCATTCGGTAGTTTTTACGTGAAAGAGTAACAAACATCCATACTCACAAACTTTCGCGTTTATAATATTAGTAGGAAGTAGGATAAAAGTGCAATGGACGGTCATATCGCTCATCATGTTAAGTACTCAGGTAGATGCTGCTGCCCATCCACTAGTATAATCCCTTAGTTACTTTATTGTACACCATATACATAACAAGAAACAAAAATAATTATGATAGACAATGGGCGGACTTATCGCTAAGTAGCGATCTCTACCAGACAAAGTTGGCTTATACGACATCCACATGAAGAGACGAAATGGTCTATTCTTAGGCTGGGCACACAAAAACTTGATATGATAAATAATGGGCAGACCTATCGCTAAGTAGCGATCTCTACCAGACATAGTTGGCTTACACGACATCCACGGGAGGAGACGAAATGGTCCATTTTTTGGCATTATGGCACGAGCATTGCAAACATCAGACGGGTAGACTAGTAACTCTCACTGTAAGGGTTTTTTACCTTTGGTCCATTTTCATAACTGTTTTTCATATTAGGTGATGAATAAAAGAAACATATTGTCTTCGTAGCCGTAAAGATTCTTGGCAAGATTATACCGATAACATCCTAGGAAGTGTCAGAGATATCGTCTTCGTATGCGGTAACGATACATGCAATAATGACCTCTAATATAGAGAGAAAGGGCAATTGCAGAGTCGTTATGTTTTTGCTAGAGTTTGCCCAACACACCTATACTCTGAACAGAACAGCTCATACTTGCAAATCATCATTTAAAACTGAGGCCTTACTATGAGCTCTTATAACGATTCAGTTCAAAAACTATTCAGTACAAAATATCGGTTCGTCGTTGACATTCGTCATCATTGAATAACTTTAACTGCAGAAGTCTATAGACCTTCTGCTACTGTGCTTTTAAATATAGCAGCGGATATCACGGAACCGATATTTTGTACTGAATAGTTTTTGAACTGAATCGCTATAAGAGCTCACGATAAGGCCTCAGTTCAGATAAAAACTGTAATAGCAAGCAATTTAGTTTTAATTTTTGTTCGTTTCTTATTAGGAAACTTTTCAACCATTCTATAGGTCACTCATTTAAAACTTGTTTCCTGATTAAAATAAATAAATAACACCCAATAGTCGCATACAATTTAAAAACCAGGTAGGTAGTCAAAAGTAAAATGTTAAGAGAATTAGCAAAAGTACTGTCACGCATAATGGACCATCCATAGAGTTCGAATGCGGAAAAGGGAGTTCTTTAACATTAACATTAGCAAAAGTTCATAAGGTAACAAATGCTACGCTTGATATACGTCGCCGGCGTCATATCATAGCGTAATTAAACTAATCGTGGAACAAGGCGAAGAAAGTCCAGATTCCCTGTACCGTGACCAAGAACCATTGCACCACAACACTCAGACCCGGAACATATATTTGTAGATCATACAAACATTTGTCCCACAGCGGGAATCGAACCACTTTCTTCTCAGCTACTCGCCCAGCACAATGCAGAGGTCGTCAGACGAATTAAGCTATTCATTTTAAAACTGTTTTGAAATATCTCCCCAATATATTCAAATTTATTAATTTTTTCTTTATGGTATAAAAGTTATCTAACAATTGCATACAATGGTGTAGATTCACACAAACTAGACTAAAACTAAACTAAATTTCGTTTAGTTGTGTCAAACGATGTTTTGCTATATTAAAATGACAGAACTAAACTAAATTATAGTCTGACAGCACTAAAATTAGCTTAGTTGCTCAATTTAATTTTAGGCGGTCTTTTTTAACCGACTTCCCAAAAAAGGAGGAGGTAGTCAATTCGGTTGTTTTTTTTTTTTTTTTTTAATGTTTGTTACTGCATATCTCCGGCGTTTATGAACCGATTTGGAAAATTCTTTTTTTATTTGAATATACTTCCAGACTGGTCCCATTTTTTTCAAAATCCAGTTCTGATGATGGGATCCATGAGGAATTGAGGGAACTCCTCAAATATTGTAGGCATACATATGGCGATTTTGATATTTTCAGCAACAAACCAAGCATTTGCATTCAAAAAGTATCATAATCCTTTCACCACTATGGTTCTTTCATCATTTTTTTTCATCCAAATATTTAGTCGAATACAATGGCGGAAGTCGGTTTTTTAAATGAAAAGTTATATAATCTGTTGTACAGTTTTATGTCTAATATTAGAAACATCTACCTAAAATTAGTCACCATGAAAATTGGTTCAATATTCAAATTTGGAAATCTGGGATTAACGGCAATTTTACTGCATATTAGTCACTCGATGACAATATAAAAAAATCGTATTCCTGAGCTGTGTGCTGCTGTCCTATGATGAAAAGGAAATGATGGCCGCAGATACTATACCATCATGGATCAGATGGTCATGATGAATCTAATATAGATAATAACCTAGTTTTTGTGTGTGTGTAAATAACTACACTTTTGACACAACTTAAGCATTTCTTCTAGGAAAAACGAAACAACTTAAATATACTT
The DNA here is from genome assembly GCA_951392215.1 of Epirrita christyi. Lineage (NCBI taxonomy): Eukaryota > Metazoa > Arthropoda > Insecta > Lepidoptera > Geometridae > Epirrita > Epirrita christyi. Next base: position 3,005,868 of record OX595839.1, on the reverse strand, counting down.
TGTACTTGCGGTTACCATATTCTAGGTTACCTAAGCTCTTACTAGGTTACCTCAAACCTAGGTCCTTAACCACTAAACACTTGCGGTTATGGAATCGTATGCGTTTAGTGGTTTAAATAATTTGCTTGTATTATTGACCTACTTTGTGTGTTTGTAAATATTTGAGATTGTAATTACTCAGTGGCAGCAGCTTAATGGGCCAGTACGTCACTTATTGAATGAAAGGTCGTGGGTTCTCTGCTCACTATATAAATTGTAGAACCTATAATATAACTTTTCATTTAAAAAACCGACTTCCGCCATTGTATTCGACTAAATATCTGGATGAAAAAAATTTATGAAAAAACTATAGTGGTGAAAGGGTGATGATACTTTCTGAATGCAAATGCTTGATTTGTTGCTGAAAGTATCAAAATCGCTATATGTATGCCTACAATATTTGAGGAGTTCCCTGAATTCCTCATGGATCCCATCATCAGAACTGGATTTTGAAAAATGGGACCAATCTGGAAGTATATCTATTCAAATAAAAAACAGAATTTTTCAAATCGGTTTATAAACGACGGAGATATGTGGTACCAAACATAAAAAAAAAAACAACCTAATTGAGAACCTCCTCCGTTTTGTGTAGTTGGATAAAAACAAGTTGCCGTGGTGTGTCCAGCCTAAGATTAGACACCTCCATCTCCTCCCCTGGATGTTATAAAAGCCGTCTAAGGGAAAAAGTGTGTCACATGTAGCAGATGCGGTAAGATATCTGTATCTGAGCGCGTATCTGTCCATATCGCTCTCTATACTAAATTAAAGGAGCAACACACACGTAGCAGATAACTTATATTTTACCGTCAAGCATCTGTAGGCACAGACATATATCAAAAGATGGACAGATGATATCTGTGTATACAAATTGAATTACAATACAGTTTGAAGATATCCGCGTGAATATTTCATTTTCGTATATTATCGTATCAGCTACGTGTGTGATACCTTCAGATGCGATAAGTTTTTATACGCATATAAAATACTACCGCATCTGCTACGTGTACTACACTATACACTAGGGGATAGGCAGAAGCATCCACCTGAGTACTCAATACCAATACTGCAAACACCCATCCGCCTGCCAAGCGTGATGGCAATCCCCTCATTGTATTTTATGGGGGAGCTCTTGTTCAGAAGTGGACGTAAACAGGCCGGATGATAATACACGTTACATAGACTTATATAGACTCAGGGCTTTATTCATAATCATTTTTTAAACCTATTTTAGTAAAAATAGCATTTGTTTTCTTCTCTCTGATGTGAAATGTCATACGTCAAAAAAGACAACATATTTGTTAAAATATGAAATTGAAATAAAATGATAAAATGATAAAGGACGACATCTCCCTTCGAATGAGCGGAAAAAGTCGACCTATTTTAGTTATAAAATAGGTTGACTTTTTCCGCTCTTAAAATAGGTCGACTTTTTCCGCTCTTTCGAAGGGAGACGTCGTCCTTTTTTATTTTATTTCAATTTCTAGTGTTTTTTTTAGTTATATCGTGTAATTTTGGTGGCGTTTTAACTGGTGTAGCTTATAAAGAGCACATAGTAGTGAATTTAAATAAAATAAGTGTATTGCCTGTCTTTTCGAAGGGGTGGAAATTTTCCAGGAACATTCTAGTAAACTGCCATCGATTTACTAGAACATGACTTGACAGAGGACCTGACGACTGGACATTGTTTGTAATTATCTATGCTACTTGACATTGGCAAAATTGAGAAAATTATCAGACGCCTTAAAAAAAAAAACTAAATAGGTTTAAAAAATGATTATGAATAAAGGGGTTATACCTACTATAGTACATTTTGTTATATCTATATACCTAGACAGTTTAAGAATTAACATAGTTTGTTTTAATAATATGATTCAGTGGTTTAGATCTTAATTCTCGATTTTCACGCTTATTCACGCTTGTGCATACTTAGCATGTACTACTATGCAAAATTACCTAATTTAGGTACTTACGATAAGTGCCTTAAGTATGTGATAGGCTCTAAAACAAACCAAAATCAATTCTACTACCTACACACAAGGGTCAAATTACTATGTATACAAAGACTGTATGGTCACTGCACTCGCAAAGATTGCACATTTGGCAAATAGCACTATAATGTAAGTGCAAGTAATGAATAGGCTTTTCTCTATAACTTGGTTGCCTATTTTAGTGAGAACTATTTTGTGTTCTTGAGTTTACAATAAATAAGTAATCTTAATTACTTAATTACAACATAAAATTATCTTAAGAGGAGGTCAACGGTATTAGCTAGCAAAATAGAAATTTAAAAAAATTGTCTTAAATTTTTCCAATTTTATGTACTTTCAAATTGATTGTATGAATTGAATGGCAGAAACTGAAAAAAGTCCGAAAATTTTGTTTTTCACGTATTACGCAGCAGGTAGCACAACTTTTTTTTGCTTGCTAGCGTAGTTTCACCCTCCCGTGAAGGATCCAAATAACATACCAAAAATTCAGCTTTACTCCACGTTTTGCGTTTGCCGGGCTTTTTTTGTAAGATATGACTAGCATATATTGTTATTTTCATGTGCTTCTCACAAACATGTTCTTACCTACTAACTAGGTATCGACTTAATTAACAAAATAATTATGAAATGTTTATAGACCACAAAACGGACCCGCAACACACTCTTATTGATTTATAAGGATTTACGACTCGGAAGCTAAAAGCCAAGACTGACTAAAAGAGATTTAAAGATAACCTAATGTTATTTAATTAATTATAATTTTCCTAATGTTGTCAAACTACTTTTATACACGCCATAGCCGGAGAGTTACTTTAAAAGTAAAATTGTATTTGTATACTAAACTAATTTTGTTTTTGTAGTTGAACCATGAAGTTGCAATTTATTGTATTCGTTGTTTATATAAACTATGGTTATATTTATTACTTTTTATGTTCACAAATAAGTATGATCAATAAAACATGAAAATGACTATCTCTGTAGCGTAGCGAGCGAGTTGCTAGTTGAGATACGAGAGTTTGCATATGGTCAGCAATTATTTGTTCCGGGTCTGCTCGTTGTGGTACCATGTTACTCAGTTCCCCACGACACAGGGAATCCTAGTGTGGGATCAAGACTACGTATGTGATGTGGGTGTTATGTTATTCGTATCTAAAAAAACGAAGCTACCAAGCCAAAACTAGTTAAACTGAATAGAAGGACAGATTACTCGTGCATATTGGCAAAAAAAAGTATTAAAACTACCGATATTCTATTCTACAGATAGATTTACATTACATTTTCAATACAGATTTTTTTTATTTCCTACTTGGCAAGCAGACATTCATACGGCCCACCTGATGAAAAGTAGTTACCGTAGCCTGTGGACGCCTGCAACCCCAGAGGCATCAAACGCGCTCTGCCGACCTGAGACATAAACATGAAAATTCTCATGTGCCTGTAATTTCACCGGAAACCGTACCCTTCAAAAAAAATGTTTCTAAAAAAACAGCAATGCGAGCACTACGCAGCCAAAAGGTTCAACAATGTGCACGGGGGAAACATAATTACGTAAGTAACTTAAAACAATGATTAGCATATCCTGTACGCAGTGAAAATCCTACTTGACCTGGTTATTACGTATTAAAGCAAGGTAAACGAGTCTCATGCAGATGCATATATTGTAATCATAGGTTATATCTATATACAATAACATTTATATAATGTTATGATAACATAACACCAGTCACATGCCATAGTCGTAGTTCGACGACCTCTGTGGCGCGGAAGGCGAAGGTTCGCCTGCGACACAGGAGGTTGCATGTTCGATTCCCGCCTCGGAACAAATATTTGTACGATCAGCAGATATTTGTTCAGGGTGTTCTGGATATTTTTCTAAGTATAATAAAAATATCGATCTATGTAATATTTTATTCAGTATATCAGTTATCTAGTACACATAACACAAGTTCTGCTTAGCTTGGGGCTAGATATTGTTGTGTGAAATGTCCAGCATTTATTTATAGTCTAGCAGCGTTATTTTAAAACGTTCGGAAGGGTTTCCGATCGGATTCGTTAGTTTTTAATTTCGATGTGGTAACTAAAACAATAGCAGATCATGTAAACATTTGTCCCGCAGCAAGAACGAACCCGCATCTCTTACATCTCAGCCGGTTACTCGCCTGCCGCGTCACAGAGGTCGTCAAAGAGGATACTTTTGTCACGCATAACTCGCAGCCGGGCCATATTCTCGGAAGCTGGTAAATCTTCACGAGACTAAATTCATTAACTAATATAACAAATTTAACCAAACTAGTGGTTCGCCCCGAACTGAGACCTCGCGATGACACCTTTATCAGCCCGACTACTTAAATGTAAGACATTTCAATAATTTCCATATTTTTTTTTATTTTCACCTCGAGGTAATTTCCTACACATCATCGAAATAACTTTTGAATAGCACTAAGCAACGGGGCTTTCATACGACCAGAGACAAGTAACTTGTCTCTGATACTACATAAGTACCTGTTACGAATTAATTGGTAACGTCCTTTTGACGGAATCTTAGAAATCCAACGTCATTCAAATTCCTAGAAATGGGAGGTCAACAACGGATATTATATTGGTTTATTGTTTTATAGGGTACATGTCTCGAAATTCTTAAATTTCAGACTTTTCCCTGTAGTTGTGACACAAAAGCCACAAGCATACCAAATTTCAGCATTGTGGGAATGCTGGAAGTACCCTAGAATTTTCAATTTTTACGTTTCTATTTTCCCTAATATCTCGGAAACTACTAAGTTTAAAGTTGTCCAACCAAAGCGCTTTCATTAGACACCCCATTTGATCTGAGTGTCTAACTTTTTTTGTTTTTACCCCCTTTTGGACCCCAATATCTCAGCAACCCCCTGACCGATATAGCTCATAACCTTACCTACAAATTGTACCAATACTATCTATCCCCATACCAAATTTCATGAAGATCGGATTAACGGTTTGGAAGTTTTCATCGGACAAACATACATACATACATACATACAAACGCCGATTCTTCCAATTTGACTCAGAGAACTCGCTTCGCTCGTTCAATAAGTAACATTCAATAGTGAATTATAGTGTAATTTCCACGATTTTTGTTTTTGCGACGACAAAATTTTGTCGTTGCGCGCATGTTATACAGGCTGCTGTTAATCATCGAGGAGTTCCGTTGTTCATCTCCGTCTCCATCATCAGATCAACACGCTGTTACCATAGTATTTAATTGTCATCGGAACTTGATAGTTATGCAAAATTTCAGCTCAATCGATTGTGTGGAACTGATGGTTCAAAATTCAGTATCAAGATTTTACCTAAACATACACACACTGCAAATAAAAGCTTGTAATAAAAACCAATAAGTAACTCTTCACTACTTTATTGAAGAAATTACTCTCGGGGATAAGATTGAGTTTATTTGTAATCTTCTGTCTATTTGTCTATTCAATATAGATATAATTTATTATTAATGGTCCTATTTGTAGGTTGCAATTTGGCTTACATAACTAAAGGGCGTGGAAACATGTATATTTCCTACTGACCAGCGACTGCGTAACCGTAATGCAGGTCAGGCCGTGACTTCTTTCGAATCTTTTTATTGTAGTAAACCATTATGGAAACAGTGTTCTCTATACATATAATCTACCTTACTGAAACCATTTAAATCTAATATTTTGTTATTGTTGAAACATGTATTTTTCATAACCCTTTCGGCCTTACAGAACGTGGACTAAATTTGAATTTAGTCCAGGCGTACTAGTCTAGGCTTAAATATCGACATTAGGCATACGACTTTAATATGAATGCAGCTGGTTTGTTTTCCGAAATCAATTCTTGCGCTACTACACAAATTTCCAAAGTATCAAACTGATGGATTGCGTCACATCACGAAATTCTTACCTCCAACAAGCAATCAACTGTCAATTTCTAGACCACTGCTAAACTAGGGGGCTGCCTTTGGGTTTTAGAAAAACCAGAGATAGTCCACGTTTATGTCATTTTTGGCATAAGCGATCCCTCTATCTCCTCCCGTGAATGTCTTAAAAGCTGACTAAGGGAACAGGGGATGGGCAGCACCATCCGCCTAAGTACTCAACACTAATAGGTGTTCATGCTAAGCGAGGTGATTATGGCAATTCCTCTCATTGTATTTTATGGGGAAGGCTTCGTCCAGCAGTGAACGCCCAATGGCTGTTGATGACTGTGTGATAAATGATCTATTCTATTATTATAGTAGGTATGCTTAGCTTGGGGCTAGATAATGTTGTGTGAAATGTCCAGCATTTATTTATTTATGCAAAATTTCACACATTTGTATTATCGATTGAGGAGTTCCTTTCTTTACCTTCCATCTCCATAATCAGATCAAGTTATTGTCACCATATTATTATAAAGTCATCAAAATGTAACATGAAAATTCTAGTCAATGAAATAACGCAAACGGGTCAAAATCAGCTTGCAAGATTTGACCCAAACACCCACAACACTCCATACTAACATTCATACTATTAAGGTAAGTTATTTTTGAATGTTTTGAAATAAAAAATTTGCATTCACTAACAATAATGTAACTAAAATCATTCAACGTAGCAATGCAGCAAGCGTCTTGGGGACGCTTGCGTCTAAACTCTGATTTTTAATTTTAGACAAATTTTGTAAACAGACAAATGTCAAGATATGCCACTGTGTGTATAAGTGTCATGTATGTGTGTCATATGTGAATTTACACGTATGCTACACAATCATGACACTTATACCCACAGTGGCATATCTTGACATTTGTTTTTTACAAAAATTATCTGAAATTAAAAATCAGGGTTTATTAGTAGTGTTTTGGATTAGTTGAGTATCTTTAGATTGTTTGTAACGGTATTTAGATAGCTTAAAATAACATTTATATTTTTATTTTTTTTAAGACATACTTGATATTATTTATGTAAACAAAGATAATCTATCTGGGAGTAAATATTTAAACTAGATAAGGTTCAAAAAATACGACAGTGTATGATCATTATCCAAATAAAATATTCGTTTCTATCGTGCAAATAATCAACACTCAGTTATCTAAACTTTAATTGCCAATGTATGGACATAGCCTGAAAGAGCCACAAAGGGTCTCTTTTCAGTAAAAAAACCTTAGTGATTCGACAACCAGGCTCAAGACACAGATTAAATATAATAAATACTGCTAACATGCAGGCCAACAGTGGTCAAATAGTCCACAGAATTTACTTAAAACATCTCAAATATTTTAATCGGGTACAGCACGTGTAGAATTATGTAACTGGTGGTTGACAATACAATTACCAGTCAAGTTCACGATTCATTCAATGTTAATCTCAAATTGCATACCACGCAAACTCATCCACACCTCTATATAGTATAAGCATGACCTTGAGTACCTATACTATTTGTATAACTTTGTTTTCAGCATTTGCGTGTGATGCCCTGTTGATCGATCTTATTTCTAATTATTAGCATGGGTTGGTAGAATTATGCTACATAATTATGCACGGAATGAAAATGACAAGAACTGTGTGAAATCTTTACATTAATAAACGAAAACTTACTTCGATTAGTTTCAATGAAGTTGACCAAAAGAATGAACTGTCAAAGTTCATCGGATCATAGCGTCGTGGATAAAAATAATATTAACAATATTTTTCACCTTGTATATATTCACAGTAAGTCCTCAATTTGTGTAATTGGTTTCCGATTCGAGACGATAGTTATATCACATAGAATGTACATTTTGAATTATACAACACACGGAATAAAACATGGATTGTTAAACCATCAAACTAATCACTGCGTGGATAATGCCCTTGTCGCCTCTGTCTCTTATAACTGTATCTATTGAATGAGTTCTTACTTCAGAATTTCTTTTTTTATATTAATTTTCGAACATTGTTTTTTTCAATGTTTTGCCAGTGCTACTCAATATGTCATATTATTAAATAATTATGAGTACGAAAGTTCAGCCCCCCTATTCCCTATCTTGAAAGTCACTCAGTGACCAACGTTTGACAAGTTATATTACCATCAATTGAGAATTCTTCATAATATTTTTTTTTATGATGGTCATTCTACTTATCAAACGTTAGTCACTGAGTGACTTTCAGCTAGGGAATAGGGGGGCAGAGCTAATATTTTTTATTTTGTTTGATACTCAAGTAAGACATAATAACTGAACCAATTTCGATGTTTGTTACAGATGTGTTATTCTAGCACAACGCAAGCAAAGCCTAGTGGGCTTACAATAAATTGTAAAAAGGACACAAAATCATTTTTTATCTCACCGATTTCCTTAATACACGAATTCTCAGGCTCTCTTTGTAATATTTTACGATAACAAATTTGATTCATGACCAACTTTAAACAAGACATTCACTACGAACGTGCAAAATCTTAGCAACCGACAAACTTCGCAAAAAGTGAAATAGTGTTACTTTGTAAGTTTTTGTAGCCTCTATGTAAAAAACAAAGAATGTTGCGTCGTTTTGAGAAAAAAAATAGAGTAGGACTCATCTAATGGTTTTTCTTTCTGAATTTAAAAATGATGGCGCTAAAAATAGTCTGCATTTTTGTAAATACTCAGTTTTTTTTTATAAAAGAGTAGATCCTGTAAAGACCAGCGATGGTTCGTGATTAAACGAACTTACCTTTTGAAGAAGTTCGATCATAATTATACGAGCACCCAGTTCGAAGAGATTAGTAGGTAATTTCAGTTATTTTAAAATACACATAGTATCTTAAAGACTACGCTATGCGACACTACGTTGAGGTTTGGTTGGTTTGGTTAGGTTTGGTAGATATAAAAAATGATTTTTTTTTTGTGGATATTTGACGTAGGAAGATTTTCTAATAATCCTGTCAATCATTTGCAGATAATCTCATTAATAGTATCGGTATAAAGAAATAATATAAAGATTTATCTAAGATAAGTTGGTATTGTATGGTGGTAAATAGTCGCTTTTCCATTACATAGATAGAAACGGATAATACTTTATGTACACTACAGTCAAATAAACACATAAACAGAGTAAAAAGAATGTGAACGTACAATGATGATATTTCTGAGAGGGATCTCTTCCAAACAACCTTAGGAACGACTGGATTTGACGAGAACGATAATGGATGGTGGGTGTACATTCAATAAAAGTGCATACATCATAAATACGACCTCTGTGGCGCGGCGGGCGAGTACCCGGCTGAGATGCAAGAGGTTGCGGGTTCGATTCCCGCTGCGGGCCAAATGTTTGTTTGATCTGCAAATATTTGTTCCGGGTCTGGGTATTATGGTACCATGGTACTCGTAGTTCCTTATACCCACGACACAGGGAATCCTAGTGTGGGATCATGGTGACGTATGTGACTGTTGGGTGTTATGTTTTGTTAAATGTTATTTTAGATATTGTAAACATGGAAAACATATTTATGGATTTATTCAATAAAAAATCCTACTAATTACCTAGGAAATAACCCAGACGTAATATTTCACGACTTCTTAAAAGAGTCAGAGATTTCAAATAAGTTAGTACAACAGTATTACAATAGTGCAATATATTTAACACTTGTGTTGCCTTATGTAGAGTACATAAGGAAACACAATATTGTATCATCGTCTGGAGGTTACAAAACAGTTTTATATACCTATTTTCTTTAAAAAAAAATAGCATCTGTATTCATTAGCCGTTAAGGTGATTCCTCTCGCATGTGGCGCGAAATTCAAATTTTATTGCGTTTTTGCTCATTGCAGCTCATCAACACTTGTTGAGATAGTAAAAACTGATTTTGCGAAAACTAGGATACCTAACACACATGTTTTAGTTTATAGTTTCACATATAGATCATAACTTCAGCTACGAATACTCTTCAATGATTTTTACAGTGTTTTTTTGGTTTAAAGATATGCGTAGCTTAACTAATGACATTTATGAGATACTATCAACTAAAACATGTGTGCTAGGTCTCCTTATTTTACGCAATATCTGTTTTCTCTATCTCAAGAAGTGTTGATTAGCTGTGATTTACAAAAAACACAATAAAATTTGAATTACGCGCCACATGCGAGAGGAATCACCTTAATGTGAATAAATAGTCAGCCGTTACACGTCCATTGTTGGACGAGGCCTAACCATACAATGTAATGGGGAGTTTTGCCATGATCACCACACTTGGCAGACGGATTGGTGAACACAGTACTGGTATTGAGTACTCAGGTGCACGGACCCTTAGTCGGCTTGTAAAATATCCACGGGAGGAAACAGAGGGGTGTATATAGGTCGGACACACCACGACGCACAACCACGAATAAATTAGTACTTTTAAGTATTTTGAGTCTATTCAAATTATATAATATGCAACTCTACGATTTGAGTGTATTTGATAGAATTATTCAAAGAATTTTACACTATTTTACAGTGACATTGCAAAATTATTGGTTCTGTTGTATATTATCATCATTAACATCATTATAATCAGCCAATAGACATCCACCGCTAAACATAGCCCTCTCCTATGTAATGCCATAATAACGGTCTTGAGCCGCCTCCATCCACCGACTTCGACCCGTCCCATCTTCCGATTCGTGTTCGCTACTAGAGAACCTTTTATCCCCTAGCCACATGTTGTTCCATTGTTTTGCATTCTCAAACTACAAAGAACACCTAAATTATGTATGGAGAGACTGCTATGTAACTTAATCGTTTGAATGTTAACATACAATAACCACAGAATAAATCATTATAGCTATGATGACGCAAGTACTTCCAATAGCTAACGGGCTATAGAGCAAAAACTTTGAAACCGAAACGTATTGGATCTGTCTCACTTTATAACAATTATATTTGATGATTTATGTTCGAAAAAAATTACAAATTGGATCCATACATCTGCCTATAGACAGTTACTTAGCATTCCGCTATAACTTAGCGAAAAAAACTGATTTATGAGAAAGTATCTCCATTTGGTAAACTCTTAAAATGGCATGAAAATAATATTGAATTCCCGACGGAACCCATTTCGTACACTGCTTCAAAATTGTTCACTTTTGCAAGATGGCACTGGGCGTTTATCTATTGCTTATATCATATGTATCTACTTTAGTTAGCGACTTTACGGTATGCTAACTTGTGGATTGTCACTTTGTATACAGACATGTCGTGGATTCTATCTCACTTCATAACAATTATACTGGACGATTTATGTTCGAAAAAAATTACAAATTGGATCCATACATCTGCCTATAGACAGTTGCTTAGCATTCCGCTATAACTTGCGAAAAAAACTGATTTATGAGAAAGTATATCCATTTGGTAAACTCTTAAAATGCCCTAAAAATAATATTGAATTCCCAACGGAACCCATTTCGTACACTGCTTCAAAATGGTTTACTTTTGCAAGATGGCACATTGGCGTTTATCTATCGCTTATATCATGTACGCACCTACTTTAGGCCGGCAACATACACATGAAATTTCGAACGCAGTAAGTCCATACAAATCTATGGACCTACCACACACACTAGGTAATTTTCCGTACGGAATTTTTTTAAAGAAAGAAAGAAAAAGCATTTATTTGTGCCAAAAAAAAACAAGAATGACACGGGAAAAAAACACACATACAAACAAAGATTAACAAAGATTATTAAAAAAACGCAGAAGACAAGCATTACATTAATAAAAACATTCAAAACAATTTTTTCGATTCGGAATTCCGCATGATGGCCTGTGCGTTCGGAATTCCGCACGGAAAAAACCGTTCCGAACGCAACTCTTCCATAGATTTTGCACGAGTCGCACCACACATTCCTTAATTCCGAACGAACGCTTTCCATATTTGCTGTCAAAATGTTTGAAGTTTTGAACTCCGAATGAAAAAAAAACCCAAGTGTGTGGCGTCTGTACGGAATCCCGCGAAGGAATTTCGAAAAGGAATTCCGTTACGGAATTCCGAGTGTATGTAGCCGGCCTTAGTTAGCGAATTTACGGTATGTTAACTTGTCACTTTGCATACAGACATGTCGTGGATTGCCCAGCTTAAGAATAATAGTTGACTAAGGGATAACACCAGGGGATGGGTAGCAGCATTCACCTGAGTAATCAATACGAAAAATGCGATTACCAATCCGACTGACAAGCATGGTGATTATGGTAATTACCTCCATTGTATTTGATGGGGGAGACTGCGTCCAACTGTGGACGTCTACAAGCACCATGATGATGTTAGGTACAGTTTGAATTCTGCTGTAAATACACTATTTTGCTCATGTTTTATGATTGGGATGAAACAAGTTTTGTCAGTAGTAGAACTTCTTGTGAAAGAGTTCGTCCGGGGAAGTACTACCACACTATTTCTGCCGCCAAGCAGTAGTGTTCTCATTGCTGTGTTTCGGTTTGAAGGGTACAGGTGCCGGTGAAATTACAGGCACATGAGACTTTTCATCTACATGTCTCAGGGTCGGTAGCGCACGTGTGATGCCTTTGGTGTTGCAGGCGTCCATAGTCTACGGTAACTGCTTTCCATCAGGTGGGCCGTCTGCTTGTTTGCTTGCCAAGTAATACAAAAAAAACAAGAATAAAAATAAAAAAAATAGATTGTACATATAAATACCTAATAAAGTGAACAAAGAAGCACCCGTCCGATCATAACCAAGGATTATTAAAATTCCGTTTGACGCATGTGGCATTTACAACACGGCTCATGGAACAACATAATAGACAAACGGTACTTGATAATTGTCCGAAAACATTCAATTACCTATATTTAAAAACGAACTGATAGGTAGGTACCTCTATTTTTATGAGCTATTAACACGGTAATGCAATATAACAGTGTTTTAGTAATTAAGTTGGTGTGGCTATACGATATGCTTACAGTATTTTATGGCTGTGATCGAAACTTTTATTGTACTGGTCATGCTGAAGAACGGAACTTGCTAATTTGTAAAGTGACAGTATATTGACTCCTTGAGTCAACATAGCCATTTTATGAATTTGAAAATAATTTTGTGTGGTGGCAAAATTAAAAAATTCGGAATCATGATCGGAATTTATATGGACGTTTGTTCGTCCGTCACACGCCATTTCTTACGAAACTATACATCGAAGAAAATTGAAAGATACGAAGATAATATAGTATAGTGGCCAAATCATAATTATATTTTCCTAAGTTAAATTTTGATTTTGGGTGATTATAAAAACATTAAAAAATAAAAGAAAAATTTCTTATAAGGTAATTAAGGTAAATCAATAGAAAGCTATTGAAATAAACATCCCAAAAATACCATATTTGTTATTGTTTTTTACACTTTTATAAACGTCAAAGTCATTCATTGAAATAACAAAGAATTTAAATTGTTATACACTAATACACACAGTCCCAACGCAACCTAGCCTAGAAGAATCGGCTGTGAACGCGTGGTCCGACAACATAGTCCGCTCGATCGGACGACGTGAACTTTTTTCTGTTGGTCCTATTCATCGGACAGCAAGGATTCAATAATTCTCATAGGCCAACACATCGGACTAAAAGGAAATACGGTTATCCATGGTTCGACCCAGAGCAAAAAAACACGGTTTGGCTTGATTTCATAATCTTTCTTACCACTAGGTGGAAAGCAATTGTGGAGTGCCTCGAGAACAAAGAGAACCTGATAAAAAATACTGTATTTACATAAAGAATAAACCAACTAATACAAATTAATACAAAATATACACAATAAAAATGAAACAGTTGAGCTATCTAAAGAACGTTGCCAACGAGCTTACGATAGCTTAATTGATCCAAATGACTACCAGACGGGAGCATCTCTAAGAGACTCTGGCTGCGTTGCCACGCTGAATGGCAATACCAATGCCACGAAAAAAAAAAAAAAAAGAAAAAGAGTACCAAGAGTGAAAATAATGAGCACACGCTTCGCTTATTAATAAAAACCTAATAATAAAATAAAGGTATAGATATGATTATGCAAGTTAACATAATATGTTAGCTGTCACTGTCGAGAGTCAGAGTGACGTTACAAATAGTTTCTTCAAAACAAATGAAAACCTTAAAATACTACGCGGGCGGGCTATTGAATAGAAAAAATTACTTATTTACTGATTTTCGGAACTTGACTAATTTATTTGCTTTATTTTTAACTAGTGGCTAACCACGCATAGAATCAATTTTAACCAATCTTTAAAAATTAAAATTATCAGGTTTCGCCCAGCTGTCCTATTTTATTACATGAGAAATTGCTAACTTACATTAGTTGCAGTAAGATGGTGCATTAATTCCGATTCACAGTCACTGATTATGTGAAATCACCTTTTGTTATTCCCAAATTACCAAAACATGTCTGTGTTAAATAGTTCGTAGTCTTATAATCGGTAATCGGTATCAATCTTACGATTTTTGTATCGATTTTTATTTAGCTGGTCAGTTTCAGGTTTCTTGTATTGGTTTATGTTTGGCTGAACAGTTAGACGATTTTTGTATCGACTTGGTTGGCTGGACAGTTTCGCGATTTGTATATTGATTTTTGTTTGGCTGAACAGTTACACGATTTTTGTATCGACTTTTGTTTGGCTGGACAGTTTCATGATTTTTGTATCGACTTTGGTTTGGCTGGACAGTTTCACGATTTTTGTATTAATTTATGTTTTACTGGACTGGCTTTGATGATGATAATGATACGCAACACAAACCGTATAAACCTGCACAAGCCCATTGCCAAACGGTTTCACGCGAATCAATAAACGATCTGCTGTTCTGAACCGGACACAACACGCAAGGAGGATGTGAGGAAACCTATTGAACAAATATGGTTATGAAAACTATAATTATGATTTACAAATTTAATCGTATTGCTTCAGGATAAAACCATTTCTACTGCACGTTTTAATGAGTCGAGGTGTACAACACGTTCACATTTATTTACTAAGTTTTGGTTTTGTTTAGCTCTCTCCTTTTCAAGGTTTCGTATCTCCAACGTAACCATTGTAGGATCACTCAGGTGTCTGTCTATCTGTCTGCTTTGAGTAATAAGCTATAATAAACATAATTAACTACATTCCAGTGTTAAGTGTGAGTTTAAACCAGAAAAATCAAAAGCATTGTAAAAATCGAAAGTATGATGACGAAACCGGAATGTTCTGACCCCATAAATCGCAATTTTATCTCGAATCACATTTAAAGACCCAAAAGTCGATCACCCAAGTACCGTAAGAGCAAACTCCGGAACGATTCAACGCTATATCAGTTTACAATTTACTGTTAACGTAATGTTTACCATTTTTCTTAAATTTATCAATCAAATTGTATCTTAGAATTGAAATTATCGTGACTTGGTATCATTTTAGAATAAACAAATACAAAAAAAAATAGAAATAAATAATAGTAAAGTACATGGGTATGTATGTATAGTCGTAATTTTTCTAAATTGTACCTTATTTGAGTTATTGAGTTATTCTATAACAAATTCAAATCTATGCTCTCAAAAAAGTTATTCCTCCCTAGATACATCGATGGCTGACAACATTTTAGGAAGAATAAAATAATGTATTGTAATGTACGTAAATATTATTTATACATAGAAATTCCGGGATGAAAATAAAATTAAAAACCTTTATTCTAAAACCCGGCAAACGTCCTATTTTTCAATGCTGGATCATAGAGAAAACTTCGGTATGTCAACTCAATATAGAGCAGTGGCGAGATAGATCGGGAAGTGAAGAAGGAAAAAGGAACAAAGGTGTGAAGGTCACAGGAACAACGTGCGATCCACGAATGCTCACCTTCCGTCATATGTGCAACGTATGCAGATGCACATAAAGCTTAGCTCTCAACTTGCCCGACCGCTTAAGATGCTCGAACGTAGGGCGCATAAGTAGAGCTTCGACCGCCCAGCTTAGCTGACCCGCGCGGCACACTGACGCTCATATAATATAGAGCTCTAACCGCGATTTCGCTGCTTTTGACTCACGGCTCTACTTATTTGCTCTACTTTTTTTTCTTATTTTGCTTCTCCTTATCGCCTGAGAAAATTTGGATTTAAATCGTGTCACGGGTGTCACATGAAAGCAGAAATTTTTTTAAAATTTACGAGACGATCATGAGACCTGTCGTATTGAATAGAACAGAGTGCCGGGCCACCAAAGGGACAGATGAAAGAACTTAGCATAGATGCGAATATTAAGTTGGATGCTCGGAGTAACACGAATGGACAACATAAGAAATGAGTACAACATAGAAAGTTCAAAAGGGCACCAATAACAGAAAATATGAGGAGTACTACGTTAGCGTAGTATGGACATTATGCGGAGGGAATAATGTCATGTAATGAGAAGCGCATTAAATATAACAGTGGATGCAAATAAAAGTAAAGGTAGATCAAAGAAAATATGGATGGATTGTGTGAAAGATGACACACATAAAAAAAGAGTGAGTACCGAGATGATGGTTTATTTATTTATTTATTTATTTATTCAGGTAAAAAGAAAAAGTTAACAAACTTACCAACTAAGGCCTTAACTAAATTATAACTAAACAAAAAGGAATATTCAAAATTATAACAAGTTGTGCGGAGAAGCATAATTTAGATATATATTTATAACCTAATACTTAGGCTATAAACTGACTATCTCGGACCATCACAATTTATGGCCCGAGGTAAGTTTGTAGACTTTGTAGCAATAACGATGCACAGTCAAGTGACTACCCTCCGTACTAGTTTTCACTGTATGACGGCAGGGCGTCGTCGCTCTTCAATACAAGGCGATTATCCACAAAGTATTATAGTCTTTCTATATAGTCATATAATCTTGATGATTTTTGGGTATATAATATGTATAAATAATGTGGCTTTCTTATAAAAATCCGCAAAATAATGTTGTTGCATAAAGGGTACCTATAAAATATGTTTTAACCTAATAAAATTAAATCTATGTTTCTATGTAAGTTATATGAGTAATATTAGACAAATGAAAATGAAAATATATAAGTAACTATTATGTGTGATATATTATGTAGTAACTATCCAATACAAAATTAATGTATGTAAGTAACAAAAAATAACTATATAATATAATGTAGTAGGCAACTATACAGCGTTAAACTATAACAATATATAATACCTGTTCCTAGATTATTGCCTGTGTTTTTATATGATTTTAAGAACCTGTGTTTTTTTTTTTTTTTTTTAACTAAATTATCGCTTCCATTAGTTTTTCTGTTTCGGTGTAATCAAGCAGTCTAAGATAATTATCAATTTTCTGTTTGCATGTATACGCCGTCACGTTGGCTATGTTTATAAGTTTATTAATTTTATTGTATACAAAAGGTCCTAGATAAAAAGAGAAATCATGGGCAAATTTAGTTCTACATTTTGGTGTTTTGTATACAATATCGCATCGTCTTTTATTGGCTCTATTTGGGTCACTAGGAAGTTTATGCTGGTTCAGGATCATAATGCGAATATAAACTTGTCTGGCTGTAAGGACATTGAAATCTTTGTAAAGTTGGGTAGTCGGGTATAGATATGGCTTGGATAGCATTACTTTTATAATGGCTCTTTGAGCCCTTTCCAGGTCTATCATCGAGGTTTTCCCAGCTCCTCCCCATCCAAGTATACCATAAGAAATAATTGATTGTCCCAAACAATAGTATACACTTTTTAATATATCCATATCACCTATATGTCTTAAGTTTTTAAATATGTAAATTATGGTTGATAGACAGGAATGTAATAAAGAAACATGTTGTGCTGACCACACTTATTATTAGGATAAGGAAGGATAAGAAAATTATGATGGATCATAGATAGATAGATAGAAAATACTTTATTAAGGTAGAGTGGGTGGTAGTGCTATAGGAAAATGATACAGATCGTGATTATAAAGTTATCATAATTAATTACCTACTTAAAATAACTAGATATATAATACCCTACACATTATAATATATGTATATATATATATATTTAACCAAACATATGCATACTTAAAAAGAAAACAAATAAATAACATAAGCGCTCAATTTTGATTAACATTTAATTTTGTTGTTTCGATCATATGGACTTGTGATTATCGCAATGACAAGGAATATAGGCAAGCGAAAATAGGAACTTAATTTTATTGAAAATTATTATTTTAAGTTCTACTGTTTTTATTGTGAAATTCTGTTGAAAATATACTCAATGCAGCTAAATTATAGTGCACAAGTGCAGTGAAATTAAATATAAGTGCATTGCGTGACTTTTCAAATTGTTACAAATGGTCCGCCATACTTTTAGTAAGACTGCTACCGCTTTACTTGACTAACTACTTGACTTACTTGGCTTTTGCTTTGCTTTTATAACTTGATTATTATGAGACGGCCATTGTATAAATAATTATCTACTAAACGCTTAACGCCTGCATTATTTATTGCATGAACTAAAGTTTTCGTGAAATTGTTGCTTATCAGTTTAAAAAAAATTGGGCAATTGCTAGGATTTCCCTTATCTTTAAAATTTTTGCATATTCGGTCCCGATAACGATGATTTGCAACTTAGCAATTTGCAAGTCATCGTCAACGACTTTTTGTTCATTTGCCTAATCATCAGCGGTCTAAAATTATGGACACGGTCTAAATAAACAGTCACGCGGGCATGCGTCTCCTTTCAAACCACTCATATTGTTGGGTTCCGAAATTTCCCAGTCGGAAATCAATTAATAAATTTTATTGGAATCGGAATTCAAAATTTCGAATTTGTTTTTATATTTTTTAAATAAAATCGAAAGCATGTTCTAATCTATTAGTGGCGACATCTAGTCTTGAGCTTAGTAAATTAGAACTCGTGTCATCGTTCCCTTAGGAATTTTTTTTTTATTTTTATTTTATTATATAATCTTATCAACTTTAATTGCTAATTACAATAAAAACTCATTATTTCCAGCAGTGGACTTCCAAAGGCGTGGGGTGATGCTATTATTATCTTTAGAATACTAAGGTAGGCTATTAGGCAATATAGTAATTGCCACTATGTGTGCACATTAACTACCTCTTTTTTTATCGAGAAAACTTTTATTGTGCTGCTCATGTTCTATATTACAAAAAAATGCAAATACCACCGTCTAATCTATCCCCTACCAGCAACTGAAGGCTTTGAACGACGGTGTATCCACCTTTCTTGAAAATTACCAGTAATTCTACATAATGACATCGTACCGTTTTTAATATGATCGAATCTCTCATTATCCGTTGCGAGATCGACACGTGCAGCGCTGTAGTTCTTTGAGCATGAAAATAATTGAGGGTTACAATGCTATTGGTACTATATGCGGTTATGGTGAGTAGAAAATAGTTGTTTTGACATATCTGGTATTTCCAGCTGTCAATGTCATGCACATAAATCAGAATGAACTGTTTTCGGACTTTTTCTGCGAATTTGAAAGGAGACGCCGTTCATATTTATTTTTATTTTTTACTGTGTTTTGGCTCTTATAATCCAACATTTTTTTTTATTTTTATTTATATTAGGAACAACAAACAATTACACTCAAAACAAGAATACAAATATTTCTTTAAAGATAGGTACTAAGAGTGCAATCAGCCCCGTCGTCCACGAATTTGATAAAAAAATATGAGGGTGCAACTTTATTTTGTCACGTTTGTTTTGAAAAAAATAATAATAATAATAACAATTAACAGAGTTATGAATAACTACCTACTTCATTATTATGGTAGGTCTGAAAACTCTGACACAATCATAATTACATTATTTCTGAACGAGCTGGGTAAGGTTGCAAAGAATTCAGTGCTCGTGAAATGGTCATTGAAATGTTTCATGATTCGTTTTACAAGAAGTGAGTGCGAACAAGTAGCGCCTGCGAGTCTCTCTGGTATAAAAACGAAAAGGTATATGTATGCATATTTGGTTAACAAGCTTAATACAGTCAAATTTTTGATGGCAGATATTAAACAACAACATTAGATCAAGGAGCAATCTTATCTTAAGTGTGTGGAAGGAAAACTTACTTAAAAGTACGTCATAAGAGGACCTAGAACGAAAACACTGATAGCTCATTGAACGTAAAAATTTACGTTGTACGGATTCTAACTGGTTATGATATTTGGCATAGTACGGGTTCTAAACAGAGGTGGCATACTCTAACTGAGATCTTATTAAAGATCATTAAATGAAGATAAGGCTCTGAGAGCTTGCAATTTTATGCAAGCCATCCTACTACTATTATAAACGCGAAAGTTTGTAAGTATGGATGGATGGATGGATGGATGGATGGATGTTTGTTACTCTTTCACGTAAAAACTACTAAATGGATTTTAATGAAACTTTACAATAATATAGCTTATACATCAGAATAACACATAGGCTGCAATTTATAATGATATTGTGTGAATTGTCTATAATATGACGATAAGTGTCAAGAAAGTAGGAAAAAATCTACCATCTGTGAGTTATTCTGGCGTGCGCTGCCAAAACAGCTAGAGTTACACATATGTAATGTATGATGGAAATATTTATCTCAAATAGTCCTACAAAAAAGCCCGCCACAGTATATATATAGGTTATATTCTTTTCTATCCCATGTTTATATAAGCTACTCGAAATACTAATCCTGCGCAGACAAAGTCGCGGGCACCAGCTAGTACTATATAAAAATCCAGGCTAGACTTACTGCTATAAAATTGCTCTATTTTTCCAAGCAACAAACTCAAACTACCTTTATTTTCATCATCAGCCTGAAGAAGTCCACTGCTGGGAATAGGTCTACCCCCTTAGAATGCCACGACGAAAGTTCGTAAGCAGTCACCATCCACAGACTTCCTACGACGTTTATAATATCTTGAGTATATCGAGAGGAGAGCCTTCCTCTACTGCGTCGTCCGGTTACTATAACTAACTCAATACACTTAAAACACATTAGAACATATTAATTCTATTAGATAGGAATAGGAATATTATATAGGAACCAGTACAATGGCTTATAGTTGAAACGATGATTCAAAATAAGACAAGACTCTATTTCCTACATATAAAAATATTGCCTAAATCTTTTTGATTTATGAAAAAAGATCATATCCTTGAAGAATGACAATAAAATTATCTAAGCAAATCTGCCTAAAAATAATATATCCAGAGCATACGGTTCAAGGTCCTATAATTCAAGAATTAGATAATACCAGTTATTAGATACACCATACCATGCGATTGTTAGTAGAGAAAGTGGTAATTGTAGAGCCTTGTCAGAGGCAATTGTGAGATCTCAGAATAGGTACTATAAATCTGAAGAAACTATAGATATAAAATGCTATCTATAAGTACGAAGTACAAAAGAGATATACATAGAAGTGGATCGTAGCAGAAACCGAGAGCTATGACCTTGTGTTGACCCACAAGGTCATACCTCCCTGTTTGCTTAACACTTTATTCTTAATAGGTCACCGGCAGCTAGCAAAAAGGAGCTTTTGCCTTTTTGCATGCAAATGAAGTTACCCTAACAGGTATGCAGGTAATTATTAAAAATAGTTACCTTCATACCTGTTTCTATCTTTTAAATTTCACCCCTTAGCCAACCCCAAGTAATGAGTTTTTATGAAATTAATTATAGGAACCGTGAGCTTATCAAAATGAGCCCAAAGACTGCCAGGCTATAGTCAATCATCGAGGAGTTCCGTTGTCCACCTTCCGTCTTCATCATCAAATCAGCTAGATCTCACCATAATATTGTATTTTCATTGAAATTTCACAAGTATGCAGAATTTTAGCTAAATCAATTGGAATAAAATATTTTATTACAAAATCCTGTGTCAGTAGAAGAGCTTTAATATTAAATAGGCAAGTAATCTTCTTATCCAATCATAATTGGCTCTATTTACCTTTTTACAAGGCAGGTAGTTACTGGGCACACCAATCACGCAAAGTAATTTCTATCTGTCCCATTTACCAGTAATCATCTCCATGAGAAAAGTAAAACTCGGACCTAGTTTTGGTAAGTAGTAACAGTTTTAATACGAGTAATCGTAATAACTCGTACATTCTGGTAATTTTCTTGTCAGCATAATATTGTGACAAAACTGAAAAACAACTGTCACTGTAAAAATAAACTGACCTTTTCCGGGTAAATTGATGTTTTCGATTTGTATATCACTCGCGATTTTCGGAAGTTTTGTCAAACTTTTGACGCGACCGGCTCACGCGGTGGTTCGAACACAACTGAAGTCTATCGTATTGCAGAAGGCTGTGCGCTCGCGCAACAGAACCTTTGAATGGGTTTCCAGTACTAGGCCGTATGATTTTACACATCTAATAAGTTTTATGTTTAGATTTTTATTGTGTGTTAAGTGTCAATTTACGTTTATTTGGTAGGTTGGTAATTCATAAAATATACTAATATAATAGACGTAAAAGTTTGTGAGAACGGATGGATGGATGTTTGTTACACTTTCACGCAAAAACTACTGAACAGATTTTGATGAAACACAACATTATTTGTGTTTTTATTTTTTATTTTATCTAAAACATAACACAAAATTGGTTATTATACACTCAAAAAACCCTTAAGGGGCATGTACAAATACCAAACATTATAATAACTTATCATTCTAAGATTCCCTGTGTCGTGAGTATCAGGACCTACGAGTAACATGGTACCACAACACCCAAACTCGGAACAAATATTTGCAGATCATGCAAGCATTTGTTCTGCAGCGCAAATCGAACCCGCAACCTCTTGCTTCTTAGCTAGCTAATCGCTCGCCGCGTCACGGAGGTCGTAATAAGCGAGTTCAGTTAATGAATCTCTTTTAACAACATTTTCCAATGTAGGCACTCTTTTTTCCTTATTTATTGCGCGATTATTACAATTACAATAGGGCTCTTTGTCTGAATAAGTATTTAATATACAAGGTTTAATAACTACAATAATACAACATGATATTTCTTAACCATTACAATTTAAACTAATTAAACCTAGGGGTTAAACTCCTGGTTTTTTTAATAGTTGTTTTATTATCTGACTAATAAAAAAAGGGGTGTTGTGTTTTCCTGTCAAAATAATTTTCATCCTAAGTGCTAAGTGCTATCAACATTTTTGTTGAATATACTTAGCTAAAGTGCTAAGTACTAACAACATTTTTGTTGAAAGTACTTAGCTAAAGTTCTAAGTACTAACAACATTTTTGTTGAAAGTACTTAGCACTTAGGTGTTAAGTACTTCACAAACTTAACAATTTGATTTAAGTTTCTGAAGTGTTTTTATTACTTATTTTACACCTCTTTCCTGGATTTGTAGCTTCTGAAGTAGAATTTCATGAATAGCACGAAGAATGAAGATATTAGCGTCACGCAGAAGTAGTAAAAGGCAGAAGGTATAGGGCATGGTGAGAGCTTCTGCTGGTAGTGAAGATCGACCACCACTAGGATGAACTGGACCTGAAATATAACAGCATTTAAAGTAATTTCCCACTGTTGGGACTCACAGTATTACTCCTGCTTACAGGCTCCTGACATCAGAGCTATACTACTTATGATTGTATATTTTCCTAAAATGCCCTCTGTATCGTAGCGGGCGAGTAGCTGGCTGAGATGCGAGAGGTTGTGGGTTCGATTCCCGCTGTGGGACAAATGTTTATATGATGTGCAAATATTTGTTCCGGGTCTGGGTGTTAAGGTACCATGGTACTCGTAGTTGTACCTGGGATCATGACTACGTAAGTGATTGTTGTGTGTTATGTTATGTAAATAAAAATAAAAGATACCAAAAAAAAATAGAATCAGATTAGTAAAATCAATTGGCAAGATTTGTCGTTTGATAGCGTTTGGTGACTGAACTATATAAGCAATAATTATCAATTAATGTAACATAAATTATGTAAACAGACCGTAGGTTTTGACTACTTTATTTTTATTGAAAAATTAACCTAGTTAAATAATCAGAGTATGATGATGATATAGCTAGCCGATTTCGGACACGATGTAATTTTAACTACAAATCTATTTCTCCTTTTTTTCGAGGTGCCACACAGTCAAGTAAAAAGGATCATCAAAAAATAGCCAAGCCGTGTTGCTCTGGTTCTTCTAGAGTCACCTAGGAAGATACATAGCAGCCATACCAAAAACTGTGCTCAAAGTCAAAGTCAATAGTATTTTAATTATTGAAGTCATAAGGATCGTTTTAAATCGTCTTATGTGAACAATACTTATGATTTGAAATAAATAAAATACTTTTTACTTTGACTTTGAGCACAGCATTTGGTATGTCTACTGTGTATCGAATGATGAGTAACGTTTTTATTCATAAACAGGCAATGTAATTAGAAAAAAAAGCGATTTAAATACCAATATTTAAAATTAATCTATAGTTATAAACAGAGTTCCGTAGGTAGGTACACCATGAAGATGACTGGCCGAAACTTCGGAGTGAAACGAAACACGAACGAAAGACAAAGTTTCAGCTACCAAGAAACTTCATAGGTTTTAGTTATTTCATCTTGGAACCATAAAGCGTTTTCATGGCTGAATAAAAGATGATGAGTTTGTTTTCGCTTACAACTAACTCTGTTAAAAATGAAGTGGTATATCCAAACAACGACATTTCTGTCCAAAACTTTGGAATTTTGCTTCATGGTAGACGTATTGTTCACCGACCCCAGGCAGGATACCCAAAAAGCCGGCGTTACCTCGTTCGATAGCAAAACTTTGGTTTGGATAGCTCCTTGAAAAGGAGCCACGCATCAGGGTCCCATGGACCTACGGTTTCTACCGCAAAATGAAGTAATATGTACCCATCGCCAATGGACGCATATTTACGCCTCTTGAGATTTTCTGTAGCCTCTGTAGTCACGCCTTTTATCCTGGATGTGGTTGATGCGTGTAAAGCCGCCAGGGTGTCCACATAATGTTTCATTCAACACCAACGGCCATACGACTCCAGTGAATCAATTACGTTATAAATGACTATTATGGATGTGCCGTGGTGGTCCGGCCTAAGGATAGACCCCTCCATTTCCTTCCGTGGATGTAGTAAAAGACTAAGGACTAGAGAATGGGTAGCAGCATCCACCTTTTTTTATTTTTTTTTTATGCTACTTGGCAAGCAGACAAGCTTACGGCCCACCAGATGGAAAGCAGTTACCGTAGCCTATGAACGCCTGTAACACCAGAGGCATCACACGCGCGCTGCCGACCCTGAGACATAAAGATGAAAAGTCTCATGTCCCTGTAATTTCACCGGCACCCGTACCCTTCAAACCAAAACACAGCAATGCGAACACTACTGCTTGGCGGCAGAAATAGGTACAGTGGTAGTACTTCCCCGGACGAACTCTTTCACAAGAAGTTCTACTACTAACACCTAGGTATTTCAAACCAAACTGCGATCACCAATCTGCCTGCCAAGCTTGGTGATTTTGGCAAATCCTCCCATTGTATTCAATGGCCTCGCCAGCTGTGGACGTGATGAATCTATGATGAATTAACTTACCAGCTGAACCTTAGTAAGATGTTTCTTCCACCAGATATACTTGGCATAGTCGGGTCCCAGTGACGCAATCCCATAGTACGCGTACATCAGCACATGTACGAAACTGTTCAACATTCCAACCACAACAAAATTGTCTGTTGGGTGATACATCAAATGGAACCATGTCCAAGTAAGCATTGCTACGTGGTGATAGAGATGGAGGAAGGTGACCTGGTTGTCTTTCTTCCTTAGCACGAAGAAAACTGTGTCTAATAGGTCGAGATGCTTTGCGATGAAGTATGGGTAGATTTCTTTGATAACCTGTGAAATTTAACGATCACTAATAAAAGGCATATTATGTTATAAAACCATACGTATCGACCTCCTCAATATCCGTGGTTTGTCCAACAAGAAAGGAATAGGAGAAATATTGTAGCAATGTTTAGACTTCGTTTAGGACACATTCCGACAAACAAGTTTACATTTTTGATGGGAATTTCAGATTTCCTGAATTTTTCGGAGTGTACTAATGTTGAAGAAGACCTTCATCATGAGCTGGCGGAGTGTATTCGGTATGAGGCTCAACGTCAACACATGAGATTTATGTATGATTTTAATGTAGGTATCTGTAAAAAATTTAAATTCTGTATCTGTGGAAATTGATTCAGCGCTTTTTTAAAGAAGTAGGTTTATGTTTTTTTTCTAAACACTTATTTTATTAGGTAGTTTTATTTTTAACCGACTTCACAAAAAAGGAGGAGGTTCTCAATTCAGTTGTATTTTTTTTTGTATGTTTGTTACCTCATATCTCCGTCGTTTATGAAACGATTTGGAAAATTCTTTTTTTATTTGAATACTTCCAGATTGGTCCCATTTTTTTCCGAATCCAGTTCTGATGATAGGATCTATAAGGAATTCAGGGAACTCCTCAAATATTGTAGGCATACATATAGCGATTTTGATATTTTCAGCAACAAACCAAGCATTTGCATTCAAAAAGTATCATAATCCTTTCACCACTATGGTTCTTTCATCATTTTTTTTTCATTCAAATATTTAGTCGAATACAATGGCGGAAGTCGGTTTTTTAATTTAAATGAAAAGTTATAGACTTGGTAGTTAAAGTAAGATATTTAGCAAACATTCAAAGAAAAAACAACCTCTAGGTTCACTAATTCCACAATGCTGAAATTTGGCATGCTAGCAGTTAAAAGGAAAAAATCATGAGATATCTATCACAAGACGTATAAGGCATAAAATTAATTGATGACGTCCATGGCACGGTATTAGTTGAGTAGCCGGCTGAGATGCAAGAGGTGCGGGTTCGACTCCCGTTGCGGAACAAATGTTTGCATGTTCCGTGCTTATCCAAACTCTATGAGCCAGCGCTGAACGCGTTGCGCCGCGGCTGATTTGCGTAACCACTATTGTCATGCTAAGACGTACTAAATATGCTTCCAGTCAACGCCATCGACAAAAAACTAACAACCTTTACTATGATCATTATAGGTAGGTTGCGTAAATCTGTATAAATAGGTATATTTTTTTTATGTATTGTATGTGTAGTATAATATTATTGACTATGTAGGTATGCATATATTTGTATTGTTTTTTAATTATCTGTCTATCTATAAGTTGTTTTGTTTTTAAAGGTTTCGTAGGTACCTCAAATGTACCATCGAAACCATTATATTATATATATGTTTCTGTCTATCTGTCTGTCAAAGTCTGTTTTCTCCGAATCCACTGGAGCTAAAAAGATTATATTTGGAAAAAAAGGAAAATAAAAAAAAAACTTGTTTCAAATCATCGTGTGACTTATAAAAGGAACTCATGAGAAATACAAACATATTTTTTGTTTAATGCTTAGTTCAAAAGATTTTCAAGAAAGTACGCGAATATTCCCAATAACAAAATTTTTGATGGAATATTGAATATTTGGCCTATTCAAAGTTCACAGGAAAACCTCAATGAAAATCCTTAAGTATTTAAATTCTCAAGGGAAACGGAAAATATTCGTAAAGAGAAAATGTGTGAATATTGTGTTGATTGATTCAATAAGTTTCATTGGGCTAGTATAGTTACTATGTTACGTACCTACTTATGCTAGCATAAATGTACGGAACCTTCTCCACGCGAGTCCGACTCGCACTTGACTGGTTTTTTGTCTAGGCGATGACAAGATACAAATTTTGGACGACAGGGTGCGATTTTTAATCTCACCAAGTGACTAAACATGATTAAACAGGCCGCAAATCACCGTTTTTCGGGTTTTAAGATATTATTTATTCCTCTTAAGAAATACATTTCACTTATAAGAGAAACTAATAATCTAAATGTATAGCTAAATTTGTTGAGCGTGTAGGTGCATAAAATTTAAAAATAAAAATTTCACAACAATATAATACAACAGTAAGTAACTTCTATGAAGTTGGTCGAGAATGATGCGAGACAATGTAGGTAGTTTTCTGCAGGCTGATCGAAAAAGTTCGTGCGAAGTGCAAACAATTAGAATAGAATGCAAAGCCGTAAATACACAGAACAATTTTCAAGGAATTTTAGTCATCAATAGAGTTACAATATATGTAGAAATTTGAAAATCGGGGGTTAACGGCAATATTACTGACGTTTAGTCACTATAGATGACATTTAAAAATAGCACCCCTGGTAAGTGAAATATGTGACATCCCATTACCAAGTGAGCAGCATTGTTGGGCCCACGTAGGGACTCCACAGCTCTTTCACTTTCAAGCCTGATTCCCAGGCTTATGCAGACAGGTATGATGATGATGATGATGAGTAAGTAGCAATATTTCTTACCTCTTGCATATCTAATCCTTTTGGACATCTTGTCGATATGACATTGTAGTTGTACATGTATTTTAAACACTGCAAAAAGAGAACGTTACAATTAATGAGTATTTAATCTCACGCTTTTGTGGCTATCGAGTATATTCCAACTCACATACGTGAGAATAGTTAGTGCTACTACAGTCGTAATGTGGTGTGTATGGCCTAACCCCTTTATCTCCTTGCGACGATGTCGTAAAAGTTGACTAAGGGATTATCCTTGCAGCAGTCACCTTTCAACTCAGAACCAAATTACGGGGAAGTACTACCACCGTACCTATTTCTGCCACCAAACAGTAACAATGTTATGCTGCTTCGGTTTTAAGGGTACGGGTGCCGGTGTTATTACTGGCACATGAGACTTTATTACATAATGTTTAGAATGATAAAATTATCGTCATTGTTTCTTTGTAATTTTTTTTATAAAAAAAAATATTATTAAATTACTGATTATTTTATTCAATATAGTCTAGTATTTTACAATAACTTGTGTATTTTTATTAAATTTATAGATATCTATTGTATTTATACATTTTATTTAATAATAATATAGAAGCGTCTGTCCCCGTCGTGTCGTGGGATTTGAGGGCGCTGCTGTGCTTAACCTATAGCGCGTCTGTTCCGTTTTGATCCTATAACAACCGTAACTATTTCTTCAGTTTATGATTCCAATTGCCAAGAAAAAGTAACCAGCTTCCTAATTATGGTTGTAATTATGTAGTGCACAGCGTTAGTTTACAATTTGGCCACGACGGCCCTCATTCTGAACAGACTCTATGTATTTATATTTCACTCAATGATCTCTCTCCGAATAAATGCCTCTCCTGCTTGGCTTTAGGAGCTCATATTAACCCAGCTGATGTCAGTTTACTAGCAAACAATTATTCATTGCAGTCTGTCCCGTTAGGTCCAAATGACAATTCGGGGCAAAGCAAAATGGCAATTTCAATTTTGATAACTTGATAAACTGATAACTTTAAATATTTCTACGAAAACATAGAAGCCTACCATAATATTAAGAGCAATGCACAATGTAGCGTGCCATATTCGTGTGACAACCGAGATCCGTGCTGGAAATCAGTGCTACAGTCATTGGCAGTATTGTGCTGAGCACAAGTTTTTAGATTGCACTATACATAGTACACTAGCAGCGCCCCGCGGTTTCACCCGCGTGAAAATAATGAAAATTGATGATGATGATGATGATTAAAAGTAGTCTAGGTATTAATCCAGGGTATAAGGTGTCTCTATTCAACATTTCACTCAAATTCATGCAGGAGTTTGAGCGTGAAGAAGTAACAGTAAACATACAAAGGTGTTGTTCCAAGATGTATGGAGCCTAGCCCTTGTCGGTGTACACTTGTGTAAACGTGACTAAATATGTGTTAAACCTTTTCCCATTGTCATTTTTTGATTATTTCACTTCATTTAATGCAGGTTCCTAAAATATCTTTCTCACGGAGAGCAACACAAGACAAAACAATATGGCGGAGTGGATACAATTTACTCTGTGGTAAAATGTTTCGACAGCTGTTGACAACTTTGACCAGAACTGAATTTCGTTCGCGTCTTGGCTCCAAGGTCTTGGAGCAAGGAAAATATTTTCGCGTAGAATCGAAATGTTGAATTGAAGAACTTGTACTGATGTGATGATCGTAATAAAGCTAGCGTAGGCAACGCATTCTATGTAGACACACTACTCCCAACGAACGAATAAAGCAAGCAACCACAGAGCAATAAACATGACATTCTCTGTCATGGCTGCTCAGGAAAATATGTGTTACCATTGTAAAAAAAAACGAATTTTAAATATTTCTGTGCTGTAAATTATGTTTTAAATTAGAGTACCTAAGAGTATTTTTACGATAATAACTGATTTTTTCGCCATTCTCTGTCTGGTGTACATCGATATGGGCCATTTTGGAACATGCGTCCTTTCGTATTAATTATAATTGGTGTGATTAGAGTGATGTGATTATAATAATTGACAGTGTTAATAATTCTTTGAGGGTATAGTTTTGCCGTGGTGTGCAGCCTATGAATATACCCCACTGTCTTCTCCCGTGGAGGTCGTAAAAGCCAACGAAGAGATGACCACCACCAAGAACCAGGGGATGGGCAGCAGCATCCATGAAGAGTGGTAATTATGTCAAATCCCCCAATTTTATTGAATGGGGGAGGGCTCATCTAACAGTTGACGTCTAACGGCTGATGATGATGATAGTTTTGTACAAAAAAGAATATAACCGAATTGAGAAACTCCTCCTTTTTTTGAAGTCGATTAAAAATTAGGATCAATAACAAAAATGTAACTAAAATCATTCAGTGTGGCAATGCAGCCAGCGTCTTGGGGTCGCTTCTGTCTGGTAGTGCCTTGGATTAGTTGGGCTATCTTTAGATCAGCCAACTAATATTATCTATCTATAATCTTATTTTTTTATCTTTAGCCCCTTCCAGCAAAAGCTTTTTAACCGATTTCAAAAAAAGAAGAATGTTCTCCATACGACTTTTTTTTAATGTTTGTTACGCGATTACTCGGTCAATGAAGGGTTTTCACGGCCGTTTCAAATCATGTTTTCAGCGTTGAAAATAGATGGCGCTGCTCTGGACCTAGCTGTCAAATGCCAAATAAATTTAAATGTCAACATCAACAATGTACCTAGATATATTTTCGTTTAGTGGTATTTTTTTTTCCTACTTCTAAAACCACCACGAAATCACAAGCGCACACTCAAGAAGCAAACACAAACAGAATATCATGACTAGGTAATAGCCATAGACTAGTAATAGCGTAGTACGCGTACACCACAGGTTATACATTTGACAATCTTGGCAGCTAAAGTTGAGTCAGCGCCATCTATCGAATCAATCTGAACTACTTTTTTTTTATCGATGATGAAAGGCCCTCATTATGAATTGATTTTGAAGATTATTTTTTGTTTGGTAGGTGGTCCCACATAAATTTTAACGAAATTGATTGAGCGCTTTCTGAAAGGAGTCGGTTTTTTGTTTTTTTTTTTCTTCTAAAAATATACTTTATATTATCTTGCTTAGTCTACTTTTCCCGGAGTTGTTGGGTAATTTTCTTTGGTTCGATTTGTCCTGGTTGCTGGCTTATTATGGAGTGTGTTATTACTGGAAGAAAACATTAAGTAGCCAAGTTGGTCGTTGATAGCAATGGCGTTGATGAGCTCATTTGAATTGTGATGTGAATTGTGATGGTCCATGATTGTAGTCAGTTTATAGCCTAAGTCAGGTTATAGATTAGGTTATAAATAGGTATCTGAATTATGTTTGTTCACACAACTTTGTGATAAGAAATTTTTATTTTTAGATAATATTTTTTAGTTATAATTTAGTTACTGTCTTAGTTGGTAAGTTTCTTACCTTTTTCTTTTTACCTGAATAAATAAATTAATAAAATTTAATTCTAAAAAAATCTCACGTCGTGTTCACCAAATCAGTTTTAAAAGATAAAAGTGAACCAAAAATAGCTGCTCATACTCACTATGAAAACTATGTAAACTGAAAAGGCGACTTGGAATGCGTTGTATGCAAGTAGTAAGTTATTCAGTTTATACGCCTGTCTCGTTTTCATGAATGCAGGCAGGATGCGCACGGTTATTGCCAGGTAGAGGAATAAAACAGTTGATAATCCAAGGAGTGTCTGGTGAAATGTCCATGTCTCGATTTCTTCTATTTGGTCTGAAATTAAAAAATAACATTTTGGGTGTAGGCATTCTAATATGCGTTTTACATTGATAAACTGTAAATAACTTTAAATTAACTAGTAATTTTATAAATAGTTTACACATAGGTTTTTTATCATCATCAGCCTGTAGAAGTCTCCAGCTGGACAAAAGGCCTCCCCCTAGAATGCCACGATAAACGGTCTAACATCTGCAGACTTTTTAACCTAGGACGTTTATAATGTCTTTAGTCCATCGAGTGGAGTGCTAAAAGAGAGAGAGTAAATTTTTAACTAATATTTTTAAAACTTACTAGTTTTGATTCTTAGGTTATCCGCTAAATTTTCAAAGTCAATATCCATTATCACGATAAAATATTCTAAATTTCACTATAAATAGGTCCTATTTTCACTGTATCACTTCTTTTAATGAATACAAACTACGGAAGAATCAACAAAAGGTTATTTAGGTCTTACTAACTTTGTATAATTTAAATATGTGAATGTATTTCTCCTATTGTATTCAAACACCGTTCCTGTTTTCTAAGTATATGCATTTATATACACACACACAGATTTACAGGATAGAGAGGGACCTATTTGACCCCACACAACACGCATGACGCCTTTTAGTGTTTTTTTTCTTTAGTTTTGTATGAGTAAGCTACTCTTGTTATAATTTTGTTGTTTTTTGTTTCTTTTTTAATTTTCGTGTATACAAATAAATGTATTTTTTTCTTTCTTTCTTTCTATACATAATAACATAACCTAACATAACATAACAATAACATTTTAGAAAAATAACGACTACACACCACGTAATTTACTATTCTCCCCGAGAACCCACCGAGTTCCCGTCTCACGACCTTTGAGCGTGGTCGCGGTCGGTGCTCATGAGGAAGGACCTCAAAATGGTCAACGAAACTTCAGCAGGAGAATAGTAAAGTACGTGGTGTATAGTCTTAGTTTTTCTAAAATGATACCAAGCCACGATAACTTAAATTCTATTATAACATAACATAACATAAAATAACATACCATTACATACCATACCATAACATAACATAACATAACATAACATAACATACCATAACATATCATAACATACATAACATAACATAACACCCAACAGTCACATAAGTAGTCCTGATCCCACACTAGGATTCCCTGTGTCATGGGTATCAGGAACTACGAGTAACATGGTACTATAACACCCAGACCCGGAACAAATATTTGCAGTTCATACAAGCATTTGTCTCGCAGCGGGAATCGAACCCGCAACCTCTCGCATCTCAGCTGGCTTCTCGCCCGACGCGCCACAGAGGTCGTCGTACATTTACTTATATTTGATAAGTGATGCAGCAAAATGTATAATTTTAAAATGTTGATTTTGGGATATTTTGAATAAAAGATGTTTTTCGTTTACAACATGAGGCTTGTGTAATCCATTAGAGATAAAATACAACGATCGAGGGGCAAGGGATAGGTACAATATCTTTTTTGGCCAATAGCAGCACGTTTAGCACTATCACGTCATGTGCGTCCACGGTCATTAGCTGTATGAAGAGAATGTAATTATAAGAATAAGAATTAGAATAAGAAACATTTATTTATTATTGTAACTGTGTTTTAATTGTGAACATAGTACTTACTTATATAGTATTTAGTATTAGGTATAACTTAGAACCTACTAATCTGTTACCATCCTTATAGCTATGGAAGAGCTGGACTTTCAAATACAAGTATTTTCTACTTATAAGAAAGTTCCAACATTAATTAAAACAATTATAAATCTTATTTTTAAACTTTCGTGTTAAGAACACATATTTATTTATAATATCGTGGGTATTTATCACGTGTATATCTTATTAATAATAAATACCTTATTGTTAATAAGGTAACACGCGATAAATACACGTGACAATGTAAATAAATTATAAATCTAATAGACTATTTTAATTGTTTTAATTTAAAGTTCCAAACAAAAGCGGTGTAGGGGAGTTTAGTTTTAGACTATACTAGAATTGGAGAAATAGCTAAACTCGCATATTTAATTATTATAAGCGATTTTAGGAGCATTTTCCGTTGTAGGCACTCTATTTTCCTTATTTATTGAACGATAATTATAATTACAATAAGGCTTTGTCTGAATAAAAGTATTTAATATAGGTACAAGGTTTAATCATTATAATACAACATGATTTGATTTAAGAACGGCATAATATATATTTAATTGCATACAAACTAGTATAAGATTACTGTGAATCCTAGATTAATAAAATAAATAAATAAATGATATTATTTATTTACGATTTAACCTATTTAAGCCTAGGGGTCCCTCCTGGATTTTTAAATCGTTGTTTTTTATCCTAGTTATCTGACTAATAAAAGAGGGGTGTTATGTTTTCCTGCCAAAATCATTTTCATCCTAAGTGCTAAGTTCTCTCAACATGTTTGTTGAAAGTCCTTAGCAGTCCTTAGAAAGTACTTCACAAACTTAACAATTTGATTTAAGTTTGTCAAGTATTTTTTTCACTTATTCTACGCATCTTTCCTGAACTTATAGCTTCTGAAGTAGAATTTCATGAATAGCACGAAAAATGAAACTATTATCGTCATGTTGAAGTAGTAAAAGGCAGAAGGTATAGGGCATGGTGAGATCTCCTGCTGGTAGTGAAGATAGACCAACACTATGATGAACTGGACCTGAAATAAAACAGCATCGGTTTTATGTAATTCCCCACTGCTGGGACCCACAGTATTTATTTATTATGGATGTGCCGTGGTGTGTCCTGTCCAAAATAGAACCCTCCATTTCCTCCCGTAGACTTTGTAAAAGCCTTACTAAGGATTAAACCAGGGGATGGGCAGCAGCATCCACCTCGGTACTTAACACCAAACTGCGATCACCAATCAGCCTGCCGAGCTTGGTGATTTTGGGATATCCTCTCAATGTATGAATCTGTGATGAGTTAACTTACCAGCTCAACCTTAGTAAGATGTTTCTTCCACCAGATATACTTGGCATAGTCGGGTCCCAGTGACGCAATCCCATAGTACGCGTACATCAGCACATGTACGAAACTGTTCAACATTCCAACCACCGCAAAATTGTCTGTTGGGTGATACATCAAATGGAACCATGTCCAAGTAAGCATTGCTGAGTGATGATAGAGATGGAGGAAGGTGACCTGGTTGTCTTTCTTCCTTAGCACGAAGAAAACTGTGTCTAACAGGTCTAGGTGCTTTGCTATGAAGTATAGGTAGATATCTTTGAGAACCTGTGAAATAACGGTTTTTATTTAAATGAGCGAAGCGAGTTTTCAGAATCAACTTGAATAAATTGGTAGTTGCCAAGGGACTGACTAAGGGATTGCACCAAGGGATGGGCAGCAGCAACCACCTGAGTACTCAAAACAAATACTGCGATCACTTATTCGCCTTCCAATCGTGGTAATTATAGCAAATCCCCTCCATTGTATTTTATGGGAGAGGCCTCGTCCAGCAGTGGACGTCTAATAGGCTGCCGATGATGATGATGTCTGTGGTGTGTCTGGCCTAAGATTATACCCCTTCTTCTCCACCAATCGATAGCCTTACTAGGGGATTACCAGGGAATAGGTCCCAAATAAATTTTTCACACCACCTGCTCGACAATGTACAATTACATATCATGCAACCTCAACGTAAACTAAAGCATTATCTCTCTAGGGATATAAAGCTGTATGTAGCTCCCTAGGGAATAAAGTGATTTGAATTTGGAACGTCAAATTCATGTGGAAACTCGTTAAAAAATGCCCATATGGAATTTTAAAGAAGTTTATTCGAAAATCAAACTCGCCACCAAAAGCAAAGCTCAAAAAAAAAAGAAATAGGCGTGATTTTAAAGAATGTGAAATAAAAGAGATGTTTGGAGCTGTGATTTTCAGTGAATTTTATTGCAATATTCTAGTAATTTAAATCAATGGCAATATTAGTGTTAACAAAAAATGTCGAGCGATAGTGATCTCACTCCAGAGTTTATCAAAACAGACGATACTTATTTTATGGAGCCCTGGCTTTTTATTGTCTGGGAGAGGGGTGAAATTAGAGTATGCTCCTCTGGAATAAAGCCTGTCTTCGTCTTGGGCAGCTTGAACCCCTTGCTTCACTCAGGACAACTTCTTATATAACTCCCTCGTTATAGAGTCCCTCGTTACGCTCATGGTTCAATATGCCGCCCGCGACATAAGACACTGCTTTATTCCCTTAGTGCATAATCTACTATTATCGAAATTGATTCAGCGCTTTTTGAAAGAAGTAGGTTTTTGTTTTTTTTTCTGACAACCTACTTTATTAGGTAGTTTTATTTTAGACCTGGTAGTTAAAGAAACACAATAAAGCAAAAATTCAAAGAAAAAACAACCTTTAGGTGCACTAATTCCACAATGCTAAAATTTAGCATGCTAGTAGTTTTTGTGAAACAAATACAGGGAAAAGTCCGTGTAGGATTTCAAGTTTTTTACACAATAAAATTAATAAACGAAATTAACATCCAAATATACTAATATCTAGACCCGAGGTGCGTTAGTTTGTTTTAAAATTACCCATATGGTTACCAAAACATAACTGAAAAAAAAACGAATTTAAAAAAAACTGACGTATCACGGGTCCAGATATTAGTGTATTGTACATAACTTTATAGAGTTTGAAGAAATTATAGCCAAAATAGAAATAAACGTACAAAAGGGCATAAGCGCCCTACCGGTAACCTATTTACTTAATATCTTTGATACACTGAGCATTACAATGTTGCCTATTGTTTTCCTGCAATAATGCTATCGTGATACATTATGCTGCTAGATTATTTTAGATATTAATTGACTTCCAAACAGGAGGTTATCAAGTAAATTCGTTAGCTGTGTACCTCTTATACCTATTAGGTATAATAGGTATATTGTTTTAATGCACCTTTGATTCATCATCATCAGCCTGTAGAAGCCTTCTGGACATAAACCTCCCCGATAAAAAGCCACGACAAATGGCCTTGAGCCTCCTCCAGCCACTGACTTCCTGTGACTGGATCTATTAGTAACTACTCCTTCCTTAACTGTACCAACCGGTTTCACCAAAGGTTAGTTTAATTCAAATGGTTCTTTCTATGCTGTTTAGGAAATGATCCCCCCTCCACCCCTACGGATGATGTTGTCCCATGTAAATTTTATCTAAATCTTTTTTCAAGTTGTTTAAGTAAGAAAGAAGGTTTCCTACATCGCGTG
This sequence comes from Epirrita christyi, assembly GCA_951392215.1. Lineage (NCBI taxonomy): Eukaryota > Metazoa > Arthropoda > Insecta > Lepidoptera > Geometridae > Epirrita > Epirrita christyi. The sequence goes on along the minus strand of OX595839.1, from coordinate 2,968,583 downwards.
TATTCGTAAGGTCTCAGTTCGGGGCGAACTATCTAGTTATAACAATTTAAATAATACACACAGTTCTTTTCTACATGCACATGTGTAAAGCGGTGATGAAAAAAATCACGAGATATCTATTACAAGAAGTATAAGGCATAAAAGTAATTGATGACGTCCATGGCACGGTGGTTGAGTAGCCGGCTGAGATGCAAGAGGTGTTGGTTCGACTCCCGTTGCGGAACAAATGTTTGCATAACTCGTTCTTATCCAAACTCTATGAGCCAGCGCTTAATGCGTTGCACCGCGGCAGATTTGCGTAGCCGCTAATACAATCATAAGACGTACAAAATATGCTTCCAAACAGCGCCTTCGACAAAAAACTGACAACCTACAATATATACATATTTTGGCCTACAGGGTGCGATTTTTGAATGTGACTAAATATCATCAAAAAGGCCGAAAATCATCGTTTTTCAAGAAATGTACTGGATGAGGCTCTTGTATCATTGTATCATAGGTATAAGAAGTTTAGTCATCAATGAGTTTCAATATACAGAAATTTGGAAATCGGGGATTAACAGCAATTTTACTGACGTTTGACTCTATGACATTCAAAAATCGCGCCCCTGGTAAGTGAAGTACGTATGTGTGACATCCCATTACCAAGTGGGCACCATTGTTGGGCCCACGTAGGGACTCCACAGCTCTTTCACTTTCAAACCTGATTCACAGGCATATGCAGACAAGAAGGTATGATGACGATGATGATGATGAGTAAGTTGTAATATTTCTTACCTCTTGCATATCTAATCCTTTTGGACATCTTGTCGATATTACATTGTAGTAGTAGATGTATTTTAAAAACTGCAAAAAAAGAACGTTACAATTAATGAGTATTTAATCTCACGCTTTTATGGCTATCGAGTATATTCCAACTCACATACGTGAGAATAGTTAGTGCTACTACAGTCGTAATGTGGTGTCTGGTCTAACCCCTTTATCTCCTTGCGACGATGTCGTAAAAGTTGACTCAGGGGGTATCCTTGCAGCAGTCACCTGTGAACTCAGAACCAAAGTACGGGGAAGTACTACCACCGTAGTAGGTATCTATCTATAATCTTATTTTTTTATCTTTAGCACCCTTCCAGCAAAAGCTTTTTAACCGATTTCAAAAAAAGAAGAAGGTTCTCAATACGACTTTTTTTTAATGTTTGTTACGCGATTAATCGGAAAATCTCACGTCATTTTCACCAAATCTGCTTTAAAAGATAAAAGTAAACCAAAAATAGCTGCTCATACTCACTATGATAACTAAGTAAAGTTTAAAGGCGACTTGGAATGCGTTGTATGCAAGTAGTAAGTTATTCAGTTTATACGCCTGTCTCGTTTTCATGAATGCAGGCAGGATGCGCACGGTTATTGCCAGGTAGAGGAATACAACAGTCGATAATCCAAGGAGGGTCTGGAGAAATGTCCATGTCTCGATTTCTTCTATTTGGTCTGAAATTAATAAATAACATTTTGAGTGTTGGCATTCTAATATGCGTTTTACATTGATAAAATCTTAAATATCTGTAAATAACTTTAAATTAACTAAAATGTATTTTTATAAATAGTTTTACACATAGGTTTTTTTATCATCATCAGCCTGTAGAAGTCTCCAGCTGGACAAAAGGCCTCCCCCTAGAATGCCACGATAAACGGTCTTGTGCCACCTACTTAAGGGCTTACATCTACAGACTTTTTAACCTGGGATGTTTATTATGTCTTTAGTCCATAGAGTGGAGTGCCAAAAGAGAGAGAATAAATTTTAAACTAATATTTTTAAAACTTACTAGTTTTGATTCTTAGGTTATCCGCAAAATTTTCAAATTCAATATCCATTATCACGATGAAATATTCTAATTTTCACAATAAATAGGTCCTATTTTCACTGTATCACTTCTTTTAATGAATACAAACTCTACCGAAGAATCAACAAAAGGTTGTTTAGGTACTAACTTTGTATAATTTTAAATATGTGAATGTATTTCTCCTATTGTATTCCAACACCGTTCCTGATAATCTGAGATGCATTTATATACACACACACACACAGACTTACAGATAGAGAGTGACCTATTTGACCCCACACAACACGCATGACGCCATTTGGTGTTTTTTTTCTTTAGTTTTGTGTAAGTAATTTTGTTATTATTTTGTTGGTTTTTGTTTCTTTTTTAATTTTCGTGTATGGTGATAAATAAATGTATTTTATTTTTCCTTCTCTCTTTCTATACGTATAACATAACATAACATACACTTTACACCACTTACTTTACTATTCTCCCCCGAGTTCCCGTCTCACAACCTTTGAGCGTGGTCGCGGTCGGTGCTCATGAGGAAGGACGTCAAAATGGTCAACGAAACGTCAGCAGGAGAATAGTAGTACGTGGTGTATAGTCGTAATTTTTCTAAAATGATACCAAGCCACCATAACTTAAATTCTATTACAACATAACATACATATTTAACACTATACTAGAATTGGAGAAATAGCTAAACTCGCATATTATTATCAGCGAGTTTAGGAGCATTTTCCGATGTAGGCACTCTATTTTCCTTATTTAATGTACGATAATTATAATTACAATAAGGCTTTGTCTAAATAAAAGTATTTAATATAGGTGCATAAGGTTTAGTAATTACAATACAACATGATTTGGTTTAAGAACGGCATAATATATATTTAATTGCATAAAAACTAGTATAAGATTACTGTGAATCCTAGATTAATAAAATAAATAAATAAATGATATTATTTATTACCGATTTAACCTATTTAAGCCTATGGGTCCCTCCTGGATTTTTAAATCGTTGTTTTTTATCCCAGTAATAAAAGAGGGGTGTAATGTTTTCCTGTCAAAATCATTTTCATCCTAAGTGCTAAGTACTCTCAACATGTTTGTTGAAAGTCCTTAGCAGTCCTTAGAAAGTACTTCACAAGCTTAACAATTTGATTTAAGATTGTAATGTGTTATTTTTACTTATTCTACGCCTCTTTCCTGAACTTATAGCTTCTGAAGTAGAATTTCAAGAATAGCACGAAAAATGAAAATATTATCGTCATGCAGAAGTAGTAAAAGGCAGAAGGTATAGGGCATGGTGAGATCTCCTGCTGGTAGTGAAGATAGACCAACACTATGATGAACTGGACCTGAAATAAAACAGCATTGGTTTAATGTAATTCCCCACTGTTGGGACTCACAGTATTTATTTATTATGGATGTGCCGTGGTGTGTCCTGTCCAAAACGGAACCCTCCATTTCCTCCCGTAGACGTTGTAAAAGCAGCAGCATCCACCCAGGTACTTAACACCAAACTGCGATTACCAATCAGCCTGCCGAGCTTGGTGATTTTGGGATATCCTCTCAATGTATTCAATGGGGGAGGCCACGTCCAGCAATGGACGTAAACAGGCTAGTGATGATTATGAATCTATGATGACTTAACTTACAAGCTGAACCTTAGTAAGATGTTTCTTCCACCAGATATACTTGGCATAGTCGGGTCCCAGTGACGCAATCCCATAGTACGCGTACATCAGCACATGTACGAAACTGTTCAACATTCCAACCACCGCAAAATTGTTTGTTGGGTGATACATCAAATGGAACCATGTCCACGTAAGCATTGCTACGTGGTGATAGAGATGGAGGAAGGTGACCTGGTTGTCTTTCTTCCTTAGCACGAAGAAAACTGTGTCTAATAGGTCTGTGCTTTGCTATGAAGTATAGGAGATATCTTTGATAACCTGTGAAATAACGGTTTTTATTTAAACGAGCGAAGCGAGTTTTCAGAATCATCTTGAATAAATTGGTAGTTGCATGTATTTATATATATGTCCCTAAGCCGACTAAGGGATTGCACCAGGGGATGGGCAGCAGCAACCACCTGAGTACTCAAAACAAATACTGCGATCACTTATTCGCCTTCCAAGCGTGGTAATTATAGCAATTCCCCTCCATTGTATTTTATGGGAGAGGCCTCGTTCAGCAGTGGACGTGTATAGGCTGCCGATGGTGATGATGTATGTGTGCCTTGGTGCGTTTGGCCTAAGAATATAGCCCTTTTTCTCCACCCATGGATTTAGTAAAAGCCTTACTAGGGAATTATCAGGTCATAGGTCCCAAATATATCGAAATTGATTCTGTGCTTTTTCAAACAAGTAGGTTTTTGTTTTTTTTTTCTAAAAACCTACTAAGTATATTTTGTAGTTTTATTTTAGACTCTGTAGTTAAAGAAACACAATTAGAAAAACTTCAAAGAAAAAACAACCTCTGGGTTCACACAATGCTAAAATTTGGCATGCTAGTAGTTTTTTTGAAGCAAATACAGGGAAAAGTCATTGTAGGATTTCAAGTTTTTCACACAATTCCAATGTGAAAATGGCACGCGAACGATTATAGCTATTATTACTTCAAACTCGATGAAACTTTGTATACATGATCAATACACTAATATCTAGACCCGTGGTGCGTTAGTTTCTTATAAAATTATATGGTTACCAAATCATAACAGAAAAAAAACTAATTTTTAAAAATTTTATGCATCACTGATCTAGATATTAGTGTATTGCACAAAACTTTATGGAGTTTGAAGAAATAATAGCCCAAATAGAAACAAACTTCGTTCGCGTATAAAAGAGCATAAGCGACCTACTGGTAACATCTTTTACTTAATATCTACATTACAATTGTTTGCCGAGCCGTTTTGTCGCACCAAGGTTCGGGCTTCTTCGCCTGTGCCTCGCTGCCTTGCCGCACTCAATGCTCTCCTGAATGCCAATCCTGATTTTGACTTTGCGGATGGGTGGACAAATATATTGTCAGAATGCTTGAAGTTCTGTGAGCGTGATGTATGAATGGATATAATGGTATGATGTGACTGTAGCCTAATGACATGCATACGTGATCTAATTTTTGTTGACTTTATTTTTTTCTTTTTTGACTTGGTAAAATGTTTTATTTTCTGTGTCTTTAATTAATGTTATTGGTAATTTAACCGTATTAATTAATAAATAAAAAAATAATAAATAAATAACAATGTTGCCTATTTTTTTCCTGCAATAATGCTATCGTGATACATTATGCTGCTAGATTATTTTAGATATTAATTGACTTCCAAACAGAAGGTTATCTAGTAAATTCGTTAGCTGTGTACCTCTTATACCTAAAATTAAAACAAATAATCATAGTGATTAATACTCATCACTTCCTTTTATTACCGACACGGTCAGTTAGTTCAGCTTTGGTTGGTAATAATAGTAGTTTATGAAACTGTTGCATAATAAAGGTTCAAAAAACATGAGTGTGAGTTAAGAAAACGAGCCGGAGGCGAGTTTTTTTATAGCATCACACGAGTGTTTTAAGACCAAATTATGTACAGTTTCATACACTACTTTATCTTATCTCATGAAATAGGTAATATAATATTTTAAAGTCTTGGTAACATTTATTGTAACACCTTCTAGATTTCGCCGGTAAGAGGTTCATTTGTTCGTTGCAGCTTCGAGAATGTCCGGTAGTGTAAAATTTTCTTCAGTATCGCTACTGTCGTTTTCATACATTTTTTTAAACAAAAACTAATTTGACAATGAAATTTGTGTAAAATTACAGCTTATATTTGCATTTGTTTGTAAACGTTTAGCGCCAAAATCCGTATACCTACGCGCGAGCATGTTGTTCCGCGTCCACAGATTATGTATATAAAAACTGCATTGCAACCTCCTTGGTCCAACTTAAGTTGTATCGTAATGGAAAAAAGTTGTATTATGATACAGTTGTCCATAGAAGAGCTGTACATTAATGTAATTTTTTAAAATTTATTTCGATGGCATGTGCATAAAGACTGTCAATGTAGTTTTGTTTTTAGTTTTTTAATCTTCATATTTCAGTATGAGAGTAGATAAAATAATTAAAACTATAGATTTCCAAGGACATCTTCTTCGTAATGCTTTAAACCTGCATTGCAGAATATGATTAATGAAAATAATTTATGATTATGATTATGATTCATATCTAGAGCCACATTGTTGTCACAGCTATTAAAAGAGTATTACTTAGCCAGTGGAGTTTCTCTAAGTATTGCTTTCTAAGTTGAATTTATTGTATAAGGTTGGCTAATACTCTTACTTTCTCAATGCCAGGTAGCCTGAGGAGTCTATATCTACTTCCTAGCGAAGATGTCCGAACTTCTAGACACCGTCTTCTTTGTCATCAGGAAGAAGGAACGGCAGATAACGTTCCTCCACCTTTACCACCACACAGTGATGCCCATGATCTCCTGGGGGGCCACCATGTACTACCCTGGGGGTCATGGAACCCTTATTGGGGTGATTAACTCGTTTGTGCATATTATTATGTCCACATATTATATGTTCGTGGCTTTTGGTCCGCGGTTCCAGAGGTATCTGTTTTGGAAGAAGTATATAACTACTTTGCAAATGGTATGACATTTTACATGATACTTATTATAGCCTACGTTAGAAATGCAAGTTTGCAGTGCACTTTTGTTTTAAATTGAATTATTGACCGAACTTATTGTTCGACCACCTGAACGGTAACGCTTCTCATCACAACTGCAATATTTCATAAGTCAGGTCTACCTAGGGCGTATTCTAAGTGGCATAGCTGTGCACATACCAATACCAGAGACGTAAAAAAAACATGTGCCTGTAATTTCACCGGCACTTGTTACAAAACACAGTAATGCAAGAATTATCTGCTGATTTTCTGCAGAAGTAGTACCTACTACCGAAGATAATGGGGGAGGTAGTAGTAGTAATAGGTGGTAGTACTTCCCGGACCAAGTCTTTCATAAGAAGCTCTACTTATATCAGAACATAAATCTTATATCCTCTAGGCTAGGTCATGGCTTACGTGATATTACATTGCGTTCATCACCATAGAGTTATGTGCTTGTAATTACCTTCAAACGGAATGTTTTTGAACAGGCGCTTACTTCGCTTTACCGTTTAAAATCTTGTCAACATTGTTATGTGAAACATTGTGGATACTAAAACCACAGAAGCCACAAATAAAATGAAGAAAAAGACGGAAACGACAGCAAACTAAAACATATTTTTCTTTATCCACAGCTGCAGTTCTGCCTAGCCTTCCTTCACTCCTTGCAGCTTATCTTTTACGACTGCGGCTACCCTCGCTGGTCCGTTGTCTTCACTCTTGCCAACTCCATTTTTTTCTGTTACCTCTTTTATCATTTCTACTACAAGGCATATGGTACACCCGAAGACAGGAAAAAAGCGAAGGCACTGGCTAGTGGAAACGGTCATGTCAAACATGAGAATGAAAACAAACATGAAGTTAGAAGTAAAAATTAAAATGGACAAGTTGGTAATGGTGTTGCTAAGAAATATGATTGAGGAGCTAATGTGATAAATTTTGTAAATACGTACTTGGGTAAGCTATATTTTATAAAAGTAATGGTTTGTGATTTGACTACGGAAGATCGTTCTATTGACATTGCGTAAATACGTGGTGGACCGTCACGCATGTGGCGCGAAATTCAAATTTTATTTTGTTTTTGCTCATCAACTTTCTTGACATAGCGAAAACAGGTTTTGCGAAAATTAGGAGACCCAACACACATGTTTTATTTGATAGTATCTCATAAATAATATTAGGTAGGCTACAAATATCCATAAACCAAAAAAACACTGCAAAAATCATGTAAGAATATTCGTAGCTAAACTAAACATCTTTTCATCCCACCATCTCGGAAAGAGTATTTTTCCTATTCGATATCTGAGTGCAAAAGCCGTTTTTATCCACTAGAGGATAAAGTAAAATTTAATTTAGAACATCGGGTGCACGAAGTTTGAGAATTCAAAACATCATTAAACCTATTTACTTTTACCTCCATGGTGCCGAATTTATCATACTACCTTTTTTAATTTGAAAAATCGTAGACTCGGAACCTCCTTGGTGTATTACTATTTTATTAATTTGCTTTACGCGCGCCATTTTCTTTCACGTCATATTGTTAAACCCTTAGGTTAAAAACAAGAAACTTGAAAACAAGTGAAAACCCTTAAATGATTCGATTCTAGAGATGAGGAAGTTTATTTGACGCCAACAGAATTGACTGAAACTGTTGAAAATGCGCAAAAGTATCTTTTGATTGTGTTTTTTTTTGCATTAAGTCATTTCCTCGCTGAGGTGGAATGAAAAGTTACGTGTTGCACTCGAGTGCAAAGATTTTCACCTCGTGCTCTTTTGATTCCCTCGCTAACGCTCAGGATTCTAATTTATTAATCACTCGCTACGCTCGTGATTAAATACAATCCTTCCCTTGCTCGGTCATCAAAACTGAGCACGTGGTTAAAAAGCAACTTTGCACTCTTGTATAACAAATAACTATTATACTACTACTATCTACCTATCAACTAAAACATGTGTGTTAGGTTTACCTCACAAAAACTGTTGATGAGGTGTGATGAGCTAAAAACACGAATAAATTTAAATTTTGCGCTACTTACACGACGATCCACCTTATTATTGAACGAGCGAAGCGAGTTCTCTGAGTCAAGTTGGAAGAATCGGCGTTTGTATGTATGTATGTATGTATGTATATATGTTTGTCCGATGAAAACTTCTAAACCGTTAATCCTATCTTCATGAAATTTGGTATGGGGGTAGATAGTATTAGTACAATTTGTAGGTAAGGTTATGAGCTATATCGGTCAGGGGATTGCTGAGATATTAAAGATAAAGAAGATAAAGATAATTTATTTGTTTTGAATATGGTCATTTTACATAGATGGTCATAATTCACACGTCCAACATACTCAGTCATACATATGACATACAAATAATTTAGTTCCCATAAGTAGGTACTTGGTAGATACATCCATTACCATGTCATTATAAATAGTACCTAATAATTAACAACTTAAAGAATTTTTGGGATGCGCATTGAAATCAAAATTAAGAAATATATGTCAAAGAGATAAAAATTAAAACAATTCAATTTTACAACACAATACACACAGAACAATATAATTTTACATGTCAAGAAATTCTTCAATTGAATAGAAACAATTTATAGCAAGCCATTCCTTTAGTGCATTACTAAAAGCATTGCCTCTCTTTTCCAATAACAATTTTGGCAGTTTATTGTATATTTTGCTTGTCATATAAACGCAATTTCGCTTATAGAGTTTTAGTTGCGGTATTGGCATTACTAATGGTCTTTGTGTAACAGCTCTCCGATTAGTATTATCTCTATGTTCAAACAGGTCATAATGTTTTCTAACAAACATTGCAGATTCAAATATATATAATGACGGAAGAGTATTGGGGTCCAAGAGGGGGTAAAAAAAATAAAAGTGAGACAGTCAGAACAAGTGGGGTGTCTAATGAAAGCGATTTGGTTGGACATTTCAAAACTGTTTTTAATAAGTAGTTAGTCTTAGTAGTTTTTGAGATATTAGGGAAAATAAAAAACGTAAAAATCAAAAATTCTAGGATACTTCCAGCAATCCCACAATGCTGAAATTTGGTATGCTTGTGGCGTTTGTGTCACAACTACAGGGAAAAGTCTGAAACTGAAGAATTTAAAAACTTGTACTCCATAAAACAGAAACCAATATAACATCCATTGTTGACATCCCATTTCTAGGAATTTGAATGACGTTGGAGTTCTATGGTTTTCGTCAAAAGGACGTTATCAATTAATTCGTCAGGTACTTGATATAGGTACTAACAGGTATGTAGTATAACTACGCCCCGTTGCTTAGCCCTATTCAAAGGTTATTTCGATGATGTGTAGGAAATTAGAGTTGTTACTGATAGATCCTGTACTGTCTGTACTGGTAGACATCGAGGTGAAAATTTTCAAAAATAATAATAGAAAATGGAAATTACTTGGTTAAGTAGTCGGGCTGATAAAGGTGTTATCGCGAGTTCTCAGTTCGGGGCGAACCACTAGTTAATTTGTGTACAGACATCTGCAGGTAAACCATACCCAAAGTGGATTCGATTGTTTGGCACGTGTAAGATCAGAGGCCGTAGACAAAGTAACATTCTAATAGCGATAACGCTAGTAGAAAAGTCCAAAATATATGAGATTGACGTAAGCAATCGATATATCACGTGGTCTTTTGTATTGTATTACGACTGTAGAAATAGAATTGCTTCGAAGCGAATGCCGTTTGGCTAAGACTACTGATCTATGATTTTGTTTGTCTGCAATAATATAGGGTTGGATGTATATTTTTTGTTGCAAACAATTCGAAAAATTTAAATATTTTCTTTTTAATGAAATTACTAGTTGTGAAGTAGATTTTATTTAATTAGTTGTTTATATATTCAGTTTCTCGATTGTTTTATTAAATCTATGACTATTGGTAAAAAATATGCACAAAGATTTGCTGTTTCAAGGAATCTGATTTCTATGATAGTTTAAAAGTAATTTAATGAATTTTTTTTTTTTTTCATCTTTGTTCAAGTTTTGAAACTTAACATTCAAAATTTAAAAATTAAAATCAATTCGATACGACAATTATCTAGTTATTAAGTATTATGTAAGTGGTTTATATACAGCTTATCTTGTACGATTTTATATAATAAAAACAACATACCAGTACCAGTTACCATTATGTTATCTCCGTAGGATTCTTTGACTGGTAAATAAGTAACATACAGTTTTAATGGTTATAACAGTAATCAATCTTCCAAAGCGAGACTTGTGACTCTAAGGGCCTCGTTCACGATCTTCAAGTAAAGTGTTGATTAGTTACTTCCTAAGTAGCGCTAACCAGCAAGTAAAAGTGTCGATTAAGTTTTATCAGTTTCGCAACAGAAAATTGAGTTCCGATTAGCAACTCGGTGGTTAGCTGAATGATTTAAAAAATCATTCAATCTATCCGTTCAATAGACGCTGTCATCAACAACTTTTAATGTCAGCAGTCACACGGCACGGTTGTCAGATTTGCGCGGCGCTGGTAATTTCTTGCATGTTTCGTGATACACAATACAATTCGTGTAAAATTGAAAATTATTGAAGCTAATATACTATATTGTTATATTAGACTATGCACTTGGTTCACTGCATTTTTAGATTAAAAAAAACATATTCATCAAGTTCGGCAAAATAATTTACACGAACATGAAATACACGAACTCTCGGAATTGTTTGTCTTGATGAATTTTCTAATTTTCTCTATTTGATTATCAATTAAATCAAATAAATCCATTTATAACACTTTCTAATAGGTTTTTTCGTAACAGTTTGATACTATCTACACAAAACCAGACGAAACTTGACTTTACTCGTCAATTAGACCGGCTAATCGGCAGATGAAGTAAGAAGTAAGTTACAGGCTACTTTACTTCCTGGATAGTGCTACTCGGCCTTTGTGAAACTCGTATGCACAGTTACATGGGACTTTAACCGACAACTAGCCTACTCGAGACTCTACTTGAAGATTGTGAAAGAAGCCCTGCGTTATTATATTAATGTATAAATAATCATGTATATGAATATATTAATAGCAGTTAATTCATCACTGATGTTATTAGTAGCTGAATGGACAGGAATAAGTAAAGTTCGAATTTAGTCTTAACTGTATTGTTTAAACACGTGAAAAAAAACAACATGAAATTTATGATAACTAGTCACATACAGTGTACTGATTCCACGCTAAGATTCCCTGTGTCGGGCATCAGGAACTACGACTAACATGATACCACAACACCCAGACCCGGAACATATAACCAACAGTCACAGTTATACAGCCCAGCAGGGGCTACTCTTGAAAATAGTAAAAATCCCAATCCAGTTCTAATGGCAATCCAGGTTCAATCCTAATAACGCTTGTTCAGCACTCTTAAACCAAATCAACTTTGAAATTTGAGATTGAGCACGCGATTGATTTTACGTGTTGACTCGTGAAAGAACAACGTGAAAATCGCGTCAAGAGTACCAAAAAATCTAGAAAATTCCTTAATGTGTGCTAGTATTGAATTCCAGAGTACTAAATGACACTAAATCCTGAATTAGGAATGGAATAGAGCGTCAAGACTAGCCACACGGATCTCATACTAGGAGTGCTTGTGTAGTGGGTATCAGGAACTATGACTAACATGTAACCACAACACCTAGACCCGGAACAAATACCCAACAGTAACATACATAGCCCTGATCCCGTACTAGGAATGCCTGTATTGTTAGTATCAGGAACTACGACTATACCTTGATACCACAAACACGCAGACCCGGAACAAATGCCCAAAAGTCTAGTCGGAGATCCATAACTCTGCTCGAGACCCTGTACAATAATCTGAATCTAATTCTATCCAATACTCTAGTTGAAAAATCTACCATCTTACACATATAGTTGAAAGACAATGTGTCTTCTTTTTAAAATTGGGGAGGTGTATTTTTAACTTAAATATTGGATTGAAATATTACATAACATTATAACACCCCACAGTCACATACGTAGTCCTGATCCCACACTGGGATTCCCTGTGCCGTGGGTATAAGGAACTACGAGTACCATGGTACCATATCACCCAGACCCGGGAAAAGTATTTGCAGATCATACAAACATTTGTCCCGCAGCGGGAACGAACCCGTAACCTCTTGCATCTCAGCTGGCTACTCGCCCACCGCGCCACAGAGGTTGTCAAATAAAAATATAATTGTTCAGAAACTACAAGCAGAGCTGCCTCCGTAAATATTGCAATTCATCGAGCCCTGTATAACATTATCACCAAAATCTTAAATGTAACAGACTTTGTAAATCTAAACTTAAACTATTCTAACTTATTTTAGGACTATTTTTACTCTTGTCTAAATTACTTGTGCTTCTAGACTTCTTCATATAATAATAATAATAATATATTTATTTCTTCGAACAACTAAGATTCATAAATGTCAAAATTAAATAAAATTAAATGTTAAAACATACAATACTTAAAATTACATTTCTTAAAATTATGTACCTACTGAAAGCAGATACACTACACTTAGTCAGTTATAACTAATTAATGCAGTATATCTGCTTAGAGTTGGGGTTGATAACAGGTGATGATAGGGATAAGGGCCTGATCGATATAGCTTTGCCTGTAGAAGTTCAGGAATAGTACGAGAATGAAGAACGTGTTGCCAGCGATGAAGAGAGATATGCCTCTGCAGGGTGGACATTCTGACACTCTGATTGTGGCCACGTACTGAATGAGGATAGAGAAAAACTGGATCTGTTATGAAAATGAAAGAAAAAATGAATTATTCAATATACAAAGACCTTTCTATCACTTAACTACTCAACAACATCATCAGCCATTTTTTCTGGATTTGGTAAAGCTTGGCTGGTTGATTGGTGAGAATAAGTAGCGGTACGAAACTTTAGCGCTGACCGTCATTGCGCAGAAGTCAAAAGTAAGGTATCTTAGGGGTATCTCTATCTATCTTATAATAATTGTATTTTATGGGAGAGGATTCGTCCAACAGTGGGCGTCCAAAGACTGCTGCTGCTGATGATAATGATTTATACAATGCTATTGATATTTTTAAAGCTAAAGATGACTTCGAGTACTTACCAATTGAAACTTGGTCATATACTTCTTCCACGTCAAATACTTGGCGACATTCGGACCCAGCGCCGACAATCCATAGTACGTATACATAAATACATGGACCAAGGAGTTCAGGAACCCAATAAACACCAGCGTATGGGACGGTGAGTACTTCAATACAGCCCAAGTGCCAATGACCATAATTGTATGGTGGTATAAATGGAGAAAAGTGATTTGGTTGTTTTTCTTTCTGACAACGAAGAATACGGTATCGAGGAGTTCGGTTAGTTTTGCTGTGAAGTAGAGATATGTACTGATGAGAATCTGAAAGCAAAAAAGATTTTATTAAAAAAAACAATCTTTTATAAAAATAGCTTTATAATCAAAACCAGAAGTTATACACCGAGGACAAATTACGTTGTTCCAACTAAAACCAGCAGATATCATTATCTTAATCTCTATAAACAGACAAACAATGGGAAAAGAGATAGGATAGATGAAGAGGAGTATGTAGCGAAGAACGAAGAAGATTGACAAAACAAGTATTCATAAGACGAACGATATGAGTGTTTCCACCAGTGATGTGCGAGGTAGATGAACGGTGCGAGGATGTGTAGTGGGCTCTATTCAGACTGACAGCTAGTAGTTTCACTCTTTCTCTCGCGTCCACCCCTCGAGCACATCTTTCGCACACATCCCTCGCAACACATTCCACGCAACACATTCCTCGCAACACATTCCTCGCACACACCTCGCTTGTTTTGTACGTATAAAAACCTCACTCGCTAAGCCGTTTCCACCACAGCTGCGCTGAGCGAGGCTGGGTAAATGAAGTGATTCTATTGGTTCTTAAAAACAAATCCCTCGCTGCGCATCCTCGCTCATCTCTGGTGGAAACGCAGTCTAAGACTAGTAAAGGTAAGGGATAGAAAAAAAGGCCACATGGCGTTTTTCGATTGATTATGACATCAATCTCAATACTTTAACTAGCGACTGCGGTACGCAAATTTATGCATGATCACTTTGTCTGCATGCCTGGGATAAGAATACTCGTGATGAGTAAGATTATATGAAGCAAAAGAGTCAGGGTTGTAGCAGTAGAAATCGGACGTCTAAGTACCCCTACTAAGTTTGGTAGCCTGATTACACCGCCGGGAAACAGGCGTGTGTAATTAATGTAAGTATGTATGTTATAGGATTTTGTTTCAATACACACCCGAGATCTTGTTTTATCTTCGTGCATGTAACATTTCCTCGGCACCAGGCCCATCATCATTAGATCCGAACAAAACTGAAACAAAAAAAAAACAATATTATTATAACTTTTCATTTAAAATACCGACTTCCGCCATTGTATTCGGCTAAATAATTTTGGATGAAAAAAAAAATGTTGAAAGAACCATAGTGGTGAAAGGATTATGATTATTTCTGAATGCAAATGCTTGGTTTGTTGCTGAAAATATCAAAATCGCCATGTGTATGCCTACAATATTTGAGGAGTTCCCTCAATTCCTCATGGATCCCATCATCAGAACTAGATTTTGAAAATGGGACCAATCTGGAAGTATATCTATTCAAATAAAAAAATAATTTTCCTAATCGGTTCATAAACGCCGGAGATATGCGGTAACAAACATTAAAAAAAAATAAAAAATACAACCGAATTGAGAAACTCCTCCTTTTTGGGAAGTCGGTTAAAAACTAAAGGTCTTGCAACACACATATTCGGGTCAACGTGTCTTTAAAATGGCTTGTTTTCGTCTGAAAAGGCCGAGTCAAGGATCATCATCATCATCACCAGCCTGTTTACGTCCACTGCTGGACGAGGATGCTGCTGCCCATCTCCTGGTGTAATCCCTTATGAGACTTTTACTACATCCACGGGAGGACGAGAGGTTTATTCTTAGGCCGAACACACCACGGCACGTAGTCAAAGATACTTCTTTATATAACACACTTCTTATTTACACTTAAGACACTTCTTATATTCGGCTTTGACCCGGAATTGCCGCACAACCCTATTCAGTTTGGGCTCCAACGGTTCGACTCGACAACTATGTCAAGCTTGCTACACAAGGAAACGGGTTTGTTTGAGCAATAGCATCGATTAGCTCAACTACTGTTACAACAAGTGATCATAAGAAATACTATAGGCTTTTAGCCCGACCACAGTAAACCTTAACATCACAATATTTTCAGTAAAGTCCATCTTCATGCAAAGTGCCAAAGAAAACTTATTTTATAACACAAAGTTCAAAATAGTCAACAATTATTTCCATAAAGTTCTAACATAAGATTTGTGTTTGGTGATCAAATGGACTTTCAGGTATCCCACATTTAACTATCGCTCCACTCAGGAAATCAGTAGCTCGCTACGCTCGCCAATTCCCCTTCACCATGCAGCTTCTGTCTGCAGTCTGCACAATGATGATGATGATAATACACTCGAGATTTTTATGAAATTGTTGGCCCATAATTTTTATTTTACAAATTTTTCTCTGGGTATATCAACTGAAAACTTACCCTTAAAACTAAATAAGCCGCTATCGCGACCTGCACCGCATTGTATACAAGCATAGTCGTGCTCAGTTTAAATGCCGCCCGCTTCCTCATATACGATGGTCCAACCTTTAGCACGAAAACCAGGTATACCGCCAGAATTTTCAGCACTGGACCTACTGATGACATGAAGGGAAGGTCATCTATTTCTGGATCTGAAACGTAAAATATATTGACGTTAGTTATTTTTTACTTAAAAACCTTTCCTGTAAGTTTTATTATAATCATTTATTTCATTTATTTCGTTCATTTCATTTATTTCATAAAATGAGTTTTTTTACGTCGGTGCGTGAATTGTTTAAATAGATTAAACAAAATCAATAATTCATAAAATTTATTTAGTTTAGATTTAGGTGATCCCTATTTAGACAACACGATACATCTAACCTAAATATTAGATGTATCGTGTTGTCTGAATAGGGATCGCTAGATTCTGCCTTTCAGTACTTTAACAATTTGGATGTTATAAACGTTACGGATAACAAACTAACGTAATCTCATCATTATAATATATTCTATAATTTCATTGCAAAAGTGAAACAGCTGGAGCGATTTGTTTGATGAATTAAAATAGTTTATACCCTGTTAATGTTAACAATGTTAATGTTAAAGAACTCCCTTTCCCGCATTCGATCTCTATAGGAGGTCCATTATGCGTGAGAGCTGCCAATCCAAGTTTTCCGCAGATTTAAGGAGGTTCATCTGCTTATTAGACAAATCAGTACACGTAGTATTTACATGTACTAGTGTACCACATCGATTACACTCCATTCCTGGAGCTTTTTTCGTCACTGTTTTATTACATCTGATTCTAGCACACTTCGCCATTATAGAGGGTAGGTACTTATTATAAATAGGTATTAAAAGTTCAATTCGAGTAACGTGTTTACGCACAGCCGATCGTGCGAGGAATGATATAATGATATTCTACACCTCTTTCCTGGACTTGTAGCTTCTGAAGTAGAATTTCATGAATAGCACGAAGAATGAAGATAATAGCGTCATGCAGAAGTAGTAAAAGGCAGAAGGTATAGGGCATGGTGATAGCATCTGCTGGTAACTAAGAAAATACTACAAAACTACAAAATTACAATATCAATATTTTTTAACAGAAAAAATATTTGGTTTATTTTTAAATTGATCACAGAAAACATTTCAGTAATTCCATAATTGTTGCAATAAAGTGGCAACTGGGATAGTGACGTCAGCTGGTGTTACTCTCGGAGTGGCAGACATTGTTTTCTTCGATCATGAGTAATATTTAGTACTTACAAAAGTACAACATTCTTGGATCCTATTTCAAAGTTCAACAAATATTTTTAAAACTCACCAGTATTGATTCTTAGGTTTTCCGCTAAATTTTCAAATTTAATATCCATTATCACGATAAAATATTCTAAATTTCACAATAAATAGGTCCTTTTTAGAAAAATTACGACTATACACCACGTACTTTACTATATTGCAGAATTGTAAAGTGTGTGGTAGTAATTTTTCTAAAATGGTACCAAGCCACGATAATTTCAATTTTAAATGGGTCTTATTTTCACTGTGTCACCGGTGACTAAAATTCTCATACATTCATTCTCATGTTAGCAATACGAGTGCCTCTCCACTCGATTTGAAAATACTCCGTGACTATTTTTGACACATTTTAATCATAATATTTATTAAAACCTATAAAATTTATTAATATACTAGTTGCGCCCCGCGGTTTCACCCGCGTGAATAATGGTGAAAATTGATGATTATGATGATGATGATGAAAAGTAGCCTATGTGTTAATCCAGGGTATAAGGTATCTCCACTCCAAATTTCACTCAAATTCGTTCAGCTGTTCAGCGTGAAGAAGTAACAAACATAATAGGTAACAAACTTTCGCGTTTATAATAGTGGACAATTCACACAATATCTTTATAAATTGTAGCCTATGTGTTATTATGATGTATAAGCTATATTATTGTAAAGTTTCATTAAAATCCATTCAGTAGTTTTTACGTGAAAGAGTAACAAACATCCATCCATCCATCCATCCATCCATACTCACAAACTTTCGGGTTTATAATATTAGTAGGATTTTTATATATTTATAAAAAAAAATATTAACCTATTATATTATTTATTTTTATTTTTTGAACGAGCGAAGCGAGTTCTCTGAGTCAAGTTGGAAGAATCGGCGTTTGTATGTATGTATGTATGTATGTATGTATGTATGTTTGTCCGATGAAAACTTCCAAACCGTTCATCCGATTTTCATAAAATTTGGTACGGGGGTAGATAGTATTGGTACAATTTGTAGGTAAGGTTATGAGCTATATCGGTCAGGGGCTTGCTGAGATATTGGGGTCCAAGAGAGGGTAAAAAAAATAAAAGTGAGACAGTCAGATCAAGTGGGGTGTCTAATGAAATCGCTTTGGTTGGACATTTCAAAACTGTTTTTAATAAGTATGTAACCTTAGTAGTTTTTGAGATATTAGGGAAAATAAAAAACGTAAAAATCAAAAATTCTAGGGTACTTCCAGCAATCCCACAATGCTGAAATTTGGTATGCTTGTGGCTTTTGTGTCACAACTACAAGGAAAAGTCTGAAATTGAAGAAATTAGAAACCTAAACCTTAAAAAACATTAACCAATATAACATCCATTGTTGACCCCCCATTCCTAGGAATTTGAATGACATTGGAGTTCTATGTTTTTGTCAAAAGGACTTTATCAATTAATTCGTCAAGAACTTTAAATACCAGGTATGTAGTATTTTCGCCCTGTTGCTTAGTCCTATTCAAAGGCTATTTCGGTGATGTGTAGAAAAATTACCTATAGAGGTTACATTTTTTTCTCAGTAAATGTTTTTAGAAATCGGTTAGAAGGGTAAAGAAAGTAAAATATGCAAAAAAATATCTCGAAGATACTTCAAGTTCTCTGGTAATGCTGTTTTTTTTATTTTGGTATATTTTGTTCTACAGGGAGAAGTCGAACATTGAGGATTTTTTTTGTAATATCCATTTTCAGCGAAGAAAACGTAAATCTTTAAAAATTAGGTAGCAAAACTACAACTAGATGGCACTGCTTATTTAAAAAATCTTTTTTTTTTTTGCTTTACAAAATCTCTCTCATTGTCATCGCGAGGTCTCAGTTCGGGGCGAACCACTAGTTATTAATAGTTTACATTAAGTCAGATACAGGAATTGACTATTTATTTCTACTTCTCTTCTTTCTATTATTTATTTCTACTTCTCTTATTTATTTCTACTTCTCTTATTTCTATTATTTCTACTTCTCTTATTTCTATTAAGAGGATGTTACCGGTAGGGCGCTTACGCCCTTTTGCACGCGAACGAAGTTTGCTTATTATTTCATCAAACTCCATAAGCATTCGTACACATCATGATAAGTAGTGTGTTTTTTTTTTTTAATTTATTTCGTATCATTTTATAAAAATCTAACGCTCCACGGGTCTAGATATTAGTGTACTGATCAGTGTACATAGTTTCATGGAGTTTGAAGAAATAATAGCCAAAGTAGAAGCAAAATTCTACCGGTAACTTTCTGTTAATGGCTTCTGAGGAATACTCTAATCCATGCATGTAGAATCAGCGGGCCGCAAAACCCAACCACAAAGAAAACAAACTCATTGCATAGATATACCTACCTAGTAGTCCTGCCCCCCTATTCCCTAACTGAAAGTCACTCGGTCACTAACATTTGACAAGCTAATCGTTTATTTAATCATTACTTATTAGTAAAATGACAGAAAAATATACGTTGTTCTTAAAATTGAATCGGGCCGCAGTCAAAGTTGTAAAGGGCCGCATGCGGCCCGCAGGCCGTATGTTTGACATGCTTGCTTTAATCCAAGCAATTTTGGCAATGTCATGTAAGTAATATTATTGTATTCACGGTAAAACTCGAAAAAACACTAAAATTAAATGTTTGCATGTTGGTTGACAGCGTATGACTTTCAAAAATACGACATTTAGTAAAAAGTGATTTTGAATTCATCGGTGACCTTTTTGTCACCTTTTTGTTTGTTTTCTAGTCACTGTAGGACATTCCAACCAATCCCCAGGGGTGCGATTTTTTAATATAATTGTTGAGTATTTGCAGCATTATTATAATTTTATTGTCACAGTAATATTTAACGAGGATTTGCAGTTTTGTTTGATTGACGCAGGAACACTAGTTTCCTCCCTTCCTGCATTGTCCCATCCCTATCAACACTCTCTTCAAAACAAAAATGTCAATCGTGCGCACGTACAAAAATAATAAAAATACAATTTTAACCATAAACGAACAAAACCAAGTGATTACCACGTCCAGAACCTTCCTGCAACTGGCAAGTCTCCTATTTCAGACAATCATCGAGTGACTAAACGTCAATTCGCTTTTTCCAAATTTCTATAATATTGATATTCATTGATAAATTACTAAAATTCTTACACCTATGATATGAATAAAAGTGCCTCCTCCAGTACATCTCCTGAAAAACAGTGATTTGCGGCCTTTTTGATGATATTTAGTCACCCAGTGACTTTAAAAAATCCCACCCCAGTACACTAATATCAAGAACCGTGGTGCGTCAGTTAATTAATTTTTTTTCGTAATTAATTTATGATTTGGTAACCATATAATTCAACCAGCGAAGCGAGTTCTTTGAGTAACTTGCAAGAATCTGCGTTTGTATGTATGTATGTATATTTGTCCGATAAAAACTTCCCAACCGTTAATCCGGTCTTCATAAAATTTAGTATGGGGGAAGATAGTATTGGTACAATTTGTAGGTAAGGTTATGAGCTATATCGGTTGGGGTAAAAAAAATAAAAGTGAGACAGTCTGATCAAATGGGGTGTTTAATAAATGCGCTTGTACATTTCAAAACTGTTTTGAATTAGAATTTAGACTTAATAGTTTCTGAGATATCAGGGTAAATCAAAAACGTAAAAATAAAAAATTCTAGTGTAAGTACTTCCAGCAATCCCTCAGTGCTTAATTTTGGTATGCTTGTAGCTTTTGTCACACAAATACAGAGAAAAGTCCTAAATCGAAGAATTTAGAAACGTGTAAATACTCTATAAAACAGTAACCAATATAACATACACTTTTAACCTCCCATTTCTAGGAATTTGAATGACGTTGGAGTTCTATTGTTTTTTACTCAAAAACATAGAACTTCTTAAATCTTCGCATTAAGATTAAGTAATAGTTACTGCGTGACAGTGCAACTGACACGAGATTAAAATATTGTTACTGTAATATTTTTTATATAACAGAATTGTGCCTCTGATTGCCACCGTGTACCAACGCCACAGTGGCCACGGCTTAAAGTTTTAAACATTGAACAACATTTTGCATAATTGGATAATTATTGCAACTGCACAAATCTGCCCTACTTAGAAGAAAAAGCATGTCGCATTTTCTGACAAATTGAGTTATATACATCATTGAAATCAGCGTCTGATTTTTCTGTCTAGAAATCGGTACGTTATTTTCAATATTACACTAGTTCGCCTAGCATAAGTACAGCGATTTTGGTCACGGAGTCTTCCCTTGATAGGAAGAAACACACAATTATGTTATCAGAAGCAGAAAACTACATAATGTATGATTTCATCAGGCCGTATTTTATCCGTACGTTGTGATATTTTAGAACCTGAAAAAACATAACAGACAAATTTGTAGCAGAATTTTATTAACGTAAATGTCAATAACTTTTCATTTAAAAAACCGACTTCCACCATTGTATTCGACTAAATATTTGGATGAAAAAAAATTTTTGAAAGAACCATAGTGGTGAAAGGATTATGATACTTTTTTAAAATGCTTAGTTTGTTGGTCAAAACAACATCGCCATATGTATGCCTACAATATTTGAGGAGTTCCCTCAATTCCTCAGTGATTTCATCAGCAGAACTGGATTCTGAAAAAATGGGACCAATCTGGAAGTATATCTATTCAAATAAAAAAAGAATTTTCCAAATTGGTTCATAAATGCCGGAGATAGGAGGTGAAAACATAAAAAAAAAATAACAACCGAATTGAGAACCTCCTCCTTTTTTGGGAAGTCGGATAAAAATGATGTATCATGTTAGAAACGATACAAGGTATTAATCACGACACTTAGCTAAAAGAGCACAATTGCATAGTTATGTTTTTTTTTGCATCTTATAAGTATTGTATTAACATAATAAGATAAAAAAATCATATTATATCTTGTTACTTATACTCTTTCAGCTCAGTATCTCTTAAAATTTCGCACGCGTAATTTCAGTTCTCAGTGTGTCTTAGGGCCTTATTCATAATATTTTTTTAAACCTATTTTAGTTAAAATAGCTTTTGTTTTGTTCTCTCTGATGTAAAACGTCATACGTCAAAACAAGACAAAACATATTTTAACTGAAATAGGTTTCAAAAATGATTATGAATAAGGGGGTTAGTGTTCCATAAATGGGTGGAATTGCACGCGCCTATTTCTCACGCTGCGCTGGCGCTGGAGTTTTTAGTATCAACGAAAACTGACGACCCTAAAGTATAACCAGATTATTCATTATTGGTAAGTGGATGATTTAATCAATAAACATAACCTAATAACATACCTAATTCTGTTTTTAATGACAAATATCTGTTTGTATCATGTTTTTTTGTTGCCTTGTAACTCCGGGACGGGTCCCCCAATTTGAATTTGGTTTTTTTGTTAGTGTATGTCATGGTATGCCATCTACTGGCAAATACGTACTTTAGCTTGCTATCATATTATTTACAGGCACTTGTGTGTAACATTTTATTTTGAACAAAATGTTTATCCGGCTGAATTCCTGCAATTTTAATTTATTTGGTAATATAATTATTTAATCCATGTGTACCTTATACATAAATAAACTATCTATGCTTTCATAGCGAAACTAACTGCACGTGCTTTGGAATACACCAATAAAAATGAAGTCGATAAGAAGTACTTGACATGGCTCGAGGCGTATGAGTAAAGTAAGGCAAACAAGACAAATAAATAATTGTCAATTATATTTTTTTGTGATTTAATTTTGGTCAATTATTCTTGTTTTACATTATTATGTTTGAAAATTAAATCCCAAGTTTTGTGTTCCCACTTTTTGTTAAGATTTTTGTGTAATTTTTGTTGAGAAATGTGTTTTAATTGTAAGTTTTCATTTTTGTATATGCTGGATTATAAAGTGGAATTATATTAATTTTGTTTCAAATTCCTTAATTTCACAAAATTATAAAAAAAAATACGAAGCAAAAAAAAACACAACTGCGCAAATATGTTTTTTTTACTTATAATAAATTATGTGGTTCCTCAGTACCGATATGTTGGTGGAAGCACCAACAGCAACAGGTATCGTGAAAATTTCCCGTTTTGCAAAATGAATTATATAATTCACGAAAGTTATTTTAGTAAGATTCAACTGTTATAATTTAGGAAGCAGAATGTTTTTTTTCTAATTTACGAATTTATTAAATAATTATATAAAATTCATATGTCTAAAAATAAATTACGATGTATCCTATTTTTTACAAAAACTCCGAGGTCTTAACTCCTGTTTAAAGTATTTGAAAAGCTGCCTAAAGTTTTTTGCGATTTTCTCGGAAATTACATTTTGGTTTATGCTTTTTTTAATTATGAGGTCAGAAATGCAATAGAACCATGAAAAGATTAATGCGCTCATGCAATAAAAATTATGAGGTGAAGTTCATTGTCACATTAGATATAATTGTCATGTGTATAAATTATTACGCGGAAACAATAGCTTGTTTTTTTTTCTTACAGGTTAATTTTGTTAATCAAACTCGACACTTTGTATCACGCATATTAAAATCAGGTTGACCTTAGAGTGCAACACACACAGAGCGCGTGCGCGGATTGGACGCGTGTGAAGACTACGCACGCGCGTGGTGACGCGCGGGTGCTGCGCCCGTCGGCGTCGGCGTCGACGCCGCCGTCGGCGTCGCCTGGTAGAGCGCGCGGACCTGTGTGTTGCGCTTTAGGGTCGGTACACATCTGACGGGAAATGCGTCGAGCGTATCATCGCATCGGTCGCGTCTATTCCGTCAAATTAGACCTGCCACATTCATTACGCGTCTATACCCTGATTTTTTATTTCAGACAATTTTTGTAAATAAACAAATGTCAAGATATGCCACTGTGAGTATAAGTGTCATGATTGTGTAGCATACGTCTAAATTCACATATGACACACATACATGACACTTATACACACAGTGGCATATCTTGACATTTGTATGTTTACAAAAAATGTCTAAAATTAAAAATCAGTGTATAGTCAGTTTCTGCGTTCAGCATCTACAGAGCGGTTGTGTTGTTTGATATTGAATTTTGATAGAATAGAGTAGTAGATAGTGGAATAGAGGAATATGCCATAGTCACCAAGCTTGGCAGGCGGATTGGTGATCTCATTGTTCATGTTGCGTACTGCTGCCCAAATCTGCCCAATGCAGCAATACAGGGGTGTAATCCCTCAGTCGGTTCTTACGACATCCCCGGGAGTAGATGGAGGGATCTATTCTTAGGCTGGACACACTACGGCACTATTTATAGTATTTGAGAAGCATAGGTATATTAGGAATGCTCATCTAGGCTGGTAAAAAAAGTTAGGAATCATATTTTAAATATTCAAAACCAATAGCTATTGTTTAGACTTTTTTATGTATGTATAATATAATTATTCTAAAGATCTATGGGCTAATATTTTGTTTACAATATATATATATTTTTTTATGCTACTTGGCAAGCAAACAAGCATACGGCCCACCTGATGGAAAGCAGTTACCGTAGCCTAAGAACGCCTGCAACACCAGAGGCATCACACGCGCGCTGCCGAGCCTGAGACATAAAGATGAAAAGTCTCATGTGCCTGTAATTTCACCGGCACCCGTACCCTTCAAACCGAAACACAGCAATGCGAACATTACTGCTTGGCGGCAGAAATAGGTACGGTGGTAGTACTTCCTCAGACGAACTCTTTCACAAGAAGTTCTATTACTAACACAATTCAATATCAACTATATACTAGTTCAATTAAATATCAGAAAAATATTTATTAAATAATATATGCAAAAGCTAATAGAGCTACCATTCTTATACAAATGGCGGCGCCTTTATAATTTATAATAGCAAGAATCAAACGACTATCATAATACTTTGATAATGTAAAGGCCAAGGCGCCCGCGACCTACGTCATCATAATCCTAATCCATTCAAGCAAATAAGTAAGTTGTTGTATGAAGATTTATGTAAGATAAAAAATAAAAGTGTAGATAGGTCAGACATGGGCTAGCACGTGTTTTGGGAAAAAAAAACGAATACACACGGTGAACAAATTAGTTATTTTTTCACACAAACGACTTCAACGCGCTCGTTTCTGGTAGTTTTATTGCGTTTCTTCTCAACTAATTCTACCTGCTAGCTGCGTGAATTTTTGAAGCAGTTGCTGAAGAGTCTGTTCAGCGTGAAACCCGTCGTGGGATTGGAGGGCGCTGCTGTGCTTAATTACCTGTTTTGTTTAGCGGCCAATACAATAGCGCGTCTGTTTCATTTTGATCCTATTACAACTGTTACTATATTTCTTTAGCTTACGATTAAAAATGCCGAAAGAAAGAAACCAGCTTGTAATTATGGTTTAAATAAGTAACTCACAGCGTTAGTTCACAATTTGGCTACGATGGCTCTCCTTATGAACTATATTTACAAAATTATCCTCTTATTCATAATTAATTTTTAAACCTTAGATAGCTAATAGCTTTTGTCTTGTTTTGGGGTATATAATTTTACATCAGATAAAATAATAATAATAATAATAATAAAGGGGTAAGTGCATAACATTGGTACTGGCTTTAATGTGTTAGATCAACAATAAAATAATAATTACACTTTGCCCAATAATAGGCACCAACACCCATAACCGTTGCCTCATTTCAACGGTGCGCCTTGACCGCTGTCTTTTTATCTGACAGGTTGCAAAAATCATTCACACAATAGGATTGGTACATGTACTTTTGGCAAGAGCATTTTTGCATTACTGTGTTATTTCATGATGGTTTAGAACACCATCATCAACCGGTTGACGTCTACTTCTGGGCATATACCTTCCTAAAAAGGTTTAGAAGATAAAAATAGAGCTATCATTTACTAATAATACAAATAATAAAGTCTTTTTATTATAGAATTGAAACTTTCGTGGTTGGGAATCATTTTAAATTGAAAAAACGGCTAATTATCCCCTTTTATCACTGTTTTCCGTCACTTTTGCTGACGTTTCGAGATTGAGTTCAGAAGCCTCTTCATCATGAGCACCGCCCGCGACCGCGTTCGACGGTAGACTAGCAAATACTGTGTGCGGCCGCACGCTCCGCTCGCCGCGATAGGGACGGCGGCGGCGGCGGCGGCGGTAGGTTCGTTGCGCGCGCGTCGAGATTACGTTCATCTACGTCACTGCCTACGTCATCAGGATTAGGCTGCGTGCACACTACACCCACGGTATCACTCTACAGACCGATTGCCGTACTAAAATCAGGAATAGCTGAATAGAATACAGTCTTCCATGCTGGTGAAATACCCCATCCCCGATCTCGATTGAAGTTAGGATGGTGGCCCTTTTATTATTCCGAATCTCTTCAATATTAATACATTTCAAAGTTAATAGTAATGTTAGTAGTTTTGACTTATACATAGTTGTTAGTATGGTTAGTTTTCTTCAGGTTCGGAGATACGGACCCCTTCTTGGGTAAAAGCCTCCTCTAGCTTCTTCCACTTATCTCTGTCCTTTCCTTCGTTCATCCCGATTCGATTACTAATACCTATATTAATTGTAACATAACATAGACAGTCACATACATAGTTCTGAGGGCCTAGCCAAACGGCATTCGCTTCGAAGCGATTCCATTTCTACAGTCGTAATTCAATACAAAAGACCACGTGACATATCGATAGCTAACGTCAATCCCATACATTTTGTACTTTTCTACTGGCGTCATCGCTATTAGAATGTTACTTTGTCTACGGCCTCTGATCCCACACTAGGATTCCCTGTATCGTGGGTATCAGAAACTACGAGTACAATGGTACCACAAAACCCAGACCCGGAACAAATATTTGCGGATCATGCAAATATTTGTCCCGCAGCGGGAATCGAACCCGCACCTCTTGCGTCTCAGCTGGTTTATCGCCCGCTGCACCGCAAAAGGTCGTCAAAGTTGTGACTACATACTATAAACACTACTTATCTCATTGACTTATCTACTCATTATAAAACAATACAGTGTCCATTGCGGCCATCATTATATGACGTATCGCTTCTTAAGGATTGTCAGCAACGCGTTATGGTCTCGAATCGAATCGGTAACAAGAGCTAGATGCTATTTAGCAACCTGTTCTAGACCAGATAGATCAACCGAACGTCTATGTTGCATCAATACTTGCATTTCAGATACTTATAGACATATCGATTTGTAATGCAGTATGACATAGGACTTACAATTTTAATAAAAAAAAAAACTTATTTCTGACAGAACAGCGTAAATTAACGCAATGAGCCAAAATTAATCTGTTTTAGCGATTGAGACCATTTAAACCATTTTAATAATAATGGTTTTAAGTTTTTGATGAATTTTGGCTCATAGCTTTATTTTTTTTTACTTTTTCTCATTTTATTTTAACTACAACAAAGTTTCAAACATAAAACAATTGTGATTTGAGGTGCCTATAACATTGAATCTGTGACAAATTTAATAAAAAAAAAGGTTTGGTAATATTTTGGGGTAGATGGACGTTTTCTCTTTTGTATGGATATGTGTGCGGTATACTAGCTTCCAGTATAGAATATATATATGGGTAAAATATTTTACATTGTTCTTAAAAGATAAGATAAGATAAGATAATTTATTTATTCACTCTTATAAAAATATGGTACAAATTAGACTCATTTCAGTACTTAGTTAGTAGCGCTGTCCCCTGCACTAGGTAGGGTAAAACAATAAGAATAAGAAGCATTTATTGTTAACTGTGTAACAAGATTGTACAGCTGGTAATGTGGTATCAACAGTCTGCCCATTTCGGACGTACTATAGGTACAGTAAGTATATTTAGTAATACTACTAATGACAATAATATGTACTAATTGTTTAGTATTATTGCTTAAACATAAAAATCATTATCTGTCTGGCCTACCCTCGTTTTGATAGGAATGTGAAAATATCCTGTGAGTGTTTATGTAGATTAGTCATATTTTCTTTTCTTTTATCAGGGCGTATTATATAACTTATTACTATTTATTAGTCTATTATATAAAAGTAGGTATATTATGTATTCGAGTTTAAAGTAAAAGTTGTATTTTATTATTCTTTCATTGTTATTATTTTTACTCTGTGCACCGCCGTTTCGTTACTGCTTCGCTCGTTACTGTCCATCTAAAGGTTGCCTGGAAGAAATCGCTCTCAGCGATAAGGCCGCCCATTGTACTGCTAATTTTTATAATTCCTGGTGTACAATAAAGTGTTAATCTATCTATCTAAGATCATATTTAGAGAAAACATAGTCAATAATTATGTACTATACTCTGATTTTTTATCTTAGACATTGTTTGTGAACAAAGAAATGTCAAGATATGCCACTGTGTGTATAAGTGTCATGTATGTGTATCATATGTGTAATATAAACACATATGGTACACATACATTACATTTATACTTTATCTATCGAAATATCTTGAATGATAAATTCTGTCAAAATTCAAACCAAAATGCTTAGAGAATTGCACATCACACTAGCCAAAGAGTAAGGATTCCATACGAATTACAGCAAGCTGTATTTATACACCCACGTATATTCTTATACGGCCAATCACATATTATGTGGGTACTGCTTACTCTATGGTATTAAGCCTGCCTTTAAAGTAGGTACATAGAGATTATCACATAGGTATGCCGAAGTCATGACCTTTTCTCGTAGAATTGCAAATTCAGCTATGTCGAGCCTTTATAAAGTTTAATAAAGGTACGCCAACCTAGCCCTTTGAAGATTTCATAATTTACGACTTCGATATCGTTGTAGATTTTCATTGGTGAGATGTGATACAAAATAATCATTACTAAAATGGTTATAGAATTGGGGCGTGATTTTTTTAATGTCACTGTGACTAAATATCATCAAAAAAGCCGTATATCACCGTTTTTTAGGATATGTACTGGAAGAGACATTTTTATTTGGATATTCAAATATTGCACCCCTGAGATCATAAAACGAGTTTTGAATTGTAACTATCAATTTGCCAGTCGTGAGCGTTCAACGTGACTTACGTGCGGTCGATAGAAACAGCAAAGATTATTATATAGTTAACAGCATAGTCACGTTGAATTCTCATGACTCGCAAATCGAAAGTTTTGAAACTAATTGATGTCCAAATTTCTTTTAACTATAATATCAACACAAGTGGCTCTTCTAGTGAACTCCTGGAAAATTGGTGATAGGATATTTAGGCTTTTAATCTTTATCGCCTTTTTCTACATACCATACCCTACACATGCCTTTTTTTCCGAAGGGGTAGGTAGAGTTTCAAAGGGTCTCTTTTCAACGTGGGTTACATAATCGCTGGAATATAGACGAGACAAGTGGAGAGCTCATCACCGCCATTGCTTCCACGACAGACTCGGCTAACGCTTTCCTCCAGTTCCTTAATAAGCCAGCAGCCAGGACAAATTTTATACCAACAAAAATTTAACAACAAGCCAGGGTTACAGTTTTTTTTAGCAAAATTAATTGATGGTACTAGCTATAGGCCTGCATCAAAAGTCCACTGCAATTATACCTACCTGGTCACGTCCACCAAGGATATACCCTACGTAGTATTGCTCTAAGCCCGCCACCCTGCGACAAAAAGTAAAAAAAACTCATGTTCCTGTAATTTTACCGGCACCCATCAAACCGCATCAAAGTAATGTGAGTATTACTGCTTCGCAGCGTTGGTGCTCAGGTGGATGCTGCTGCCCCCCTGGTCTAATCCCTTAGTTAGCTTTAATGACATCCTTGAGAGGAGAAGGAGGAGTCTATTCTTAGGCCGGACATACCATGGCAAGTAGTGCTTCTACCTCTTTCTAAAGGAGATCGACTTCTAGATTTAATCGCAATGTGAATAGGTTTCGAATGATTCCTTCTAGAGCAAGCTAGTTCTCTCTCAATGCCGTCTTCGCCGTCTTTTGAGATTGCTATGGGCCGCCTACGCCCAAAAACAGAAACCCATAAAATCTAACATTAGCGAAAAAACCTGTCCTAGCTAACCATCATCATCAGAACAATAATTATTAGTAATGTATTGACCCCAATAGAAGAAAAAAAATTAAAAACCAACGATTTACCCTTGTCGATACAATCACTAAGTATTAAGACACAGCAGGGTTGTGCAATGGCTGCGCAGGCGCTCGCCCGGCGCTCAGTAGCGAGCTAGCTGTGGTGTGATTTGTGCCACTCCTGCGCACTGACCTCTTTGGTGAGTGACCTTGTATTTGATAAATGAACTTTTTTGATTTAGTTACATTTTAGTCTTCGGATAGTTAGGGTGTGATTGGAAAATTTACTGAAAAATTATCGATTTAATTCACAACGTGCGTAAACATTTTTCTAACAGAAATCTGTGGTTACATTTTTTTATTTAATTTCGGTTTAGCTTTTGTTTTTTTATTATTGTTATGAACGTTTAAACCGGCATTTGAAGTAACGAAAGTTTTATCGTTTTGCTGACCTTGACCGAAGATTTAGTTCTGTTAGTTTAAAAAATTTACATAGAAATAGTTACTTTGCCGGTTGTATTAAATTTGAACAATTTTCTTGAGTGTTTGAATTATGTAACTAATTTAACATTCAGTTAAATATGATAAACCTCCAACAGTAAATAAAAACACAAACACTAATCTTCATAACATTGAAGGTGTGTTCCATGTAAAGTTTCTAATCGAATAAAAATGTTAATGTAATTTTAAAACAAGTAAGCACGCCGGTGTACCTACATGCAACAAACATGTAAACAAACTTGCAAGCAAGCACGCCAGCGTAAATGCAATAAGCATGGAAACAAGCTTGCAAGTAAGCATGCAAACATTTGGTTGCGTATTTTTCTGGGTTGACATAAAAAAACCAAGAATGCAAATAGCAGCATTCTAACCTAAATTATCCTTGTCGGATCTACTCTGCATGGTAGAATTTTTGCGAAAATTTATTTTCAATTTTTCAATAGGTATATTTGTTATACTGAATATATTATATCAACTGATAGTTATGCGTACTAACATAATACTTAAACTATAATTTTCATCATAATGTCAATTGAAAATGTTGTTAGTTTAAATAATTAGTTGAGCTAATATTATCGGAATGGTTTTTAAATGTAACATTTATGCCTTGTGAACTTCATTAAAATTAAAATAGTTTAAACTAATGTATACTAAATGATGGGTACTCTTTTGCTATAGTTTCTAGAGCTGTAACTAAAATAACCCTACTAATAATAGTAGCTACCTACCTCTTAGTAACCCGTTACATAAAAGTAGTGTAAAGTTCATGTCAGCTGATCACACTAGCTCAACTAGTAATTCGCAAAAATTGAATTTTTTCATAAACGCATGTCAGATGTGTTTCTCATTTTTATTACCTGGGTCAAGGGAAGCACTCAAATTAAGCTGTACGTTAGTTGGTACTTGCATATTATATCACTTGAGCTTGTTTTTTGATTGAAACAATTGTTCTGAAACGTTATAACTGTGGTTGGCAGTTAAGTCGCAACAATTTGACGTGTTACTAATACATTGTACATCATCATCTTCAGCTGTTGACGTCCAACGCTGGACGAGGTCTCCGCCATACAAAGCAATGGGAGAATTCCGTCCGTCTCGTGCTTACCACTCGAGAACCTTTATTTCCCAACGGTTGTCAATGGGAAGTTTTCAGGGAGGCAATTAAAAATTAGTTCTTAAAATTCCGGTAGATGGCGGTGACTCACCATGGTTGTCTTCTGAAGATTTTGCAAAAGCACCACAGAGAATAAATTCTCTTTGTTAACAAAGTCCAACTTCTTACGCTTTTGTTCTACAAACAACACAAAACTCTAGTAGAGATACTTCACCAACGAACAGCATGAGCGTGGAAGTCAGTGACACTGACAGTT
Source organism: Epirrita christyi (assembly GCA_951392215.1). Lineage (NCBI taxonomy): Eukaryota > Metazoa > Arthropoda > Insecta > Lepidoptera > Geometridae > Epirrita > Epirrita christyi. Next base: position 2,936,278 of record OX595839.1, on the reverse strand, counting down.
GGTGGCTGACCGACAAAATTTTAAATTTAGACAACTATAGCTGGACTGCGCCATCTATACATGGATTTAGAACTATTTTCTTTCAGCTGTCAGAAAACTCCCCATTCTGCGAGCTATATGACCTGCTTATTCTAAGAAGAGTCTGTGATCTTGATACTTCTACAGATCTTGTCATTTCAGATTCTATCTTGTAGCACTCCAAACATAGCTCTCTCCATAACCTGCAGTTATTGGTTGAGTAGTAATAAAATAATTATGTCTCTAATCTACCAATGAAAAAAAAGTGTTCATTATTTCTGTAGCATTAGGGTCAATGTAACATTTTTTTTTTTTTTTTTCTTAAACGCATCGATCTGTTTATTTAACGCGACAATAATATGAATTACAGCACGTGTTTCGTTTTAATCATTGTTATAGCCAGGGTCAAGGCATTTGTATTATCGAGGGTCAATTTATAGCTAATTGCTTTTAATGCAATTATGGCAAGTAATGAGTTTTTGTCACGTATCTATATGACAATATAGTGTAACATACAATTATATTATTTAAGGCCTTGTTTTTTTGTGTTTGTTTGGTAGCATTGATAATATTCCCAGTTCTACGGCAACTCATTTATCGTAAGTTAAGAAGCACCTTGCCTTCCTCAATGAGTTTTTTTTCATCTCTTGCTATGTTATGTTATGTTTATTTATTCAGAAATAAACATATACAATATAAAATTTCGGTTATAAAAGGATTATAAAGTTAAGCTTAACAATAGTGTATCCCAATGCATGTTGAATATGAATGTTATATATATTTATGTTATGTTATTAGTTCTATGTCAACTCCTTTATCGTCCAATGCGTTATGTTAGTTATGTTTTTTGTACTTTGCCTTTCTCAATGAGATTTTTCTCAATCTCTTGCTCTCTTTACTTTTTATTAAAACCAAGATCTAAATCTTTACCTGTCCTTTTCGTGAACTACTGGATTATTGTTACGTTATCATTTATCTCTAATATGTATAGTATCATCATCAGCAGCCTATAGATGTCCACTGTTGGACATGGCCTCCCCCATAGAATGTAATGGGGGGGGGTTTGCCATAATCACCACGCTTGGCAGGCGGGTTGGTGATCGCAGTATTGGTGCAGATGGATGGTTCATCCCCTTGTGCCCCTTAGTCGGATTTTACATCCATAGAAGGAGACAGAGGGGTCTATTCTTAGGCCAAGACTACCACAGAATAATGATCATATTTTTTTAATATAAAAAATAAAGAAAATTGAAATTTATGCAATATTTCTATCTAGGTAGTCAGAAAAGGTGAATTGATTATACAATTTTTATATTGTAACGTAAGAAAGTAATCCGGAAGCGGTGGCCGTCGTATTTCGGCCGTAATTATAGCGGTAACGCGCTGGATGTCAAATTTTATATTACGGTCGTCATATTATGTCGGTCGCTCATCTAAGAAAACTAAGAATAGTTAGATTACATTTCATAAATTATTTCAAGCTTTGACCTTCATACATGCTTTAAAATAAACTACAATTATGTGACAAATATCAAATGAATGCTCCCAAATTATCCAAACAATAGAATTATGATGACAAATCATATTATTAGTGAGGCAAAAACTTGGAATTTTTCGCGGTCGCTGTTTCAAAATTGTAACTTAAGGCAATATGTCTACTAAGGCATAGTCGAGCACAACTTGAACACAAAATACACAAAATTCGCGGTTAAGTACCAACAAAACATTTAATGAAAATTCGATGTAAAAAAACACCAAACTATAAGTTGCTCTCATTTGGGTTGTACTTTCATACGGAATAGATATCCCGGCGTTGAGTCATGAATAAATAATATGGGATATGGGTACTAGATAACTGATATACTTAATACAATACATTACAAAGATAGATATTTTTTTATTATACATAGAAAAATACCCAGAACACCCTGAACAAATATCTAAAGATCGTACAAATATTTGTTCCGAGGCCGGAATCGAACCCGAAACCTCCTGCGACGCAAGCGAACCTTCACCCACCGCGCCACAGAGGCCGTCAATGGGGTCGTCATGGGTAGAATGTCGCGATTGCTTCTAGAATACCGCTTTAGAAGACATTGTGCCGAAATGTAACATGTTGTGTTATGTCGTAACTGTCAGTTTTAGTAACAAAGCGCTAAATATCTGCCGGTTTGCGGTTCTTCTTAAAATTAAGGGCAGTCACATAACGTACATACTCGTAGATAAAATGCTTATGATTTGTGGGTTGTAATATGTAACAAATAGCTCGTAGTTTTCTTCAAAGAAGTAGCCTAGTTCTATTCTATCGCAATTATTGTATCATCGTTGTATTTTTGCCTTCTAAATTCATATTTTGTAGTAAATAATGGAACTAACAAATTACCCTCCTATGTTAAGCGTTAAAAACTTTCTATTACAACTGCAATACTTTAGGTTACGCCCACCCTTAGGTGGGCGCCCTACGTAGCTATGCACTCCACTTGTCATCCTGAGAAATAAAAAGAAAAGTCTCATGTGCCTGTAATTTCACTAACACTCTAGAACACATCAATGCAATAATTACTAGCTTGGCGGCAGAAATAGGTATGGCATAGTGGTAATACTTCGATATTTGATCGATAATTCGACATCTTCTGTCAGTTTTTTTTTTAACTTGGCGTGCAGTAATTACAATTCTATATATACATTTTAAGACGGTTCTACAATGCTTACGGAGATCCAGGCATACTGAACTGTTCTAGTAAAACCCACACATTCCTAACCAAACTAGGAAAAATCCGAGTTGAATATCCGGTCGTCCAGCGTGTCGCAAGCGGCGATGTCGTGTCGCAAGCACTGCAAGGTTATACTACAATGTTTACTTTTATATTTTGTAATAAACTGAGTAAAGTTTTTTTAACTGGATATGTTTAGAGATACCTTAATCCTATAACTAGTTAACACAGGAAGAAATTCTTCATAGTTTCCTGCCCTCGGAGGAATTTAGACTGATTTAAACCGTGTTTTTAGTAGGAAACTCCTGGTGAAAATTCCTATCTCATCATCCTCTAGAAGTCCACTTCTGAGCATAGACTTGCTGGACATAGATCCAAATAATCTGAGAGTAGTTAAAGGTGTTGCGGTGTCAGGTGATGTTTGGAAAGGAGTTTCCGATTAGATTGGAAAACTTGCCATTCAACATTTGTCGCCTTGTGAATACGCAGCTTTCAAAATCAATTCCGTATATCACGATGTTTTCTTTGATGCAGTTTATTGCAGATACCGACCAAACAGGCCAAGGATCACTTTGCAATACATTATGTAGAATTATGCATAACCTGCCGAAAAAACAATTCTAAATGCATCTATCAGCATATTTGCAGAAAAGTAGTTATTACCCAATACTTTTTTATCTGAGACAAACCTATTTTATTCATTGAATTTACAAGGATAATTTTGAATCGTCTTATAAACAAAAATTACTCCTTTTCCAACGCGCAAAACTACATCTTAATTTAGTTATCATAATTGTGATGCTATAATTATCAGTAGCCAGACCTAATACCAACCCCTTCCTCTAGATAGGTACCTTTAATCAGATGTCATACTGAGTAAGCTTAGAGTCATTTCAGCAATAATTAGTTTGAGTAAACATTAGACAAACAGTGTATTATTATAGGCAGTGCTAAATAATGTATGTGGTTTCTTTCTGATTTGTATTAATTTCCTTTTTTACCAGTTCAGGTGCATTTACTTGTTTTATCTTCCAGTACACACTAATTAACTCTCTAGAGCATAACAGATGAAGTCATAGTTTTAGTTTTTTGGATTATCCCAGCGCAATAGCGCTCACACGCATTTCGTCAAAGTTTCATCACAACTATAAGAGCGTTTTATTAGTAGATGGAATCGGTATGTAAGCTAGCTTTGAGAATGAAGCACTGGCTATTACAGCTAGTGAATAGTCAAAATACGATGTTGATGACATCAAAACCACACCAAAATTTTGATTAATGAGTAGATACATCGCAAGAATATTTATAAACCTTTTTCGTACAAAATGAATGAAGATGCCATAACCTGTGTGGCAACTTTTTTTAAATTGGTTTGCATATTTACGTAACTTAGACATAAAATTGGATAGTCATGCTACGGTACAATTTGTGGCCTGGTCTGAGCTTGTTCAAACAAATGTGCAACTCAGCATTGACCGCGCCCTTCTCTCAAGGTCTCGGCGTGTTTGCCAGCAAATATTGCTCCAAGCTTTACGAAGGTGAAGTGATGGTGGATGGTGCAATTTCACCGGTTCTGTGCCCTTGATGCTTGAACCTAATATTTGACTATTCAAGAGCGGTAGCCCGGTAGGTACCCTTTTGATTTATGCTCTTGGAATTGCAACATTCATGTGTTTCGGTTTAAGAGGATTCAAAAAAATTGATTCACCCCAGGTCAACCATTTAAAAGCGCGAGCGCCCGTTGCGTAGGCGCATTGTTAGCGTGTAGCGTTCATGTTACGTGCGTGGTGAACAACCGATGATGGCGACGTCCCGCACTGACATAGTTATCGGGGACAAATAGGGATAAACTGCTTAATATGGTTGGATTGTTGACTTTGCCACGAAGTAATAGGCAGTAGTGCAAAGCAAGCTGTAATTTACGCCTTAGCTCTAAGGTGTCCAGACCGACCATACCAGCCACAAATAAGGAAGGGAACATATAGGGGTTATAACCATACATCCGCTTATAAATGTATCTGGAACATTTTTGTTGTAGCCTTTCGATCATAATCACATATTTAGAAGCGGATCCCAACTTATGATCCTTATGATTTACTTATGCAATGGTGGCTTGTCTTTATTTATTTATTATTATTATTATATTCCTGCGATTGTGCAACCCACGGTGAAAAGAGGCCATTTGAGGCTCTGCCTACTCTTTGGGAGAAAAAGGCGTGTGTTTATGTATGTATGTTATGTATGTAGATGGCCCACCTGATATAAGGTGATTCGATGAAGAGCCTGAAGCCTCCTCCATTTACAGACTTCCTACGACCGTTTCAATGTCAGCCGTCCAGGCCAACCCCAATATCAAGTGGGTACGGCCCCCACTCGGCCCCTTATTTCCTCAGTGGTTACTTGTTGTGCAGGTTATGTGACCTAATCATTGCCACATCACCTATTTTTAAATGGTCAGTAATTAAATAAAATGTTATGATCTATAGTCAAAAAACCATTAAATTTCTCATAAAAGAAGTCTTCTTGCATGGCACACTGAATCTTTACAACACACTGGTACTTTCTTATACGTATACACTTTTAAATTTCACCAATAACTTAACAAAGAAGTCAGAAATTTCCCTACTCTATATTGTCTTCTAAATCCAGTTCAAAATGTCTGACCCGAGTTCATTACACAATTTGCAATTTGCAAATGAATGAGTTCATGACAAGCAAATCACTCCGTTTTGTATAATTTGTGTTATCTTTGAGTAAGTAAAGATCACTATGTGTGTTGTTGACCACTATGTCTGTTTGGGTCAGACGATTCAACTAGGAGGGTCCAACTTCGACAAAAAGGTCAACCGACGAATCCAACTCAGATGGGCAGCATTGAGAAAACTACGTCATTATTTTATCGTCACAGATACCGCAGAGTCTCAATACGATAGTCTATAATCAGTACGTGTTGCCTGTGATGACTTACGGTACTGAGACGTGGTCGCTAACTGTTGGCCATTTAGACAAGCTCTAAATCGCGCAGTGGGCTATGAAAAGAGCTATGCTAGGGGTTTCAGTTCGTGATAGAATCTGTAATGAGGAAATCCATAGAAGAACCATGGTCACCGACATAGCTCTCAGAATTAGCAAGTTGAAGTGGCAATGGGCAGATTATATAGCTCGCCGAACTGACAACCGTTGGGGAATAAAGATTCTCGAGTGGCAACCACAAGCCTGGTGACCTGGTAGAGGAAGGCCCTCCACTCAATGGACTAAAGACATTATAAACGTCGCAGGAAGTCAGTGGATGAATGCGGCTCATGACCGTTCATCGTGGCATTCTAGAGAGGAGGCCTTAGTCCAGCATTAGACGTCTACAGGCTTATAATGGTGATGATGATGATGATGAAAAGATAAGTTTTGCATGGTAGAGTACAGTTGATTTACCAAGAATCAGCGACCTTGATACGACTGCTATAATAGCGGCTATACCATCGCTTCTTGGCCGTTACCCTTTATAAAACGTGAGGTGATTTTGTTGCTAAGATTTCATAGATAATGTTGCTAATAGTTTTGCAAAGGCATCGCTCTGCTTGTAATTCATATTGCTAAACACCATAATCAATTTTTTAACCTTTGGTTGCTAAAATAGTTTTGTCTTGTCTTGTCGTATGTAATTTTGTATTTGTTTATTGCTCTGCTCACATGTACGTACAATATTGTTAGTAATAGGTGTTATTTCTACTGTTAGTCAGATAAGTACATGAACCCCGTCAGGGTGCTGCAATTTGGAGTAAAGAAAAAAAAAGACACAAGACATTGTTACCAGTTAATTAAAATTTACATCAGAGAGAACAAAAGAAAAGGGATTTCAACTAAAATAGGTTTCAAAAAAATATTATAAATAAGGGGGTTAGTGTCGTTCGCCTTTCAACATTATAACAATATATAAACATGATCTTCAGAATAATATATATATATATATATTGTTTATTTAGATCAGACCTAAGGTGTGTCAGGTCTACCCAGTAAGACAAGCTGTCATATTTTCATGTTCGTGTTGCAATGGTCGGGTGATCCTCAATAAATTACCGCATTACCTTGACCGACTGTGATGCTACTGCGGTATGCGCTTAAAATTTACAATTTATTATGAACATGAAGTAATTAACTTTATATAAACTTTTTAAGGTATTAATCAATACAAGCTTTTGTGAAAGTTGTTTTGTAATGATAATAATGATTTTAATTATTAAATACAATTATTAACGCTGGTAGTCCAGCCAGCGTCTTATTAGGGATGCTTCGCTCTGAGTGATTTAGATCAGTTAAGCTCTCTTTAGATTGTTGGAAACAGTTTTTAGTTAGTATAACTGCTAATTTGTATTTCTTATTTTTTATCTAGGTACTTGCATAAATTAGTTGTGTTTTTGTTGTTAAACCAGTGGAACGTGAGTTTTTTCTATACAAACTTCTACACTCAACTGCACCTCCCATAGGGGGTGAATTTGAGGAATTTCTTTCTTAGTGCACCCCTAAATCATAAAAAGAATGTAGGAACCCTCTAAGACTTACGGCTTGGGCTGTTCGTTGATAGTAAGTCAGTCAGTGAGTAAGCAGGTTGATTGGTGATCGACGTTTGGTTGTCAAGACCTCGGGTGGATGCTGCTGCCTATCCCCTGGTGTAGTCCCTTAGTAAGGCTTTAACTAGATCCATGGGAGGAGACGGAGTGGTCTATTCTTAGGCCGGACACACCATTTTACCCGGACCCACCATGGCACTATTTCATGTATTGATTAGTAATTAAAAACATGAGCTGGTAGAAATGGGTCCAAAAACTGCCAATCTAGTATTATTGGCTGAGTAGTTACATTGTCTACCTTCCAACTCCAGCATCAGATCAGTTTGATGATGCCATAATATTTTTTTGCCACTAGAATGAATTCAAATAAGCCTAATCGAGAGAGGGGTGAATAAAAACGCAAAATGTTATATAAATAGTTATACAGATATAACGCTAATAAAAGCAAGGCTTGTAATTTTTTAAAATTTTCTTGTTCAACCAAATATATCGAAAGACAATCAAAATAGATGCGACCATTTTGTTATAGCATGCATGATTTAAACTAAGATGAATTTAAAACAAGGTTAACCAAAATTTTTGTTTTTACTATCAGGATAGAAACAGGAAAAACACGTTAACCTTAATTATTGTTAAAAAAGATCGTATTATAAAATTATATCACTGATTTAAGTCTGTCCGAATTTTTAGAAAACTTGCCCTAGTATATCCTACTAATATTATAAACGCGAAAGTTTGTGAGTATGGCTGGATGTTTGTTACTCTTTAACGTAAAAACTACTGAATGGATTTGAGTGAAATTTAGAATGGAGACACTTTACGCCCTGCATTAACACATAGGCTACTTTTCATCATCATCATCATCATCAATTTTCATCATTATTCACGTGGGTGAAACCGCGGGGCGCAACTAGTTAAATATATTGTTATAACACATATCTTGTGCTGTGTTGTGTCCGGCCTAAGAATATAACCCTCCGTCTCCTATGGATATAGTAAAAGCCGACTAAGGGATTACATCAGGGGATGTGCAGCAGTGTCCACCTGAGTACTCAACACCAATACTGCGATCACCAATCCGCCTGCCAAGCGTGGTGATTATGGCAAATCCCCCCATTGCATTCTATGGCGGAGGCCTCGTCTAACAGTGGACGTCTAAAGGCTGCTGATGATGATGATGATGAACACGTATCTTAACGTACAGTTTCGAAGTCATCAAACAAAGCCTGTTTATTAGTTGAGTAGTTTCTTTTTTCTACAAAGATTCAAGAATAAGGAATGAATGAATCAGTATCATCATCATCATCATTAGCCTGTAGGAGTCTACTACTAGACATAGGCCTCCTCTCTAGAATGCCACGACGAAAGGTCTTGAGCCGCCTCCATCCACCTACTTTCTGCGACCTTTAAAATGTCTTTAGTCCATTGGATATTGGGACTTTCTCTACTCCGTCGTCCTGTTTGTTCGCCACTTGAAAACCTTTATTCCCCAACGGTTGTCAGTTTTGCGAGCTATGTGACCTGCCCATTGCCACTTCAACTTGCTTATTCTGAGAGCTATGTTGATTATCTTGGTTCTTCTACGGATATATCCTCATATCGTATTTTATCACGTAGTCTAACTCCTAGCAGAGCTCAGAGAGAATAGTGTAATACGCTTTCTTAATTAGATTAATCTTTATGAAGGATTTAAAACTTCGAATAGGAAGTTTAGATGCACCTTCTGACCAACTTTCACAATAACCGCTCCCAACGTATACCGGCATAGAGGAGGTTATACCGGTAGGGCGCTTACTTAAGCCGTTTTGTACGCAAACGAAGTTTCTCGCTTCTATTTCGACTATTATTTCATCAGACTCCATAAAATGTTATTCGCATGATCAGTACACTAATATCTAGACCCGTGGTGCATCAAGCGCCCTACCAGTGACCTCCTCTTAAGACCCACCTGTTGGGAAACGGTATTCGGATGAGGACAGGTGGATGGAAAATAAATTAAACTAATCAAATCGAGAAAAAGTGAAGTGTTGTGCCAGGTACCGGAAAGTTGCCACACACTAACCGGCATTCTAGGCGTTTCAGCCTGCCTATATGTGTCATTTAAGTGAATTACTTGCTGATGTACAGTCACGTAGTAAAGTACTTTCGTAAATGTAATGTGAGTAATAAAGTCAGGAGAATCAATAAAGCCTTTCAACCTGCCTATCTGTGTCATGATTAAGGCGAGACCGGCTTGATAAATGGTGTTTGGTGTTGTGTTTTATTTGAAAAAATTCAAATTCAAATTCAAATTCAATTATTTATTTCAGGCTACATGGGAAATGCACAATAAATTATACCTAAACAATAAAAAGAAATGAAAATAAATTTTTAAATAAAAATATTTAATTTAGAAATTTTATTTAGATATTTCGGCCGGGCGGTGCGCGATTATTAAACACGTCCGCGCTCAAAACATGAGGGATGAGGTAGTGCAAAATGCCTAAAGTTTTTGGAAAGCCTTGCCTAAAATTATGTGTTTTACGCTTAGGACCTTATTCATGATATTTTTTTAAACCAATTTTAGTTAAAATAGCTTTTGTCTTGTTCTCTCTGATGTAAAATGTCATACGGCAAAACAAGACAAAAGATATTTTAACTAAAAAAGGTTTAAAAATTATTATGAATAAGGGTTAATCTTTTCAACTCCTACAAACCTCAAAACACCCCTTCAAACTCCTAAAAACCCTTACAATCCCTAAAAACGCCTTTAAGCCACCGATAGGTTCCCCTTTATATCCGCTTACAACTCCCTTCTAAAGCGATATTGAACGGCAAACTTCACCCGGGAACTGATAATTTTTTGAGCATATTTCGGGAAAGGGGATTTTTATTTGAGACCAAGCTAGATCGTTTTATCGACCTCAAAACTCTATCCTGCGAATTTCATCAAAATCGTTAGAGCTGTTATTGAGATATTCCGTACAACCAAACATTGCTTGTTTATTAAAAAAAGAACTCAAAAATAGTGAGATTTATGTACGTAGTCACTTAACAATTCTATAATTGAGATTTTGTAGTAAATTTTGAAATATGGAATATTTTAATGTACAATTAATTTCAACTGTGTTCTTTGTGTGCGGCCGTAAAATTGTTAAGATGAACGAGCTTAGATAAAGATAGGTAGATGGGCCATAAACATAGGTAATTATAAATTAGCAGTTATTTATGAACAAGCAATATTAACAAAAGACAAGTTAACGTGTTTAGTAATCACATTCAAGAACCATACAATTTACAGCAATTCCCGCTGCGGAACAAATGTTTGCATGATCCGCAAATGTTTTTTCCAGGTCTGAGTGTTGTGGTACCGTGGTACTCATAGTTCCTGATACCCACGACACAAGGAATCCAAAGTGTGGGATCAGGACTATGTATGTGGCTGTTGGGTGTTGTGTACCTAATACACAATGTTGTGTACCTAATACACAATGTTGTGTATGTACCAAATGCGTTTAGGGTAAAGAAATTGTAAACGGCTTAAAGTCAAAGTCAAAATCAAAAGAATTTTATTCATTGAAATCACAAGGATCATTTTGAATCATCTTATAAAATAAAATTACTCCTGTTAACAGATTGTCATGAGATTTTTTGTAATCTTCCTACGACTTTCTGGAAGGTTTTTTGTTTCTATTTCCTCACACAGGCATCGGCTATACATCCACATTGCAGCAATACACGGGAATGTTTAAACACGTGGGTTTTTTTTTCTTATTTTACATGTGCAAACGTTTTAACCTCGAACGGAAGGACATATTTATGTACCTAGATAATGTCAACCCGAGTACATAGACATATTATTTATATACTAAGATTTGCACGTGAGATAGTGGGACGTACGTGTGTCGTTTAGTTTTAAAAATAAAATACTTAGTATTAGTTTAACCTTGCGAAAAGTCTGGGGAAGTACTACCATGACTTTAGCGGCCGTCAAGCAGTATTGCTCGCATTGCAGGACCCAGTTAAAGAAAAATACTTTTGAGTTTGACATTGAAATCGCATAGATCATTTTGATTTAGATCACGTCCATCAGATTCCACTTTTTTTTTAATTTATGCTACTTGGCAAGCAGTCAAGCTTACGGCCCACCAGATGGAAAGCAGTTACCGTAGCCTATGAACGCCTGTAACACCAGAGGCATCACACGCGCGCTGCCGACCCAGAAACATAAAGATGAAAAGTCTCATGTGCCTGTAATTTCACCGGCACCCGTACCCTTCAAACCGAAACACAGCAATGCGAACACTACTGCTTGGCGGCAGAAATAGGTACGGTGGTAGTACTTACCCAAACGAACTCTTTCACAAGAAGTTCTACTATTAACAAAACTTTCTTTTGAATCGTCTTATAAACTAAAATTACTCCTGTTCCAACGTGACCAAACTGAGAAGAATCTGGTAACAAACACGGCTTGACATTAGTTTTTTTTTGATGATCCATCTTACTACTTTAGTGCTTGTATGGTGCCTATCAAACAAAGAGAATCTAATGCATATAAAAAGTACATTGTGCACTGTGGGGACAAAGATCCCCTACTAGGGTGTAGTTTGAAATTGAATACACATGATGTCTGAATCGTTCTTTCTCCCCAGTGCTTTATAGTATACCTACGAGGAAAATAAAAGATTTTTAATTCTGGCGCGACGTCTTCAAATTTTCACTTCTTTATCACTACTAGCCGGCAATAAGTTTCGAGTAGATAGTAAACAAAGTTTAAAATTCTATAAATAAAACGAAAGAAAGCGCGGGGCACGATTTTCACTTGTTAGGTAGTTTTTTTTTAAATTAATGTTCAGAAAAAGTAAGTGTCCAGTATCATTTTGCGAACAGTGATACTTTTTTTATTTGGACATACCCACATAACTCAAATAACAGCACGTTCTCAATGGATTTATATTATACTTTTTCTTACCGCACGTACAACAGTAACGACGTACATTCTTCCACATATTTAAAAAAGTTCTGAGGTTACTTTTTGACCAGGTATGGTATAAATAGAATTTTAAAACCTTAGATAGTCAAAAGTAAAATGTATGTCGAATCACTAAACTTTTATAAAACAGCACACCCTACAGTTGAGGAGTGCCGGTGAAATTACAGATACAATAGTTTTACAATACCACGAAGAGCACGTTCTAGGTGGATGCAACAGCTAGGCGGAGATTACCGCTTACCACCGTATTTCCTTTTTTTTCTAATAAATAATAATTACTATTATTACTATTTATTTATTAAGTCAGATATTTCAAATCAATTTTTTATAGTAGGTACGCTCAAATTCTATATTAAAAAGAAATCATGGCAGTTTGACAGTGACAGGTGGAAGTAATAAAGAATTTGAGGAAAATATAACATATCATAACATAACGTAACACCCAACAGTCTCCTAAACATAGCTTTGATCCCACACTAGGATTCCCTGTGGGTATCAGGAACTACGGAGTACCATGGTACCACAGCACCCAGACCCAAATATTTGAAGATCAAGCAAATATTTGTTCCACAGCGGGAATCGATCACCGCACTTCTTGCGTTATCAGCCGGCTTCATGCCCGCCGCGCCACGCAGGTCATCTAAATAACATACACACGTGGTTGACGTAAATTGTCAATTTAACTTTTACGGCCGTCATATTATAATAACCCCTTGCTGATACACCGACAAAATGAAGTTATCATCGTGAATCTTGCTAAAATACTCTTTGTTTATAATACATAGTAAGGTAACACAAACTTCCTTGTTAGATTAACATGGAGATTTAAAGAGCACCATCATTATCATCATCATCATCATCATCAGCCTCTAGAAGTCCACTGATGGACATAGGCCCCATAGAATGCCTCGACGAACGGTCTTGAACCAACTCCATCTACCGACATCCTGTGACATTTATATTGTGTTTAGTCCATCGAGAGCCTTCCTCTACTGCGTGGTATGATGTATGGTCACAATTCGAGAACTTTTATTTCCCAAAGGTTGTCAGTTCTGCGAGCTATATGACCTGCTCATTGACACTTTAACTTGCTTATTCTGAGAGCTGTTGGTGATCTTGGTTTTTTTAAGAGCTTAATTAACAATATGAGATTGACCTACCGAATGCATAATAAGCTCAATAGTGGATTGTTATACAAAGGGCTAAAACTACCCATTATAAACGAGGTAGTTTTACTCCCGAGCTTTAGCGCGGGAGTAAATAGAAACCGAGTTTTAATGGGTTTTTAGCGCCTAGTGTTACACTCTACTTTTCACTACGATTGCGAGAAAATAAAATAATGCAATACAATATGAAACTAATTACGGTCACTACCAATTCAATTTATAATTTTAGAAGAAATAAAAAAAAAGACATTGGTCTTTTTTTTTATTTCTTCTGTAGTCGCAACGTATTACATGCATTGTACCAAAGAGATCGCCGATTTAAGTTCCATTTTCAAAAATAAAATGTTCTTTTTTTATGAAACAGTAATAAGGCGAATCTTTATTCATGATTATTCTACTTATGAATTAAGACTTTTTCGTTTTTGTAGGCTCATTATCATTTGACAAACAAAAATAAAAAAAAAACTTTTCCCCTCTGGATGAAGAAATGCTATTGAAAAGATTGTTTCACCGTTTTCTTCATTGTTGACAGTGCGACATCAAACTATAAGTTTCTTCCTTATTGAACAAATACTTTGTTTTTCAAACTCGAAATTAACATCGATCAAATGAAAGATTTAGTATGAGAATTACATTGCAGTAATCTTTTGAAATTATTTCTAATGGAGTTATCAACTCATACATCTAAAAGTAAAACAAGTAAAAGTTTGAGCTCAAATATCAAATTAAATAAAGACAATAAACAAACTTTTAGTTCAATGAACTCTAGAATTGTAAGTATTATTTGTGATGAAAAAATTGTACTTAACTCTGTTTATAATAAGGAACAACAAAGTTATTATTTTTAACAAGGCAAGTACGCAGATCGTTTGTCAAAACGTCATAGGATAATAAGTTAATTATTCTTAAAACAATACCAGAAGAAACCTAGAATAACATCGTTATAGCGCTAGGAGGATAAGTTTGACTGGAGTTAGCTTACTGAATATAAGATACAGTATCATAAAGAATGGCTAATCTAAAACTGCATGTTGACTACCTTTGTGGCGTGGCGGGCGTGTAGCTGGCTGAGACGCAAGAGGAGCGAATTCGATTCCCGCTTTTAGACATAATATAAATATTGCTCGTATAGTATGATTATTATTTTTATTATTTTTGTAAAAAACATAAAAGGTATAACATAACCTTCATGTTTTTTACACAAATAATAATCATATACGAGCAATATTCTGTATAAAGAGGTTATGTCATGTTAAACAAACATTTTTTTTACTAAAAATTCGTCATAAAATTTTTATCCGTCCTTCTAACCTCCAATACAGGGAAAATCTGAAAATATGACGTCTTTCAGTCTGAGACGTAATCAGTTAATAGACGTGACGAGACATATGCAGCAAAAACTACTGGCTTGCTTGAATGTCATCGTGATAGAATATTTCATGTTATGACGTTTACTTGTTTTTATGGCGTTCAAGTTCAAAAGTCATGGTGCAATGCATTAAAACCTTTGTCAATGGAATTACTTGACATTACATAAAAAAAAATTGGGTAGCTCCAGGGGGCTTAGCACGGGTTTTGATAGTTTACGAAACTATATGAAGTTTCGTTTCCATCCAATACAATACAATACTGACAATTAAATAATTCAATACTGACAGCGTCCTTAGTTTTCTTCTCGTTATCGATAGGGGCGCTGCAAGTAAATGTATGGAAGGAAACGAAACTTCATATAGTTTCGTAAACTATCAAAACCTGTACTAAGCCCCCAGATATCATAGCTCAAGTTGTATACAGTAATAAATATTAAAGAAAATAAAGTAAAAAAACCCTTTTTAACAATACTTTTGGTTCTTACCACATGTAAGAGAGAACCACATCCCAAAACCAATAATACCCTACCTATTTCTGCAAGCATTTGTGCTCGCATTGCTTGTTCCAGTTTAAAGGTGCCGGTGAAATTTCAGGCTTTATATCTCAGGATGACGAGGGCAGTGCAATGCTAAGTAGGACGTTTCCTTGGTGGAGGTCTTGTATTTGTAATGGGCTGAGGTTACCACTTAACATCAGGTTGCTCACATGCAAAAAAAAACTATAAAATCGTTGAAATATCTGGACGCTGAATGGACACAGCCGCAGGCAAAAATAAGTCTAACTACGATTAAGTGGCTATTCCTTTTCCTGATGGTTGTTTATTAACCTTTGCACAGGAAACAGCACGTGTACTTCCTGAAACTAATCATTAACTTGTGTAATGGTGGCGCATTTTATTGATGTAATTATCGGATTACACAGTGCAGGGAAACAGAAGCGAAACTTGTTATTCGCTATGTAAATGGGGTTCGATTTTTGAATGTCATGAGTGACTAAACTTCAATAAAATTGCGGTCAATCCCCGATTTCCAAATTTCTATAAATCTCAAACTCATTGATGACTAAAATTCTTATACCTATGATGTCATACAAGTGTCTCCTCCAGTAGATCTCTTGATAAACGGTGATTTGCGGCCTTTTTGATGATATTTAGTCACTCAGTGTCATTCAAAAACTTGTACTAACTTCTTTCACATTTCTTCTTTTTTTTTTATATGGCATCTGAGTGTTTACTCAATTTTGCCAATGTCAAGTTATTGATTTATTCAAACAATGTCCAGTCGTCAAAGTCCTCTGGCAAGTCATGTTCCAGTAAATTGATGGCAGTTAGAATATTCTTGGACAATTTCCACCCCTTCGAAAAGACACGCAATACACTTATTTTATTTAAATTCACTACCATGTGCTCTTTATGAGCTACACCGGTTAAAATGCCACCAAAAAAACTCAAAAAAAACTCTAGAAATTGAAATGAAATAAAAAAGGACGACGTCTCCGTTCGAAAGAGCAGAAAAAGTCCCCCTTTACCTTTCTTAGAAAATTAGTTGATTCAAGCGTGACTTTGCGGAAATCCATTCTACAATATAAAATAGACGAACAAATATATTGTAACAATTCCGCTCCTCTCCAACGAAAACTCTGAAAGAGTTCGACACGTGTTTCGCCTCTCAACGAAGCATCCTCAGGAAACAGTAGGCAACATGGCTGCGGAGTTTTTGCAGTAGTGTGTCTTTGTCGTTCTAGCACGCAGTGAGCCTACTGTTTCCTGAGGATGCTTCGTTGAGAGACGAAACACGTTTCGAATTCTTTCAGAGTTTTCCTTGGAGAGGAGCGGAATTGCTACTATATATTTGTTCATCTATTTTATATTGTACTTTCTTAGAAAGTTATTGGATGACAGACTTAAAGGACAATGGTAATTTTTGGTACAAAATTGCTGCGTCCATGAGTTATAGCAAGAAAAAGATAAGAGCTTTGAAAGATAAGACAACCACTTAGCTAAAAAAACTGAAACGATGACTAATATCTTTTCTTATAGCTATTAAAATCCTGATTTGATTGAACATAAATTAAGTAGATATTTCAGATTATATTTCAGAGCAAACTTTAAAAATTAAATTAGCTTTCTTATATGTTACATGTATTTACTTGTTGGAAGCATTTTTGTTCATAAGCATCTTCAAAACATTTACCAAAAATAATAAATCTCAATGAGGAAAATAAACAAATTATCAATGTGACAAAAACTATTGTCCTACGCAAATAACCACAAAAAAATACACCATGTACCTTTAGGGTATTTTACCACATCAAAATTGACATCTTGATTGTGTTTACTGTGTTTGAGATCTTCATGAACATGCTTATCTGTTAAGTATGCTATACAATTATTAAGTCCGGTATTTTCCATAGCAATAGGTATATATATATATTATTAATATTATTGTATTGCTGTCAGCAAAAATGACGGAAAACAGTGATGATAAGCCGTTTTTTTTTAATGATTCCCAACCGCGAATTTTTCAATTCTATACTCAAGATTGTTGTTATTGTATAGGTATTAGTTTTGCGTCAGTAACTTACATTATGTAAAAGTTAAAAAGTGTTTTAAACGTCATAAAGATGGCGCTGATCTAAATTACGTATTTTGTGTGAAAACCATTTTAACCCATGTTAAGCATGGTAGATAATTTGCTGCGGTAAAAAAAACAACATTAAGTCATTCCAAATGTGGGATAGCAGAATGTCCATTGCACTTTTTTTATTCTACTAGGCAAGCAAACATGTATACGACCCACCTGATGTAAATAAGTTAACGTAGCCTATAGACCTGCAACACCACAGGCGCGCTGCCTACCCTGAGACATAAAGATGAAAAGTTTAATGTGCCTGTAATTTCACCGGCAGTACCCATTCGGCATACGGCATGCCCTTCAAACTGAAGCTTCAAACACAGCAATGCGAGCACTACTGCTTGGCGGCAGAAATAGATACGGTGGTAGTAGGTACTTCCCCGGATGAATTCTGTACTTCCCTGGACGAACTCTTATACAAGACCAAGATTACTAAAATTTGGCCCATTTTTTTTTTCAATTCTGTTATTTGGTCCGTTTGTCTAAATATCTTGCCCAGTTTCCTTTTATGTTTTTATCTTTTGTTACAGATTGTTTTCTACCTACAAGAACGAAATGTGGTTTAGTATCTTAGTCTACTTGGTCTACTACAGCGCGTATACCATCCTGCTGGCGATAGCCGGCCTGTGGTGCTTCGAGGAATGCACTCTCACTGAGGAAGAGGAGTATGATTTTCATCAGCGAAGGCTCGTTCTATATTGAACTTAAGGCACATCATTTGTAAGTAAATTTTCTTATAAATAGTTCACTTTTGCAGATTAGAGTTGAAATTTGTACAATAATGCATCTCAAAGGGTCGATCTAAATTGAACCTTCGGTGTAAAACAAGTGTATATATTATAGTTAAACAAAACTATTTACTACCTAATGAATACTTTGCGATAGAACTACCTTGCCATTTCGAAAAGTTGTCAAGACGGATTGGTGATTGGATTATTCGCTTGAGAATTGAATACAAGCAATAAGCAATATTGCAAGCGATTGGACTATGAGGCTTTGAAGTATAAAATATTAATGATACCGATGAATAATGTTCATAGATTTAAGATTTAAAGATCCAAGAGAAAAAAGTAAAATAGCATTTCAAGTCTTCACACAAAAGACATCAACGCGTCCCTTTTGGATGCGTAGCGCGTAGCTTTTTCGTAGCGATTCTATTTTTTATTTTTAAAACAATCCGCATTCTGCTTTACACGCGTATAAAACCTATTTCATCTCTATGTCAAATGTAATCGAATTATTAGCCGTTACGGCGTCATTGAGTAACAAATAAACCACGCAAGCAAAACCGCGGGCAAGAGCTACTTTAAGTTACGTCTTCTAAGATATAATTATTGAAAAAATAAAACATTTTAAAAGTTTCATCTATTTATTTAATATTTTAGAAAATAACAGAGTTGTTATTTGGTATTGGATCATAAACAGGTCAAATATTGAAAATGGCGTTCAATCGAAACAACTCGTTAGGAAACCAATCAATTTCAAACGAATTAATTAATTCAGTTAATTGTTGTATCATTATGTAACAACGGATGGTTATCCTTTTTAGGGTTCCGTACCTCAAAAGATACCAACGGGACCATTATAGAATGATTCATTTTTAACATACCTAGCCTCATAGTCGTCATTATCAGCTTCTGAAAGTCCACCGCTGGACAAAGGCTTCTTCATAGAGTTCTAGGAGGAACGGTCCTTCCTAAACTGCAATGTTTAGGTCGTGGTCACTAATTGAGAACCTTTCCCCAATGGTAGTCGGTTCAAAACAACAAAATATTGCTTTACAAATAAATGCTTTTTCTTTCTTTCTTTCTTTCAATGAACTACATGGCCAAACCATTGTCACTCTGAGAGCTATGTCAGTCATCTTAGTTCTTTTACGAATTTCTTTCTTTTTTTTTCTTTTATCAGGGCATATTATAGTCATTACTATTTATTAGTGTATTATATAAAAGTAGGTATATTATGTATTCGAGTTTAGAGTAAAAGTTGTATGTTAATATTCTTTCATTGTTATTATTTTTACTCTGTGCACCGCCGTTTCGTTACTGCTTCGCTCGTTACTGTCCATCCAAAGGTTGCCTGGAAGAAATCGCTCTCAGCGATAAGGCTGCCCATTGTTCTGCTAATTTTAATAAATCCTGTTATGTTTTCCTGGTGTACAATAAAGTGTTAATCTATCTAATCTATCTTATTTCCTTATTTTGGATTTAAGTATAGAAAACTACATACATCATACGGACAATGGTATTTCAGTCAGTCATCTGCAACTGTGCCATAGACGCCTTCGTCTCCATCCGTGGATGACTGACTAAGGGATTACACCAGGGGTTG
The DNA here is from genome assembly GCA_951392215.1 of Epirrita christyi. Lineage (NCBI taxonomy): Eukaryota > Metazoa > Arthropoda > Insecta > Lepidoptera > Geometridae > Epirrita > Epirrita christyi. The sequence continues at coordinate 2,916,508 of OX595839.1, read as the reverse complement.
GGTAGCATCCACCTGAGTACTCAACACCAACTCTGCTATCACCAATTCGCCTGCCAAGCGTGGTGATTATGGCAAATTCTCCCATTGCATCCTATGGGAGAGGCCTCACCAGTGGTATAACAGCTGATGATGTAGATGATGGTCACCTGTAGCGCCGCGTGATCATGAACTTTGTTAGCAAACACAAACAAAATCAACACATAGGAAGTGCTTCAGTATATTCTAAAAACGCAAAGAAAAAAACTATAAGTACGTAAGTATGGAAAACATAGAGCTTTCTTGATTCAGAAATGACAATAGAATTGAAGTTATCGTGGCTTGGTATTTTAGAAAAATTACGACCATACACCACGTACTTTACTTTTTAAACTATCATGGTTATTAACATAATTATCACTAGAAACGGGATATTTACCATGATTTTTTTAAATTAATAAAGCTCTAAAATTATGGTAAATGTCCCGTTTCTAGTGATAATTACGTACTTTACTATTCTCCTGCTGACGTTTCGTTGACCATTTTGAGGTCCTTCCTCATGAGCACCGACCGCGACCACGCTCGAAGGTCGTGAGACGGGAACATCAGCAGGAGAATAGTAAAGTACGTAGTGTATAGTCGTAATTTTTCTAAAATCAGAAATGACATTTTATTATTCTACACCTTGCTGTGTTTTCCTCGCTTGAGGTATTTTGATCTCAAATCTGCAATTGGCGAAAAAGTGCTTTGCACTCTTTAATTTAACTAACCACTCTGATGAACGCAAATGTATTGCGACAGTTTCACGAATCTTCTAGTAATTCACGCCAAGGTGAATATAACGTAAAGCATATTACCTTTGTAATAAAAACCTTATGCAACGTAACACTTATTTGTAGAAGTCACAGGTACAAGGTTACTAGACTTATAGCATCCCCCCTTAATTTCAATTAATCCGTTGCCACTTCTAGTTCTTCAGTACTCTATGTTAAATCGTATTGAGTGGAGCTAACAACATGACCTGATATTAAGAAAAATTTATGAATAAAATTCTAGTTGTTTCATAGATTTTAGTGCGGTTACTCTTGCAATAGTTAAAATAAATACAATAATTTACTATAATATTGATTTAAAATGGAATATATTTTAAGTTAGTGAATGTGCCGACTCTACTAATTTGTGATTAAGTTAGTGAGAGATTTTAAGTTCACGAGTGGGAAACTGTTTTCTTTTAAAGTGGTATGTATTTCTTACATTTTGTGTTGTTATTTATGTATATTTTCAGACACAGCTTGAAAAAAATAATTTGAAAATTTAATAATTATGTTCTGCGTTTAAACATACATTTTGCAATCTACCGTACAGGAATAAAAATATTTTTGCGACGAAAAAAATGAGTGGCTATATTTTGAAGGATAACCCATCGTATGCTCACATAATTACACATACAAAATTTAAAACTTTTTTTTTAAATTGACTTTTACAATTTTTACAGTTTATAATGAATAGGCATGAGTGATCGACAGTTTTGTTGCGTGTGATAAATAATAAATTATAAAATTTAAAATTGGAATAACTTTCAACAAAATAAAATGTATACATGTTGTTTTTTTGAAATAGGACAGTATGGGGATATCCGAATCCATACGAGATACGGGAAAACTGTCTATGGAACTATTTATTCATTTTGTATGAAAATGATTTTGGCATAGTTATGTTTTTGGTCAGCGTGAGTTCTCCAAAAAAACGAGATGTTTTGATCAAAATTTTTTTGAATGCGTATCGACTTAGTTTCATGTGAAGATTGTTTCATTGTATTGGAAGAAAAAAATCTGAGCAGCAGAAATTAGTCAAATTTAATAAAATGTGTTATATGAATATGAATTAAATAACTTTTCATTTAAAAAACCGACTTCCGCCATTGTAATCGACTAAATAATTTTCGATGAAAAAAAAATTATGAAAGAACCATAGTGGTGAAAGGATTATGATACTTTCTGAATGCAAATGCTTGGTGTCTTGCTGAAAATATCAAAATCGCCATATGTATCCCTACAATATTTGAGGAGTTCCCTCAATTCCTCGTGGATCCCATCATCAGAACTGGATTTTGAAAAAAATGGGACCAATCTGGAAGTATATCTATTCAAATAAAAAAAGAATTTTCCAAATCGGTTCATAAACGCCGGAGATATGCGGTAACAAACATAAAAAAAAAAAAAAAAAAAAAAAAATACAACCGAATTGAGAACCTCCTCCTTTTTGGGAAGTCGGTTAAAAATAAAATTGTTCTAGAGAATTTCAATTTCAAGAGCATTAGCATAGCAATAGACAGCACGCATTACGCTTGAATATTTATGAAGCATTGCAGGTTAATAAAATAAGACGAGTTACAATTATGCATTTCAAAACGTGATAATTACATGTGTACGTGTGTTAAACATGACACGACCTTAATCTTGCACTTCCTAGAGCTAATCTATGATAATTACACGCTGTAAATAGGGATTTAAACACGTGTTTTGATCATATTCAGGGGACCGTATCAGATCACTATCTTCATCAATTGGACATACACTAATGCAAAAAAAAATATCCTGTGATTAAAATAACATAACATAACATCAATAAAACAGAATTCAAAGCCTCTTTCTTTTATTAAACGATGGGACTGCTTTGTTGTTCGATTTATTTTACTCGTATTTTATCAACTTGTCAAATTGATCGTATTTTTGGTGTTAATTGAGGTGTCAATTTATTTGTCATTATTATTTAGTTCTTGGATTTAAATATTGTCAAAACGAATAATTGGCAACTTTGACATTAATTAAAAGAACGATATTTTTTTTGTCGTGTGACATGTCGTTTGAAAGGTCTTGTAAAATCAAAATGAAATTTTAAGATTTTTAAGAGAAGTATTTCAAGATTAATTTCTATGATACGAGATTGCTCATTATATGATGCTACCTCTGATTGAAAGGATCTTAAGATGTGATATGATCATGCTTTTCACAATTTAAATTCCAATATCTACCTGCAGTAAAAGGTTAAATTTTCAAAAGCTTAACTAAAAAGATAGATATAACACTTTATTGTTCACCAAGAATACGTTAGTAGGATTTATTAAAATTAGCAGTACAATGGGCGGCCTTATTGCCTAAAGCGATTTCTTTCAGGCAATCTTTGGTTGGACAGTAATTAGCGAAGCAGTAACGGGCGGTGATACACAGATGAAAAAATAATAAAAATCATAATGATAGATTAATAAAATACAACATTTATATAAAAAATACATAACACATATATACTTTTATAAAAAAGACTAACAAATAGTAAAGAAGTTAAATACTATACGCTCTAGTAAAAGAAAAGAAAAACAGGACTATTCTTCTTATTCCTATTAAACAGGACGTCCCACGGATATTTTCTGAACAAAATATCACATCAAATGTTTAAATTCTTGGTCTTACTTTTATTTCTGACACTGTGTTATTTAGCAAAAAATAATCCTTATGATGAAGCCTTTCGATCGGCATGATAAAACTACAGGTTGATTATTTTTCTCGTGTAACGGTTTTGATTCCCAGTTCAACCATGTAATTATTTAAATATCTATGAATGCAGTTTAAATTGTTTTTTAAATTCAAATAATGTCTTCTTTCAGTAAAATGTTCCATCTACAATATTCAAGGTACTTTCCCTCCATGTAGCATATCCGTGGGACGCCCTGTATACTTACAGGATATTAGTTATAGTGTTTAGCCATATTTATTTTACTAATCTATTTATACTATAATTGTAATACCACCATAGTGGCTTTATACCAGTACATATCACATCAAATGACGCAACATTTTTGGCCAATAAATAACTAATATCTATGATTTATTCCTTTGACTTAAGATATGATAATTCATTAAAATGTTGCAGTAACATCCATAATTGTATTGCCATTTCAACATCGATTCGTTAACTCCAGTCCTACGAAGTTAAGATTTAGACCTTGATAGGCAAAGGTCGGTTGCAAGAGCACTATAAAAATACTACTAAAAAATTTAAGTGAAATACTACTAGCATACTGTATTTACTTCAAATAAATAAATAATGGTGGACATTTCACACAACATTATCTAGCTCCAAGCTAAGCAGAGCTTGTGTTATGGTAACTAGATAACTGATATACTTAATACAATAACATTACATAGATAGATATTTTTTATTTTACATAGAAAATATCCAGAACACCCTGAACAAATATCTGCAGATCGTACAAATATTTGTTCCGAGGCGGGAATCGAACCTGCAACCTCCAGCGTCGCAGGATAAATAGGATGTTAATACTTATGTCCATCTGCACTAATAACAATAAGGTCTTAAAAGTGCATCACACACGTAGCAGATACGATAGTATACGAAAATGATACATTCACGCGGAAACCTTCAAACTGTATTGTATTTCAATTTGTATACACAGATATAATCTGTCCATCTTTTGGTATATGTCGGTGCCTACAGATGTTTGACGGTACAATATAAGTGATCTGCTACGTGTGTGTTGCTCCTTGAGTTTAGTATAGAGAGCGATATGGACAGATACGCGCTCAGATACAGATATCTTACCGCACCTGCTACGTGTGTGACACACTTTAGGCAACATCTTAAGTAAGTGCAATGCATTTGTCATCGTTAATTGTACGTCCAAGGGAGAGTCTTAGGAGATGTCAAAGTTTAGTGCACACGGGCAATAGACTACTTACTTTCTTAGCAGAAAAGAACGAGATAGGATAACAAATAAAAAAAATATTTTTTTCCACGTAGAGGAACCCGACATCAATAATAAACAAATTACTTAATACAAATAATGTTATTTTTTTTATTTGTTAAATCTATGACTAAAATATAATATGTTGGTAAATAACCTACATACATAATATTTGATTTATTAGATCTCTACATGGTTTCTACCTATTAAGACTACCAACCGATAATCAAATGAATTTTTTTTTTTTTTTTTTTAATTTTGTTTTATAAAGGGTTCCGAGAACCTCGGTCTCTCTCCCTGTTTCAATTCCCTAAGCACAGGGTTCATTTATGAGATACTTTATATATTTATATAACAACTTATTGTAACCATTTGAAAGCAATAAATGAATTGAGTATTGAGGCACATATAATTTTCTTTTATCTACTCTCATACTGAAATATAAAGATTAAAAATAACTAAAAACAAAACTAAAATGACTGTCTTTACGCATATGCCATCGAAATAAATTTAAAAAAATTACATTACGATACAGCTTTTCTATGGACAACTGTATCATAATATAACTTTTTTTTCCTTTACGATACAACTTCAGTTGGGACAAGGAGGTTGCAATGCAGTTTTTCTATACATAATCTGTGGACGCGGCGCAACACGCTCGCGCTTATGGATTTTGGCACTAAACGTTTACAAATAAATGCAAACATAAGCTGTAATTTTACGCAAATTTCATTGTCAAATTAGTTTTTGTTTTAAAAATATGTCTGAAAACAACAGTAGCGGTACTGAAGAAAATTTTACACCACCGGACATTCTCGAAGCTGCAACGAACAAATGAACCTCTTACCGGCGAAATCTAGAAGGTATTACAATAAATATTAAATATAATATTATCTATTTCATAAGATTAGATAAAGTAGTATTTGATACTGCACATCATTTGGTTTTAGAAAACTCGTGTGATGCTATAAAAAAACTCGCCTATGGCTCGTTTTTTTAACTCACACTCGTATTTTAAGAACCCTTATTATGCAACAGTTTCATAAACTACTATTTTAACATTGACGTTTTCATTCATTCGTCACGTAATAATCACATTTCAAGTTTTGAAAACTAAATTTAGACCACTGACTCATGTTTGCTCAAATGCTTATGAATAAATATGAAATATTCATAAGTTTAGGTATTCGCAAACAATTAAGTTACACATTTCAATGTCAAGTTCACATATTATGCAAAAATATTGTTTATATGACTTTACTTAATAATGCATAACTCCCTTGACAGTGAGATGTATACTACTAATATTATAAATGCGACAAGATGTTTTCTTCCAAATACCAGTAACATCTTAGTTTTTTCACTTAAAATGTACAAAAAAAAAAAAAAGTTATTAAAGTTCATTTAAGTGCTGTTTTCTGTAAATATACAGAAAACAGTACTTTAATGTTCTTAAAAAACACATACATACATAAAATCATGCCTGTTTCCCGGAGGAGTAGGCAGAAACCACGTATTTCCACTTGCTACGATCCTAACCAATGATTTAGCCCTTTCTTTTTCATTCACTCTCATAAAAAACAGTGCAGTAATATTGTACGAAAATCCATTACATCCCAGTTTTAATATATGTCATATTTGCGCATAATTTTATTAGTTAAGTTTTCATTAGTGTCTTATATAGTGAAGGCATTTGTTCAAAATGATTTAAAATAAAACGTATTACTGGGCAAAATTCACTCACTCACTCTACTCTAGTAGTTTGTACCTAGCTGTAAGTTTTCTTAAGATTCTAAAATAAATAAAAAATAAAAAAAGTAGTAGTAGTGTCTTTAGTTGTTTTGAGTTATCATCATCATCAGCCTGTAAAATTCCACTGCTGGACATAGGCCTCCCCCCTAAAATGTCATAATGAACGGTTTTTTAAGTTATATCGTCTAATTTTAACCAATACACCTTTTACCTATTTTGACCTTATTTTAAAAGCACAAGTGTTACTACACTTGTGCAAGTAAAACTGCCACTGCTTTACTAAAACATGACTTGACTAAGACTTTTATGACTTGGAAAGACGGTAACGTTGCAAATGAATCTAAAAAATATATCTACTTGAATTTGGCAAGTGTACAGGCCTTGCGACGCCAAACAATAATTTTAAAAAACAAGTTTATTTTTATTTTTAAACAATTTTTCTCGCTGTTTTTGAAAGAAAAGCAGATTATGAACCTTGCTCAGAAAGACATCACTTTCTGCTCAGTGCAACAATGTTAGTACTAATTGCTTGTTGGATATCTATTTATTACCTAGTCAAGCCGTAAAAGATTATTTGATGTCAATATCATTTGCTACAGAGATAGATTGTGACCTGAATTGATAAATTAAAGCAATTTCATATACCAGTACCACGTGAGCGTTGCCGCGGGCGAATACTAGTGTTATGTAGATTTCAACCTCTCATAATTTGATTTTTCAATTGCTTATCAACGAGATTTCTTATTAAATGAAGATTTCAACCAGAAAAAAAGGCCTCTCTTGCAAAAAAAAATTAAACTGCCGTGAAAACTTGAATAGATCCAGTAACCTAAATAAATAAGGGTTGTCTGGTGGAAATTGCTACAAAATGATAAGATCGTCCATTGTGTAAAATTGGTCATTTTAGTATTTGTTTGTAAAATTGTACCTTTTTTAGTATTATACTTTTGTGTGTAATAAAGTATTTTCTATCTAACCTTCACGGTTAAAGAAAGTTCTATTTTGGCGTGAAAAGTCTATCTGAAAGAGAACCAAAAAATTAGAAATCTTTGAAACATTCTTGAATTAAGAATTCAAAAACAAAAACGATTCTTATTGACCTTTGAACGTGTTCAGTCCCCACTAGCACTAGCTAAACGAGTGACATAAAATGTAGACATAATGCAGCAACCAATAGAAATAATTTTAACAAACAAATATTTGTTATAAAAATCAAGAAAACATAGTTCATATTTTTAAATATACAAAAACGTGTACTTATAAGAGGTCATTATACAAACAGACTACCAAAAATTTTTTTTTTTACTGTTATAACAGCATAGTCTACAACACTGCTTCATGGCTGTTTTTTTACAATTTACAAATGAGCAATACATAAACTAAAGTCAATGGATCACATTGACTATCTAAGTTTCTGTATGCGCGGAACTACTAGTTTCGCTCGGCCTTGATGCAACATCCTGCAACTTGCGTGACTGGGTGGTATGGAGGTATTGCACAACGGTGGGCGGTGATGCCCAATACCACGCGATAATACGCAGCTCAAGACTTGTCTATTATCTAGTAACAGATCGGAAATAAACTAAGTTTTATGTTATGTTTGCTTGCCTAGTGTGGAACATAAGCTATCAGACACAAACATTCTCGAACAGATAAGTTGCTTGCAGTCGCAAGACTTACAACAGATCGACCCAGAAAAAAAAATTGTGCTGGTATCCATTGTCACGGTCAGTGTTATGAATTGAGAATGATTACAAACCAGTTATTACTAATCATTATCATTATTATCAGCCTGCATCATCCACTGGAGGACATAGACCTTCCCCTTAGAATGCCACGACGCATGGTCTTGAGCCGCCTCCATCCACTGACTGTCTTTAGTCCATCGAGTGGAGGGTCCTCTACCGCTACCGTTATTATTAATACAAACCAACAAAAAAAGGTTAATATGTAAATTAACCAGTCATTATTAATACTTCTCTCATACCCGTGGTAAATGCAAAAATAATGCGGTAATGTGGTAATGTGGTGGTGCGCAGGGCCTAGGGAGATACGCATAAATTTTTCATTTATATATTAAATTAATTTTTTAAACCTGTACAACGTGTTTCAAAGCACCCCTTTAGGCCCGGGGGGAGGGTATTCCACAAGTCCTGGGCATGGCAAAAATGTACCTACACAAATACATTTCTGAAGGAAAGTCTACGAGGCATTTCATGAATGAAAAACTTTGAAATTTGTAATATCGTAGAACTAAAGTTGTTCGCCGCGACGAGTGGAATACCCTCCCCAGTGAATGCGGCGAGTGGAATACGTAGTGGAATACGAAACTAGCAATTCGATTCACTATCTAGGGGTGTTTGATGAGCTACGAAGAACGAAATACCTACTTGAATCAGCATAATAGAAGCATTAAACGTTACAATGTAATTTTTGCTTAACAACGCAATAAAGTTAATGTTTTTTGTTGCTACAACACTTCATTATAATTTTTTAAGACTGCATTGAACAGAATTAACGAAAAAATGTTAGAAAAATAATTATTTATTAGTGTTCCGTACCATGTTTGCAAAGAATAAATACATTATCTCAATCCAGTGTCTGTCTGTCACCACAGTACATGCCAGTCAGATAGTAATAGAAAAAAAAAAAGTCAGTTAAAACATAAATTAACAATTTACATATTTACGGTTAAACGAACTATCATGGACATTATCATAATTATCACTAGAAACGGGATATTTACCATGATTTTTGAGTTTTGTTGATTCCCAATATTTCGGCACAGTTATCAAGACACAATATCGGGAATGAATAATGCTCAAAAATCATGGTAAATATCCCGTTTCTACTTATGTTTATATTAGTGAGTTTGTACTAATAGATCCCTTATGCTTATAATTTACTGATAGATCCTCTGACTAAGGGATCTGGCCTTCCACTTCTCTAGATTTTGCACCATCTATAAAACTATAAAAAATAATTATTCGTAAAGTAGGCACTTATATTTTTTTCCTATGTTGAAATTTACCGCAACATTAGGATGTTCAAATAAACAAGTGAAATGAAGCAAGTGAAGTCAGTTCAAAAAAATGTCTTTGAACTTAATTTAATCGTGAGTTTCCCTGAGAATATACGTCTTCTTCTCCTCCCGTGGATGCCGTAAAAGCTGACTAAAGGATTACAACTGGGGATGGGCAGCAGCATCCACCGATGCTGCATGAGTTATCGACAACAATACTATTATCACCAATCCATCTAAGCGTGGTGGTGATGGCATATCCCCCATCACATTCTATGGGGGAAGCCTCTATCTAATGGACGTCTAACGATGATAAACTTAATTTTGTAAAAACGGGAAATTTTCACGAACCGATATGTTGGTGGAAGCACCAACAGGTTTCGACCCTAATCGAGGGTCTTCATCAGGGTGGGTATAGGATCCGCGCTACACTCCCTCCGCGACCTTCCTCGCACTGCGTCTCTGAGCTCGCTCCTCTCGGCTCGTCCGGCGCGGGGTTTTGATAATAAACTTAATGTAATTAAACTACAAGATACTAATTCCGCAATTTTCGACTCGCACTTGACTTTTTTCTTTTTACCAGTTTATCATCACATACAGTTTTTCTTTATATCTATATGTCAGGGTCAAATTATATAATGCAATTTTAAATGACTTCTAAAAAATTAGGAAGTTTTATGTTGGTCATTCATGTATTTTTTATCTGAATACCCAGAAGGAGGATTACTCATTAATTAAAATCAACACAAAAGAAGTTGCATCATCATGAGTCGCCTGTTATATAAATACACTGCTGGGCATATACCTACCTCATAGAAGACTACGATGAACGGTACCGGGCCGCCTACATCCACCGACTTTCTGTGATCTTTTTAATGTCTATGGTTCATCGAGAGGCCTTACTATACTGTGTTGTCTAGTTTGTGTTCGTTGTGGTCACCACTCGCGAACCTTTATTCCTCACCGGTTGTCAGTTCTGCGAGCTATATGGCCTGTCCATTGCCACTTGAATTCTGAGCTCTCATAATCTTAGTCAGTGATCTTAGTTTTTCTACGGATCTCCTAATTACGGATCCTATCACATAGTGAAACTCCAAACATAGCTCTCTCCATAGCCCGCTGCGTGACTTTGAGCTTCTGTATGAGGTCAATAATTAGCGACCACTTCTCAGTGCCATAAGTTGTTACTGCAGTTCGTTAGCTATTTGGCACTACAGAGAGCTGAGTCTAAGGGCGGATTTCACCAGTGATATTGAACGCGATCAACTCAAGCTAAACTCAGTTCACGCGTTTGACTGCGTTTAGAGCTCCAGTTTGCATTTCACGAGCATAAATTGAACGGAGTTCAAGCTGAACCGAGTTTAACTTCTGAACGCCCGATTTTTGACGTTTAGCACATCTAAACGCGTTCAAGAGCTACTGTCATTCAACTCATTGTGGAACATTGTTTGATTTTGTTTTCCCTACCTAATAAAGAATGAAAAGAGCCCTGGTGCTAGTCTTTGATGAAAGATATGATGAGAATGACTATAATGCTCGTCGCCCAAGCGAGAGAGAAGCGCACTTTAACACCCTTGACAACAAATTTTTTGATGACTAAAACTTTGTTACAAGATATCGTCTCCAAAACCAACCAGTTATGTCTGTATTGCAGTCTATTGAAGTCAAAATAGAGTTTCCTACAAATAAGTTTAATTTTTCATATTACAGCATCTGTTGTTTTCGAGTCCACACTATGGTATTTTTTTTCTACCAACTCAATTAATCTAATTTTTAATCCAGTCCGTTATTGCAAGCTATAGTTGTCGTGGTAGTTGAGGGAATAACAATTGTCAACAAAATTTAATCACCATACACCGCAAAATCAAACGCTCATACGAAAACTTTGACCACAGACAAACAAATTGAACTATGGCATCCACCAAAGCAAGTTTTGAAAGCTGCGTTTAGATACTGCGACATTACATCTTGCAATTACTAAACGCAATGCGTATGAGTGACGCCATTTACATTCTACGGCATCGAAACTTGGTTTTCGTAAACGCGATCAAAATATTGTTGGTGAAATTGGTTTGACGTAAAACGAGATCAAAACTGACATTTGAACTCGTTTACGCTGAACTTAGTTTATTTAAACTCGTTTGATATGCAAACGGTGAAATCAGCCAGCTAAGTTTTTTACAAATAATTGACACGGACGAATGGACGTGTAGTGTAACAAGGATTTTGTATAGCGACACCGATGAGAGCCCCTAGCGTACAGTCTGTGAACTTAATTTTCCATACAAAAATCCGTGTTACACTACACCATACGTCCGTGTCAATTGCTTGTCAAAACTCAGACTTCGGTCTCTGATAGAAATTGGTTGTATGTAAATGGACTTCACCAGAACTTTTATATACTACTCTCTCGTACACTCTCGTAGTGAGACGCTACCTCCTGAGTGGAAGCGTTCTCATCTAGAGGTTCTGACCCCACACTGCACTGTTTAAAACTTATTCTTTCGATAGACCGTTTAACAAAGCTTAAAATATGAACGTAACACATTCCATTAAATTGCGAGAGTAACCCACTGACCGTGTACCATGTATTACTTTTCAGGTCTATTGACAGTGACCGCAGGGCTATAAGGCCAAGTTGCATCATTTATTTGCATTAGTTTAAGAATAATTTAACTCAAAGATTTGTGCTAATTAACACTCCTTAGTCTCCATATACCAGCTTTATCGAATTATTCGATTGAAAAAGTGTAACTATGGTAATTTGTGTTTTATGGGGAAGCCTTTTTTTTATATACTATGGCAAGAAAACAGCCCACCTGATGGAAAGTAGGTGCCGTACGCCTGCAACACCAGAGGCATAACACGCGCGCTGCTGACCCTGAGTCATAAAGATGAAAAGTCTCATGTGCCTGTAATTTCACCGGCACCTGTACCCTTCAAACCGAAACACAGCAATGCGAGCACTACTGCTTGGCGGCAGACACAGGTACGGTGGTAGTACTTCCCCGGACGAACTCTTTCACAAGAGTTCTACTACTAACAAACCAACAGCCTGGTCCAACAGTAGACGTCTAAAGGCTGCTAATAATGACATTAAACTTACTTTATTAACCGACTTCACAAAAAGGAGGAGGTTCTCAATTCGGTTGTTTTTTTTTTTTTTTATGTTTGTTAACTCATATCTCCGGCTTTTATGAACCGATTTGGAAAATTCTTTTTTTATTTGAATAGATATACTTCCAGATTGGTCCCATTTTTTCAGAATCCAGTTCTGATGATGGGATCCATGAGGAATTTAGGGAACTCAAATATTGTAGGCATACATATGGCGATTTTGATATTTTCAGGAAGACACCAAGCATTTGCATTAAGAAAGTATCATAATCCTTTCACCACTATGGTTCTTTCATACATTTTTTTTCATCCAAAATTATTTAGTCGAATACAATGGCGGAAGTCGGTTTTTTAAATGAAAAGTTATTAAACTACGGCTCTAACATGTTACAAACTAAGACGCTTGCACAGCAGGACAACTTGTTGCGTAGCTTTTATCTCTCGTCTCTATCTGACAAGGCATGAGTGAAAAGGAAGGCGTATGTTGCAATTCTGACCCAAATGCTAAATAGTTGGTCAAATTACAAACTTTTGCATCTTTTGAATTGCATCTAACCATTTATTGAAATATTGTGACCAAAAAAGAACAAGTTAATGACATGCAAGTGAATATGTAACATCGAATTTATAAGAAGCTAGCGGCCCTCTCGCGATTTCGTTTGCATGGTCCCAGTTGATCTGGATAGTCCCGGTTTTTTTTTCAGACATTTTTCCCGGCTTGTGGCCAACAACTCACCAAAGTTTAATTGCTATAGGCATAGTGGTAACAAACATACAAAAAAATAATCATTTTTTTTATGATATATGTATATAGAAGATTAATATTCTCACAGTAATATCGCAATTATACCTATGAAATATTATTACATACACATAAACACTTGGATAGTTTTATGAAAAGGGGTGGGTGACGAGAAATAAACACTATTACTATATTTAGTTTAAATACACCAAAATTTCGATTAAAGAAAGTAAGTGTGTTTTTTTAAGGGAAATTCTGAACGGTTCTGTAATATACTTCCAGAAGGTGCGTCTAAACTTCCTATTTGAACATTTAAATCCTACATAATTAATAATTTAATTAAGAAAGCGTATAACACTCTTGATGACTATAATAATGATAAAGCCGCGTGACCTGATATTGCTCTGCCCCTCGACTGCTAATAAAAATAAATACCTTCTAGAATAAACAATGCACGAGATAAATATCATAAATATTATCTAAACTATATTTACAAAATGTTTAAATGTTATGTTTTCAATAAAAATTAAGATAAGAATCAAGCAATATTAGTCAGCGACAATAGGACAAATAGTGTTCTTTGACCATAAACTAAAAATTAAAAATTGGAAGCGACTTAGCACGCCTTATAGCAGCAGGCACACAAACAGTATAAAATTCTAGGAATATGTGTTTAATATTTACATGATCTTATTCAGGTTCGCAAACGTCTACCTTATACGCGCTAATAGAGTCCATGGCGTAGTTTCATTTCGAGCAACTAAATAAATTGGTTATTATTTTTATTCTATGGTTCAACAAGTTGTATTCTAGAAGCCTTTAAAATGTATTGTCGTTGTTAAGGTAAAACGTTGGCAAAGTTACGCGAAATAAAAAAATTATTGTGTTTTTTGCTCATCAACACTTTGAGAGATAGCGAACACTGATTATGCGGAAATCAGGAGGACACATGGTGTTAATTGATAGGTATCTTATGAATTCAGAATGTCAATTAATGATTTGTATAATATTGTTTTGGTTTATTGATATTCGTATCTAAATTAATGATATTTATGAGATACTATGAATTTAAAATTTTTGTTTTTAGTGTTTTTTCTTTTTTTCTTTTCTTTTTGATGTATATGTATTTAAGTGTAAGAAAATAAAGCTTATTATTATTATTATATATATTATGAATTTAAAATTGGGTGATAGGTCTCATGATTCCTGCAAAATCAGTGTTCGCTATCCCAATAAGTGTTGATGAGTTGTATTGAGCAAAAAACACAATAAAATTTAAATTTCGCACCACTTTGCTAACGTTCCACCTTAAGAAGCAACAATTTTGTAACAATGTCCAAATCTTGCATTGCGTGCATCATGCATTTATTACGTAATCATTTCATAGAATAATAATTCATTGTAGACATTTAGGATGACATTTTGTCAGTTTATTTTAAGCAAATGTCTAGTCTATGTCTAGAGGTCAAGTTTTAATCATATTGTGAATATAATAGTAATTTGTATTGTAAATTTTGGTTCTCACAATGTAGCCTACTTTCAGAGCTGTTGAAATAAGAAGACGTGAATTTTTACATCGCAAATACCAATTGATTTTCAAATTCGCATTTCGCTCATCACGTTCAGTAAATCTTTATATACACTATACACCACGTACTTTACAATTCTCCTGCTGACGTTTCGTTGACCATTTTGAGGTCCTTCCTCATGAGCACCGACCGCGACTACGCTCAAAAGTTCCCGTCTCACGACCTTGGACCTCAAAATGGTCAACGAACCGTCAGCAGGAGAATAGTAAAGTACGTGGTGTATAGTCGTAATTGTTCTAAAATGATACTAAGCCACGATAACTTCAATTCTACTATAACATTGCATAACACCCAACAGTCACATACGTAGTCCTAATCCCATACTAGGATTCCCTGTGTCTTGGGTATCAGAAACTAAGAGTACCATGGTACCATAACACCCAGACCCGGAACAAATATTTGTAGATCATACAAACATTTGTCTCGCAGCAAGAATCAAACAAGCAACCTCTCGTATCTCAGCTGGGTACTCGCCCACCGCGCAACAGAGGTTGTCAAATATCAGGGGATGGGCAGCACCATCCAGCTAATTAGGTACTCAAAACCAAAACTGCAAACCTGAAACACGAAATTGGTTTTTCTTAAAGCGTTTCTTAAAATTTACAAGGTCTACATTTGATTTTTAAACTGAATCTTTCTTCATTTTGTAAAACGGGAAATTTTCCAGTAGGGATTTGGTGGAAGAATAAAAAGGTTTCGACCCTAATCGAGGGTTTTCTTCAGGGAGTGGCATCCATGCTACACTCTCTCCGCGTCCCTCCTCCCAGCTTGTGTCCTCCCGTTTTACAAAATGAAAGATATAATTCACGAAATATATTTTTTTAATCTTTCTTGTTTCCTTTCGTGAAAATCCCCCTTAAATTCCCGGTAAAATTTCCAAAACAAACAAATGATTATTTAAAAATATACGGAATTTTTTCACATACCTACCGTTATATTGAAATAACGTGCCGTACGCATCGGAATTATTGGTATAAAAAAACGTTTTTCGAAAGCGATAGAGTAGAATTTGTTGCCGGTGCAACAGTTTTGGCCATTTGCTAATATGCAAATCTGTATGCATACGAATAGCGCATACATCATGTGTTGCAACCGCCTACAACCGTTTGCGCGACAATCTCGACGTTAATAATAATATTAATCAGTTGGCTTATAAACGATTTCGTCATTTTATTTATACCATGGCCATAACCAACTGTTAAAGCTTTTCGTAGAGACGTTTTCATTTAATCATCCTCTTTTGACATTTGGCTGTATCAGCCAATGTCGAGCCAAGAACCATTTGGTAATTGCCCTGTATTAGATAATGTCGAGCCACGAGCCATTTACCAACTGCCGATAATATCGAGCCACGAGCCATTGGCGACTGCCCTGTATTAGACAATGTCGAGCCACGAGCCATTTGCCAGAAGACGCAGCCGATAATGTCGAGCCACGAGCCATTTGCCAACTGCCGATAATGTCGAGCCACGAGCCATTTGCCAACCGCCGATAATGTCGAGCCACGAGCCATTTGCCAACTGCCGATAATGTCGAGCCACGAGCCATTTGCCAACTGCCGATAATGTCGAGCCACGAGCCATTTGCCAACTGCCGATAATGTCGAGCCACGAGCCATTTGCCAACCGCCGATAATGTCGAGCCACGAGCCATTTGCCAACTGCCGATAATGTCGAGCCACGAGCCATTTGCCAACCGCCGATAATGTCGAGCCACGAGCCATTTGCCAACTGCCGATAATGTCGAGCCACGAGCCATTTGCCAACTGCCGATAATGTCGAGCCACGAGCCATTTGCCAACTGCCGATAATGTCGAGCCACGAGCCATTGGCAACTGTCCTGTATTAGACAATGTTGAGCCACGAGCCATTTACCAATGCCGGTAATATCGAGCCACGAGCCATTTTCCAACTGCCGATAATGTCTTTTCACGGTCTTTTTCATTTCAGTCTTCTTATTATAAAAGCCCTAGCATCGTGGAAGGTGGAGAAAAACTAAAGAAAAGTTAATTACAAAGAGCTCCTATGTCCAGCAGTGGGCTTCTACAGAATGATGATGAGACGTCACGATCTTCAACAGTGAGGGACCGTCTGAGGAAGGAGGTGGAGGTATAATAGGAATTCCATAATTTTAGCGCGGTTTATTTACCTATTATAGAATGCATAGCAGAATCGAAGCCTTCCACTATTCACCTATTTGAAGAGCACCGATTTGAATAGCACAGATCCTACTCCCATTAATCGATACCATAATAAATTTTTGTTTTACAATAACAAGAATATTTACACAACATGATCTAGTCATTACATCACTAGTAATCGAAATTGCAGTTTCGGACTTTTGTTGAGTAATCGGTGTAATAGGTTTCGGCAGCGTATAATGCAGTCTAGTCTAGAGTATCTAACACTAGTGGTTCGCCCCGAACCGAGACCGCGAATACTAAATGCGATATAATGTCTGTACAATGTGCATAATAAAGTTGGCTTTCATTTTATAGGGTACAAGTATTGATTTTCTTCTATTTTAGACTTTTTATTTTTAACCTGTTTTTTTTACTGTTTTTTTAAATCCTACTCCTACTAATATTATAAATGCGAAAGTTTGTAAGTATGGATGGATGGATGTTTGTTACTCTTTCACGTAAAAACTACTGAATGGATTTTAATTAAACGTTACAATAATATAGCTTATACATCAGAATAACACATAGGTTACAATTTATAAAGATATTGTGTCAATTGTCCATAGTATGACGATAAGTGTCAAGTAAGTAGGAAAAAATCTACCATCTGCGAGCTATTCTGGCGTGCGCTGCCAAAACCGCTAGAGTTACACATATGTAATGTATGATGGAAATGTTTATCTTAAATAGTCCTATAAAAAAGTCCGCCACAGTATATATCTTATGTGTAAGCCATTATAGCCAAAATAGTGAACCATAACTACAATAAAATAACGCTAATACCTATAAGCTCCTCGAAATTCTAATCCTGCGCAGACGAAGTCGCGGGCACCAGCTAGTAGTCAATAAAAATAACTCAACGCCAAAGAATGGCAAC
This sequence comes from Epirrita christyi, assembly GCA_951392215.1. Taxonomy (NCBI): domain Eukaryota; kingdom Metazoa; phylum Arthropoda; class Insecta; order Lepidoptera; family Geometridae; genus Epirrita; species Epirrita christyi. The sequence continues at coordinate 2,898,489 of OX595839.1, read as the reverse complement.
TTGTTTTTGCACTAGCTAAGTGATATTTAACCCTAAATCAAACCGTAGGAGCATAGGCTCCACATATTCTATTAATTTCATCTAAAAAAAACTGAACCTACCTAACTTTCCAAACAGTTAAAAATATTGTATTTTACTAGCGATTTTGATATGTGTTTCGTTTTTGATTGCCACTTCTCTAGAGTAGGTCAGGTCACATCGTGCTTGGCGGGATATACCGCCACGGGTTAAATGATGCCCATCGGTTGTATAGCATGTTTTGTAATATTAATTATGTAAATGCATATTATAATATCGATTCATACACAAAGAATGTTCATGACTCAAAGGTCACATTTCCTAATCTCTTAGGAAATGGTCAACATGTCAATAATGAAACAACAGTGGGTCAGTGTCACTATCATTACAATTTTCATAAGAAAAACTTAAAGCGTTAAAAACATTGTGTGCTCAAGATGTATGTTGATATGTCGTAATATTTGTTTTATTTAAAGTGGCAATGACATGAATGAGACGTGTGTATAGTAAAAATTTGAAGCAGTGGTTTAAGGTTGCATAGAAGGATTTTTTTATTTAAATTTGTCTGACAATTCAACTTGACATTGTGAAGCGTTCCACTAAGAGCACCAATTTGAAAAGCACCGATCTTATTCCATTATGATACAAGGGTAGTAAATAGGTTATTATAAACTAGTTCACCTTTGTAAGCCCGAGCCGAAGGGTGGGGACACCCTCACGCATCACGTCACGCATTTATAATATTCTTTACGACGTATTTTAATACATTTGTGAGAGATTTGCTAAAACAAAAAACAAAATATAACAATCGATTAAATTTTTATTTCAATATAATTAAGCGTAAAAAGAAAGTCGCTACATAATTAATTGTAAAGTTAACTAATTGTAAAAAAAAATACAACAACAAAATGTTTTTTTATTCTCACGAATTTGTCTCCGCCCAATATTTTAGATGCGGCAACGGAATTTATTTTAACTTTAAATCTTTTAATCTTAAATCTTTAAAAAAATTATCTTTTATTTAATAGGTTCAATCCCAATGTATGAGAAAAGATAAAGTAGTGTATGAAACTGTACATAACTCGCTATGAAACACTCGTGTGATACTATTAAAAACCGCGCCAATAAATAAATAATAATGGTTATGCGCCAGTTTCATAAACTAATATTATTGCACTTGTAGAAAAAAATAAAACACTAAAAAGAACTCATACTAGTGCGGTAAAAGTAACTTTATTATTGGACATCTAGAAACTAAAAGAACTAGAAAGTTAAATAAATCGCACTAGTGCGGTAAAGTTAACTTTCAAGATAAATGTTCACGGGTCTTGTAAATAATATATTCTTATTGATAAACAGGCAACAGAAAAAACTACTTAAACGTTACATTTAAAATCAATTTGTAGATAAGTAGAGTTCAGGTCACCGACCGAAAATACGCTCATACTTTTGTAAATATGATTTTCGAGCAACCGTATAAAAATTAATATTACGATAAATACCTGCCTAATTACATTACTATCCAAGGGAAGAGATTGGTAATCATCATCATCATTTTAGCCGTTTGATGTCCACTGCTGGATATATGTCTTGAATGCCACGACACCAAATCAATGGGATATCTTTTGAATGTACCTTTAATCCTACTCCTACTAATATTATAAACGCGAAAGTTTGTGAGTATGGATGGATGTTTGTTACTCTTTCACGTAAAAACTACTGAATGGATTTGAGTGAAATTTGGAATAGAGATACTTTACGCTCTGGATTAACACATAGGCTACTTTTCATCATCATCATCAATTTTCATCATTATTCACGCGGGTGAAACCGCGGGGCGCAACTAGTACTTCATAATTCGTTAGGTCTAATCATTTTCGAAAAACGTATTAAAGGTCATACAATTTAAATGGCCTTTCTTCTCTTTATTACCTCGCTTGGCAGGTGGATTGGTGATCGCAGTTTTGTTTTAAGTACTCAGGTGAATGCTGTTACCCATCGCCTGGAGTAATCTTAGTCGCCTTTTAGGACATCCACAGGAGGAGTAAGAGGAGTCCAATTCTTAGACCGACACTACCACGGCACACATCTACGACGACTTCGCTCGGTTGCTGGTTCGTTTCCCACCTCGGAACAAATACATATTTGTACGATCTGCAGATATTTGTTCAGGGTGTTCTGGGTATTTTCTATGTATAATAAAAAATATCTATCTATGTATGTTATCTAGTACACATAACACAAGCTCTGCTTAGCTTGGGGCTAGATAACGCTGTGTGAAATGTCCAGCATTATTATTATTATTATTATTATCTTGACCGTAACCAGTTAAACTTGCAATATTTTTTCTAAATTCGACAGCTATATATCTTCAAGTTTAGATTATTTATTGCTTTCCGCTTAATATTATGTCAAAAACAATTTAAATCGATAATTGCTTAGCAAACGTAACTAAGCGCCTGACATAACGGCATTGACTGTGAAAAAAGTAGCCCAAGTTCATAACAAAGCAGTGAAAGTGACCAGTAGCGCCCTCTCTGAGAGCTTTCACGAACTAACGTTACAAACATGCGCACACGGTGAAAGAATGTGGCGGTATGTCGTAAAATAACGCATGGCGTCTGCGATAAAAAGAAATCACAAGTCCAATAGGTTTTTTATGTAGATCATTTAAATAACAGAAAAAAAAACTAATTCTGTATCGGTGTATCGCTCTATGCCGTGGTGGTCTCGGCCTAAGGCCTCCTCCAACTCCTCCTGTCGTAAAAGGTGACTAAGGCATTACTCCAGGAGTAGGGCAGTAGCATCTATCTGAGTACTTAACACCAAACTGCAATCACCAATCCGCCTGCCAAGCGTGGTGATTATGGCAAATCCTCCCATTGCAAGATATGCATGCTATGGAGGAAACCTACTCATCCAGCTGTGGATATATCGGACGTAATATAACAGAGCATTAGTACGTGCTAAGCTTGTGCTAAGTAACGTCTATTTATCTCGGCAAAAGTATTGTATCTTTTGCGAGTTATCACTGACAATGTCAAATAGTGAAGCAGCTTGAGTGCTAGACGTTGAGAGATGCATAATGCTATACTCGTTAAACTTTTGCATGGAAGAGATCGCTCTCAGCGATAAGACTGCGTATTGTACTTGTTTCCACTTATTTTTATTATTTTATGTACAATACAGTGTTACTCATCTGTCTCGTTAGTAATAGCTATTCAAATTAATTGCATCGTCACGTTACTTGACTTTATGCGCGGTAAATCAAATCAATTTCAAATCACTCTGTCCACACTCATTATTGTAGGTAGCAGAGCAGCAAACATTGCAAGGCCGTTCGAAGGTCCGAAGATATGTTGCGGCATCACAATCTCGTGTGCGCCTTTCAAGAGTGCCTTGCGTAACGTTAGATATTTGTGGAATTGCTTCCAAACATTTTAATAGTAAAGTAATCCATTCTTGGAATCCATAAACTGGCTTTTCCTTTTATTATCTGATCTTACTTTTCAGGACTTTACTTTTTTTTTTTACTTTTTTTTTTTAGGCGGCTCAACACCTTTCATCGTGTCATTTTAAGGGGGAGGCCTATGTCCAATAGTGGACTTCTTGGACATGATTTTGTTTTTTTTATGTATATAAATCAATAAAATAAAAATATCCCCAATATAAACATTAGTAAACAAGGTAAATTGAGAATACTGTTAATTACCTGTCTATCATGACAGTCTAATACAGTACCGAAAATTCAATAATCTGAAAATAATAATGGCGAGGGCCTGCGCAACAATACCATGAAAAAAAACATAAACGCTACTGGAAAATCATTGCAGTTTCCACACCATAATACATCTTTTACGGAAATACCAGCTGTATATTTAACGAGGTACAGTCCAAAGTCATTTGCGTTTAATGTGTACTTACGTCCTTGTACGTTCGTGGGAGAACGAAGGCTTGTGATTGGCGGAGTGAGCGCGGGCGATTCAATTGCGGCTGGGAGCTGTGCGCGGGCGCACTTTCGAAGCTCAGTCAGGTTCTCGCTTTCATCCGCTGAGATGAAATGCGATGGTGATTAGTTTGTGATATTTTATTGCTATTTATTATCTGTGGGAAAATGAGGAAACACTCAAGGAATTTATCGGTATGAATAAATTCTATGTGTTTATTTTTATTTTTATTGTAAATTAATATTAATGCACACTTTTATAATTAAACAAAAAATAATAAACCTTATATAAAATAATTAAAATATATTATATCTATTAAGTGCATAAGAATAAATAGAATATTTTAAAAATTATTTGAAGTAAATGCCAAGAACAATTTTATTTAAAATAAATATGTGCACTATTTTACATCCTACTAAAGTGAAAAGAACACACGTAACCATTATTTGCATAAATGAAGGCAAAAGAAAGTACTTCCGAAGTAAAAGTACCTATCTGTGCCAAATTGTGAAATGTAATACCACGCACTTTTATGTTATTCGCCCTTTTAATATAATTTTAACTGCCTGAGCCTCGGTCACGCACGCTATGAAGTCCCCTGACATTCGTGGTAAAATGGACTTCATAGCCTGCCAAATTACTACCAAGTTTTTTATGAAAGATTGTTAAGTGACCAGTGTAAAAGGTAGATAATATTAACTTTCATGAACTTGACTTTTATGCTAATGTAAAATGAAACTTTCATGTACCGCTCATAACACATTGGTAGAAAAAAAAATTAAACCATTTTTCTATTGTTTCAGGTGAAAATTCGATTGTGACCCAAGTTATCGAATGCGACTTCAGACATTGTGAAGTGTGATCAAGTGATAAGTGTCAAACTTTAAGTGCTCTGTGATAGTAACTTAAAATGTCGGGGTTCGTGAAAATCGCCATCGACGATTACTATTCCGATAGTAATTGGACAACGATAATAAATAAGTATTGGATGCTTGCCGAGAGAGTATCAGGTAAGAGATTTTATAATATAATTATTTAAATAATTAATTTATCATAAACATCAGGGATTACACCAGGAGGATGGGCAGCAGCATCCGCCTGAGTACTCAACACCAAACTGCGATCACCAATCCGTCTGCCAAGCGTAATGATTATGGCAAATCCCCCCATTGTATTCAATGGGGTCTAGTGATGATGATGATGATGAATCATCAGCTGACATCTTAGAGCATTAACGCTAACATAGCTCTCAGAATCAGCAAGTTGAAGTGGCAATGGGCAGGTCACATAGCTCGTACTGACAATAGTTGGGGAATAAAGGTTCTCGAGTGGTAACCACAAACCAAACGTTACTGTAGAGGAAGGCCGTCCGCTCGATGGACTAAAGACATTATAAATGTCGCAGGAAATCAGTTGATATTGTTTAGACTGAACTAATACTTTGTATAACTATGCAAAGTTTTAGTTCAGTCGGACATGGGAAATTGGTTCAAAGTCAGCTTTCAACACTTGAAACAAAAACATACATTTGAAACAATACGTACTAAGCCAAATGTATTACTACTTATATATAACAAAAGAAGGGGAAGGCCTGTGTCCAGTAGTGGACTTCTACAGGCTGATGATGATGGTGATGATTTATAAAAAGCTACGCCCCGGGGTTTTACCCGCGTGAACAATGATGAAAGTTGATGATAATTATGATGATGCATAGTAACTTATGTGTTAATTTAGGGTATAAGGTATCGCCATTACAAATTTCACTCAAATCCGTTCAGCCGTTTGAGCGAGAAGAAGTAACAAACATTGTACACACACACACACACACACACATACTCACACACACCCCACAAACACACACCCCACACACGCATATAAGCAACTGCCATTGTTTCTATTTCTTATTCTTTTTTTGTTTCTTTTCCTCTAAATTTTAATTTATTTAGCCAATGCACTTGCTTTCTGGACTCACCCAATGTAACTGTGTCAAACATATTATGATAACTCGCTCTCTTGAGACCCAAGATACAGGCTTTTTTGCCTATTTTGGGCCTTACAGTTAACATCTTATAGAACTTAGGAAATCCTTGTGTTTAGTCCTACCTTAAAATATAATGTAAAACTTTTATTGACAATAAGCATTATCTTATTATCTTATCTTATCTTGTACGGGGGAAACCTCGTTCATCAGTGGACGTCCAAGGCTGCTGATGTGTGATGTGATATATAAATAACAATAACACCAAATCAATCAGCAACAGTTTAGAAAGTATAGAATAAGAATATCCGGTCTAATTACCTAATCTTAATATCAGATATACATAATTACATACATTTTCTGAACAACGGAGACGTTAATAATGTCTTAGGAAAAAAGAAACAAACAGCGCACGAAGATAATTAAAAAAATAAATCGATAGAGACATCCAACAGTTAATAAAACAGGCATCTTGTTTAATCCATATACATATAGGTACCTAACTAAACCTAAAAAAAATAACTGACTTGCAAGGGTAGAGACGACTTTAGGTATACTTGGAGTAATTGCTTCTTTGTCTCGGACGATATTGCCAGAGGCAGAATAATTAAGATCCAAGTAAAAAATGGTTGCATAGGAAATCGCAACATCAAAACCAAATCATATTATTATTTATTGAAGTTAGTTGTTAGAGTAGTTACTGATAGATCCTGTGATTATGATCCCTTGTACTAATAGATCCCTTATGCATACAATTTTGTTATGATTTAAAGAAAAAAAAAGGCTCATTTTGAGATAACCTACAAATACAAAACATTTCTGTTTTATCCGACAACACATAATAAAAAACAAATGAAATCACATTATATAATTAATAATAACAGTAGAAAAGGCAAATAATAAGGTACAATCTAACACTTTACCTTATTTTTGTTAGCCGAAAATACCACCGACTAATAAACTGCGTTAGTCATGGTACGATTATTCAAGCTTACTATTATATCAGCGTACTTACGTTTAGTTTACTACAGTAGTGGCGACTCATGGTAGACCTACTGTACAAAATTTATCGAAAAACTGTCCCTTTACTGCAGCAGTATAATTTGGAGTAAATGGCAAAATGCACACCGAATGCGAAGTGTTTTACTGACCAACACAATACACAAAACTTTTGTTACATTTCGCTAATAACCAGCTTCTTTCAATTTTTTTGGACACTCGGTGAAAGTATATGTTATATAATATTTTTATTATTAATATCACCAGTAGTTATTTTTTAATAATAAATCTGGAGTACATCAAAGCATTTTAAAGTAAAAACAGTATATTTTAAAATATACTTCAAAGATACTGTTTTTAAGTAACATTATTAATTGAAACAAGCCGGTACAATACCTCAGGGCTGGGAAAGTATTTGTCCATGCCACTAATTTGTCAGAAAGGATGTTTAATGTTTATATTAGTCAAGAGTCAAGACTTTGAAGGTAACAAAACGTGAACAAAGCGAGCTTTCTCGCAGATTTGAGCTCAGTTCATAAACTGTGAAAGTAAGGTCCGTTCGTGACATTGAAAACTACATTTGCATTTTAGATGACTGCGAATGTTTTTGTCTAACACACTAAAAAGTACAAAGTCACAATGGACCAAAAATCTCTAGAGACTACGGATTTTCTCTCGGCACATTCGATCCTGACTCACTTTTCTCAACATATTGAGCGCACGTAGTAGCATGTTGAAGCATAAATGGTGAGAGCTGTATTGAAGGTATGTGTAAGAAAGTACATGAAATTAATCAAAGAAGATTTGTCAGAAATCAAGACTGAACTGTATACATAATAAAATCGCATTACAACCACGCTATAAAATTATATGAATAAAGAAATAAAGATATTAGTTAAATATTTCGGATAACAATCAAACTCTCAACTTGACTTCCAAACGGTTCCGGTTACGTAATCGAACGGGTCGATCAGTCGCGTGAATGCACGCACTATATCAATTCGATGTGGTGCAAATGTGGGTGAATGTGGTCAGATCATACTTTCTTAACATGGCCCTTGTTTAATATCAGTTCAAATCTGGATATATTATTGCGCATATGAGCAATCATATAAACAAATTCTCGTCGGAATTTTATACCTAAACTGTAAAAAACGTGAGTTAATTACTCTCTCGATACAATAATTTTTAAATATTTTAGAAATTAATGTATTTTATTTTAAACTCAAAAACATGAAATTAATAATGTGTAACGAGTCCATTTAATGTGTTCATTGTTAATAGTTCTCGTAAAAGCATGAAAACAAGCACAATTTTCTTTTTCTTTCTACAAATTCGTCCTACTCGTAGATCTTGGAACGACCAAGTCGATTCAAAGCCACGAATGACATAACTTGTCCTAGACCTTATTGCAGTTGCATGATACTGAGGTTAGCATTGAGAAGTACATCTGTCAATCTGTTTGGGTACTTTAAAATAAATGTAAATTATGAACAACTGAATTTTGAAACTGAGACTTCTGCAAGGCATGTTTTTGCGCCGCGCTATTAATTGTATGTTGTTTGACTCAATAGGAAGATGAGTTAAATTTGTGTGTATTACTTAAGAGAAGGTTACCGGTAAGGTACTTACGCTCTTTTGTACGCGAATGATGTTTGCTTCTATTTGGGCTATCATTTCTTAACAAAGAAATAATAGCCAAATTAGAAGCATAAATCATTCGAACGCAAGTTTGCGTGTGTAAGCGCCTTTTAAGTAGCTACCAGTGACCTCCTCTTAATAACATTTTGTCAACAAAGAATGCATTTTAATCAACAAAGGAATAGTTAAATTAGTATTACTTTAACGTTGGTAGAAAGAAAGTCATAAAGACTAGCATTCTATTTGCTATTGCCATTTTAATGGACTTTCCGGGACAATGATAAAAGTACCACTTTCTCTGATTTCACGCCATACGTTCACAGCACACGTTTAACAAATATAATTTGGCGTAGGTACTTACAATTATAGATAATTTGTTATATTGGAAAAATGCTTTGGAATTTGGACTATATACATATAAACTATGTTCGTACTATTAAAAAGTGTATGAATACACAATTGTGTAACATAATGCTTCTTTGTTTTTATAGTCAATTGTGTCGCTGGTCTGGGTATACTGGTGGCTCAGAAACTTTTTGATAATGACCGCATTGCTGGTTTACTTAGTTCAGTAAAATTACATAAGAAATTAGGTACAAAGCAAGATAATTTCGTCTTCAAATCAAATTATACAGATACAAACAATTTTTGAAATAAAAACGAGGATAAAAAACATGAGACAATTGCTGATGGTACCATAGTCAACAGCAACACCTTGTCAGAATGATTGATTTGCTCTAATGAGATGTCAAATTTTTGTCAAGAAAATTTGTTATTCATTCGAAAGAGTGGTTAAATATTTTTTTGCAGTTTATTTGAATAAGTTATTCATCATCATCATCACCAGCCTATTGAAGTCCATTGCTGAGCATAGGCCTCCCCCTTAGAATGCTACGACGAACGGTCTTGAGCCACCTCCATTCACCGACTTCCTGCGACGGTTATAAAGTCTAGTGTATCGAGTGGAGGGCCTTCCTCTACCGCGTCGTCCGGTTTGTGGTCGCCACTCGAGAACCTTTATTCTCCAACGGTTATCAGTTCTTCGAGCTATATGACCTGCCCAATGCCACTTCAACTTGCTAATTCTGAAAGCTATGTCGGTTACCTTGGTTCTTCTATGGATTTCCTCATTTCGGATTCTATCAAGTAGTGAAACTCCTAGCATAGCTCTCTCACTAGCCCGCTGCGTGACTTTGAGCTTGTCTATACGGCCAATAGTTAGCGACCACGTCTCAGAGCCGTAAGTCATCACTGGCAACAGGCACTTGTTGTATTGTTGTTGTGTTGTTGGCGTGTGTTGTTGTTGTTGGTGTTGTTGTATTCTAAATGACAGTAAAACTATCAGGGCTCCTGGTGTGTAATATATAAATAAATAAATGCTGGACATTTCACACAACATTATCTAGCCCCAAGCTAAGCAGAGCTTGTGTTATGGGTACTAGATAACTGATATACTTAATACAATACATTACATAGATAGATATTTTTTATTATACATAGAAAAATACCCAGGACACCCTAAACAAATATCTGCATATCGTACAAATATTTGTTCCGAGGCGGGAATCGAACCCGCAACCTCCTGCGTCGCAGGTAAACCTTCACCACAGAGGTCGTCAAAATATATGTGGTAAAATATACATATCATCCACATGCCGTGGATGTCCACTGTTGAACGAGGCCACATGTTGAATATGGGAAATTCCCCATTGCAATCTATGGGGGATTTGCCATAATCACCTCGCTTGGTAGGCGGATTGGTGATCGTACTATTGGTGTTAAGTACTCGGGTAGATGCTGCTGCTCATCCTCTGGTAAACCCTTAGACGGCTTTTACAACATCCACGGGAGGAGATGGAGGGGTCTACTTTTATGCCGGAACCATCAGAACACCGTTAATACAAAATATACAAAAACGTTAATTGTAAACTTTCTCTGCTTGAGACACTTAAGGATATCGATTCTAGAGCAAGACCCTTCATCGATTTATCAATGTTCAAAAACGCCTGCAATAACAATTTTTCTCATCGTATCACTGGTTTTGTTTTGGTCACTAAATTTAGTGCTCATATTTTCTACCTGAAAACATACAACCTGATTAAAAACTTTTGGAAGCTGAGGCATTCATCCATCCGGATATCGATGTCAGAATTCACTTTCAATATAATTACAAGATTCTCAAAAATTCTACAGAAACGGGATTCAATTCAGTTACTTGTAACCAATTCTTACGATACAGAGTACTTATTACCCTTCTCCGGAGTTATTTTCCTTGATCCGGTCTTTGGGTGAACTGTAGGTAACACGCCAGACGTTTTATGTTACATAACTGTCAACAATTAAAGTTTTTTCTTGTTTTAAATGAAGATTGAATCAATATTTTGTTGACATCTGGCCACATTAAGCATTTTATGAATCTCATTCATTTGCTTTAATACAATTCGGTTTAACGTGCTTAGTAAATTCAAAATTAATTTAAATAAAAATCTTTTATTGATTTAGAAGTATGTATGTCTTGAGCCACCTCTATCCACCAACTTCCTGCAAAGTACATAATATCTTTAGTACAGTGGACTAAAGATCGAGTCGAGTGGAGGGCCTTCCTCTACCGCGTCATCCGGTTTGTGATCGCCACTCGAGAACCTTTATTCCCCAACGGTTATCAGTTCTTCGAGCTATATGATCGGCCCATTGCCAATTCAACTTGCTAATTCTGAGAGTTATGTCGGTGGTCGGTGACCTTGATCTTGGTCTGCGCTCAAGACCATTCGTCGTGGTATTGTAAGGGTGAGGCCTATGTCCAGCAGTGGGCTTCTACAGGCTGATGATGATGGTGAAGTATACATGGCATTTTTATGTGCCGTGATGTGTCTGGCCTTGATAAGCCCCTCTCTCTCCTCCCGTGGATGTTTTAAAAGCAGCAACATCTATCTGAATACTTAACACCAATACTGCAACCACAAATCCGCCTGCTTTTCGCCCCCAATATGGTAAACACGCAAACCGTTTATCATGGCATTCTACGGGGTATTGCCTTTGTCCAGCAGTGGACTTCTGGTTATGATGATGATGATGATAAAAGTAATTTGTTTCATTGAAATACATCTTCAATTAATTTTATCTTGCCTAAATATTTTCGCATGTAGCGCGTTTATGTCTTTTGTACGAAGATAATAGCTTTGGTTGTATTTTGCAAATATAATAGATAAAATATTTCTGTGTTAAGTGGAGGTCACCGGTAGGGCCCTTACGCCTTTTTGCACGTGAACGAAGATTTCTTCTAATTTGGCTATTATTTCTTCAAACTCCATTAAATTTTTTACACAATATGACCAGTACTATAAATCTAGACCCGTATAGTAATATTTATCGTAGTTTCTTATAAAATTATTATGGTTACAAAACCTTTAAAAAAAATACTAATTTTTAAAAAACTGATGCACCACGTGTCTCGATATTATAGTACTGATCAAGTGTGCAACATAAACTCTCTTGATATTGATATGTTGAGGTATTCTGGTCCTGAAATGAGCCTTGTCAGAAAGAACCAAGGTGGTGAACGAATTCAGAGCGCAGAGGTTCCTCTCGTGGACATGTCACATGTCTTTGAATTTCTGATTCATGACAACTGCTGATGGTGTGTTTTCTCCTCGACCTTTGAGTACTAACGTACTGCCAGTATGTGGACGTGACCTTAGAGGGGGGTGACTAAGAGGGGTTACTACTTAGCATCAGGTAGGCCAAATGCTAGTTCCGTCAATTACTAATATAAAAAACAAAAAAAAAAGCATTTAGAAGGTGATACAGTTGCTTCACTTTCACTATCGATTCAAAGGGCGTATAATTCGACCAACTAACTAAATTTAACATAGTGGATTTTCATTGCAATCTAATTAGTTACTTAAATCAAAACTGTGATAGTACAAAAAAACTGGCGTATGAAAAACCACAATACCTCTCAAACTATGCAAGGTATCGAATTTAAATAAAATTTATATTCTAATATATTATATATGACATTAAATACAACACACATTACATTTATACATCTGTAAAAAATAACTTAACACTTTAAAAAAAACGTATGAAAAAACGCAACTTGCAAAAAAATTTGATTGCTCTCAAACTATGCATTGCCAAATTGAAATGAAATTCATATTCTAATATACAATTTTACAATTGTAATTTTGAAATTTTACATTTGTAAAAAAATACTGAACATATATTATATTATGTAAAAATAAATAGCGTATAAAAAACCACAAGACCTCCAAAACTATGCAAGATATCTAAATAAAATTCATATTCAAATATAATTTAATAAAACATTAACATTGGCATTTTTTTACATTTGTACAAAAATACTCAACATGTATTAAATAAAAATAAATAGCGTATGAAAAACCTCTTCAACTATGCAAGATATCAAATTTAAATAAAATTCATAAAATTATAATTTCGCGTGGCTTTTTTGTACATTTGAAAAAAAATCATAAACATTTGTTCAGTAAATTAACAAAAAATTCGTTTGGGTGTTATTGTGTTTTTCTAAGTTACCCTATTTCATTACACGCCAGTTTATTTCGGAGCTGAATCAAATTTTAAGTCAAGACCAAAAACATTGCAAACGTGGAACTAACTTCTTAGAGGCGGTGCCGATAAAGTTACAGGTGCCTACATGAGACTTTTCATCTTTATGTCTCCGGTTGACGGACGCAGTGCAATGCCACAAAGGGCACATCCTACGTTGACGTGACCTGAGGTATTTCAATTGGTCCAACTCAGTCCATCGTTTACATTAAAAACTACGTTTTTATGGTGATTACTAATTTACTGATTGAGCTCACACGTTTAATTCGGAAAATTCAGACGGGTTCGTTACCCCGTTACTTTGCCAAGGTATAGACAACGTTTTTCTTTTGTAAGTTAATAAAAAACACTTTCTTATTAAGCTACTTAGTCATAACTTAAAACTTTAATTTATCATCATAATCAGATTTAGACATCCACTGCTGGATAAGGATTCTCCTCTACAAAATGTAATTGAGGGTTTTGCCATAATCACCACACTTGGCGGATTGGTGATTGCAGTATTGGTGTTAAGTTATCAGAGGGCCTAGCCAAGTGGCATTCGTTTCGAAACGATTCCATTTCTACAGTCGTAATTCAATACAAATGACCACGTGACATATCGATAGCTAACGTCAATCCCATACATTTTGGACTTTTCTACTGGCGTCATCGCTATTAGAATGTTACTTTGTCTACGGCCTCAGGTAGACGCTGCTGCTTTTCATCAGCTTGTTTTGAAATAAAAACTTAAAACTAGTTAGAAAATTGGTCTACAGTCAATTAGGCAGTTCTTCTCAGCTCTTAAGAACATAATAATATACACTTAGGTAGGTACATTCTTTAAAAGTAGACAATATCGAAGAAAAAATGTGGCATTTTAGAAGTGGCAAATGGCTAATTAGTCGTGAGAACAAATTTTTAATGAATTGAGCAATCCATTCGTAAGTTGCAATGTTCATAATTTATGAGTACAAAACTACTGACATATAACATTGTACAATTACGGGCTTTAGTTAGTTTAAACGAATGTAGATACCGCTTCGAGGCAAACATGGTGTTGAGGCCTCTGACTAGATTGATTGATGATCTACTCACGGCTGCTAACAACTGAAAGCATCTTATAGTAGATAAATTCAAATTTTTATTTTACTTAATAGGTACGGTCGCGGTCTGAGAATGTTTACCACCCTAAGGCTTATATTGCATGCACACATTTATGTCGCAAGGTCGATGCTACAATAATTAAAAAGTAATAAGTAGGAGATATATAGCATTTTAGACTTTACTACACACAGTATGGTAAAGAATCTAATTTGAAAACTGATCAACATCTTTAGACCGCGAGTGTACATCACTGAAACAACAAATAACACAATAGCCCTTCCAACCAAACTACGTTAAAAACTTGTGTCTTGGTCAGTATTTTTTTTTATAGTAGATAGTAGACCTTAGACAGTAGATAGTGGATTCTATATTGTAGATAGCAGACAGTAGATAGTAGATAATTATAGTAGAGAGGCAAAGATATTGTCAGAGAAAAACTGTAACAAGTATAGTGAGCTGTAATAAGATTTATGTCCATAATGACTTGCACGCAAAACAAGACTCAAAATTAGCAAATCATAATAATATTCTTGGAATAACCAAAGCAAAAAACAGCTTCATTAGGTTTTCTAAACACTATAACGTCAGCAGAAAAGATTTTTAAGTTGGATAAGCAATATAATACATACATCAATATTTTTTGATATTGTCACGGGTATTTATCGCGGGTATTACCTTGTTTTTTATTTTCCTGACGCTTCGTACGTTTTAATGGTTGCAGCCTGAAACACTGGCTGGCTATAAGTTTTTAGGTAAACACGATAAATGCAACAAAAAACATGACAATGATTAAATTACATATCTCATTACGTCTACACATAACATAACATAAAATAAAACCCAACAGTTACATATACGTCTATATAGTCTTGATCCCACATTAGGTTTCCCTGTGTCGTGGGTATCAAGAACTGCGAGAACCATGGTACCATAACACCCAGACCCGGAATAAATATTTGCAGTTCATACATTTATCCCGCAGTGGGAATTGAACCCGCAACCCCTCGCATCTCAGCCGGCTACACGCCCGCCACGCCACAGAGGTCGTCAATTACACATATTTATTAATGTATTAAATCAATTGTCTACAATAAGTTTTGAATCCATTAATGACCTTTAATCAGTGCAACAATTATACCCTGATTTTTAATTTTAGACAATTTTTGTAAACAAAGAAATGTCAAGATATGCCACTGTGTGTATAAGTGTCAAATATGTGTATCATATGTCTTTATACACATATGATACACATACATGACACCTATACATACAGTGACATTTTTATGTTCACAAAAATTGTCTAAAATTAAAAATCAGGGTATAGTAACGTTGTAATTTATTATGCAAAATAAATACGTTGGATTGCTAAATGTATTATTTTCTGTTTCAGATCCTAGAGTACAAGGATGGTTCCTCTTCGACACGCCACTCCCCACACTGGCGATGGTAGTAGTTTATCTCGCCATCGTGATGGTAGCCGGCCCGCTGTGGATGACCAGCAGAAAGCCGTACAAGCTGCAAAATACTCTAGTCTGGTACAACGCGTTCCAAGTTGCACTGTCTTCTTATATGTTTTATGAGGTGAGTTTCTCTCCGATGTCACTATGTCAATTTAATTCAATTCTTAAGACAATGGTCCTACTGCCGCCGAGTAAGCGATGAGCTATTGGCGATTTTCTCGCCTAAGAAACGAACAAAAGATAATCGCTCCCGCGTAAATAAAAGAGAGAGATTGTATTTATAATTTATCGCTGGCTATTCGTTCCACGTATTACGTTCTACTCGTTTATCGCTCGTCGCCGGTGGTGGGACCAGTGCCTATTGAGTGGTTTTTGGGGTGGTGTTGCCATTAATTGTCAATGTTATGTTTACGTAAAACTTGCAAACGATGGAGAAAGAACGATGTTTCTAAAAAGAAAAAAAAAATCGTTGGTTAAAAAGCTTGGACTATATTGACGGACGTTTAAGCATATATTTTATCAATGTGGGCCAATTAGACTAATCAAACACGACTTAAGGCCAATTCACACTGGATACGTATGCATGTTATGCGTATGCAGCATGTAACGTACACGCGCGTCACATTGTATGTTCACGCAAGCGGTGTGCCATGTCTCATAGAGTTCCATACATTACAACGTCATGGTACGACGACTTGCAAGACGACGCAACGTCTACGCGTACGTAGCCGGTGTGTTGCAGCCTTAAAAGGTGACGTCATCCGTTTTTTTTTTTTATTTCAATTTATAGTGTTTTTTTGAGTTATACTGTGTAATTTTGGTGGTATTTTAACCAGTGTAGCGTCTAAAAAGCACATGGTAGTGAATTTAAATAAAATTAGTGTATTGCGTGTCTTTTCGAAGGGGTGGAAATTGTCCAGGAACATTCTAGTAAACTGCCATCGATTTACTAGATTCTAGAACATGACTTGACAGAGGACTTGACGACTTGACATTATTTTGATAAATCTATGCTACTTGACATTGGCAAATTGAGTACATCCTCAGATGCCATTAATAAAAAGAAAGAAAAACATTGTCACTATCTTGTATTTCAATCACAAACAATCCGAGAATTAGCCTCCATCATTACAAATAGGCTAGATTTTATCCCGTTACATACGAACAAAGCCGCGGGCTTATGCTTGTAGATAATATTAGTAAAATAAGGAGATTTTTTTTATTTAAATAGCGTTTATTGAACGAGCGAAGCGAGTTCTCTGAGTCAAGTTGGAAGAATCGGCGTTTGTATGTATGTGTGTATGTATGTATGTATGTTTGTCCGATGAAAACTTCCAAACCGCTAATCCGATCTTCATGAAATTTGGTATGGGGGTAGATAGTATTGGTACAATTTGTAGGTAAGGTTATGAGCTATATCGATCAGGGGGTTGCTGAGACATTGGGGTCCAAGAGGGGGTAAAAAAAATAAAAGTGAGACAGTCAGATCAAGTGGGGTGTCTAATGAAAGCGCTTTGGTTGGACATTTCAAAACTGTTTTTAATAATTATTTAGCCTTAGTAGTTTTCGAGATATTAGGGAAAATAAAAAACGTAAAAACCCAAAATTCTAGGGTACTTCCAGCAATCCCACAATGCTGAAATTTGGTATGCTTGTGGCTTTTGTGTCACAACTACAGGGAAAAGTCTGAAATTGAAGAATTTAGAAACATGTACTCCATAAAATAGAAACCAATATAACATCCATTGCTGACCTCCCATTTCTAATAATTTGAATGACGTTGGAGTTCTATGGTTTTCATCAAAAGGACGTTATCAGTTAATTCGTCAGGTACTTGATATAGGTACTAACAGGTATGTAGTATAACTAAGCCCCGTTGCTTAGCCCTATTCAAAGGTTATTTCGATGATGTGTAGGAAATTAGAGTAGTTACTGGTAGATCCTGTACTGTACTGGTAGACCTCGAGGGAATTTTTTTCAAAAATAATAGTAGAAATAAGTTTTCATTTAAAAAACCGACTTCCGCCATTTTATTCGACAAAGTGGTGAAAGGATTATTATACTTTTTGAATGCAAATGCTTGGTTTGTTGCTGAAAATAGTAAAATCGCCATATGTATGCCTACAATATTTGAGGAGTTCCCTCAATTCCTCATGGATTCCATCATCAGAACTGGATTCTGAAAAAAATGGGACCAATCTAGAAGTATATCTATCCAAATGTAAAAAGAATTTTCCAAATCGGTTCATAAACGCCGGAGATATGCGGTAACAAACACTAAAAAAAAAAAAATATACAACCGAATTGAGAACCTCCTCCTTTTTTGGGAAGTCGGTTAAATATGGAAATTACTTAGTTAAGTAGTCGGGTTGATAAAGGTGTTATCGCGAGGTCTCAGTTCGGGGCGAACCACTAGTTATATTCATATCAATTCAGAAACACATAATAATCTAGGCTGTCATGCGTTTAAATTTATTGCCACTTTTCTTACTGCACAATTAACCTTGTTGTGTTTGTTACGTCAGACCTCAAAACGTAATATGGCGTGGTGTACAGATGAAAGTGATAGTAACAGAAGATTCTCAAAGGTTTTGTAGAGCTAAACTGTAAATTACATAATCTTCTATTACAGTTTTGTAGGTATTTAGGCAAGTTCGTGGTACAATGTAACGGCAGCGTGTTTTTTATATTTTGTGTTCGTTGTCTTGAAGTATTTAAACTTGTGAACAAAAGACGTCATGCCACAGCATTGATGCAAACGAAGCCATCCACTAAAAGCGCTGATTTGAAGAACACCAATCCGATTCCCATTTGAACACCAATTCATATTTTCGATCGGTGCTCTAAGTGGAATAGTAGAACATATAAAAAATCATTCCACAAAGAACACCTATAACGATTAAGTAGCTCCTAGTAATGGGGTATTTTAAACGCTTGTTAATATAAACTTTTTCTTCTATGGGTGCCCACATGCAAATACGCCTTTTCATTTATCTGTTGTAAATGCGTTCTATAAACTTTATATGAACGGGAAAAAATATTTGCCCTCAAATATCCTTAGTAGTTGCGTTTAGACAAGAGCTAGAAATAAAATAATTTTACAGTTGGATTTACCTTTTTCTGGTGATATAATATATAGCTTAATTCGGGCAAAAACTAAAGGATGGTAGTTATACGCTCACGCTTATGTATGTATGAGGTTAGTTTTGTGAACTTATGTGGCATGAAGGTGATTATTATTTACCATATCATAAATATTTGTGGTATTTACCAAGCCCAATTCCAAGGTAACGAACATAATTGCAGCACAATTACACATCGAGTATTGGTTCAAGACGAATTAAACCACCATCGCATCATCAGTTCCGTTAACATGGTGTAACTCAGGATGTCAAGGCGTTAACAATTGTTTGGGGCATGCACCCGTGACGATTGACCACCTTGGCTCTTATTATTAGGGCGATAAGGGCCTCTGTGTCATTGCTGCAAGCTTTTTCATTGATGTGCGTTAGCTAAGAGTTGCGTCTCTTCAAAAATTCATACTTATCATTTCGTCACCATTTGGGACAAACTTTTGCACGACGGACAAACTTTTTAGAGTCTATTCAGAAAGAGCCGTCGTGTCCAAATTATGAACTAACGAACTGAACTAAATTATTATTACAACCATCATTAGGAGCTGGTTTCTTTATGTTGGCATTTTGAATAATAAACTAAAACAATAGTTAAAGTTGTAATAGGGTCAAAACAGAATAGACGTGCTTTTGTATTGCCCGCTAAACAAAATAGGTAATGAAGCACAGCTACGCCCTCAACTCCCACGACGGGTTTCTTTCTGAACAGACACGACTGCAAATATTTGTTCCTAGTTTGGCTGATGTGGAACGATGGTACTCGTAGTTCCTGATACCAACGACACAGGGAATTCCAGTGTGAGATCAGAACTATGTTTATGTATGACAGCTGGGTGATATGTTGTTATTTTTAAAGGATTACTTGAAATTATATCATCATGCCCAGCGATTATCAAGCAGTATGCTTTTTACAAAACGCAATAAACAATTAGCAACGATGTTATCTTACATTATGCTAATCAACATTAGAATAATGTTTGTGTATCATATAATATGGTACGGCCAGTATACAGTATTGAAACGACAAAAAATAAAAAGATCTTCCAGATTCTTAAAATTCAAAGTATTTTCTTAAGCCGAGTGCCTAAAATAAACAAGAAATTTGCATACAAAAAAAACACCACGTTTCACTCAAAAAAGTATTTTTATTTGAATGAATGAATGAATTATTTATTTGCTTAGAATGAATGTCCAGTACAAAACATAAATTATAGTCTCCAGTACATTTTGCCGTTGAATATCTCTTAAAATATATGTATTATAACAATAATATCTGCAAATTTTACAATTATTGTTATAATAGAATTAAAGTTATCGTGGCTTGGTATCATTTTTTATATTTTATCAACTATACACCACGTTCTTCAGCAGGAGAATAGTAATGTGTATAGTCGTTATTTTTCAAAAAATATTGTTATAGTCAGCTCTCAAAAATTTCTCATCTATTGTGTTTTTGTAATCTATTAATTTGTAACCTAATAACTTACATCATATTGATAACAAAACAAAAATAGGCGAAAATAAGATGTAACTTTGTGATATTTTCTAATGAAGAATATGTTGCTCTGTTGTGTTTTTGATTAGAATCAGGCCTCCGAATTGTAATGTTCAATTATGCATAGTTTTTAATTTGAATATCAAACATACAATGACATCAAACAAAACGAACAAAACTTCATTTACAAAGTTAAAAAGCAAATCTACGATTGGCATTTTGCCCGCAGTCTTTAACCAGGAACCCCAAATAAATAAATAAATAAATGAATAAATGCTGGACACACTAATGGATGGACTAATTTTCACACAACATTATCTAGCCCCAATCTAAGCAGAGCTTGTGTTATGGGTGCTAGATAACTGAAATACTTAATACAATACATTACATAGATAGATATTTTTTATTATACAAAGAAAAATGTACATTGATGATTTAAACAGAGATAACATTGCTATAGATACACTTATTACTTGCTCTCAATAAAATCTTGGATTCAATGAAACTGAACAGTTCCGTGAATACGGTCAAGGTAGCTTTCCTGCATAAATTTGCAAACTGATCATCATTGAAAAGTGTTCATTGGAGGAAGTACGAAATCATGAAACAAATTAAACAAGTTGTACAAACTATAAAACTAGGAACTAGGCCAAGAGCAGTTTCGCAAATACTTACATAGCCCAGGAAATGTGACCAACAAATAATCAGTAATACGACAGAAGATTTTCATCATCATCATGTCATGACTACCGAGAGGAAACGGTCTGGAGCCACCTTCATCCACTGACTTCCTGTGACCGTTACAATGTCATCGGTTCATCCGTCCTACACTGTATCTCAAGAACCTGTCTTACACAACAGCTGTCAGTTCAGCTATATAACCTGCCCATTGCCTTTAACTTGGTAGTTGGAACCTCGGTTCTTAAATCTTCATCAGACGGTAGACATTCACTGCTGGATGAGGCCTACCCTCAGGAATGGGGGGATTTGCCAAAATCATCACGCTTAGCAGGCGGATTGGTGATCGTAGTTTGATGTTAATACAAGTGGATGCTGCTGCCCATACCCTGGTGCAATCCCTTAGTTGCTTTTTACGGCATCTACAGGGGAGTTCTATTCTTAGGCTTACCATGGCTAACACAAAAATAAATAATAATAAGCATTTTTCTTAAGCCACGATAACACAGACACCTGTAACCACAAAACCTGTGTAAGCTTACATTAAAATTATGTATTTAAATTTTAAGATCTTTGAAAACAAAAATGCATTCGTTTTGGATGAGAAAGTTTGTGATTAAGATATTAAACTGCGCTTTCGTTTCACAGCACCTAGCATCGGGATGGTGGGATGACTACAGCCTCTCGTGCCAACCCGTGGACTACAGTGAGAGCGACTCAGCTAGAAGAGTGAGTACCTAATTCTTCTAATTCTAACTTCTAAATAGTAACTTCACTTGTTCGTATATACATTTCTTAACTTTAAAGTATTTCTACGAAATGGCACATGTATTTATGTTCATTTCTACTAAATTGAATAACCTTATTTATACATATTACCCGACGGTCAAGTCTTTCTCCTTGTTTGCTATTTCACATTTGGGTAAGAAAAAGAAAAAAGACAGCACTATACCAAACCTTCTCCCATGCTTATTAATGCAGTTAGGAATTAGCTTAAGATTACTTTAAACCTCTTACAAAATTTATACGAAAACTATTAAATAAGATACAAATTGCGACTATAGAAATCAATTAAAACCGAAACATTTTTATAACCTTAACGAACAGTTTACATAACTGCATAACCGATCAAAAATTACATTGTTAACGACATTAAACGTGAATAACTATGAACTCTACGCCTATACAATAAAAATGAATTTGCAATGTCAATGTGCAAATTACTACAGCGATAGAAAGTGAGAAGAGAACAGATGGTACTATAATCAAGATAGCGATTATAGTAACATACAAGATACAAGGTGTATCATAGAGTAGGTAGGTCTTTAATAAATCAACAGAGACGACAAACTACTACACTAACACTTCACCACATATTTTTTTATTATTGAACTATATTATAATTATTATATATACAGGGTGTCCCACGGATATGCCACATGGAGGGAAAGTACCTTGAATATTGTAGATGGAACATTTTACTGAAAGAAGACATTATTTTAATTTAAAAAACAATTTAAACTGCATTCATAGATATTTAAATAATTACATGGTTGAACCGGGAATCGAACTCGTTTTACGAGAAAAATAATCAACCTGTAGCTTTATCATACCGATCGAAAGGCTTCATCATAAGGATTATTTTTTGCTAAATAACATAGTGTCAGAAATAAAAGTAAGATCATGAATTTTAACATTTATACCCTGATATTAACCTGTATAGTAGAGAAGCGAGATTTCAATACGATAATTTCAAGTCTAAAAGTACTGAGAGTCAAAAGCCGCAGCTTATAGACTTGCAAGACCAGGGTCGTTGTCGGTGCTATGCCAATTCTGAAGTAATTTAAAAAAAAACTTGATGCAGCCCATGTTGTCCGCAACTAAGTACGAAAACCTTAGATAGCTCTTCCCACGGCTAGTAAAAATATGGAATAAATGGTCTCGATATAAGAGTCTTTCGAGAAACCCAGGGTTCTATGATTACTCACGGTGCTGGGAGGAGTGGTGGTAAAATCTCTTACGAGCATTAAAATCTTGATGCCGATATCCCTGACCCACAAGCCTTCAACGTCTTGTGATTATCTGCATGTCTCATCTTTGCCACTTACCTGACAGTACCTCATCTATGTCCGCGGTCAAGATCACAACGGCACAGGCTTCGTAACTTTCGAACGTTTGTTTGTATTGAAAGTGAAATGACACTTGTTCTATTCAAACTAAATTCATACCTATAGCCAGAGGGAAGAGGCGCGGTACGATGCGGATGTTAGCTTTTTATTATAACAAGCTTTTATTTAACTTCACCTGTTAGTTAGTCATCATCATCATCATCATCAGCCAGTAAAAAGTCCACTGCTGGACATAGGTCTCCCCTCTTGAATGCCACGACGAACAGTCTTGGACCGCTTCAATCCACTGACTCCCTAAGACCTTTATAATGTATTAAGTCTATCATCATCATCATCATCATCATCATCATCATCATCAGCCAGTAAAAATTCCACTGCTGGGCATAGGCCTCTCCCCTTGAATGCCACGACGAACATTCTTGAACCGCTTCAATCCACTGACTTCCTAAGATCTTTATGATGTCTTTAGTCCATCATCATCATCATCAGCCAGCAAAAAGTCCACTGCTGGACATAGGCCTCCCCTCTGGAATGCCACGACGAACAGTCTTGAACCGCTTCAATCCACTAACTTCCTAAGACCTTTATAATGTCTTTAGTCCATCATCATCATCATCATCATCATGGACATATATGAGCTGGACATAGGCCTCTCTCCTTGAGTGCCACGACCAATAGTCTTGAGCTGCTTCCATCCACTGACTTCCTGAGACCTTTTTAAGGTCTTAAGATCATCGAGGAAGGCCCCCTTTCCTCAACTGCGTCGTCTGGTTCGTGGTTGTCACTCGAGAACCTTTATTCCCCAATGAACTATTTTTAATTTCTTCTTTGTTAGGTATATTTTACACTAACCTCTTCGTCCTCGTGGAATTTTTATCTATACAGACAACACCCCGCTACACCACCTTAAAAGTTAAACTTTCGAAATTCCTTTCTTAGTGCATCTCTAGACTAGACCATAAAAGGAATATTCTACTCTCCAACAGGCTAAAGATAACGATGATAAGAAAAAAAAACTACCATTTATCTAACCATTTCAAATCTTTCCTTGTTCACAAAAGAAATAAAAATCACGAGTCACTGCTAAAAACGTTAGGTACAATCTCTGAGTATTGTTTTTATTTTCCTAGAAATGATTAGTGGCGGCCTCTCTGATTGTTTCCCGACCTTTCTACAGATGGGGGTCAGTGTCACCGAGATCAACACTGTTCCTCATCAATTCTCATTATACCTTTACCTAGTGCGTTATTTCTTGAAGACAGGCCGGCTTTTTTTGGAGCTCTTAGCTTTTAGATTTATTACTTAAATATTATCCTTTATCATGACAACCCATGTTCAGTTTTTTCAAAGTTCTGCTTAATTGTAGTACAAATCTTAAATTTTTTATTTTTTTATCAATTTACAACAATTACAGTAAAAATCATTTTGAAATACCTAAGGATTACCTTAAGGGGTTTAGGAGGAAATATTTATAGAAATATGTTAAAAAAAAACAGATTTGTATTCGATGTTTTTTTTTGAAGTATTTTCACGTTTTTCATTTTTAAAAATACGAATCCAAATTTCATTTGTCCAAATGGCACCACGATCACTAAATGTGGGCCTCTGGGAGCCTAGTCTACAAATTCAACAAGACACTACACCAGCGTATGGTGTACGTACAATAATGTTCTTAAGGAGCTTTTTTCGATTTGTCCATACATAAATTAGTGTGTACACGCCCGTGTAGTCGCTTGTTAGATTTTCAGACTAGACCCTCATGCTGCCACTTCACTTGGTGTATATTCGCAAATGTTTTGCGTTATTTTTCCAAGGTGAAATCATCCATGAGTCTATCGGTAGGTACATAATGTTGTTTTCCTTGGCAATGTAACGCAAACATTTGCGAATATACACCAAGTGAAGTGCCAGCATCAGAGGCCCAATTCTCTAACTAAAAAAAGAATTAAAATAGAGTTCGGATGATGTTTCAATCTTGTATCGATGCCTTAAATGTCAGAAATGGTATTCTCTAACTTTAAAATACAACACTGTAATGTGATTATATCGAAATGTGACCGAAACTTGAACGATTCAAAGTTTTTTCGATAATTTTAGCTTAAGTAGATGGAGTCTCTCTTTATTCTTTCCAATTATATATAACCATCCTACTCTAATGGTAGTCACCGTGAATTGGAAGTAGACTAAATTGTTATTTATGAGGGATCAGAATACCAACTTTCTGTCAATTCACAATAAAATTCAGTCTCGATTCAGAGATTCTTCGATATCTTTCAGTGTAGTTTTAAAATAATTTAGAGAATTGGGCATCTGATGATACACACAGCATGATACGGTTCTTACACCCGGTACAGACGGCAAAAAAGCGTCTCCCTGCGCAGCGGGTCATAATTAAGCTATTTTAGGAGTAGGTACGACATAGACAAGAATAATTTATTTATAAGGCTTTTATAAGTGCAGAAATAAACATTGTAATTATTGCATCAGGTGTTTTTTACCGCCATTCAATAAAAAATAACCTCTAGTGTACTGAGTGTGAATTATGTATATTTTCCTTACCTCTCATTGTATGCAGATTTTTACGAAACTTTAACAGTTTCGTAAAATTTTCGCCAGCTAGGTCTCATCTCTGGGAAAACGCATTTTACCAGTTTTCCAAGCAAAACTCGGACACCCAGGTACTCTAATACTGTAAAACGAGCAATATTTGTAATATATAATAATGTTTTAAGATCTAGAAACGAGTCTAACGATTTTGATGAAATTTTATAGATTTTTTAGGGCCCAAAAAACGATCTAGCTAGGTCTCGTCTCTGGAAAAACGCGTTTTTGCAAGTTTTCCGAGCAAAACTCGGTCACCCAGGTACTTAGAAATAACGCGTATGTGGATAGTAACTACTAAGGCAACAGTAAAAAACTCAAACTCAGCACGAGTTGGACGACAGGCCACCCACACACAAAAGGTCTATGGAGGCCTTTTTGGGCTGCCAACATACGATGAAAGTAACTGAAATTTTACCGCAGTGAACGTGCCGCTATTATGTTAGAAATTTAAAAATTACCTATGAATCGATGTGTAAATTTAGTGAGGCAGCGCATTAACTATTTATTAGGAATAAGCCTTCTGTAAAACACCCTTCTGTATAATTTACCGTCAAATGATTGAAAATTCTGCTGAAGAAATCAATCTTAAGCTAATGAAATAAACGGACCCATTTATTTCATTAGCTAAAATTCAAAAATAAAAACATCGTAAAATTAATTTGCTGAATAGTAAAGAGTAAAAAGTAATTAAATAGTCACACAATTAAAAAACAGAAAAAAAATATATTGAAAATTTCTGTAACCTTGTCCATTACAACACAGGTAGGTAAAATACAAGTTACAAACGCAATGGCTGACGTAAGTTTAATCGATTAAAGCCTGTAATACGTGGATATCCTGTTCCTGTAACAGGAACAGTAACTTTGATGTAATACTTAAATTAATAATTCATTCCATTAAGTTATGAATCTGCATTTTGTTCTGCTACTTGGCAAGCAAACAAGCATTCGGCCCACTTGATGGAAAGCAGTTACCGTAGCCTATGGACGCCTGCAACACCAGAGGCATCACACGCGCGTTGCCGACCCTGAGACATAAAGATGAAAAGTATCATATGGCTGTAATTTCACCGGCACAAGCATTACTGCTTGGCAGAAATAGGTACGGTGGTTACTTCTCGGACGAACTCTTTCACAAGAAGTTCTACTAATAACAAAATTATTATTTATTTCAATCAAAGTTGTGAAATTACAAGCAAATGAGACTTTTCTTCTATAAGTCTCAGGGGCAATACAATGTCACGTAGGGCGCGTCCTAGGTGGACGTGACCTAAGAGGTATTGCATTTGTTGCTGGGGTTACCTTAACATCAGGTGCGCACTTTGCAAGTTCAATCATAATTATAATATTTAAAAAAAACCTCTGATGAATTCCCCTTATACATAAAATAACACCGAACAGTCACATACATAGTTTTGATCCCACACTAAGATTCCCTGTGTCGATGGTATCAGAAACTACGAGTACCATGGTATCATAACACCCAGACCTGGAACAAATATTTGCAGATCATACAAACATTTGTCCCGCAGCGGTTACAGTTACAGGTTACAGTGATAAACATACGTTATTAATTATCATAATAACTAAAGTAATTATACAAAAGCGCCTGAAGGTAAAAATAATGAAATTAAAGTCCATTTCGGGTTGGTTTTATTTCAAGAAACGCAATTAAAAGAATTTTTAATAAGTTATTTGATTAAATCATTGATGAAAATAATGAGATAATTATTAACTACATTCTTTACCTCCAGGAGGTCTTTCATGATGGTATAAACCGGATGGCGACGCAGTGTAGAAAGGTCTCTCTCTCGCCATTTTAAAGGTAGCAGGAATTTGGTGAATGGACGCAAAACAAGACCGTCCGTCGTGGCTTCTATACACATAATCATACCACCCAACAGTCACATACGTAGTCTTGATCCCATACTAGGATTCCCTGTGTCGTTGGTATCAAGAACTACAAGTACCATGGTACCATAACACCCAGACCCGGAACAAATATTTGCAGACCATACAAACATTTGCCCCGCAGCGGGAATCGAACTCGCAACCTCTTACATCTCAGCCAGCACTCGCCCGCCTCGCCACAGAGGTCGTCATCCAGACAGACATACGGACTAAGTGGTGGATTTATACTAGGGGCAGTCGGATCTAGTGCCCAGGGCGGCAAATTTTCTAGGGCGGCAAAATTTGGAAAGTAAGAAAAAAAATTCTATACAATATATAATTAACTAATTCTTTTAAATAAACATTTTATCTTTCAAGAAATATAATTCAAGTATTATGTATCACATTAAAATTTTGTATATTATTTAATATAAATAAAACATAATGTATAATAAATGCTATATAATACATAATAAATTTCCTGCAATCAATTAGTTATTCTAATTCTTAAAAAATAAGATACCAAAACTATTAAAATAAAATTTAAGTCATAGGGCGGCATTTTTGTGCCCCAGGGCGGCACAATTTTAAATCCGGCCCTGAGTAGGGTAATAGAGTCCGTTTACCCATTTTGGTACGGTACGCTAAAAACGACGATTAGTGATTACAACATAAGGGTGAAAGGCTTTGCCGCGTATGTGCCTGTAGTGGAACGGAGAAGGGGAATCAGGTTATACAATTCCTGAGTGCGCTCTCTGAAATGTATGCGGCCGAATATGAAAATGTAAGCAGCATTCGGTGCCCCAAGCTATGCGTGTCTCTTGAACCAGTGCTAAAACGTAAAGCCAACAAAATGTTATCTGTGAACTTCGAAACCATTATTAGGAGGAGGTGATAATAATGGTTAGGTTTGACAACCTCTGTGGCGCGGAGGGTGAATGTTTGCCTGCGACGCAGGAGGTTGCGGGTTCGATTCCCGCCTCGGAACAAATAATTGTACGATCTGCAGATATTTGTTCAGGGCATTTTCTATGTATCGTAAAAAATATCTATCTATGTAATGTATTGTTTTATGTATATCAGTTATCTAGTACCCATAACACAAGCTCTGCTTAGCTTGGGGCTAGATAATGTTGTGTGAAATGTCCAGCATTTATTTATTATTTATTTATTTACCGATAGGGTCCTTACGCTCTTTTGTACGCGAGCAAAATTTGTTTCTATTTTGGCTATTATTTCATTAATTTCCATGAAAAATTGTACAAATGATCAGTACACTAATCTTACACACGTGGTGCGTCAGTTTTTTTTAAATAAGTTTTTTTTTATTTGGTAACTATAATTACAATTTTATAAAAACTAACGCACCACAGGTCTAGATATTAGTGTACTAATCATGTAAACAAAGTATCATGGAGGTTAAAGCAATAATAGCCAAATTAGAAACAAATTTCGTTGGCGTGCATAAGCGCCGTTTTGCTAGCTACCAAATGACCTCCTCTTAACGTTTCATGCGCAAATGAATCCGGCCCTTACCATCTTCCGATCATTAACATCAATTAGCAATCAAAACTTGTCACTAGTCAATCAGTATTAAATCAATCAGCCCATACTTTCGCACTTGACCATCGCAATGAACTTGCTTGCGTAACAGTGAAAGTTTAATCTCAATGTACGCAGCCGTTGTAGGTCGCGTTTACGTCACAGTAACTTGTTGTACAGCTTGAAAGCAAGGTGAGCCAGCAGAGCCATTCATTTCTTACGCTTTCTTTGAAGATTTCAATATTCCATTCATAAAAACAGAACTAAATAATAATAATAATAATAATGCTGGACATTTCCCACAACATTATCTAGCCCCAAGCTAAGCAGAGCTTGTATTATGGAATGGGTACTAGATAACTGATATACTTAATACAATACATTACATAGATAGATATTTTATATTATACATAGAAAATGCCCAGAACACCCTGAACAAATATCTGAAGATCGTACAAATATTTGTTCCGAGGAACAAATTTTAATCATTCCAGCCATCAAACAAATGGCTGAAAATAATACCAAAATTCAGTAATTTTACAATCATCACCAGCCCTGCTTACGTCCACTGCTGGACGAGGTCTTCCCCTTTAAATACAGTGGGGGGATTTGCCATAAGCACCACGCTTGGCAGGCGAATTGGTGATGGCAGTTGGTGATAAGTACTCAGACAGATGCAGTGCTGCTGCCCAAACATACGGCCCACCTGATGGAAAGTAGTTACCATAGCCTATGAACGCCTGCAACACTAGAGGCATAACACAGGCGCGCTGCCGACCCTGAGACATAAAGATGAAAAGTCTCATGTGCCTGTAATTTCACGACGCGTACCCTTCAAACCGAAATACAGCAATGTTAGCACTACTGCTTGGCGGCAGAAATAGATACTGTGGTAGTACTTCCCCGGACGAACTCTTTCACAAGAAGTTCTACTACTAAAAAAATATATTTGCTTATGGTCATGCCACAACAACACATAATCTGTGAAAATTTGACTGGCTACCACTTACGGCTGCAGAGATTTGTGACAGAAGCAGACAGACGGCGAAGGCTTAGTACCACCCAAAGCATCCTTTGGGTACGGAAGCTTAAAAAGCAGGCTAAGTTATTTTGACACATTTCACGTCCTTTTTAACCGACTTCCCAATAAAGGAGGAGTTTCTCAATTCGGTTGTATTTTTTTTTTATATTTGTTACTGCATATCTCCGGCGTTTATGAACCGATTTGGAAAATTATTTTTTTATTTGAATAGATATACTTCCAGATTGGTCCCATTTTTTTCAGAATCCAGTTCTGATGATGGGATCCATGAGGAATTGAGGAGTCTCAAATATTGTAGGCATACATATGGCGATTATGATATTTTCAGCAACAAACCAAGCATTTGCATTCAAAAAGTATCATAATCCTTTCACCACTATGGTTCTTTCATCATTTTTTTTTCATCCAAATATTTAGTCGAATACTATGGCGGAAGTCGGTTTTGTAAATGAAAAGTTATTCCTATAATTTTGTTTTGTACGACTTAAAACAGAAATCTTGGAATTTGGAAATCTTAACTTGCACTGATAAGCGAAACCCATAGATGTAAATATGGATGGTCACATCCTTCCTGTGACCATGAAAAATAACCACAGTATGAACTAAAGTTAACCGTATTTTAAGATATTTTTAGTGTTTCTCAAAACCTAAGCCGGGTCTGCTGCACCATGTTTTGGTATTGTAAAACGATAACAATGGTTTGCTAACATGTTTTGTTAGAAAATTTGGCGCAGCAGTTTTGCATTTGAATTATAATGATGGTATTTTTATATATTTAATTTTTTTATGGCTATTATTTACTTGTATTTTCTCTTCAATATAATTTCCTTAACAAGATTAGAAATAGTATGTCAAAGTAAAATAAAAAATGTAAATAAAAAACATGTAATTAAAAAACGTTAATCCGTTAATGACTGTAAGTAAAGTGCGTTAGACTAAGCATGAACAATAATTGTAATAATAACAATTATTATAAAAATAATAATAACAAAATCCACAGCTCTTAAAATTATTAAGAACTATGGATTTTGTTAAAAAAACAATTTTAAAGTAGAGGGTGAAATAAACTGATTACATAGATAGAAGATAGATATCAAATATTACTTATCTTATTTATTTTAGTTTTTAATTGTGTCTACTAAGAAGACACTAAGACTACTAGAGCCATACAATTTCAATGTCAGCCAAGGATACTGTAATTATGTTACTTCTATTTTGTTTCAGATGCTACATCTTTGCTGGGTGTACTACTTCTCGAAGCTCTCTGAGTTCGC
Organism: Epirrita christyi; assembly: GCA_951392215.1. Lineage (NCBI taxonomy): Eukaryota > Metazoa > Arthropoda > Insecta > Lepidoptera > Geometridae > Epirrita > Epirrita christyi. The sequence goes on along the minus strand of OX595839.1, from coordinate 2,866,983 downwards.
AGACACGATATTCTTCGTGCTAAGGAAGAAGAAGAGTCAGATCACGTGGCTTCATCTCTACCACCACTCGCTGACGCCTTTCGAGGCGTGGCTGCTCGTTAAGTTCATTGCTGGTACGTTTTTGTACAACACAGATGACGTAGGTCTCATGACCAAAGTCTATAATGCTATAGGTAAAGCCAGTGATGAAATACAGGATTGAGGCGTCTCTAGTCAGTCTAGAGTGGACACCACGATCACAAACCAAACTACGACCCCCGATACTCACCAGCATCAGCCTTTTGCAGTTCACTGCTGGACGCAGATCTCTTCAAGGCTGCAGATTGTTATCCCCATCCAACTGGAGGGCATCAGAGAAAACGATTACGTTTGATATCATCAGCTGGCAGGCTCTATATAAAGCCATGAAAATAAAGCCGCCTCTATCCACCCTCTTTCTACGATCTTTGTTATTAGTTGGTCCAACGTATGGGTAACCAAAAATTAGAAGCCTTCCTTTTAGCACACTGGCTCTATTACCATTGGTCACCTTTTAATGGAAACATACCTCAAGCTGTTCACTAAACATGGCAACTATGTTAACCAAGAAAAAACAAGTGACAAAAAGAATAGCGAGAAGACCATTGTACACTTCGCAGATATCATCAGTCTTTATTGCTAAAACTCCACGTAATGTTCAAAATAGGCCGACAGTTTTTTTTCACATGTCATTTCGTGTAGATACATTTTTGTTGTTTCATTTGCTTAAACCCTTCTCGAAACTAAAACCTAGCTATGCCCGTGACTTGGCTTGATTTGATGATTCTCTTTAGTACTAGTTTGACGAGAGTAGAGTGATGGTAAATCTGAGGGCATTATTTCTGATTTCTAGGTGGCCACGGCACATTCTCCAACATCGTCAATAACCTGGTCCACGTGATCATGTACGCGTACTACATGGGCGCGGCCATGGGACCCCAGTACCACAAGTACCTCTGGTGGAAGAAGCATCTTACAACTCTTCAGCTGGTGAGTACAAACCAATAAAGTAAATCTTATAGACTTTCTACTCTACAGGACTTCCCAAACCCATATTTTGGGACAAACATTGTAATACCCCAAAATGGACTAATTCTACTACTTCTTTTGTACGGTATCGGATCTGCAAATATTATTTGTTCAGGGTCAGCGTGTTGTGGGACCATAATATATTATATTTATGATATCACTAGCGGGCCGCGCGCGACTTCGTTCGCGTGGTCCCGGTGTTCCCGGCAGTTATTCTAATTTTTCTAACCTTTTAAACCTTCCCTAGACCTCCACAAACATTTCAAGGCCAAGATAAGATAAATCCGTTCAGCCGTTCTCGAGTTATAGCGTTTTGTTTTTTTTAAATGGGACAGTATGTGGATATCCGAATCCATAAGAGGTACGGGAAAACTGTATTTGGAACCATTTGCTGATTTTGTATGAAAATGATTTTGGCATAGTTATTTTTTTGGTCAAGCGTGAGTTCTCCATAAAAATGAGTAGCTTTGATCAAAAATTTTTTTTATGCGTATCGTCTCAATTTCATGTAAGGATTGTTTCATTGTATAGGAAGAAAAAAATTTGAGCAGCAGAAGTTAGTCAAATTTAATATAATGTTTTCTCATACAAATTGTAAGTAATCTGGTACCTACGTTAATAAAACTATCGCAATAAATTTTCAAAATGGCCTCCCTCTTGCTGTTTCCAGGTACGGGTACGTTTCAGAATACCTCTTGTGGCCTAAGACAAAGATTTTCTTATTAAATATTCACTAACTTCTACAGCTCTGATTTTTCTCATTTCACGAGACCATCAGAGCAGTAGAACAACATTCACCACACATCTTTGTCTAATGCCACTAGAGATGTTCTGAAACGTGCCCGTACCTGGAAACAGCAAGAGGGAGGCCATTTTGAAAATTTATTGTGATAGTTTTATTAACGTAGGTACCAGATTACTTACAATTTGTATGAGAAAACATTTTATTAAATTTGACTAACTTCTGCTGCTCAGATTTTTTTCTTCCGATACAATGAAACAATCCTTACATGAAACTGAGTCGATACGCATAAAAAATTTTTTTGATCAAATCTACTCATTTTATGGAGAACTCACGCTTGACCAAAAAAATAACTATGCCAAAATCATTTTCATACAAAATCAGCAAATGGGTCGAAAGACAGTTTTCCCGTATCTCTTATGGATTCGGATATCACCATACTGTCCCAAAAAAAACACCCTGTATAGTAGACTAGCGGCCCGCGCGCGACTTCGTTCGCGTGGTCCCGGTGTTCCCGGCAATTATTCGAATTTTTCTCACCTTTTAAACCTTCCCTAGACCTCCACGAACATTTCAAGACCAAGATAAGATAAATCCGTTCAGCCGTTCTCGAGTTATAGCGTCAGGAAGGAAAACCCGACTTATTTTTATATAGTAGATTATGTGACAGTCGATTCGAAGTTTCATGAATCGTGTGTGTAAATAGGTAATTGAATTAGATTTTGAGCTGTTGAGAATGTTAATACATTTAACCCTAATGTTTAACTTAATGATTGTAATTGAATTAATTAATATGAATATGATTATCAAGATATGATACACAACACAATTAAAAACACAACCAACAAATAAACAACCCAACTTTTCTACATCATCATCTTAATCGTTATTAGAAGAAGTCGTACCCATATAATGGGTACAATTCATGAATAACTCATCTCACTAATATTATAAATGCGAAAGTTAGTTTGGATGGATGTTTGTTACTCATTCACGCAAAAACTACTGAACGGATTTTGATGAAAGTTAACAATAATATTGCTTATACATCAGAATAGACTACAATTTATTTAATACTTATTGACTGGACCACCGGGACCACACAGATGAAGTCGCAAACGAGCCGAATAGTACACAACGAATCCTACTTCAAAAGAATTAATTAAAAAACACAGATTCAAATCTAGTACTTACCTGGTGCAAGAGGAGTGCAAGTTTAACACGGTCTACTTATTTCTTACTAAACAATTACAGACATACAAACGGTCCTCTCGCGGCTGCTCAATGTCAAATCATTGCGTTAGAATACGGACTAGATAATTTTCATTAGTTACATAAAGTCTAGTGAAAGAACTTGATGTAAATACTTCTTACCTACTAGATATTGAGATTTTACTAAAGTAACTTTCGTGAATTATATCATTCATTTTGTAAAAACGGGAAATTTTCACGTACCGATATGTTGGTGGAAGCACCAACAGGTTTCGACCCTAATCGAGGGTCTTCTTTAGATATTGAGATATTGTCGGTGGATGGAGGCGGGTCAAGACCGTTCGTCGTGGCATTCTAAGGTCTATGTCCAACAGTGGACTTCTACAGGCTGATTATGATGATGATGATGAGATATTGGTACACTGAACTACATAAATATGTAGTTGCAAACTTAAATAGTCCTATCCCCACACTAGGATTCCCTGTCTTGGTATCAGGAACTACGAGTACCATGGTTCGACAAAACACAGACCCGGAACAAATATTTGCAGGTCATGCAAAATCTTCCGCGGTGCGAATCGAACCATACATAACCATACAAACAGTCACATACACGACGACCTCCGTGGCGTGGCGGGCGAGTAGCCAGTTGAGACGTAAGAGGTGCGGGTTCGATTCCCGCTGCGGGACAAATATTTGCAGATCAAGCAAAATTCTTCCACGGTGCGGGAATTGAACTCGCATACATACATAGTCACATACATACATAGTCAAAACTTACATAAATACATAGTCCTGATCTCACACTAAGATTCCCTGTGTCGTGGGTATTAGGAACTACGAGTATCACACAAACAAGGACGTGAGCAGTTTATGTATGTACGTATGTTAATCCAGATCATAATCTATCTGTCTTATCATAAAACAATTAACTTTTCATTTAAAAAACCGACTTCCGCCATTTCATTCGACAAAATATTTGGATGAAAAAAAAATGATGAAAGAACCATAGTGGTGAAAGGATTATTATTCTTTTTGAATGCAAATGCTTGGTGTGTTGCTGAAAATAGTAAAATCGCCATATGTATGCCTACAATATTTGAGGAGTTCCCTCAATTCCTCATATATAAAAAGAATTTTCCAAATCGGTTCATAAACACCGTAGATATGCGGTAAAAAACATAAAAAAAAAAAAAAAAAAATACAACCGAATTGAGAACCTCCTCCTTTTTTGGGAAGTCGGTTAAAAATAGTTTCAACCGTTGCGACGCAATTTGGTAACAAACATCCAAATATTTACGAACGGTCTAGAGCCGCCTTCATCCAACGAATTCCCGCAACCATCACTTTAGGTATTAGGTTTCTGATTTTAGTTTTTGGATATGGAATGTCCAAAAAAGTATCGCTTTCATACGAAAGTGAAATTACATTACAATGCATACAAAGATATTCTTTTATAGCCAGTCACTATGACACACGTTTAATGAAGTTCTCCGTAACTAGCATAATAACGTACAGTGCATGGTGAGAATAGTTGACTCACTCTATGCGGTAGCACCATAAAAGTCAAAGACAAAGTTAAATAGTAGATTATGCACTAACTTTCTGCGAGACAGTAAAAAGCCAGGGCTTGTTTTGATTTTTGTGGTAGTAGATTATCAATAATCTCTAAAACGTCTGTTTTCATAAACTTTGGAGTAGAATCACTATCGTTTGTAATTTTTTATCAACATTAATATTGCAATAAAATTCACTGAAAATCACAGCACCAAACACGCGCACAGCGTGTATAGCATTCTTTGTAAACGAACTTTTTTCTTTTTTTTTGAGTTCTGCTTATGGTGGCCAGTTCGATTTTCTAACAAACCTCTTTACAATGCCATACAGGCATTTTTTTACTAAGAGTTTTCCACGAGTCTCCACACGAATTTGACGTTCCAAATTCAAATCACTTTAATCCATAGGGAGTTTCATACAACTTTATATCCCTAGAGAGACAATGCTTTACTTTACGTTGAGGTTGCATGATTTGTAATTGGACATTGTCGAGCAGGTGGTGTGAAAAGAATTTTATTCAATGAAATTATCAGGACTATTTTGGTCTTATAAACTAATCACGTCTAGGTCTAAGAGGCCCACGGATTTCTGGATGGAGGCAATGAGCGGCCCCTAGCGTACACTTTGTGAACCTCATTTTCCATACAAAAATCCGTGTTACACTACACCATACGTCCGTGTCAATTGCTTGTTTAAACTGTGACTTCGGTCTCTGATCTGTCTAAGCCATGTCGGTCCTAATTAAGACGATACTATTAGAACCAATTTCACCATACTCTGTTAGTTAGTAAATGTCTTGTTAAATCTAACCATTGGTCAAGGTGACAGATAATCTTTGAAAACACCTGTCAAAAAGCATTGGTTAGACTTAACAGCTGTTTAATCGCCTGTTATTTGTTGGTGAAATCAAACCTTAATCTCGCTTACGACATACTATGACTGACGATGACTTACGTCACTGAGACGAGGTCGCTAATTATTGGCTGCATAACTGTTACAATGTGAGGAAAATGAAGAAAATGGTAGAAGAACCTAGATCGCTGACTAAATTTTCAGAAACAGCAGGTTGAAATGGCAATGGGCAGGTCATATAACATAACACACCCAACAGTCACATACGTAGTAATGATCCCACACTAGGTTTCCCTGTATCGTGGGTTTCAAGAACTACGAATACCACCCGAAACAAATAAATATATTGATATAGCTCGCAGATCTGATGATTAGATGCCACTATCAACATGTCACGTCGTAGTGTATCGGAACATAGAATTTACATAACCGGTTTCAATTTAAAGCTATCGAAGATTCCACTTCAATAGTATTACGAATCAATGAAAGAGTGCAACTCAAATTAGCCTTGATTTGTAAGAAAATACCCAATTTGGATAGGTCTAATGCTTTAGAACGAGAGTGTTGTTCTAGAATGTGCCGGTTTCTTCGCAATCTTTCCAATCTCAGCAAGCAAGTCTCGGGCAGGTGCCATTTGAATTGATTGATCTAGCCAACTATTTAATTGGCTACTACTTAGTGAATGTTGAGGTGCCAAACGTTTCAATGAATTCTATTCAACGTTTGTTATATCTCTCGAAATTTATTTAACTGGGCAAATATGGTAATGTTATTTTCTTTTATGAGTAGAGTAACTATACAAATAAGTAATTACCACTTATAGTGCTTCAGCTATTACCTGTGCCTAGATGGATAGATTAGCACTTTATTCTTCACCAGGAATATACTCATCATCATCATCATTTTTGTTAGTAGTAGAACTTCTTGTGAAAGAGTTCGTCCGGGGAAGTACTACCACCGTACCTATTTCTGCCGCCAAGCAGTAGTGTTCGCATTGTTGTGTTTCGGTTTGAAGGGTACGGGTGCCGGTGAAATTACAGGCACATGAGACTTTTCATCTTTATGTCTCAGGGTCGGCAGCGCGTGTGTGATGCCTCCGGTGTTACAGGCGTTCATAGGCTACGGTAACTGCTTTCCATCTGGTGGGCCGTAAGCTTGTCTGCTTGCCAAGCAGCATAAAAAAAAGACATCATCACCAAACTGTTTAAGTCCACTACTGGACAAGGCCTCCCTCATTAAATAAAATTGGGGGTTTTTCCATAATCACCACGCTTTGGCAGGCGGATTAGTGACCGCTGTTTACGTAATAGGATTTATTAAAATTAGCAATATAATGGGCGCCCTTATCACTGAAAGCAATTTCTTCTAGGTAACCTAAGCTATATGGTTGGACAATTGTAATGATTATTTTATTTAAAAAAATAAACTGTCAAGTAATTTTGAAATATTGTACCTATTGCACTAAATTAAATGATTTTACATTGTAGTATGTATTTTATGCCGAGATATGTGTCTGGCCTGAGAATAGACCCTTCCATTCCCTGATATAGTATATCAAAGTCAAAGTCAAAATCAAAAAGAACTTTATTCATTGAAATCACAAGGATCATTTTGAATCGTCTTATATAAAATTAAATTACTCCTGTTCCTGTTCCATATATTACACCAGGGGATGGGCAGCAGCATCCACCTGAGTACTAAGCACCAATACTGCGATCACCGATCCGTCTGCTAAGCGTGATGATTTTGGCAAATCTCCCTGCATTCGATGAGGAGAGGCCTCACCCAGCAGTGGATACCGACCAGTTGATGAAGATATAAATCCGAAATCAAGACAAGTTATTGATTAATTCTTCGAATGGGCCCGGCACATGCTTTACAAAGTGTAGTAACTAACTAAATACAATTATTATTCAATTGAAACTTTCGTGGGTGGGAATCATTTTTTAACCGACTTCACAAAAAAGGAGGTTCTCAATTCGGTTGTATTTTTTTTTTATGTTTGTTACCTCGTATCTCCGTCGTTTATGAACCGATTTGGAAAATTCTTTTTTTATTTGAATAGATATACTTCCAGATTGATCCCATATTTTTCAGAATTCAGTTCTAATGATGGAATCCATGAGGAATTGAGGGTACTCCTCAAATATTGTAGGCATACATATAGCGATTTTGATATTTTCAGCAACAAATCAAGCATTCAGAAAGTATCATAACCCTTTCACCACTATGGTTTTTTATAAAAAAAAAATTCATCCAGATATTTAGTCGAATACAATGGCGGAAGTCGGTTTTTTAAATGAAAAGTTATAAATTGAAAAAACGGCTAATTACCACTGTTTTTCGTCACTTTGACACTGCTGTCAGCTGTCACTTTTTTGCTCATGATGAAGAGGCTTCTGAACTCAGTCTCGAAACGTCAGCAAAAGTGACGAAAAACAGTGGTAATTAGCCGTTTTTTTTATTTAAAATTATTATTAATTTAAATCAAAAAACATTAACGTGTTTAAAGTATTTCACATCAGTATAAAGCCGCTGCACAATGTTTGGAAATACTTCCGTAGAAAGACCGACAAAAATTATTTCGCAGAATCTAACATTTAAGGACAGTGAGTACCGCGCCTAGAATTCCTACAGACGGGATCTCTTGCGCAAGTTGTAAGGCTTCATATACACGAGCGGCATGATGTCAACGGCATAGGCTACTGCACCCGTCGGTAACAGCCGTCGACGCGTCAGCGGCAACCGTTGACAGCTGCTGCAACAACTGCAAGCGTCGCTATATGTCGACGGCTGCCGCCGACGCGTCAACGGCTGCTACCGACGGGTGCGGTTGCCTTTGCCGTTAACATCATGCCGCTCGTGTAAATAAACGCTTAGGATATACGATACTTGGTTGAATTACACTGCAAGCCAAATAAATATGGCTAGTTATACTAATCATTCAAACATAGTAATAATAATACAAATTATGTATAAAATTACTCTTTAGTTCGACTGGGTTATCTGACAGACTTGTTCCGAGTGCTTCTTAACTCAACCCATTGAAGGTCAATCCATTTAGGTATTTATATCGACTCAACCCATCTCTACTATATAAAAATAAGTCAGGTTTTCCTTCCTGACGCTATAACTCGAGAACGGCTGAACGGATTTATCTTATCTTGGTCTTGAAATGTTCGTGGAGGTCTAGGGAAGGTTTAAAAGGTGAGAAAAATTCGAATAACTGCCGGGAACACTGGGACCACGCGAACGAAGTCGCGCGCGGGCCGCTAGTTTTTATTAAATTTCTACGCATATTAAATATAGTTCATTTATTAAACTTATTTTAAGGAGATCTTAAAGACTTATCATCATCATAATCAGCCGTCAGACGTCCACTGCTGGACGAGGTCGCCCCCATAGAATCTATGGGGAATTTGCCATAATAACCCGCTTGGTAGACGGATTGGTGACCGCAGTATATTGGTGTTGAGTGCTCAGGCGGATGTTGTTGCCCATCCCCTTGTGTAATCCGTTTCTCGGCTTTGATGACATCTACGGGAGGAGACGGAGGGGTGTATTCTTAGACATACCACATCATCTTAAATATAGACCTTTCTCTTAGAATGTCACGACGCACGGTCTTAAGCCACCTCCACCAACCGACTTCCTACGATGTCTAAAATGTAGAAAACCTTTATTCACCATCGGTTGTCAGTTCTGCGAGCTAATGTTAATGTTAAAGAACTCCCTTTTCCGCATTCGAACTCTATGGATGGTCCATTATGCGTGAAGTTCTGCGAGCTATATGACCTGTCTATTGCCACTTCAACTTGCGAATTCTGAGAGCTATGTCGGTGATATTGGTTTCTTCTCTACGAATTTCACGATACGGCTTTGCAACAGGCGTAAATTGTGCAATTTCAAACCTAAATATACGACAATAAAAATAGGTAAAATCGAAAGATGCCAACCCGCGGATTCAAGCGAGTTTCAGATCCGCGAGATGACAAAGTCAAAGTCAAAAAGAACTTTATTCATTGAAATCACAAGGATCATTTTGAATCGTCTTATATAAAATTAAATTACTCCTGTTCCAACGCGACCAAGCCTAGAAGAATCAGGCAACAATGACGAATGACTAATCGCGAGATAGAGAATATTTATTATACTTAGTCCTTTGTTTAACAGTTTTTATGATTATGAATGATACACGAAAGTTTTTATAGTATATGAGTTTGACAATATAGTGATTTCAAACTCAAACAACTTGTTCGGGCAAAATCACTTCGGGCCGAAAAGCACACGCGCTGGTGCAGCATTCAGATTGCGACACTATATACAGAACGCTGTATCCTTTCTCCTAATGCAACACGTATCAATTTACACCAGAACTGGCTAGTCTATACACTACCTTGATCTTTGTACCTACGTTTCGAAACTCTTAGAATTAGCTGACGATGATTTTAGTTATAAGAATGTCTTCGCAATGATGCAATTTACGGAGACGGAGAGGGTCTCTTAAACCGGATACACCAAGGCTTAGTTTTCTTATTAGGTTTTTCATTTTCACGTTTTCCATACCATTAAGTTTTTTCCGGCACTTTAAACTATTTTACCATGAAACCCTTAAGTCCGGGTTTTTCAATCGAGCTCTTATTCGATTTGCGAGTCGCGAGCATCCAACGTGACTTACGTAGTAACTATTAATCACTCTATGCTGTTTCTATCAACCGCACGGCACTCGATTATTAGTGGTTACTGTGTAAGTCACAATAAACGCTCACAACTCGCAAATCGATAGCTGCAAGGCAAAACTCGTAATAGCGCTCTGAGGCCTTACCATGATTCAAAAACTATTCAGTACAAAATATCAGATCCGTGATGATCGCAGCTATATTTAAAGGCACAGTAGCAGAAGGTCTATAGACTTCTGCGATTATTAAAATGATGACGGATGTCGACGACGAACCGATATTTTGTACTGAATAGTTTTAAAACTGAATCGCTATAAGAGCTCATGGTCAGGCCTCCGGTAATGTCCGGCCATGCGAAAAATCAGAGCGCTGAGCCACAGAAGAATAAGTACGCAGCGAGTAGATACGGAACTCCTCAGTAATTTTTAGTAAGATCGTGTTTATATTCATTTTTCAGATCACTGGTTTTACATGTTGTCATAGCTGTTTTAAGTTTTAATTTTTGTTTGTAGTTTTTTATGCCATATTTACTTCTTTTTCCTTTTTTATTTGTAGATTTTTATGCCATATTTATTTCTTTTTCCTTTTTTTTTCCATTTTTATAAGTCTCGCAATAAGCAAGTAATCTTAGATGCAATATGCGGAGACATTTTAATGGTCTATAGTTTAATTTTTAGTTTAGTTATTAGATTTTAAGTACTGTTTGTTTTCCAATGAAAATAAAAATAAAATAAATAAAAAAAATTAAAAGCCTATGTTCATCATCATCACAATCAGTAGCCTGTAGAAGTCCCATGCTGGATATAGGCCTCGAGGAACGGTCTTGAAGCATCTCCATCCATCGACTTCTTTGGACCATTATAATTTCTTTAATCCATTGAGAGTGGTACCTTCCTCTACTTCGTCGTCTGGTTTATGGTCAATATATAAAAAAAACCCATACCATATAATAATATGGTACTCAAGAACGTTTATTCCCCAACAGCCTATATTCATGTAACTCAAAACCTGTTCAACGAAACATAAAAAAAAATTACCAAACTTTTTTATTTTTTTCAGGCCCAGTTCTTTATGGTGCTGTTCCACTCCATCAGCGCATTGGTTTACGATTGCGGATATCCAAAGTAAGTTTATTTTTAGATACAAGTTAGTCCTCCGTCCCTAAGGTCTTGGGTTCGAATCCCAGATTTGCAACAATGCATATCGAAAAGAAAAATGTAAGTGAGTGTATGCGCAGTAAACTTATTCAGTAGTAAGACTTATTTCAGGCCATTTACATATGAAAGTAAATCATTTAAATAACTACATCAATTGAAACGTCTCAGTTATATAAGGAACCAGTTATTTTTAATTAGCAATGCAAATAAAAATATATTATATTTTTGCGGCTAAGACATTAACTACTCGCTTTCTTGTAATTTCATAAATTACCCTACAATGTACAGTGGCGGAACAAAACGGGCGGGTTTTTTATTGGTAGTTCAAAATAACAATACAGTCGAATGGAGAACCTCCTCCTATTTTTGAAGTTGGTTAAAAAAAGACCCTAAGGCGCAGGCCAGACAGAAGAGACGTAAGACGAGGACACATCGCGAGCAGAGCAGAGGCAAAAGCGTTACGCCTGCGCCTCGTCTTTTCTGTTTGTTTTGCGTCGCGACGCTTCTATACATTTTGTATGAAAAGAACGCGGAAGAGACATTTGTCTGCGCCCCGTCCTCGTCTAACGTCTCTTCTGTCTGGCCTGCACCTAAGGTGACGAACGTTTTCATTCTGCCACTGTACATCATTCCCATGGCATTTAGTCATAATTTATTTAATTTGCACATATTAATTTCTCTCAACGTTTTTGTAGGTATAGGTCTACCAAAAAAAAAAAAAATTATCATCTTCAGTATTAAGACTATCAATTCACAAATGATTATATCTCTTTCTCTATAAGTTGCACTTGCAAATCCTGCAACATAACAGTCACAAAAAGCGTTATTGCAAAAGCTGGTTTGTAACGCATTCAAATATGCGTTAGCAGCGCAACGAATTAGGTGCAATATAGCACCATGGCACTTTCATTAGGGCTACTTTCAATTTGTTCATTTCATTGCAAACTATCTTGTAAGTGCTGTGTTAGTCCAGTAGGTATGTTCCTGTACATCAAGTTCCATTGGATAGTATCAACAATGGTACTAAATTAATATTTCAGCATGATACCATTTTGGATCTTTGGGTTATTAGATCCTGTTTGGTGTAAAAATAAAAGATGGATTACAGTTATTGGAGTAAAAATAAAAAGTATAAAATCGGGGTAAAGTTCAACACACTGAGTAAGTTTAGTTTATAAGACGACTCAAAATGATCCTTGTGATTTCTATGATTACTAATACCTATAATACAGGCTCGGCCTAGTTTAGGTGAAAGGGATTAGCGTATGCGTATTAGTAAATATAATATGTCAGTCCGTAGCCATTATCAATGTTTACATACTTGTGTAATGTATACCTTATATTTAATGAACTTCTGATAAATAAATTAATTAGAATTAGAATGAATAAAGTTATTTTGATTTGATTTGATTAGACATGAATTTTTGAATGTGACATGAGTTAAGTGACTCGTAAGTGAAAGAAAAAGAAAGAAAGAAAATACATTTATGCGATAGACAATGGCGATAGATATATTAAGTGATAGATGGCCCGTTGTAGTTGGTTGGTGAAAATTACCATTACAGTCACTACAATAATAGGTTGCAAGGAGGGTAGTGACGAGAATGGTCGAAATAGTGAACAACAGAAACACAGATAAAATCTAGAACGAAGAGTATGGTTTTATAAATTTTTATTCAGAGAACGACCTTTAGTTACCTATATAAAGTAAGCTATTAAACTTCAGAGTTACATTTCATTTATGTAATTTAGGTTTCTAGTTTATTAGTAACATTTGTTGCTTGTGAAGATTCAAATAATTTGTACATTTTCAAATATGAAATAAATCTATCCAAGCCGAGAGAAGCATGCCGCAGATGCAAGCAGCGAGTGCCACAACAGAAGTTTTTTTAATCACCATCATCATCAACCTGTAGACGTCCATTGCTGGACATAGCTAGTGCATCCGTGCGTCGTGAGCCACCTCCATCCACCGACTTCTTGTGACGTTTATAATGTCTTAAGTCCATCGAGTGTAGGGCCTTCCTCTATCGCGTCGTTTTCTTAATAGTCTTTTGTAAATCTTAAATGTTTTATTCTGTTTATTTCAGGATCATCGCTTCTGGCCTCATCCTCCATTCAAGCATCTTCATTGTTCTCTTCACAAACTTTTACATCCAAGCTTACAAAGAGAAGAAACCTAAGCTTAAAGTAGAAGCGAATAACAACGATGTGAACACTACCAACGGCCACGCCAAGACCAAGAACGGCCACATCATAAATGAAAATGGCCACGTTAAGAATGGCCACGTCAAAATAGAGAACGGCCACGTTACTACAAACGGCCATGTTGCAACTACAAACGGCCATGTTATAACCGATAACGGCCACGTTATAACTGAAAACGGTTTCTTCACAAACGGTTATATGATAAGTGAAAACGGCTTTCTTAGCGAAAATGGCTGCTTGAAGAATGGTTTCACAAATAATCACGTACATAATGCGACAGGGAAAGAAAAAGTGCAATAGATACCTAGATTATTATTTGAGATTGGTCGAGATTAATGGGATATTACTTTAAAAATGTATAACTTACCGAACAATTGGTGTTTAAAAAAATGGAGGCTGAGTAGGAGTCTTGTTAAGATTTGTGAAATGGAAATTGGCTGATCGATTTTGGAACTATTTTGCAATTATGTATAACAGAAAATTTGTATTAAAACCACATACGCAAGTGATCATACACGAAAAAATAACAAAACCAGTTTTAATTTGTTAGCTCAGTGTTGCCAACTTTTTGTGCTATTTTTGTGTATATACTTTTTTGGAAGTATCTATCAAAATACCAGTTCAAAGCTCAATGAAAAATTAGCTCAAATACTTTAGTGAAAAGTGGTAGAAAAACTTAAGTCTGTACCTAATCGCTAGATGTTTTCTAAACTTTCTACATTTTATTTTAGATCGAGAAAAATGTCTTTACTTATTTGTACAGCCAGTGTTGTAAAGCTGACTTTCCACTACGAGCAATGCGTAGCTAAATATATTAAGATTTTGTAAATACCTTAGTTTAACATTATTCTTTACGTTTCAGTACTGTTGTTTTAACTTTTTTTTTTACTTTATAATCTACCTCATGTGGTAACTAGCCTATTTCTTCTTTGGATGTTACTTTTATCTAACAACAAAAAATTTGGTATTTGGTTTTAAAGTACTCACACGCAGGGAAAATACTAAAATGTGTAATGTCTCAAAAATTACCGACTGGGCGGGGGTCAAACCCGTGGTTCCCTCGAAGATGTGTTAGCTGCTGAGACACCACTCCTCTTGACGAAGACGGCCTGTAGTTCGCCTATACGCAGAAAGTTCAAAACACAAAACGTTCAATACGCAAAACGTTCAAAACGCAAAATGAACACTTTCGCAAAACGCTCAAAACGCAAAACGTTCAAAACGCAAAACGTCCAAAACTTAAAACACAAATTCAGCTGATAACCTAGCTCTGTATCTATCCGTGGTCACGAGTTCAATCCGTGCCCGGTCGATAATTTTTGGGATATTATAAAAATCTTGATATAAAATTGATTTGATCGAACTATTATAATTATTGTAAACGTACTTATAGAAGTTTGATCAAATAAAGTCAAGAAATACTAGATTATTACTTAAATTTATGGTTTTTAGGTAAAAGTTATGTTCTCTTTATCCGTCCATACTGAGCTTTACTTAGTTCTAAGATTTAAAAAACACTTATGAAATTAGTTAAACTATTAAAAGTTAAAATAAAAATGAACGAAAAACATTGTCTTCCGTCCAGTTTCTGCTATTTTTAGCTCATAACAAATTGTTATAAACATAGTTTGTGCTGGTATTACAAATGATTATTGAGATTATTTATTAGCATTCTACTTATTTTAATATTATAGCTCACAGTGGATTATTGATTTGTGATTAGATGAAAACTTTATACCAGTCAGCTCTTGCGATTTTTATATTTTTGTATAAAATATGAATAAGTTTTATTAATAAGGTTTATATAGTAGAATATAAGTGTATAAATTACAATTAAAATAATTATTAACCTATGTTGAATTGGCATAATCATGTAAAATATTAAAAGGGCAGAGAAAATTAATTTGTTTTCTTTTATTTGTATCTACAGAAGAAGACTTTAACATGGAACAACATGTTCTCAAAGTTCTTGAGTGGCGACCACGATGTGGCAAGCACTTGATTGACCTATGACTTTGTAGCGCTCGAAGGAAGTCGGTGGATCATGGCGGCTCAAGAACGTTCCTCGTGGTTTCTTATGGCGGAGGCCTTCGTTCAGCAATAGAAGCCAACTGACTGAGATAATGATAATGATATTACCACTAATAGGATTTAAGTTTACTTGGTCTCTTTGTATCATCAAACCGAGTTCACCACAGTAGGTACCGATTGGCCACGCTCGAATTAATTCAAAATTGACCAAATGAAAAGTCACAGTCAAAGTCAAAAAGAACTTTATTCATTGAAATCACAAGGATCATTTTAAATCGTCTTATATAAAATTAAATTACTCCTGTTCCAACGCGACCAAGCCTAGACCTAGCCTAGAAACCCTGGTTGGCCACGCGTCTTGGATTGTTGAAGCGAAAAGTGTTCAGCATTTTATTTTAGTCGTATGCTTACACACTTCCACGAGCACAGTACGGTATCTTGAGTAAATACTTAACTATTGAAGCACTTGTAACATACTCGTACTCATGAACTTATAGAAAGTTTTGCATGACAAACTTGATGGCAGCTTACTCACCTTATTTATTAAGTACCAGCATAGCTTTAAATTCTCTTTTTCTTCTTTTAATTATACCATCTGAGGAAGGTCTCCTCAATTTTGCCAGTGTCAAGTAGATATATTATTATTTAGATAAAATAAGGTCAAGCCGTTAAAGTCTCAATCAAGTCATGACTAGTAACGCGGTGGCAGTCTTACTAAAATGTTGGTGGACAATTTTTACTCATTTGAAAAGACACGCAATACACTTCTAAGTATTTAAATTCACTACAAAAAATAAGTTCTTTTAAATGCCACCAAAGTTAGACGATATTAATCAAAAAAACAATAGAAATTTCATAATAAATAATAACTTTTCATTTAAAAAACCGACTTCCGCCATAGTATTTGACAAAATATTTGGATGAAAAAAATTGATGAAAGAACCATAGTGGTGAAAGGATTATTATACTTTTTGAATGCAAATGCTTGGTTTGTTGCTGAAAATATCAAAATCGCTATATGTATGCCTACAATATTTGAGGAGTTCCCTCAATTCCTCATGGATCCCATCATCAGAACTGGATTTTGAAAATGGGACCAATCTGGAAGTGTATCTATACAAATAAAAAAAGAATTTTCCAAATCGGTTCATAAACGCCGGAGATATGCGGTAACAAACATTAAAAAAAAAAAAAGAATACAACCGAATTGAGAACCTCCTCCTTTTTTGGGAAGTCGGTTAAAAATGGAAGATGCCGAAGTCTCTTTTCTAAAAAGCGTTAAAAGTCCCTTTAATTTTTTTTTCATTTTTTTTATTTATTGCTTCTGTAAAAACTCTATTTTGCCATTGTTAAGTAGAATATACTATTTCAAACAATGTCAAGTCGTGAAATCCTCGGTCAAGTCATGTTCTAGCAAAGCGATGCCGGTTTTACTAGAATAATCCTGCAAAATGACACGATATAACTCGACCAACGGGACAACTGGGATCACAGGAAAAAAGCACTAGTAATTGAAATAAAAAAAAAGACGTCTCCTTTCGAAAAGCTGAAAAAAAGACTAAACTCTCTTTGGTACTCGGTCTAATCTTAGAATAAGGGTCCTTTTTCTAAGTTCTAATCTAGTGACATTTAATTTGTTGCCACGGGTAATTTATCACGTTTATTACCTCTTTGTTTGGTATTCTACGTTTCCAATGTGTTACAACCATGGAAGTAATAAGTACTACGTACAACGTAGTACTTATTACTTCCATGGTTACAACAGAAAAATACAAAGTAGAGACATCTAGCGGATTTCACTTGAACTTCTATTGCATACTGCTGTTAGCTACAGTTTGAAAGCGCTGAGTTTACTTTGTGGCATCATAACTAGCTGGGATTGGAAAAGATGGCGTTAAAGTTTATGTTTACGCATATTGAAAACGACAACAGAGATTATTAAAGGTTCATTATTTCTTCATTATTTTTTAAGATTATTCACGAAGGTATAAAGTTATCGTCATAATTAATTTAATTCTACCCTCTAATGGTATAACTACCATCACTTAATTAAGGTCAAACAGCCCCCTAAAATTAACCACCACTTCCCTCACAATGTTCTCCATTGAAACAAAAAAAAACGCTAAAATTTTACGGTGTGTCGATAACTTTAGTAGGCCGATAATCCTTAATTATGGCCCAGCAAAATGTCAATAAACTTGACGTTCGAGCGTTTTTTCTCCCCTTTCTAATTTGTTAGCCCTAAAATCGTAGGCCTATAACGACCAGTATAAAAATAACTCTGCTACCTACAAATTAAGGCCTGAATGTGCGACTTGTAAAGATCATGTTAGACTGGACGATAGAATTCTGCAATGAGAAGGGTGAATTTGGGGTAGGAACAACCGCGACGATGAAAGTGTACGAGCGAGAGGGAGCTAATGTCGCTAATGTCTGGTGACGTTTCGTTTCACGCAGTACGTTTTCGTTTGTTATGAAACTTTCATTTGAAAATCTTAGTTATGTATGTATGTAAATTTGGTAACTATAAAATTACAATCGTTTTAGTTTTCTATAGGTTTAAATTTTCTTTATTCTCTAATGCACACAAGTAAAATCAGAAGCAAAAGTAAACACATTACCCTCCTTTGCGTTGTTGGTAAAAATAAGCGGACTTGTACATAGGCGAGCTTAACTAAAAAAAGAGTTTTCTTCCAGAAAACCTTTGAGCCTACAGAGAGGTGATTATAGACGAAGGATTTTTGTTTAAAAAATAAAGATTAATGTCAATGTTGGCATAAGGTTGTTATAGGTTGTTAAGGTTGTTAGGTTGTATGGTTGTTGGTTGTTGTTATGTTGGGTCCAGGTACTATGGAAAAGAAAAATTATTACTAGCTAATAATAACTACTTGGTCTATTACTAATACGACTACCATTAACTTTAACAGCAAAACTATGACCTATACCTACGTCATTAAATTTCACATGATAAACAACTCATTGAATATTGAAATCCGGCTCGAAGGACCAAACACTTTTTTTAATAGTATCTTATTGTATTGTTTCTTTGATATTTAAGTTATTACCCAAGGAACGGATAACAGTTTTGTGTTACCTTGGTTTGATATAAATTTGAATAGCAGTGATAGTTTTCAAATTCTTTGTTACATTCACTCATCTAACTTATCCTCTCGTGAAATGGAACGGCAGCCATCGCCGGCCGGGACCACTCAGGAACCCTCGCCCTGGGTTGGCAAGGCAAGACAGTACACACCGCGATCCCGAGGCAATCACACGTCTCTCGCGTCCTCCACGCCCACACAATATACAACAAAATAGACCCCACAAAACATCAAAAACAATCCACAATCGAACCACACAAGTGCATCTATGTGTTACCATGTGAATCAACAAAAAAAACGTGTGATTATGAAACAAAAGTGGCCGCAAAGGCACACCGATTTAGTATCAAGAATGATACGAAACAACATTTCGTTGATAAATCGGGTGTAACAGAGTGTTTTAATCGTCAATGTGTTGTCGAGGATATCGTTGAAAGTGTGTTTTGTTGTATTTTATTCTCTTTGCCGCAAAGGGGTGAGAATCCTATGGAATATGCTAATAAGCTGGTTTCTTTTAACCCGCACACAAAAAGCTCTGCACTAGATTCTGCAGTGCGATTTATTTTGTGTTGCAAATTTTTACGATTTATATCGTTCTGTGCAATGAACTCTTTTATTTTTATATCATCTGCACCCAAATGTTTCTCATTTTCTCTGGTATTGCTTTTATCAATAACATCTTTAACATTTTTGTTACATTAACATCTTATTTGCAAACAAAATTACTTAAGTATAAAGAGCAACATCATGATCACTTAAATTTTTATCGACATCGACAAATTCTCAGTTATCGGCGATTGAGCAGAATGTTTCTCTCGTGATAGAGCTAAGTGTTATTTCCTTTGTGCCAATAGTCTATTTGCACTAATTTCCTGCTTTCCAGTTTACCTGTCTCGCTCAGACCTAGATTTAGATCTGGCTTTTCACTTCAATGCTTAACTGGGTTTAATTTGTGTTTGAATGTTTTGAGAGAATAGCTTAACCGACCAAATTAACGTTTATTGTTAAAATATTGAGAAAGAAAGAAAGAGGGAGCCATTGATTCGAATAGAAATTATTCAGTTTATGCACATAAATATAATTAATCTGTACTTAATACTTTATCTTCTAAAATCTAGTAAATCT
The DNA here is from genome assembly GCA_951392215.1 of Epirrita christyi. Lineage (NCBI taxonomy): Eukaryota > Metazoa > Arthropoda > Insecta > Lepidoptera > Geometridae > Epirrita > Epirrita christyi. The sequence continues at coordinate 2,847,272 of OX595839.1, read as the reverse complement.
ATGTCTTTAGATTTATTTATATTGATTGACAGTTATTGAATTTATCATTTTAAATAAACAAGCGACTGTATGAGTAATGTTATTGATATATATATATATATATATAATCTACTAAAAGGTAGGTATGCTCAAAATAAATAACATTCCAGACAAAGCAAATACAAATATCAACGTGTCGGATACATACAACTACGACTATACATTTGTACAAATCCAATATCTGTAAAAGAGCAAACAGCATCAAAAAACGAAAACCTTAAAGCGAACAATAACCTTGTACTAATAAAAATAATCCCCAAAGAAAAACCAATACGTCTGCTGCTCGAGCCAAAGGAACGAGGCATGAACAACAAAAAAAGAAATAGAAACTATGTAGTCTCGTCTACGACTTATTTCTCTCTCAGGAAGTTATCAGCCTTTCGACCGGTTTGTACACAACAATAGTCCGGTTCTGGAGAACAAATTTACATCGATCCAGTGGCTGGGCCCAGTTTAAAGAACAACTTACAATTGAATAAAAGCGTTTGAAACGTAAAATTATCAGAAAAATTTGGCGATTATGAAATTTTGTTTAGATTACGGAAATCCGGCAACATACAATGATATATAACTTTTGAAACTATCATGGTTATTAACATAATTATCACTAGAAACGGGATATTTACCATGATTTTTGAGTTTTGTTGATTCCCGATATTTCGGCACAGTTTCATATCGGGAATCAACAAACTCAAAAATCATGGTAAATATCCCGTTTCTAGTGATAATTATACAATGATATAAGTTTTAGATCCCTATATCATTTAAACTTTTATACATAGTAAAACTAGCGGCCCGCTCGTGACTTCGTTCACGTGGTCCAATTGTTCCCGGTTTTATATATTCAGAAAACATCCCCGGCTTGAGGACTACAATTCACCTAATTTTCATTGCTATTGGCATAACAGTTTAGGAATGCATACGAAACAAACAAAAAACTATTATAAATGGATAATATATATATATGTATAATTATAGTCGTAGTATCGTAAACCCCAACGTTAAAACTTAGCTATAAATCTTTTTAACACAAAGAATTCTAAAATAAGAGTTCACTTCCACAACACGGTAACATAAATAAGAAGGGTACATATCAAGAATAATTTAATACCATTACCCACTTCTAGCATGTTGACTCACAGTTTTCAACGAAAACCAACTAAGTATATTAGTAATGGTTTTAGCTACTAGATAGGCAAGAACTGGCTGCTCGTTCATTTGGATTCATAATGTAGAGCTATCGATCAAGTGGAAGTAAAGTCATTTTGAAAGATGGTATCAGTGGTACTGTTAAGTAATTATATTCGTGTGTTCTGAGGCCCAATTCTCTAACTTTGAAACATTCCAGTCACAATATAATCTCGTGTCAGTCGCACTGTCTCGTATATTAACTATTACTTAATCTTTGCGTATACATGCTAAGATTGAGTAATAGTAACTATATAGGTGACAGCTGACAGCGCGACTGAGACGAGATTATACTGTGAATTGAATGTTTTTAAATTAGAGAATTGGGCCTCTGAGCCGTAGTTTAAATAATATGGTTCAAGATTATACTTTAATATTATATATATACGACACACATATCCTACTAATACACTCGAGAGCAATGAATCCGGGTCACTTAAAGAATCCTAAAAATCTCGGAAACTAAAAATGCTAGGTTAATGCAATAAATTGTATTTAATAGACAATGTAATACTCCTTAAATGAAGGTATTAAAACTTCTTAGTTATTGTAAAGTTATATCATAAAAAAATCAAATTTGAGAAAGGGCCACTTTCGAAGATGGAACTAAGAAATTACAGCATTTGGTTTTGCTTTTGTTTGTAATCTGTCATTTATCATTGTTTGATTTCTGTTTTTTTGTTGTTTTTTTTCTGCGTAAACGCAGTAATGGAAGCACGAGGAGGCAATACGAAGTATTAAAATTCAAGAAAATCGTAATAAAGTTCAAAAATTTCATGTTTCCTATTTTTGTTTTAAGGAGAGATCAGCAGTTTTTTTCTTTATGTAATTTTGTGTTAATAAAATGTATGGTGACTCATATTTTTTTTACCTTCATTTAAGGAGTATTACATTGTCTATTAAATACAATTTATTGCATTAATCTATCATTTTTAGTTTCCGAGATTTTTAACATTCTTTAAGTGACCCGGATTCATTGCTCTCGAGTGTATTATAAACGCGAAAGTTTGTATGTATGGATGGATGGATGTTTGTTACTCTTTCACGTAAAAACTACTGAATGGATTTTAATGAAACTTTATAATAATATAGCTTATACATCAGAATAGCACAGGCTACAATTTTTAAAGAGATTGTGTGAATTGTTTATAATATATGACGATAAGTGTCAAGTAAGTAAGAAAAAAACTACCATCTGCGAGCTATTCTGGCGTGCGCTGCAAAAACCGCTAGAGTTACACATATGTAATGTATGATGAAATGTTTATCTTAAATAGTCCTACAAAAAAGCCAGAAAACAGTATATATCTATATCTTATGTGTAAGCCATTATAGCCAAAATGTTTATAATATTATAAACGCGAAAGTTTATTATAATGTTTGTTACTACTTCACGCTCAAACGGCTGAACGAATTTTAGTGAAGTTTGGAGTGGAGATACCTTATACCCTGGATTAACACATAAGCTCCATTCATTTTCATCACCATCATCATCAATTTTCATCATTATTCACGCGGGTGAAGCCGCGGGGCGCAACTAGTATACTATATATAGGAATTGCTCTGATTTGGATTAAAGATGTTATAACAGATTGCACCCCGCTGTTTCTGCGCTCGGCAAAAAACAGGGGAATTGAAATCTCAGTGTGAGACTAATAATTATGAACTCAGCAATGTCTATTGTAGTTTTGAGATTGTTTGCTATTGTGATGACGCTAGCAATGGTTTTTGAATCCATAACTATTTTATTCATACCAACAATCATTGTTTCTGAACGTCTCACTCAATAGACACAACAATTAAAATTAAACCGAACATCTCCAGCAAAGCTAAAGTTTTAATAGCTTTTGATCTTTTTATCAAACATTTTAAACTGTCTAACACTGACATCAACAAACCCTTGTAAATATCAAACAAGGTAAATATTACCACTGTATTTCAATCTCGCAGTAAATCTATTTAACCCTAAGCATGTGTGCGATCATGCGAAAAAGTGGATTCACGTCTAGTTGACACTCTCGTGACTAACTCACATTAGCTATACGAAAAGCACCCGTATGGTTACAGTGATAAAAGTGACAATGCGTGTAATTAAAATTATGGGGTGGAACGACACGTGGCGTCTCCCCGAGTAAAGATTGAAAATACAAAAACTACAGATGACATGCGAGGCATGAAACACTGTTACTCACACGATTTGCTGCTCTCTTATTAAAACATGTAGAGGATTAAAAGAAGGATTAGTTGCACATTTATCGAGAACGTGTTGAGCATCAATAATGTTATTATCTATTTAACACGAGTAACGAAAGCATTGTTTCTTATATGTACATATGTATAACATTTATAGTACATCATTCTTCTTCACATATAAACAGTATATATCTCAATCACACTAATATTATAAAAGCGAATGTTTGCGAGTATGTTACTTCTTCACGCTAAAACGGCTGAATGGATTTGAGTGAAATTGGAATGGAGATACCTTATACCCTGGATAAACACATAGGTTTCTTTTCATCATCATCGTCATCAGTTTTCATCATTGTTCACGCGGGTGAATCCGCGGGGTGAAGCGATGAAGCGATTTATAATTTCGGTGGTTTTGAATTGTGTGCTAATGTAAAAGAGTTTGTTACAGTACCTACCTGAGGAAGTACCACACTGTATATTGTGATCTATGATTATCACTTAAAAAGAAAAGAATAAAATCTAAACTCTCAAAATAGAATACTAATCAGACCGTCTTTTTGCGACAAGCAAAGCTTTGTTTCAAAGCAAAAGTTTGAATCCAAGATGAATACGAAATGAGCCATTATTGCCACAAAAATACAACAATGTGTTCTTCAGATTCGTCTCATAAAATATTATTATTCCATCTTCGCCCCAACAAAAAGGGGTATTCTATATGTTTTCGAGCAATAAACTCGTTTTTATGCTCATGATTATTGTGCGATAAAAATCTCTCAGAATCACAATGAAATTCGAAGGTATCTTGAAGAACATTAATACTTGAACATCGTTTCTTTTCATTATGAGTCTAGACGATTGTAGGATCTATGTGGGTGACTTTGTCGTAGGCTTCTTAATTGTTTTTTAAGACTCAGATCATGTTCTAGTTAAGAGATCTTCTATGGTACCATGGCTCGGCCTTCTTCTACTACTTTGTGACCATTGACGAATGGACATTAATAAAATGATGAAACAGCAGGCTAGAATGGAGAGGAGGGCCATAGAATAGAATGTCAAATTATATAATAGGTACATACATATTCTGCTATGTATAGGATAACATGCAAAAACTAAAACTAAAACTAGTAATGTTAAGAATAAGAAAGAAAGAAAGAAAAAGCATTTATTTGTGTTAATGATGCAGATCATAAAAAAGACACGGGAAAATAGAAAAGACACACACACAAACAACAAAGTTTAACAAAGAAAATTAAAACTAAACAGAAGACAAGAATGACTATGATATGAACGATATGAAGAATATGGATTTAGAAGTCATTAAATATGTAAAGTAGAATAGTTAAGCAACTTTTTAAAGAGTTCATCCAGTAAAGTACTACGACTATACCCATTTCAGCTGCCAAGAAGTAACGCTTGCATTAATATGTGCCAGTTTAAAGTTTGATATGGGTGCCCGTGAAATTACAATTATATACCATGAGACTTTTAAACTTTGTTTAAAAATGGCGAGCGCAGTGCAATACCACGTAGCGCACGTCCTAGGTGAACGTGACCTAAGATATCGGGTTTAAGATATATTTATTCCTCATAAGAAATACATTTCACCTATATGAGAAACTAAAAAACTAAATGTAATAACTAATTTTGTTGAGCGTGTAGGTGCATAAAATAAATGAAAGAAAGAAAGAAAGAAAACGTTTATTTGGCACACCAAAAAACAAAAAACGACATACAAAGCCGATACCAAAAATCCAACAACTACTTAATAACATAGGTACCTACTAGAGAACCGTCGCGTAATGAAGTATCACAACAATAAAAGATATAGCAAACTTAATAGGTAAGGGACCAAATGCTAATTTAAAAAATATATAGAGCTTGGTTCAAAATAACGTTAAGTTTTAGAAAAACCAAGCCACGTTTGATACCAAGCCACGATAATTTCTATTCTATTAACGTTAAGTTCTCAAGGGTTTAATTTAAAGACGAACGAAATGAAATATTGGATATAAAAACTCAATTACGAGTAGCCGGCGTATCTAAGCTGCAGCATATAATATCAATTTCAATGCTACAACATTCCAAGCGAAGACAGGTAAAGAAATATGAATGTAATATTTTATTGACCAATCATCTAGATTCGATACGATCAAAGTTCTCACGACAATTAAACAGTAACATATATCGTAATTCAAAATATAATATAAGCTTTTATTATAAAACTGCTTGCAGGGTTTTTGATTAATATAGAAGTTAAAGATAAAGATATAGATAAAGATAAATTTATTTGCTTAAAACATAATGTAATATGATTGATAGAAGTTCTGTCCCTGTACTTTGTTAGTTTATCGGGTTGGTTTCTAGGTACTTCTGGTTATAACCCTCTCCTATACAATGTCAAAGCGAACGCTCTTGATTTGCCTCCATTCACTGACCTGATGGGACCCTTACAATATATTATACAATCTGTGGAGCAAGTGTGATTTGTGCACGCTATTAGGGCTGGGCCGATTTTGATTCAGAAATAATAAACTTAAAAACTGCGTTTTAAATTACAACTCCACGATAATATACTACATCAAGTAAACTTACGTAATATACAACTACATTTTAGTTTTTTTTTTTTTTTTCAAATAAGTTTGTCCTCCCTCACATACTCATCATCATCAGCCAGTAAAAGTCCACTGATGGACATAGGCCTCTGCCATATACTAATAACTGAACATAATAATAGGTGATAAAAGCTTGTAAATCAGAAAAAAGCACAGTGAGCTTCAGCAACCTTAAAAACAAGCAATTCTAGCATTGTTCTTACAAGCAAAAGAAGTGTAGGCAACTCGTAAAATCTTAGTAATAATATAGTTCTCACAAGCGAAACTAATAAAATAAAACGAGCGGCCATTTAGCTCGGCAGACATATAAGTAAACACGAACTAAACATGAATCCCAATATATTGCGGCCACAACAATGTATATATTTAACAATAGTATTAAAAGGGACTAGGGATCGCTCCGAGGAAGGGATTACAAATGCTCGTGGCGGAGTTAGTGTTAGAACAAGGAATATGGGATGAGGAGAAACAAATTGTTTAAATAACATTAAAAAACGGACAAATATAGAGTGAGAATCGCGCCTTGAGGATTCCGATTTGTAAATGAATATCATTTTGGTATTCTCAAGATCGTTCACAGAGTTGAGTTCAAATCAAATCAAAAGAATTGTATTCATTGATACAAAGATAATTTTGAATCGTCTTATAATCGCTCGGTCTATTAATACGGGCCATAGATTTATTACAATTTATATTTCTTCATTTTTCTTGTTCATATCAAACGAATTTTCCCCACTAAGTTTCCCCAAACAAATGACTTACCATAAAATCTAAAACAGTTTGTGACTCAGGACTAATATTAGTCACTAATGCCCCCGTTTCCGATTGCTTTTACTTTCCATCGGATGAATTGATTGACGTCCCCGGACCGTGGCACCCGCGCGCCGCCGTCACAACTGACAGATGTCATTGTCACGTGACAGCTGTCACTGTCATGACCCCTTGCATAACTGGTAACAAATGTGTGCGGTTCTGCCAAGGGTTTTGGAGTGGAAAGTAAGGGAGGTTTAGAGATTGACTTGTGACAACTTTATTGGATATCTAGTACAGTCCATGGCGTCATTTCTGTCGTTTTTGGTAACATTACAAAACTGGAATGTTTTAAAATGTATTTACCAGGTTTATGTTTTCGTTTTGTAATCCCATTCAATAATAATCATCATCTATACCATAACCATCAGCCTGTAGAAGTTTACTGCTGGATGTAGGCCACGAATTTTTGTGTTTATCATAATGAGGGATTGCCATAATCACCGCGCTTGGCAGGCCAATTAAGCTAAAATGATTTCTCAAATAAAATTCTGATCGACATGAACTTGAACTATCAATAAACAGTTCAACAAGTAGGTAAATGGAAATAGTTAAACTTTGTCGAGATTTGGGTCTTCAAATCTCTTGTTGACATTAGGCCCTCACCACAGAATACTGAATAGTACAGCGCTCACTTAATTCTGGGCTTGAAGTGCTCATTTGTTTCTGTTGTGATAACATTGAGGAACCCTGCTTAGCATAAAATCACGATTTTGGAGATAGAGATTTCTCGAATCAAAAGCAAAGAGATTTTTCAACAGAAACTAGCTATGGTTATTTTATAGATACAGGTATTTCTTAAGATATGGGTTTCCTATGAAGACAGAACTTCTTACATTATTTACAGAAATAATAATATAATTACCTAATACAAGTTATCATCATCTTTAGCCTGTAGAGGTCCACTGCTAGACATAAGCCTTACCCTTAATAGTCTTGAACTGCCTCGACCCACCGACTTCCTGCTACCTTTAAATAAAATGTCACCAGTCCATCGAAAGGGGGCCTTCCTACACTGCGTCATCCGGTTCGTGGTTGCCACTTAAGAATTCTTATTCTTCAACGGGTTCTGAACTATATGGCCTGCGTATTGCCACTTCAACTTGCTAATTCTGAGAGCTATGTCCGTCATCTTGGTTCTTCTACAGATTTTCTCATATCGGATTCTTTCATTGCAGTGAAACTCATAGAATAGCTCTTTCCATAGCCCACTGCTTGACTTTGAGCTTGTTTATACGGCCAATAGTGTGGACCACGACCACAAAATAATGAAAACCATCTCTTCTTGTATCATACTCTATTATATTGTGAAACTCTGAGTATAGCTTACCTACTCCATAGCCCCTGCGCACGACTGTAAGCTTGTGTATATTTATAATATATAGTTGCCATTTATAGTTGTCTTAGTTCCCTTCTATATTATTAGATTAGGGCCGCTTTAAGACGCTGGTTCTTAGATAGAGACAGCTGTGAAAGTTATTGTAAACAGTTATCCAAATGAGACCACTATAGGTATTTTTTCTTTTTCTTGTTTTCTACAGATTATTTATCAGCTAATCGTAACTATTTTAAGATGGGACAGCCTAATAGCCACAAAGGAAGTCATTCAGGAAACTAACTAAGTCATCAATCGAAATTGATCCTTCCAAAAGCACAAAAACCAAACCACAACACACCTGCCCGTTGAAACACAATAAATTGATCTGACACTGGACTCAAGGTGCAACGCAGCTTTTGTTAGACGATGCTTAGATTAAACCTTTTTTACTCGAAAGAGACAGTTACAAAATGCATTTGAATAGTTTGAGCTTTTGTAGCGATTAATTGTTGGAATTTAAACCTGCCTTTTAACTCGTACCTAAGAGTTTTTACTGTATATGCAGTTCCTATGATAAGGCAGCTTACTGATGAAGCTACAACTAGGCTAGTTTATTTTGGCTACTTCCATAGTGTTATGTCTTACGGTATCATACTGTGGGGGCAAGCAGCAAATATCCAAACTATATTTATTAGATATTTATGCTTACCCCACAGTTAGAAAGAAAACTAGAGCCAGGTAAAACGGAAAAACGTTTTTCCACAATAATTTGAAGAATAAAAGTCAGATACTCATTAAATAGTTTGAAAATAATTCATATTCTACATATTTTAAACATTGATCAGACTTTTTTTTAGTTTAATTCAACCGAATTTTTTTATGAGTTGTACGTGGGAACCGTATATCAGGAGCACAAAAATAAATATCAAGCTATTATTTCTACTGTAGTCAGTAGAAATAATAGCTTGATATTTATTTTAACCACCTTTCATTACCATAAAAGTCCCGTAACCAAACTAAACCTTCCAATTGAATCACAAACACTTCATCCAACAAAAGATCCAAATTCAACAAAACGAACTATCGTCAAACTTGAGAGGCCGAAACATCCACTCACGGCCCTTTTGACAGGTTTCAATGGGAATTTTAAGGCAAACCCAAAAAGCTTTTTACCTGGCTATTTGGGCCATAGTGAAGTTTTTCAACCCCTATGGTTTCTTAGAGTTCGGTAGTCGGAAAAAGAACCCTTGTTATATCGTCCAGACCAGTCAAGTCTATCCTAGTCTACAGCGTCATAATTTGTACATTTTCAAATCAAAATAATTTTATTCATTGAAATCACAAGGATCATTTTCACAAGGATTTAATTTTTCATATTTGAACCGACATTCTTGAAATTGGATATAAATCATATTTATAAACATTAGTTGAGAAGTTAGTTAGTCAAGACATTATGTCTAAATTTTATGATAATGTGTTGCTTTTTGTGTATATATTTATAACTACCTATACAGTAAAGAAATATTTTTTTCAGTGCACCCTTTCTTTTGGCTTTTAGTTGAACGGTATTTATAAATAAGTTAGTGTTTCGATATAATATTATCAGATGTACCGTTTGCCAGTTATATGTATACCTCGCTATCGTCGTTAGCAATGTTTCCCCTTTGTAGTTTCAAAACGGTCTGACCTAGAAACTTGTAATCACTCATGTTTGTTGGTTTTCCTGTGATTAAAGCTTTTTGAGATATGGAGAGAAAACTGCGACTACTGAACCTTACACTATACGCTGTGTGACACGCATTTGGGCATTTTTTTCCCTTTTATTGAGAGATTTAAAAACCAATTAAGTTATAAGAGTGTATCTTTGACTGTGGGAGTGCAATTCAGTGAGTTTACATTTAATTTTTCGAATGCAACGTTCGACAAGTTTTTAGTTTTTTTTTGTTTAATAAATCATTGAACCTTGAATTTGGCCAACCTGATGTTAAGTTAACCCTTACTTTACCACCCCCCACACCGCCCCCCCCCCCCCAGTATTTTTTTATTTTACCCCTACTTTTTACCATTTTCATGGTTACCATTTACCAAAGTCAAGGTAGCCAAGAAAGAATCAGTGACAAAATGAAAGAACGAACTGAACATTTTGTCAATCATCAGCTAGACTGGGTTGATTATAAGAAAATCATCAGTCATAATGGTGTTCCACTACCAGTAAAAATACCTTGAAGAACTATAACGAAAGTAAAAGTTTTGATGCTCGCATGCTCTCTACAAGACATTATCATCATCATTATTCTGTAGAAGTCTACTGCTGGACATAGGCCTCACCCATAAAAGGTCATGCGGCACCTCCATCCACTGGTTTCCTGAGTCAACTGAGCCACTCACGCAGTTGATGGAAAATGTTGTTGCTCCATCAAGACCTACTGCCACTGGAGAACCTTTATTCACCAACGGTTGTTGGTTCTGTATGGCCTACCCATTGCCACTTAACATAGTAGTTAATTCTGAACTAGCACAAATCACATATTTCACTGAAATTATAGACGACCTCTGTGGCGTGGCGGGTGAGTAGCCGGCTGAGATGCAAGAGGTTGCGGGTTCGATTCCCGCGGTGGGATAAATGTTTGTATGATACGCAAATATTTGTTCCGGCTCTGGGTGTTATGTTACCATGGTACTCGTAGTTCCTGATACCCACAACACAGGGAATCCTAGTATGGGATCAATACTACGTTATGTGACTGTTGAATGTTATGTTATGTTTTAGGCAAAAGCTCTTATTACTTTTATCGTATAGTTACACTTTTTAACCGACTTAAAAAAAAGGATGAGGTTCTCAATTCAGTTGTATTTTTATTTTGTATGACTTATTTTGGATTCATCTTCGCTTGATGTAAAACTAAGTCACTTGTAAAATAGAATCGAACATGAGTTAAGCAAAAAGGAAAGGAATCAAACCTATCTCTCTTTCTCCGACTGCCATTACAGCTGTTCAACTTGGCCCATTCTATCCAAGTCGAAGCAATATCATCAACTCTGAGCCGCCAAAGTACCAGTAACGAATAAAACACTCGATCAAAGGGACATTTCGAGACAATGACTACACGATTATTCTCCATACTACCAACAAAGTTTTCTGATAAAAATACAGAAAGGAATTTGATCCCTATGCTATTTGTAATACAGGTTAATGTAAAGGTGAGTTGCAGATCACTCCCTTAGACACGCGATTACCTTATTGGGCGAACAAAAATAACATTATTAGCCATGGAACCGCGTTGGAATTACGAGCACGATGTGTTCAATCATATTACTATTATGACGATAAACTTTCTGGTTCTTATTCGCTTTTGGGTCGTATTTGACTGTTATAGCGACGAGAGGGACTGGCTATTGTGACGCCCATGCAGTGTAGTTGCGTGACAAGCTAGTGTTGCCACCACGCTCTTGTCAAAGGTTACCTAGGAGTGTTCATAAAGTAACCTTTTATTATGAAAAGTAACCTTTTTTTTGGGGGTAATTAGGTACTAAAAGTTAACAGACAGATGTGAGTTGAGTATTGTTACGTTAACCACCATATATGGCGCTGAATAGTTTGAGCATATAATATAGTTTAATTAATGTAGCTTAACTTGTAGCTTGTTTTGATGGTTCTTAAATAATGAAATGGTAATTCTTAGGTAATTAAATAATTCCACAGGTTTCAAAGAAAAATCATTTATAATATTTTGACTTCAAAAAGTAACCTAAATGTTACCTTTTGAGTCGTGTTACCGGGAAGTGACCTGGTGGAGGCAAAAGTAACCTTAAAGGTTACAAAGTAACCTTTTAGCAACGCTCAAGTTGTAGGTTTCCAACTTGAGCGTTTTTTCTGCTCATAAAACATTTTCTTCTAAAAGGAGGTCGCGCGTGGCTGGCCTCTCTGTAGCAACTTGGGCTTCCACAGATTATAAAGCGCCTTTTCACGGTCTTTTCAGCCACATCTCTGGCTTCGTTTTGGGTTAGTCACTTACGTACAAATTGTTTGGCCTTATTTCTTGCGATATCTACATTTACTAAGATGTATTTGTTAGTAGAACTTCTTGTGAAAGAGTTCGTCCGAGGACCACCACCGTACTTATTTCTGCCGCCAAGCAGTAGTGCTCGCATTGCTGTGTTTCGGTTTTAAGGGTACGGTTGCCGGTGAAATTGCAGGCATATGAGACTTTTCATCTTTATGTCTCAGGGTCGGCAGCGCGCGTGTGATGCCTCTGGTGTTGCAGGCGTCCATAGCCGTAGCTTATGTAACTACTTTCCATCAGTTGGGTCGTATGCCTGTTTGCTTGCCAAGTAGTACAAAAAAATAAAATTACATGATTTCTTTCTCCAAATGAAAATTTACTTCTAATAAAGTTTTTAATGCTTGTCTTCATATTTATCTGTTTGTTTAAGTCAGCTTTAGTTCCAATATTACAAACAGCATCTTCAGAAATTCAAATTCTCCTCAACCTCCTTGCTTGCTGCTGTTGAACAATTTACGATTCTCCAGTGCAAGACCTTACTCTGCAAGGCATTTATTATGTGCTACCGACTAGGTACGGGGTCAGGTCTCCCGAGGTCTGTTTTATAAACCTAAAACGTGAAGTCACTCCAAAGCAAGGACGTACCAATTCCTGGATGTCACTTGTGTACAAAACGATAATACACTTCTCATCAAAAAAATCGAAACACTACGAAGATTTTCTTTCTGGCGACAAATAACCAAACAAGAGGACTATATCTTTAAGAAAAGCCATCATCATAATATTTGCTGGCAGTTCTTAACCTTGTACTACCTACTGTTATATGACAATTTATTTTTCCGTTTATAACAATACTTTTCTAATAATCCATTAAACACATTAAAAACTTGAAAAGTGTTTCGATTTTTTTGATGAGAAGTATATATTATAGCTGTACAAAAGTACATTGTTACGAGGTCGTCAGTTCCCCCTTTTATTATCAGGACCGCCAAATCTCTTCCTATCTTCAAAAAGCTATTGGTATCACTTTTTGTGCGTCTTGCAAAGGTAATAATATGTTCAGATATTTTTCAATTATTTATTTTATGTGTAGTTTAATTATATATTTACATATCATTAAGTAGGTGTACGTGTACACTTGTGTACGAGTATACTTTTATTGATTTTACAACAACGTCCTTTATCGTTTTCATCAGTTTCAATCCGTCCTAAGGCTGTCTGGAAGAGATCGCTCTCAGCTATAAGACCATCTATTGTACTTCCATGCTTATAGTATATTATTATGATTATTTGAATTTGTTGTTCAATAAAGAGCTATTTATCTATCTATGGTTTTAGACAAAGTTTAGTTAAGTAAAGTTAAGTTTATGGCAAAGTTATAAAAAGCTCCTTATCCGGCATCCCAAATGGCATCCAGGAGGTGGTATATTCCACGTCGCAAAGATTGGGTCAAGGTAGCGAGATAGTCGCAAAAGTCGATAATTAAGTTCCGCGCTGTCCGTGAATTTCGCAAATTAAATTACGGATTAAGGTATAATGATGGAGAATGATTAGTTGGTAGAATGTTTCTTCGGTGCTATAGTGGATTAAGTTTTGATTAATTTTACTAAGTAAATAATAATAATAATACAAAGTAAGTAGGAGTAAGTAGTTCACAAGTCTTGTAAACTACTTACCCCTACTTACTTTGTTTTACTTCCTCCTTTTTCTACCACTAAGCATTAGTGCTCGCATTGCTGTGTTTCGGTTTGAAGGGTATGGTTGCTGGTGAAATTACAGGCACATGAGACTTTTCATCTTCATGTCTCAGGGTCGGCAGCGCGCGTGTTATGCCTCTGGTGTTGCAGGCGTCCATATGCTACGGTAACTAATTTCCATCAGGTGGGCCGTATGGTTGTTTGCTTGCCAAGTATAAAATACTTAAAACAATTAAGTTAGCACGACTTGAGAATATCACCACCATCATCATCAGTCAGTAGACGTTATCTGATGGAAATAGGCCTCCGCCTCTATCCACCGACTTCCCGCGACCTGTGCAATGTTGTTGGTCTATTGAGTGGGGGCTGTCTATCACTGCCGTCCGGTTCCTGGTCGCCACTTAAGAACTCCCCAACGTTTGTTGGTTCTGCAATAAGGCCTGCCCATTGCCACTTCAACTAGCTCATTTTGAGAGCTATTTTGGTTATCTTCTACAGTTTTCCACGAATAGGATTTATCCTTTAGTAAAACCCCGAGAATATCTCTCTCCGTAGCCCGCTGTTGAACATCGAACTGTGTATGAGGAGGTTAGCAACATTTGGTGATACTTTTTTGAAAACGTAATGTCTTATTTAATCATCTCGTCAATTAAAAAACATTACTTATATATTTATTATAATGTGTAATTAGTTATTTATCTAGTTATTTTAAATAGGTAGTTAATTAATTGTGTTAATTTTATAATCTCTATCTATTTTTTATTCCCTATAGCTCTACAACCTACTCTACATTACACAAAGGGTAGCTGGAATAAAATGTTAATTAGCAAAAAGTTTGCCTATGTACTTGTTTTCTATCTATCTATCTATCATTGGCTCCTCTGAAACAATTTCAATTATACCGTTTTTGTCTTTTCTTGGAATGCTATCTTGCTTTACTAATAAAAACCTTTATATTAATACAAGTATTCGCATTCCCGCAATATTAAACGGTCCGACTGGAACTTTGAAATCAAAGCCACTTTAGGGGGATGGCTCAAAGCTTATCGCCAATCTCTTTGATTTATTGAGGTCAGACCTTGGGCAAGGTGTGCTACCACCGTCTGACCTATTGTCCTTATATTATTGCTCCAAATGTCGTTTTGAACCTAGCATGTTGTTATAATTGCTCTGTAAAATAATAAAACTTAAAATCAAGTAACTTATAGGCTTATCTATGATCTCTTTGAGTTATTGAGGTCACATTTCTAATGACCTTGCAGCTACCATTTGACCTTTCGTCCTTTTATTGCTCTGAATTTAACTTGACATACGAGTCGAATCTAAAATTTCAAATAAACTGGCGTGCAAATCCAATGAAATATGGTCACTTAGAAAAACCATGATAAACTATGCTACTAGATATAGAATTGAAATACAAATCATAAATCTAAAAATAGGCCATTAAAGAAAAGGTTTTGTATAACATCCACCTGAGTGCATAACACCAAACTGTGTTCACCAATCCGCCTGCCAATCGTGGTGATTTAGACAAGTCCATTGCACCCTATGCATGCTATAAGGGAGGCCTCATCCAGCAATGGATGTCTACTGGCTGATGAAGTAGAGATAAAGACGCCAATCGGATAACTTCAGGTCGGTCAAGCAAGACAGTGCTTCGCGTGACCATATAGTTCATTTAATTTTCTTTCACATACAATTTTATCTTTAAAACTTAGGATATTATCTAAGCTCTTCCAAGTGACCACTTTTCATTGCACGCCGTTTCAACTCGTTTAAATAGATAACTCAACGAAAAAACGATTGAAAGAAAAGCAATAAAATAATTGTAACAATGGTTGATAGAAAATGATTTCTACAGGTATCAAATTGCCTATTAAATTTTATTATGGACTATAAAATGGATTTAAATAAATCGAAAATAGAAAAGTAAAATAATAAATTTGAAGATAGTGTTACATACTGTCCAATAATGTTTTTAGGGTTCTGTAACGTAACAGGAAAAAAATGGGATCCATAAAGAATCACTTTTTTGAGCGTTTGTTTGTCTCGTCTATCAAGGAGAGACCCTTTTTCTTAGAAACGACTACAGGTATCAACTTAAAATTAATGCCAAACATAAAAGTCTGAGTTTATACTGCCATCAAAATCAAGCTTCTATAACTTTAATCATTAAAAATATGGCACTAAATGTGTATTATTTTGTGTGGTAATTGCGAAAATTAAAAACCTCCAGAATTCTTACTTCTCTCACATTTCTGAATTTTGAAATGCTTAGAAGCTTTATGGCTGAAATTAAGGCAAAAGTCTAAAATTGAGGAATTGTGAATTTTTACACCTAAAATTAGAGTGAAGTTTATAGGAATAAGTGGCTAAAACTCAAAAAGGGTTCCGATGGTTTCGAAATAATTAACAGATCGCAACCCTAATTTTTTGTATCCTCTGACAACACATTGATAATTAAATTCTAACCATTGTGATTTTTGATTCTAGCTACACAAGTGAATTACGCTAAAAGTCACCGTGTAAAGTGATCCGACTAAGTGAATAGTACTTTAAAAGAAACGTGTACCAAGTTAATTCAACTGTAGGTCAAAGTCATTGTGTACCAAAAGTCAGGCCTTAAAAGTCGTCGCGTACCAAAAGTGGAACCTTAAAAGTGACCGAATACAATTGAACTTCAAATGACAGTGAGTGAGCGTGTACCAAAATGGAGCGACCGTGTACAGTTACGTACACGCCGACTGTCAGACACTTCCACAACCAGCCGGAGCTGCGGCGAGGAGGCAGCTTCGGCCTCATGCTTCGGTGGGTGCTTCTAGTGTGGCTGGCGAGCTGCGGCCCCCGCGGTGACACCAGCAAGCAAGACGGTAAGTGTTTTACGAATGAGTCATGATATACATATATGACTCATCATCTTAGGTGAGACCAATGGCACACCTAGGCACGCCCAACTGAACTTTGTTTTGGGTGTTAAGGTGCTACATCAGGACAATCAACATTGATGTATGATTTCAAAGCCTTATTAGTACTTAATAACAGCACCTAAAGGCCTGCGAAAAAAAATATATGATTATTCATATCTTTGTCAATAATTCCCATGTTTATTTTAAAATGTAACATGAAAACATTTCTGAATAATAAATTATTAAAAATGAGCTAAGTATAGCTGAAAATCACTAGGTATACTTTTTGTAGTGAAACCTTTGCGATTTCATTAATGTTTGATCCATTGATGCTTGCCGAGGGATTTGAAGCCGTGACCATCGGATTGGAATTCAATGTAACTCCCACGAGGTCAGCAAGGCTCTTTATCAATCAATTCCTGTCAGATTTTTCCATTCCGAATTCAAAGACGTCACAATGTTGCATCCCTAGTTCCTACTGTAGAACACAATAAACCGTATGACAATCACCCAACAGAGAAACTCAATTCGTCCTCTTGTATAAATAAAGCATGTTGTCATCGGACTGTCTCTGCACAATCATAGCACAATAAGATAATCAAGCAGTATCTAAGGTCACGCTGCAGGTGAGAAGCAGAGGCACGTGTCCTTTGTGTTTTCAAACCGAGAATAGCTTGTATAATAAATGAGTGTAATCAAGTTGAGACCTGGCGGGCGTACCTAGTGACTTGAATTATATAAATTATAAAAATTAATTGAGTACAAAATCCTCTGCTGCGCCACGAGATGTTTAAAAAAACTGGCTTAAACTTTTTTTAACACTGTGAATGCTGAAAACACAGATAATGATCTGTGTTTTTTGTTGTTTCTAATTTTTGTTGTTCTTAATTCTATTTCTGTTATTTTTCTGCTTTTTTCCTTCAACTTGTCATGCGGACAGCAAGGCTGGGCCTTTTCTTCGTAGTACTGCTTCTATAATCTATATTGTCGTTGTAATGTCTATATAGTTGGTAGTTTCTCGAGCTGTGTTTTCATTGAAACTATTAGGGATCTGTGGAAGCAGGTTATTCTAGTTCACTGTGCACTTTCCTGTATTGATGGACTGTGAAGTGGAGTGCGGAGGAAATATGTTGGAAGATGTTTATCTGTTTTATAGCAAGATAGACAGTTAGTTAGACAGTGTGCCTATACAGTTTGGATTTTAGTAGTAGGCAGTAGTTCTTGTAAATAAGTTTGAACAGGGAAGTACCACCAGCATTCCTTTTGTTAGTAGTAGAACTTCTTGTGATAGAGTTCGTTCTCGTAATTACCTACTACCATGATATCTGTGTTTGCCGCCAAGCAGTAGTGCTCGCATTGCTGTGTTCCGGTTTGAAGGTTGATGACGGTGAAATTACAAGCAGGTCTCAGGGTTACGGGTGCAGTGTAATGTCATGTAGCGCGTGTCCTAGGTGGACGTGACCTACGAGGGATTGCATTTGTTATGGGCTTTTAACATCAGGTGAGCCAAGCCAGTTCCGTCATTTAATTAAACAAAATAATACCTATTTCTACCACCAAGTATTAAGATATATTTAAAGGTCATAAAATATTAAAATAAATATTGTGTACTGGTCAAAAGACCATTTACATATTTCCAAATCCATTTCTATATTTACCACTCTACAAACTTGTCATAAAAAGGAAATTTACTTTTCCAAAAATATATTTAGAAAATCATTAAAATAATAAAAAATAATAATCAAGAGCATCTAGTCTCTCAATAAAAGAGTTTATAACCAATTTGTAAAGTAAACAGATCAGCGATAGCCGACATTTTCATATAATCTTATTAAAATCTAAATAAAAATATTACAACAACCTGCCAACAATCAGATGTTACTGCCTAAAGAAGCGCAATAAAAACAACATAAAAACAACTGGCCAAGTGCGTGTCGGAACGTGCAGGGAGCAGTGTTTCGTACTCGCGTCATTATGTAAAGTAATAAAATAACATATTCAAAGAGAAGTTATGATAAGAAAAGTAGAAAGACCTCTTCTTACGGTCTTCCTTCTTTTGTTATATATTTCAATAACCTTGCTTTTTTCCACAGTTTTAACATAAGGTAAAGAGACTTGCGAATCATATTTTTTTTTTATGTATTGGCTCGACATACTGTCATACGACCCGCCTGATGGTAAGCGGTTACCGTCGCCTATTGACATCTGCAACACCCGAGGCAATGCCAATGCCTCATATTTTTGAGGTTTAACCTCCTTCTAAGCAAAACGGCAAATTTAATGTAATGTAAATCCGGGTTTGCTGCGCCAAAACAAGAATTTTCGCGTTCATTTTGAATGAATATATTACATTATTTTATTTTTGGTGTTTTACAAACAATAACATATTTTAATAACATGTTCTGTTAGAAAATTTGGCGCAGCGGACCCGGCTTAGGAATGAAAGACGACAGGCAGACGGTGATTCTATTTGTTTATTTCATTTATTATTCAATCAACATGGATCACTGGGTTAGTAAAATACACCTTGCTGCCTATTCTATGGTTAGTAAGAATATTTACTATTATTTAAATATGTTGGCCCGAGGCAGGAAGTCCGTGTTGCTCGAAGTGTCATCATCATCACCAGCCTGTGGAAGTCCACTGAATAGAATAGAATATTATTTATTTGTATAAAAGAGTTACACAGAGACACATAAAAAACTTAGACTAAGAGGAAACAGACCCGAAGGTACAAAGTATA
This sequence comes from Epirrita christyi, assembly GCA_951392215.1. Taxonomy (NCBI): domain Eukaryota; kingdom Metazoa; phylum Arthropoda; class Insecta; order Lepidoptera; family Geometridae; genus Epirrita; species Epirrita christyi. Next base: position 2,827,762 of record OX595839.1, on the reverse strand, counting down.
ACTCCAGTAACAAAATGGCTCTGCCTCAGCATGAGTTGGTTGACTAGCGAGCTAGCAACCAACGCTGGTCTTCCGTCAGAGCCACTTGTTGGTGCTACGGACCAACTATTACTCACACACTCACTGCTAGATATACCCAACCATTTCTATGATAGACTACGGACTCCTTAAATTCTTATAATTTAAAGCACGTTCCAGACGATCAGCCTGTTTCTTGTGACATAATCGGCACATAAAATAGCGTTTAGTTTTACGTCAAGTCGTAAAATGCTGAGAGCTTGACATTTATTTGGAGACAGCAGATGATGTCAGTTGCACAAGAGTTCCTGCAAGGAATTTCAGAATAATGGAGAATACAGAATACATCTTCATTATCATCATCATTAGCCTATAGAAGTCCACTACTGGACTTTCATATTATTCCAAATATCTCATTAAAATGTATATTCCTGAATTTTAAAATCAAAAACATAAAAACAATTATAATATAGAAAGAAAAGCGACTAATTTCTTCTATCATCAGGAAACGCACAAAAAAACTTAGAACGAAAAGTAGATTTTACCTCCATTTTGAGCCATACTACTTTAGACACACACACCATTTAATCTGTATCGTATTAAAAGTAATATCATTAAACAAAACCAACACAAAGAAAGACTTCCCTATGTAATTGTTGATACTAGAACCCTACAACAAACACAACACGCGTTCCTGACTAGCAAGAACTATTATAACCGCATTATTTCTAAATTACCGCCAAAAAAATGTATCGATCAACATTTTGGACATTTAAAACAAGGCCATCCCCAGAGCGTGACGGAGGGTTCCGTACACAATAGTAACAAAAAAAACCAGTCCTTTGTCTTCCCCTACCCGCTCTGACAGCAATTAATGTTTTATTCCACCTTTATACACCGCCGGGCAAAGAAATCGACCGCCAAATATCAGGGGGATTCTTACAGAGTTCATTGTTGTGATTCTAGGGGTATTTGTTTAAAATTAACTCTGTTTCTGGAAAAGTATTTCATCAAAATAAATTTTACACTGATGTAAAAATAAATTTATCGCCGCACTTTAAAAAACTTTGTATGTTTTGAAACCAGCACACACAAACACACATTTGCCGAAATAAATGAAATAAATATACAATATAACTTTTAATTTAAAAAACTGACTTCCGTCAATTCATTCGACTAAATATCTGGATGATATGTTGATGGTGAAAAAACCAGAGTGGTGAAAGGGTTATGATACTTTCTGAATGCAAATGCTTGATTTGTTGCTGAATATATCAAAATCGCTATATGTATGTCTACAATATTTGAGAAGTTCCCTCAATTCCTCATCGATTCCATCATCAGAACTGGATGAAAAATGGGACAATTCTGGAAGTATATCTATTCAAATAAAAAAATTATTTTGCAAATCGGTTTGTTTATAAGACGGAGATATGAGGTAACAAACATAAAAAAAAAATACAACCGAATTGAGAACCTCCTCCTTTTTGTTGAAGTCGGTTAAAAAGAACAAAAGCTATTGAAAACTACACTCAACAAAATAATGATTTGCCGAACACAATGTACATAACAATTATGTATAACCTACCATTACAATTGCGTAATAATAAATACAACTATAATTATTCGTACATAATTATACAACAAGAGACAGCTTTACACCTGTCTTACAAAGTAATAAATGTTATTGACGATAACTCAAGCTGTACATAAATATAGCTTTTAAATTATAAGTTTTGTATAATTGTGGTTGGGAGTAGCAGAAGCATGAAAGCTTTTGTTACTTTTTATATCAGATAAAACGAACTTATTAAAGTTAAGTTCCTATCATAATCGTTTATTCGAAGATACATAATTTTAAGAAGTATAAATATTATCAACTAATTTAATACGCATTTTATTGTCCTACGCTTGTGTCTTGTTGATTACGTTACTGATTGTACTTTTTGTTTGAGTAGATAGCAACTGTCTATTTTCAGAAGTTTCAAAGTAGAAAATACAATTTAGGTCACATACAAAGCTTTAGTTCCACACCACGCATAAACCCAGATATTAATATCCAGTTTAGATTACCCGAAACACTAAACTAGCATTATTGTTATACAAAATTCTATACACATTCTCAGTACACACTCACCGTCAGAGTTTCGTACACTTTTAGTGCACGCGAGTGCACATACTCACTAATAGAGCTATAACGAGTCTCATCCACTCTGCGGAACCCTAACCTAACTAAATGGATAGTTTGAATATTGTAGTGAAAACAGGAAATATATTTTTAATTATGTTTCACACTCTGTTTCACAGGGTTCCCTTCTGTTAACTGACATTCATTAATTAGTTAATTATTTTATGCTGTGCTAACGTTATTGTATAGGTACTTGTATAGCACTGGCAAATGGTTCATACAACACTATTCTCAAATATTATGACTTTACTAAATTAATAGTAACTTTAGGGTTCCGTTTTCTCCACATATACTTGACAAAAAAGTTGAAATTTGATATACAAAATTAGATGACCTAATTTTGCTTAAATTTCAACGTAGACTAATAAATTTAATAGGCATTTGGTAACTATTATGGTAGCCTACATGTACGGAACCTTTTCCGAATATAAGTCCAACTTGACAAGTGTCTTTCATTATTTGTATAATAGTGGTGAATTTATAAAGTCAGACCCACCTGATATTAAGCTGTGTGCATTACAAAGTAACTACAATACCGCGTATGTCAAGCACGTAGAATGACGCCTTGAGTTTTTCTGGTCCTGAGTTCATCTTAAAACGTAACTGAAACATTATTCAACTTAACAAGGCCATCGTCGTATGCCAAAGTTCGCCTTCAGATTAATCAAATCAATCCTACAGCTTGCGTAATCAAGTTACAAGAACGCTATTCGATACAATGCCGGGCAGTTCGGATGTCGAAACAAATAGTCCTTAATGCAGCTCTGGAATTTGCCTTCGAGGGATGAATCAATTCTCTGAGAACTTCTATCTTGAATAGCATTTGATAGTTGTTATATTAAAAAGATTTATGAAATTAAAAGCGTTTTGAAAACCGAATGGCACTTTAGTAAACTCAAAATGACCATTCAGGGTGAAAAAGGCAGATATAAAGTATTCTATAAGCTAATCCAAATAAAATAATCTCGCAGTGAAAGATGAATCAAGCTCATGTAGGCTGTTGTGGGTATACAACGTAAACAAAACTTAAAACTCAAGGCATTTCAAGTCCTCGATATGGCACTGGAATACGTCTTGCCCTCAGGGGCAAAGCACCCCGAATACTGAATCGATACTTGAGTTGTGACTGTGAATTGTTACGGTTCATAATTTTAGTTATAAATATAAACGAAGTTTGTTGATTTCTGAGCAATCAAATATGATGAATACGATATAATATATTCACAAAAAAGTAAAGCTTTCCTTCACTGTTTCAACCAACAGCATGATAGCTCAAAATGAACGAATAAATACGAAACGTATACCACGTCAATATTGTCTAGTACTAGAAAAGTAGCCAATATTGACTGTAAAAAGCAATATGAATGCCATCGATGCCATCGAAAACAAAGAAAAAAATTGCGAGTTTCAAAGGCTCTGCTTACTAGTATGATGGTATATTATACCTATTGAGTTAATCTAAATTGTCAAAATAGTATAATTCTTATTCCGTGTTAACAATTTCTTATTTTCTTAAGATTTTTGGCAAAAGACAAAAAAACTCTGAAGCTAATGTTTCTTCGCTTCTTTATATTTTATGCCTAAAGTTTTTCAGAAGTCAGCATACCTTACTAACGATCTATCGGTCTATATAGAAAGTAAACAGCAAAATACTGAGATATTTCCGCAGAGGGGAAACGATAAAGCATTAAGTTTATACGGCAAAATACAAAGTGATTAATGGCGCTGTATATCAATTACTGATGTCAGGTGCACCTCGGTTTTTGCGCACTCTAATGGTACTCGAGACGGGGAAATAGAAAATCTATTGCATGTTTTATCTTAGGAAAGATTGATCGTGGATTCTTTATCGGTAAGTTTCAGTGACTGAAAATTTGCATTTAGAAATTTAAATAAAAATGAGAAACGATCTGAATCTCTGAGAGCTTTGATTACTCCAATTATAGCTATTTTGATGATCTTTTTTGGTTCTTCTTGATTTTCCTAGTGGATATAGACATAAGGCATATGGCAGTGTGAACGAATAAAGTTCCACCTGCTCAAAATTATTATACCATTGTCAATTCTACATAAACTACACAGTCGTCTTTGCAAACATTTTGCTTGAACGCTCGCCTAAAGCCTAAGTTAACATAAAAGTTACCTAAGTTAAGCCGAGTGTAAAACCGCTTACAGCAAGCTACGAGTTCGATGAAAATTAAGTTACTGCTCTTGAGTTTGAAATATAACAACGTTCAGAAACCTGTAACTGCAAAATTCCGCTACGAAGCTGACAAATTCTTGGAAAATCTCGATTTTGAACCAACTCCTCATAACGGGACAACTTGAAAAACACCAGGTTTCACTTAGAGAGGTTATAGTGAGAAAAGTGTATTTTTTAACCGACTTCAAAAAAAGGAAGAGGTTCTCAATTCAAACCGTATGTTTTTTTTTGTATGTATGTTACGCGATTACTTCGTCAATTTTGCATTGATTTTGATGATTCTTTTTTTGTTTGGTAGGTTATTCTTCAGAGGTGGTCCCATATAAATTTTATCGAAATTGATTCAGCGCTTTTTGAAAAATTTGTATTTTTGTGGTTCCCATAGAAAAAACCTAATATTTTACTGTACCATTCTTGGTTCTATCAGCGCTAGATGATACTGCTAGACGTCGATAGATGGCGTTATAGAAATACTTAAATACCTACCCGCCGATAGATAGCGTTTATTCAAATATGAATTACCTACATTATAGGCACAGGCTTGAAGTCGGTTTATGTTTTTTCCAAAAATTAATTATTAAAGTTTCCTTACAAGTCAAAATCAATGGTATAATGAAAAAGCGATATAAGAAGATACAATATGGCGAATTGTAAAACTACTATGAATTTGATTTGTGTGAGTATGAGTTTAATATAAATACCTTCATCTTAAGTATAAGGCAATCTGTCATAGGTTTTATTATGTTCATATTCATTTATTGTTCTTATGTATTAAGTAGGTACATTAATATTAGCATGGTTCTTATTTATACTTTTAGCTAGTTAGGTACACAGAAACACCGCCAGGACGTTGCAATTTTTTAAATTTATACATAACTACCTAGACACGCAGTACTATTTATTCTTATTATGTTACTTTTATCTAAAGTAGGTATAAATGTTAATTAAAATAAGGGCATCAAGCAAGTACATAGAATCAATCAGAGTGGGTAAACTGGGGTAAACAAATGTCATCAACAATAGGCAGGTTTTTGTGTCAAAAAGTCAAATTACAGAATATGTCAAAAATCTGATATAAATTATGAATAAAGGAAGCCAATAATAATTAATTAGTATGGCTCAAGATCCATAATTGATTCGCTAATCAATAAAAAACTTAATATTCAGAATACTGAATCCAATAAGTAGACACGATAAAGAACCCACTAATGGCCGTTAAATTACTTGAAACACGTCTACAAATACCCATACACCTCGACCATCACATCCCAAATTAGCGACATGTAGGGTAGTCGGAAAAGAATCCATTAAACGAGACATCTCATTCCCCTCTAGAAAGAGACAACAATAGAGTGAGAGAACATGATCCGTCCAATATTAATGTAGTTGTTATGGATGATGAATGGCGACACAGCAAAGCACTCTGGGCAAACGTTTCCATTATCATTCGTAGCGGTGTTTAGTTACCAATTTAGCAAATTTAGCAAATTTAGCAATTTTAGCAATTTTAGCATAATGCAGGGTAGTTTCCAGCTGAAGGTAAAGTGTTTCATAAGTCAGTTGTTATGTGTCTCTTACATATTTATAACATAACATAACATCCAACAGTCACATAGGTATATAGACCTGATCCCACACTAGGATTCCCTGGGTCAGGAACTATGAGTACAACGGTACCACAACGCCCAGAACCGGAACAAATATTTGCATATCATGCAAACAATTGTCCTGCAGCGGTAATTGTACCCGCACCTCTCTCAGACGGCTACTCGCCCGCCACGCCTCGAAGGTCATTAACACTAAAAATAATTTAAAAAAAAAAACACTATAATCAGTAATGTTACAAACACACATCTCCAACATAAATATGTGATAATATAAAATATGTTAGACACATAACCGAAATACATGGAATCCATGCAAGTAGAGACCACCAATTGGGTTTTCCCTCCAACTTCCTTTATAAAGGCGATCCCTGTGGCGCGGCGGGCGAGTGGCTGAGATGCGGGAGGTAGCGGGTTCGATTCCCGCTACGGGACAAATGTTGATCTGCAAATATTTGTTCTCGGTCTGGGTGTTTTGGTACCATGACACTCGTAGTTCCTAATACCCACGATACAGGGAATCCTAGTGTGGGATCATGACTACGTATGTCACTGTTGGGTGTAATATATCGCTCTAGCTTCCTGACCAAACTATTACATGGATGTCTCATACATATATTACGAGTAAAGCTCAATTAAGAGTAAAAACCGACCAAGTGCGAGTCGGACTCGCGCACGAAGGGTTCCGTACCAATATCTACAAAAACGGCATGAAAAAAATCAGGTTTATTGTATGGGAGCCCCGTTAAATATTTATTTTATTCTGTTTTTAAGTATTTTTGAATATAGCAGCAACAGAAATACATCATCTGTGAAAATTTAAACTGTCTAACTATCACAGTTCCTGAGATACAGCCTGGTGACAGACGGACGGATGGACTGACGGACGGACAGCAGAGCCTTAGTAATAGGGTCCATTTTACCCATTGGGCACGGAAACCTAAAAAGGGGAAACACAGCTTCTTTCTGCAGTACTTAACACCAAAACTGCAATCACCAATCCACTTGCCAAGCATGATGAATCATTAAAAAAAACATTATATGTGAGAGGTCTTGTCCAGCAGTGGGCGTATACCGTGATGATTATGAAGAAGAAAACTTTCCCGGATAAATACCCTAAACTACAGACAGTCGTGAAAGCCAAATTTTATAGAAAACTCAGAGTTGTAAGTATACATATATACAAACAGAGAGGCGATGTCTTTAATAAATATAGAGATAAGCACAGCTTAATTCCAGTCTATCTAATTACCCAAATCTGTTGATCCTACTAAACCACATTATACGCATAGATTATAATAATATCCACTGAGTAAACAAGTAATCGCTGAATATACGAATATTCGCTTATACGAATCTTCAGTAACACATTAGCATTCGCTAGTCGAATCGAATGTGAGATTGTTATCGCTGGGACTTGTCTCATTGGGACCCGATAACACTCTTTTTTTTAAAAAAATTGATCCATATTATTATGATGTGCCTATATGGGTTATTCTCTGAAAATCGCTTTGAAATAACAATTTTGTGATCTGCAGATAGTACCTATACCTAAAGGTTGTCTGGAAGCGATCGTACTTAAGCGATAAGGCTGCCAATTGCCTTATTTGAAAATTTACATCCCTTTTTAGTTCAAAGTCACGCAGCGGGCTATGGGGAGAGCAATGCTAGGAGTTACATGTTCTACAAAGGTTGTATAAAAAAAATATAGAATCCTAAATAAGAAAATCCGAAGAACTAAGGTCACTGACATAGCACTCAGAATTGGCAAATTGTAGTGGCAATGAGCAGGTCATATAGCTCGCAGAACTGACAACCATTGGAGAATAAAGCTTCTCGAGTGGCGACCACAAACCAGACGACACAGTAGAGGAAAGCCTCCCTCTAGATGGACTAAAGACATCATAAAGGTCGCAGGAAGTCGGTGGTTGGAGGCGGCTAAAGACCGTTCGTCGTGGCATTCTTGGGGAAGCCCAATGCCCAGCAGCAGTGGACTTCTATAGGCTGTTGATGATGATGATGATCTCGTTTTGTGTTTTTATTATTATGGTGTACAATAACGTTATAATCTATCTATCTATTCTATCTATTTATAGATTGAACAAGATTAAAAAGATGGCGTTTTAAACCATTATATTTATATTTTACACTAGTTGCGCCCCGCTGTTTCACCCACGTGAATAATGATGAAAATTGATGATGATGATGATGAAAAGTAGCCTATGTGTTAATCCAGGGTATAAGGTATCTCCACTCCAAATTTCACTCAAATTCGTTCAGCTGTTTGAGCGTGAAGAAGTAACAAGCATAATAGGTAACAAACTTTCGCGTTTATAATATTATACACATTTTGGCTGTAATGGCTTACACATAAGATATAGATATATACTGTGGCGGGCTTTTTTGTAGGAATATTTAAGATAAACATTTCTATCATAGATTACATATGTGTAACTCTAGCGGTTTTGGCAGCGCACGCCAGAATAGCTCGCAGGTGGTAGATTTTTTCCTAATTACTTGGCACTTATCGTCATATTATGGACAATTCAAACAATATCTTTATAAATTGTAGCCTATGTGTTATTCTGATGTATAAGCTATATTATTCTAAAGTTTCATTAAAATCCATTCAGAAGTTTTTACTTGAAAGAGTTACAAACATCCATCCATCCATCCATCCATACGCATAAACTTTCGCGTTTATAATATTAGTAGGATTAGTAGGATTCACTGTGTGTTACTAGGTACTACTCAGTTTTTTTTTCAGGTTGTGTCTACCTATATAAAATCCTTCCTCGAATTATCGTCAAAATCCTTCACAAGGATATTATTTAGCAACAGCATTTCGAAAAAGGTAACAAAGTTTAAACCAATCACATACCGTGTATCCTATAATCCCTTCGAACACTCAAATCTAATCCATTCGTCAATATTATTTAAAACTCCGCATAACTTTTTACGGATAAATATTTGCACATTCGAGCTATCGATTTCTGGGGTGTTTGCAACTTTAGGAAATTCAAAACGGATCCAAACGGAACACACATCTTTCCCCTCTCGTTAGCAAACTGCACGGCACTTTTTTTGACGTCTCCTCTAGGGGTCTCTAGCGATACAAGTGCTTAAAGGCGCAGACCCACCGCGGCGCACGGAGAAGCTACGCACGTGTGTTAAGCTTCGCTTTGCAAGAAAATGTATGTGATCGTGTCCACTGCAACCCACGGACACGCTACGCATCAATTGACGTCATTGATACATGCGTGGCTTGCTCGAATAATGGCGCTTACATAGCTCAACGCTGTCACACAGCACGCCATGCACGCTGTGCATGCGGTACACGGCTACTTAGCGCTGTACATAGTCGTGCTAAAATACACGCAGCTAAAATGCGCCGCGTGCTCGTGCACAGCATGCGCCGCGGTGGGTCTGCGCCTTTACTCGCATACAAACTTACACCTAAATTATCTCAACCCTGACACAAACACAATACGACACAGAATCGAACGTAACATTTCCTTTAGAGCGTTACGAAAATTCCACGAATATGTAACAGCAATATGTTTGCGTATCGGTAACTGAAAAGTTAGACCGTAAGTCAAGATGTGTAAGATCGAGATTGGCGTTTATTTTTCTGGGAGAAGAGTGTGATTCTTGATTTGTGTGTAACGTTTTTATTCAATCTATCTTCAGATTTAGGTACCTTCTCAAATTCCCCCCCTTTGCATTCAATGGGGGAGGCCTCGTACAGCAGTGGACACCAAATGTCTGATGATAAATAAATTATAATTAATTTTGTACGTATATTGTTATTCGCAACAGTAACTGTAAGATTTTTCCGCAACAGTACCGGCATTGATTTGGTACATAGAAACTATTCGATAATCTTTTTCGGGGTCTAGGATAATGGGGTTTCATGAACCTAACCCAGTTTATTGAGGTTTTTAGTATATTTTGAGTAATAAGATCTATTCTTATAATTGGATGATTCATTATTGCTGTTGTGGTTTCAGATATTTTAAAGCCACGTTATTTACTACGCGAAACCCGAACTCTTTGATACTCGAATTTTCATGAAAAATTATTCAGAACTCTTCGTTACTCCGTTTATTTAATTTATTTTTGTTTTAATTTGGGTAGAGCTACCAGACCTCTACAAAGTTTTATCAAACAGATTTTCTACCAAAATATAAAATACCGATGAAAATACAATCACGGAATTTTTTTTTTTAGCCATGTGTAATCGGTCCATTCTAAGAACCATAAACAGTCTATCCTCTGCACAAAAAAACCTTAAAGGTAACAAACGCAACAAAAGCTAGAAAACTAGCTAAGAAAAACTCTACTTCAAGTATGGTATACTTACCATACTTGACTCTACTTTGGTAAGTTTTCCTTGAAATAAGATCCAGCACTATAAAATCATGTACCTACTAAAATAACAATAAAATCTATGTAATTACGGAATATTCGGACAAGTATTAAACCAGTACGGGTAACTGGGTTAGGTAACGCTCAGTATTTTTAATTACCTAGAATTTTACGAGTTCCTGTAAAGTCCTTGAAACTTTAAAAGGAGAGGGAAAAGCTGGTAATGACTTGCTTGCAGTTCCTTTACGTTCAAATGTTTGAACACAAAGTTCAACAAATTTTTTGACCTTATTTTATATAACTTTTCATTTAAAAAACCGACTTCCGCCATTGTATACGACTAAATATTTGGATGAAAAAAAATGATGAAAGAACCATAGTGGTGAAAGGATTATGATACTTTTTGAATGCAAATGCTTGGTTTGTTGATGAAATGGGACCAATCTGGAAGTATATCTATTCAAATAAAAAAAGATTTTTTCAAATCGCTTCATAAACGCCGGAGATATGCGGTAACAAAAATACAAAAAAAATAAAAAACAACCGAATTGAGAACCTCCTCCTTTTGTGGGAAGTCGGTTAAAAAGACAGAACTTCACACTGAAATAAGATTGTTTTGTTTATTCAATAAATAAATAAATGCTCGACATTTCACACAGCATTATCTAGCCCGAAGCTAAGCAGAGCTTGTGTTATGGGTACTAGATAACTGATATACTTAATACAACACATTATATAGATAGATATTTTTTTATTATACATAGAAAATACCCAGGACACCCTGAACAAATATCTGCAGATTGTACAAATATTTGTTCCGAGGCGGTAATCGAACCCGCGACCTCCTGCATCGCAAGCGAACCTTCGCCCGCCGCGCCACAGAGGTCATCAAATACTTACGTCTACTAAACTATGCGTCAATAACTTTACAGCTTCTCGTAAATACTTTCCCCCTTATTCATAATCATTTTTAAACCTATTTTAGTTAAAATATGTTTCGTCTTGTTTTGACATATGACATTTTACACCAAAGAGAAGAAGACAAAAGCTATTTTAACTAAAATAGGTTTATAAAATGATTATGAATAAGGCCCTATATGTCTGTAGTTTTCATTCCCTCGAAACTACAGAAAATATCCACCATGAAAATCATAACAAACTACAAATAGAATCCCATGACATCTGAAATCCAAACCCTATAATCGAATATTACACAAATCCGGCACCCTATATACCGAAAACCAATCTCACCTTGATCAAAAAAGCAGTATCATTATAATATTTCAAGACAATGGTTTCCCTAAGGGCTTAAAAGTGAGGGTAGGTAGCACCTGCTTATAAGATTGCATGGCCTCCGGCTGGCCCTTATTTTTGCAATAAATTATTCTTTCCGATACATTCGTAAACGTCTAAGTGCTTTTCGATTATAAGCGTGGGAAGGTGTTTTGGGTCCTTCTAATCTGTTTTATATTATTCTCATATGGGTAATATTATGGACCTGACTTTCACATGGGGATTGCCAACCTTTCCCACGCAGAACGAGAAAGCTATACTATATACTTGCACAGTTGTATCTTTTATTTACAAATTGGTGTTATGTGTATTCTTTCTATTTTCATGACGTATAAACTGTTGTAGTTAGATGATGGGAGCTTATCAAATCATGCTCGGTTCAGTGTTTGAGAGTACATTCTTCCTACAAACCATTGCAAGTGTTCATCGTTTGAATTACATAATGACGTTTGCTCCACGTTGACGTTCGTCAGGATTTTAAATAAGTCCATCATCAGTTAATTGACGTTCACGAGACCTCCCCCATAGAATCCAATGGGAGGATTCGCCATAATCTCCACGCTTGGCAGGTGGATTGGTGATCTCAGTTTGGTTTTATGTACTCAAGTTGATGCTGCTGCCAATCCCCTGGTATAATACATTAGTACAGTTTTTACTACATCTACGAGAAAACACATAGAGGTCTAATTCTTGACACAACACGGCACGGCTACTACACCTAAATGCCGCTTAATAGCGAACTCACAGAATGTTCAACGCTATTTTATGGTTTGTTCTTGACTATATTTTGTTCTCGTATAGTACTCAGATGAATGCTGATGCCTTATTTAATTCCTTTGTCATCTTTTACGACATCAACATGAGGACTTGAAGAAATCCTATTCTTAAACCACACCTCGGCTACAAATAAAATAAAATAAATGTTTTTTTCGTGTTGTACAGCGATATTTTCAACACCACTGTACTCGTAAATGTTCTATGTGATCCTCGATTCTCTGTTTGGAACAAATCAACTTGGAGCAAACGAGCTGTTTGCCAGCCAGACAAGTCACGTCGAGCTCTAGTTTATTTAATTATCACTCGGTCCGTCCGTTACTCACTATACGCGATTACCCCAATCAATTTGTCACGGGAGTTCGCAGCCTTATTCACTCCGGGACGAGGTTTTGCCAGATTATTGTGATGGCCGTTTCGGGGCTTAAGCTTTTGTAGCTCAATAGAGAAATAACAGACTATTTGTAACCCAAAAAAGAAATAAAACTACTTAGGTATTATAAAGACATAGTAAAGTGCCGTGGTATATCCGGCCTAAGAATAGACACCTCTATCTCCTCCCATGGATGTAGTAAAAGCCTTAGGGATTACGTCAAGAGATGCGCAGCAGCATCTTCCTAAGTACTTAACACCAAACTGCGTTCACCAATCACGCCAAGCATGTGCTTAGGGTAAATGCCCTCATTGTTTTTTTTTATTGTATTCAATGGAGGAGGCCTCGTCCAGCAGTGGACGTAAACAGGCTGATGATGATGATTATAGTTATAAAGAAGTCAGTGGATGGAGACCTATGTCCAGCAGTGGAATTATATAGGCCGATGATGATGATGATGATGATGACGTTTAATTCTGATAAGCAACTAGTGTGTTTTTGTATCAGCTAGCAATGACTATTTACAGTCATGCATGTCTTACGATGGGAAATCGTGGGCTATTGTTATTTAAGGAAAAGTCCACAATTTGTGAGTTAAACTGGCATTATGTTGGTATAATATTGGTGGTGGCAAAATTGGGTATTAAATTATCCGATAACTACATCTATGTCGACTCAGCTACCTAAACTTGTCTAAAGCTTTAAGTCTAGAATTTATTTACAACTAAACGAAACCAAGACGGGGTGACTCTTCCCATAACAAGGGGTGATCTCAAAATCCATAAAGCCTACAAACTTAAAATTTGACTTGAATGTTCCTTTTGACTTCTGTTCTTCTAGAAAGGATTTCCAGTAGTTCCCCCTGTATTTAAAGTTTTAATGAAAAGTTATAGAGCTAAATTGAATCTGTCGTCAATTCTTTATAGCATATTTTACGTCTATTCTCACGTGCAACTTCACTTGGTGTATATTTGCAAATGTTTGCGTTATTTATCCAAGGCAAAATCGTTCATGACTCCATCAGTACACAATATTGTTTGCCTTGGCAAAATAATGCAAACATTTTACGCAAATACGCCAAGTGAAGTGCCACCACCATTACATTGAAGATTAGGAATCCGATGCAATTTAGAAAAGTTGGTTCAAATGAAAAAATGATTTGTTTTGTTTCTGAAGAGGAAAAAAAACAAATGAAGGGTGAAAAGTTTTGACTATATAAGGGACTTTCAAAAATTACTCGCAGACGAAGCCGCGGGTGCCAACTACGTCTAAAATTAGCTATTCGCGTGAAAACATTATGACTCCATTTTACTTGTGAGTAGCATAATCACGTAATTTGCCAATACTCTCGCATAGCTTTATTGCCTTCGAGTCGTTTAACTTCACACATGAGTTCAGGGGGTTCCCCCCTTTGTGGGATTTTGGGCTGAATTAAATATTGCACGGATTTACACGAGGACATGGTTGGTTCTTTGTTTCATTATCATCCTTACAAAAACATACGGGTAAGTGTATTCACTCCCCTCCCGACGTCCTCCGTGGCGTGGCGGGTGTGGAGGGCTGAGACGCAAGAGGTTCGGGTTCAAACATTTGTTCGCTGTGGAACAAATGTTTGCATGATCTGCAAATATTTGTTCCGGGTCTGGGTGTTGTGGTACCATGGTAATCGTAGTTCCTGATACCCATGACACAGGGAATCCTAATGTGGGATCAAAGACTATGTATGTGACTGTTGGATTTTATGTTATGATGTCTTAAACGTCAACATGCCTGGGCCAATTTTGATAAAATTTGGTAGGTTTGTTGATAGATTAAAACCTGGGTAAGTAACCTGGTAACCTGGTAACATAAGTTACCTTTATCCCGAAATATAAGTTCATTTGTGAGAAAAACACGGGTGACAAAAAAATCCCACTAATATTATAAATGTAAAAGTTTGTGACGATACAGTTTACAAGTTTGTGATACATGATGTTTGTTACTTTTTCACGCAAAAAGTACTCAACGAATTTTGATGAAACTTAATAATATTATAACTTATACATCAGAATAACATATACCCTCTTATTCATAATCAATTTTTAAACCAAAATAACTTTGTATCATTCATTTTGTAAAACGGGAAATTTTCACGTCGTTCGAAAATTAAACTTTGAACTTAGGTACTCGTTATGCGCTTTCTAGTTGGCAAGTAACTCTGTGTGGGGGGTGGGAACACGTCATGAGATAAAAAGCCCAGGATTACGCTATCAGTCCCGGCCAGTCCTTGTTCTCGATACCGTGATGACGGTCAGAGGCAAGAGTCAACCTTTTATGACTCTCGTAAAATGTGGCAAAATAATAAAAAGTTTTACTGATGATAGGTGGAATAAAATGTGTATAAGCTAAGAGGAAACCATAGAAAGTAAAGTAGACAAAAGTTGTGATTTGATAGGTTTTATTTTACAGAGGCCTTATAATTCTTATAATTCTTTATTGCACACAGAAAATATTATATAAATAAGTAAAAAAGAAAGACATGTACAAAGGCGAGCTTAACCCTTAAAAGAGTTTTCTTCCAGCAAACCTTTGAGGCTAGAGAGAAGGTGATAAAGTTGGTAGAAAGTATGCAAAACAACGTGAAATCTAAAAATATCAATAAAACCAAAGACATACTACTTAATAATAAAAAGATAATGATAATACCGACTACCATGAACCTTACCAGGCCTTACCATGAACTCATAAAGCGATTCAGTTCAAAAACTATTCAGTACAAAATATCGGTGCCGTGATCTTCGCAGCTATATCTAAAGGCATACAAAGAAATTGTAAAATATTTCCTAAACACAGTTTAGTAAAATATATCTAAAAATTATAAACAACTTGGTAGGCTACGGCACCTATAAAAGTTTTTGAACAAAATTAGTATTTATGTAACAAAAATTGCCAATTTATAAATCTAAATTGGTGATTTTTTATGCAATTGACCCATTAGGTATTAATCGGTACTAGATAAGCACTTCGGCTAGCGCACATTTTTAACGTTAAAAAGTTATTAAGTTTTTGAACTGAAACGCTTTAGGGACTCATCATGGTAATAATAATACGTTTTATTTTACAGGCCATTATAATCATAATGGCCTGTAAAATAAAACGTACCTTATCTTAGTTTCCATTTCCAACAAAATACATGTAGTGATCAAGAAAAATGTGGCCTTGGATAAACACAATTTTGTTACATCTCACAAAAACAATCACAATATTGGAATATAGCTGAAAGCAAGAAAATATTTGACTGGAGTTCCGTTTATTTTCATTTTTCGATGTAACACAATTTTTCTTTTCATGGACTCGTGACAAACCTATTTATATATATAAAATCCCACAACAGTGGCAGAATTTGTCGAAGAAGATTTGGTGATGTTAATCGTAAGCATACGATACTAAGACAAATTATGTTTGTTAACTATTGGCCGAATAGACAGGCACAAAGTTGTGACTTTAGACCCGCTATGTGCAGCGGGCTACGCAGAGAGTTGTATAGGAGTTTCACTATGTAGTTGAATCAGAGATAAGGAAATTTGTAGACGAACCAACATCACCGACATAGCCCTCAGAATTAGAAGGTTGAAGTGGCAATGGACAGGTCATATAACTCGGAGAACTGACAACCATTGGGGAATAAAGGTTCTCGAGTGATGGTAGAGTGGTTCAGTAGAGGAAGTCTCGATGGACTATAAAGGCATTATAAAGGTTGTAGGAAGTTGGTGGATAGAGGCGGCTCAAGACCGTTTGTCGTGGCATAATAGGGGGAAACCGTTCTCCATCAGTGGACTTCTACAGGCTGATGATAATGATGATTAGGTTTGTACAAAATAAACAAGATCAGTTGTACAGGCTGGAACACCTCAGAAGAAAGTTAGCTCATTTCTCAACTTACAGGTAGAAAAGTTTTCGTTCGAAATCCATATTGCAATGTGTCTAGATTCAATATTATCATAGTGTAATGTAAGCGCACTGCAATCACTTGGTGTCTGGGCTAACACGACACGAGTTCCAGATATCGTCATCCGATACCACTGCGCCCGGGGGAATGACGACGAATTTGTTATACGTTTCAAACTTCATATCTTTATAAAACATGTTGTTGCAATTCAAACTTTATTTAATACCCACCATAAGGGTGAAAAGGCTACTGCTGAAAACTGCTTCGTAAAATGGACGAGAAGAAAATTTATATGGGTCTATCTCTGAAGTATGACCTACTAAACAAAAAAATAATCTTCAAAATCAATTCATAATTGCGTAACAAAAATACAAAAACAATCATACAGTTGAATAAAGAACCTCCATTTTTTGAAGTCGGTTAAAAACAGACAATCACAACAATTCTGATTATTATTTTTGCAAACAGCATTTGAGCTTCACAATCGGTTTCTGTAAGCTAACTTCAGATAGCATTATCCTATTGAGGGAACGATGCGACTGCAACTGCGCAATCTGGAATGCGCACTGCACTCGACTGGACAAGAGACGAATTCGGTATTTGGCTACGTGCTTTTCAAATATTAACCCCCTTATTCATAATCATTTTTTAAACCTATTCTAGTTATTATAGCTTTTGTTTTGTTTTCTCTGATGTAAAATAACATAAGTCAAAACAAGACAAAAGTTATTTTATCTAAAATTTTTAGGCTTAAAAATTTATTATGAATAAGAGGTTTAGTTTTTAATTTAGACTGCAGTTCAAGGCGGTGATAGATGCCGAATTATATCACAATCTCACTCATTAAGGTAAGTTAGAAGCAGGAATACATAATAGGATTCACAAAAATTAGCTGTACAATATGCGGCCTTATCGCTGAAAGCGATTTCTCCTGGGCAACCTTTGGATGGACACAAGTCTTTTGAGAGATGTTTTCTGATGACCTAAGAGAAGTCAAAGTCAAAGTCAAAAAGAACTTTATTCATTGAAATCACAAGGATCATTTTGAATCGTTTTATAAGCTAAAATTACTCCTGTTCCAACGTGACCAAACCTAGAAGAGAGTAGCTGTTCGTTGAAATGTTTCCAACCACAAATGTTCATACCTTAGATCTCGGTATCAATATCTTATACTCGTAACGTTTCTTACAACTGTAATTATCACTTGTCTTGTCAATACGATTTCACTATAATAAAATTCTTCTTGCCTTTAGGCATCCACTGCTAAACGAGGCCTCCCCCATAGAATGCGATGGAGGGATTTGCCATAATCACCACGCTTGACATGCAGATCGGTGATCTCAGTATTGGCGTTGAGTACTCAGGTGGACGCTACTACCCATCATAGTGAAAATTAAATTGAACTAATTAACATTTCCTTTTTTTATTAACATTTTGACAGTTATTTGCTTTGTTAGTATTATATCTTGTTATCATTATTTCTCTTGGGTTTAATTGTGTTGAATTGTATTAATATTTGCTATTTTATGGGCTTTTTATAGCTTTTTAAATAACCTTTTTTTTATTAAGTACCTAATTAAAAAAGAGCATTTGTTCACTTACATCAAATACAGTACAATAACAGGTTGTGGTGTAAGTGAAAAGGTCAAAGGCTCTGCTACGATATTTTTCAACCTTGCCGTAGAATGCTGCTATCATCACAATTATCTATGATACTCGGAAGCCATCCGCTATTCCTAAGCTATCCGCTGTTCCTTATAGCTATCCGCTGTTCCAAAGCGATTAAGATAAAGCGAAAATGTTTACTGAACTATGCTAGCTACCCCTTTCCTCTCACACCCTATACCGAACGGCAATTGGTGTCGTCCGGCCATCGGCGATCCGAATTCAGATCTGCATAACAAAATGTGCCGATCTGTTGCAGACAAGATTATGTATACCGACGGCCAACAATGGAGGCTGGATCATTGCTGCTTGAATGACCTTCTCCTATGCATATGTTCTTGTTATTGGGGTTTCTATCGTATATTTGAGGCTTATCTGTTTCAGTTTCCTCGTTGATTTAATGTTTTATGTGTGTGTGGACGACCTCTGTGCCATGGCGAGTAGCCTGCTTAGATGCGGGTTTGATTCCCGCTGCGGGACAAATGTTTGTATGATCTGCAAATATTTGTTCCGGGTCTGGGTGTTATGGTACCATTGTACTCGTATAGTTCCCACGATATAGGGAATCCTAGTGTGAGATCAGAGGCCCAATTCTCTAATTTAAAAACATTCAATTCGCAGTATAATCTCGTCTCAGTCGCACTGTCACGTATAGTGACTATTACTTAATCTTCGCGTTTCTTGCGAAGAATATGAAATAGTTGCTATATGAAACAGTGCGACTGACACGAGACTGGAATGTTTTTAAATTAGAGAATTGGGCCTCAGGACTAAGTATGTGACTGTTGGGTGGTATGACATGTTACGTTATGAATGTTCGACATGCATACAAATGAATATCTACTTTGTTTCTCGAGTAAATACGGTTGATACTGGACTTTTAAATACCTGGGGTTTAAGGGGCCAGCGTAAATTTCCTATCCAAACGCAATACCAAATTCATTTGTACCTAATTCAATCATATTTCCTTCATATTATATTATTACTAGATGGTGCCTGCGACTTCGTCTGCGCAGGATTAGTATTTTGAGTAGCTTATATTAGCGTGGCGTAGAAAATAATATAACCTATATATATATATATATATATATACTGTGGTGGGCTTTTTTGTAGGACTATTTAAGATAAACATTTACATCATACATTACATATGTGTAACTCTAGCGGTTTTGGCAGCGCATGCCAGAATAGCTCGCAGATGGTAGATTTTTTCCTACTTACTTGACACTTATCGTCATATAATGGACAATTCACACAATGACTTTATAAATTGTAGCCTATGTGTTATTCTGATGTATAAGCTATATTATTGTAAAGTTTCATTAAAATCGATTCAGTAGTTTTTACGTGAAAGAGTAACAAACATCTATCCATCCATCCATACTTACAAACTTTCGCGTTTATAATATTAGTAGGATTCGGATTTGGGTAGTATTTAACCAGGTACCTGGGTATTTCTTTTTTCAAAATGCTTACCGCTTAATGTAAGCGAACTACATTTTATATAATTTTTACGGCTTATACGACATGTTTTCATCTTATTTGTTTCATTTTACAAACAATGTATTTCTAGTACAGCCAGACAAATCTAAACTCCAATACAAACTAGTTTAAAATAATGCAATAGCGAGAAACTAACAAGGCCAATGCGAGTAGTGAACCAGCTAAGTTTAGTTAATCCTCGCGAGATGAAAAAGTACAAAGGAGCAGTATGGAACCAGCATCGATCCAGGGGAACTGACGGATACGACCCAAGGGACTGCCGCGAGACTTGAACTGTGAACACATTTTATTAAGCACTTTTCAATAGAATATACCGTGAAAACTGCTATAATAATGTCTCCTATAATTTTTATTAATAATCCGTATCATAATAATCCAACAGTCACACATAGATAGAAAATACTTTATTGCACACCATATTCAAAATTAAACAATTTAACAAACGAAAACTAAAACTAACTATGCTATACAATGGGCGGTCTTATCGCTCTGTAGCGATTTCTTCCAGACAACCTTTGGATGGACTGGACTGTGTAAAATTAAATGGGGCATTTATGGTGTACCTACCTACATACTTAAATATTGATACGATAACATGAAACTACATACATACTGATAATACAAACAATAAATACCTACCAACTACAATTTACTTACAATACATACAATTTATTTTATATATAATACATATTATATACTATACTTACAAATGTTTACATACCTATATTCAAATTTTGAAAATAAGAAACAAGCAATAGTCAGCGACAGCAGGACAAATAGTGTTCCTTGACCATGGACTTAAAAATTGGAAGCGATTGAGCACGCCTGATAGTAGCAGGCAGCGCATTCCACAAACGGACAGCTTGCACTGTAAAGGACTTGTCATAATAAGAGGAGGTGTGCACATACATAGTCCTCCCACACTAGGATTCCCTGTGTCGTGGGTATCAGGAACTAAGTACCACGGTACCATAAGACCTGGAACAGGTATTTGCAGATTATATAAACATTTGTCCCGTAGCGGGAATCAAACCCGCACCTCTGCTACTCGTCCACCACGCACGGTAGTCACTAGGAGGTAACGTAGTGGTACATTGATTGCTAAGTTATCATCATCATGGTTTCTACTGCTAGACGACGCCTCTATCGACTGCAATGGGGGGATTTGCCGTAATCACCACGCTTGGGCTGGCGGATTGGTCTAAGTACTCAGGTTGTTACTGCTGCTTACCCATGGTGCAATACCTTAGTTGGCATCCATATCCACGAGAGGAGACGGTAAGATATATTCTTAAGCCGTAGTGTGTCCAGACTACGGCAAATACAGCAAATATAATTAATGAAATTCTATAAAAGTACAATATGTTGAATTTGTTGAATAATGTAATTCTTTCCCTCTTGGTTTAAAATAACTATCATGCAGATATTTGGTTATCAAACGTTTACTTAGTCGTAATTTAATTTTAAAATAGTTCAAACTCGTAAATGCTACCCGGCTCGTTACTATTTAGGCCACTAATTGAATTTAGGTCCCACTCATAGATTTAACTTGTCATCAAACCGAATATGAAAACAGCCAGATATTAAGTTTTCAGAGTTAGTGGAATAATTTTGGAATAACTTTTAACTATCTATAAGTAGTTACATGAAAGTTCCATGAGTTGATATTATACATAAATGTGCTTTCTTAGTATTTTAAGATTTATTTTCAGGGCTCGAAGAAAATAATGTATTTAATTTTCTACTGTACTCATATTGCAGTTTATTTCATTATTTTTATTTATTTTTCTTTTGTGCTTCGCTCCAGATATTACAAATATGTTCTCTCTTCGTCAGCCGTTAGATGTCCACTGTTGGACGAGGCCTTCCTCGTATGCAATGGGGGGATTTGCCAAAACACCACGCTTGCCAGGAGTATTGGTGAACGCAGTATCGGTGGAATGCCCATTCCCTGTTGTAATCCATCAGTTGGCTTTTACGATATCCGCGGGAGGAGACTGACGGGTCTATTTTTAGGCTGGAAACACCACGGCACTTTAAATTAATAATTAACAAATGAGGAAGAAATATAATTTATATAATTTTTTAAGTATTTTATTGTCGTTGAATACCTACTTAACATTTATTCTAGGGGCATTCTAGAGGGGGGGGGGTAGCGTTTTAGGGGGTGGCCTATTTCAGGTGGATTTCTACAAGTTAACAAAACACATTACAATAAATATAATACAAAAACAAAACAAACAAAAAATGAAAATCTAAGGAAACATGTCAACTGGGATTTCTTAAAGTATTTCAAATGATTGGTGCTTTAGAATAAAAAAGATAACTTTTGATAAAGGGCTTATAGTAGCTTTTCTAAGATCAAGAACAGAATATACCTTGACTCCATTCATGTTAAATCGCCAAATTCCCAAGCCATTAACCATTACTTAAGTCAGCAAGTTAGTTTACTTAATCCGTTTATTGAAATAACTCGATCATTTACCAAATTCATCTATTACTTATCCCCTGAGTGTTTCAACTTCAAATATCTACATTTCAAATCAACTTCGTGGTGCAATGATATGTGGTAAAATGAGCTTTGTCGTACAAGAGTCACATTGTATTTGCTGCTGCCCATCCCCTGGTGTAATCCTTAAGTCGACTTTTACGATATCCGCGGGAGGAGACGGAGGAGTCTGCTCTTAGGCCGAACACACCACAGAACCTAATAGGAATTTATGTCATTGCAAAATATTCAACAAAATTGAGCGCTTATGATATTTGATTTATCTTATGTAGGTATGTATTTGTTTATGGTATGTTATAATATATAACTACTATACTATGTAAGGCATTTATCTTATTTATGTATGTAGGTAGGTGATTAATTATTTTAGCATTATAATCTCGACCTATGTTCTCTATATCACTACCACTTACTCTACATTACGCAAATTATTTGAAAATTTCTCATTTTAAAAGGTAATATGTAATAATTATTTATAGCTTTTATTTAACTTGCAATGTATAATAATAATAATAATAATAATGTTTATTGACACGAAACAGTAAGGTAGGTACATACATAAAGACTAGTTAACATAATTAACTTAGACAATTTATTGTACAACCTTATAAACAAAGCGATGCGTTGGGGGTCGGACGAGAAAAATCTGTATCCCGACTCCCAGCGATTCTCATCTCAAAAACAAAAATGTAAAAATGTAATTATTGTAATGACAAATATTATATTATAATCCTTAGATACAACCAAAGTTGCTACAATGAGTTTAAAGGTGTCTTCATTTCATGACACTTTCATGTTTAAAGATAAGATATTCAGTGATATACTAAAATTTATGTTTAGGTAGTAACAACATATATACCAGACAGCAAAAAAAAATTCAAGGTTAGTGTTTTGAGTTTTTTTTAACTTACATAGATTTTGATAGATTAGAAGTAATGAAGTAATGAATACTTACTGATAAGCCCATCGACGGACTTATCAGCGACCCATACAATACACCCACATTTAAATCTTAATTTTGATTGATCGCTGCTACAAAGAAGTCAACAAGTTTATATTATAAGCCCGTTGACTTCTTGGTTGACTGGCCGTTGCTTGAATAGTCATAAAGACTATTTATATTTACAGACAGACTGACAGCAAAGTGATCTTATAAGTCTCCCATTTTTTCCCATTAAAGTACGGAACCCTAATTATGAAGACCTCTTAATATTTTCCAAGATAGAGACAGCCTGACACACAAACCTAGTATAAAACCATCATTAAAACTTCTCGATCCGAAAACTTACCCCAAAACAAACCATTATTCAAACAACATCTGACCCAGACCACGAACACGGAATATAATAAGTAATATACAACTTAATAAACTTGGAGTTGTCGCCCGAACTTCGTATTGAAGACAATTAAAAAGCTGCGAGGTACAAACGTTCTTTGAATACACAATGAATACAAAGTTTGCCGAGTAACTTCATTAATTTAACAGCAATTTCTGAGAGCGTAACCCTGATTTACTAGATTTGATTTTATTAGTTTATTTTTTCAGTCTGCTTTTACGATCAATTGTTTTTTTTTTTAAATACGGTGGAAAGCAGTCTCCGTATCTTACCTGCAACACCCGCGGTCATACATAATTTTTTCTCTATGCTCGCGGCTTTCCAAACGTGTTGCCTGGCATTTAGAACCCTATTGAAGTCTACTTAGGGATTTCACCAGGCGATGGGCAGCAGCATACACTGCGGTCACCAATCCGCCTGCCAAGCGTGGTGATTATGGAAAATCCTGCCATTGTATTCAATGGGGAAGGCCTCGTCTAGCACTGGACGTATAAGGTGAGGCTGAAAAACTGGCTGAGCCCTCGTCCTTTTCTCTTACACTAACTATTAAACTATATTATACTTGTACCTTTGTTACTAAGATTAGTGTAAGTGAATAAATGCCTTTTTTTATAAAGGCTGTTGCTGATGTTCCACTTTATCCTTCCCCCACAACAAAAAAAGAATAAGCCAAAAACACTTAACATAATTAAGATATTAGTGCTTGGGCCTCTACGCCTCAGTTCTCGTGACCATGCCTAGAAGAATCAGGTAATTGAGGCATAGGCTTTTATCCCGGTAAAACGCAAGTGAAGCCGCGAGGGGGAGATCTAGTGAGAACATATTATAACAACAATTAAAGGTTTGCGCAAAAAGATGTAATAGTCTACAGTAGCATTATCTTTCTATTGTAATATGGTTTTACCATAATTATTCACAATCTCGATGTGTTCCTTGTCCCGCGTCGTCAGTCCCCTGGGTCGTATCCATCGGCCGTACCCGTTCCGTCCCCGGGTCGACTCTAGAAGGTTCCATCCCTATTCAGAAACATCTAGCTATACTTATTAATTAACTAAACCAAAAACCAGTATCCACTAGACCAACTAACTTTTAGTCAATCAACACAATCGTAGTGGTTTTGGAGATAGGGGTCAATGGTAAATTTTTGCAAATTTCACATCTCATAAACTAAGCAGTTTTTTTTTATTTACTAGTTTGCCCCTAAAATTAACCCCCGAAATCAGAATTCGTTTATTTACACTATATGCCCATGATTGGGTTACCTAACTCTATTATAGACTAAATTTAAATTGTTTTGGTCTAGTAGATTCGGAGAAAATAGGCTGTGACAGGCAGGTAGGCAACAGACGGACAGACACACACCTGAGTGATCCTATAGTGGTTCCTTTGGTATCTTCTAAGAGGGCACTATACTACAATTTAGGGTCGAGTTCGCCAACAGATGTTGATAATTTAAACAGTTGTTTAAGTCATAAACGGCTGTTTAACAATATTTTGCTGTTCACCACACACTAACCATTGATTAAGTACTGTAATCGACTGATTAGCCTAAACGTAGTAGCCACCTTAGTTTAACCATTGGTTTATTGCTCCGTGACGTGAAGTGAAGTAAAAACAAGAATAAGTACAAACTATTATTGGAAGATGCTTTGAATTATATCTTTGAATAAAGTATTAGATGATTTTGAAGAACATTTATAATTTTGCGCGCTCCCGTATTTACCATATACGACGCAATTATTCCGAGGAATATGACGAGAGAGCATTTGGTACCAGATTTCATTTGTACACGCGTTTATCTTCCATATTCACTGATTATTCCAAAGAAAACAAAACTTAAAACTGCTTTACAAATAAGAAACATAAACATGAGTTTGATCACAGGGTTTGACAAAACAATTGACTGACTGACTGACATGACCATTAAAAGGATGCCAATAAAAAAATACGGTTACGTTCTGTACGTTACGGTCATAGCTTTGACAAAAGTGGCATTAGAATTAGTAGTATTATAATGTACCCTACCATTGTTGGATGTCGTTTGGGTGAAAGCAAATATAAGCGGTAGCATTGCCATCTTCACAAAGTAATGTTATACCATTCGATCATTTTCGACTCATTCATTCAAAAACGTTCGGTTAACTAACCGTTGTTTGAAATTAGATGATGAACTCTAAAAAAGCGTTGTCTGTTTAAACAACTGTTAAATTGTAACAAGGCGGTCACGTAATCAATGGTTATGTTGTACTTGGCGAACTCGCCCCTAAGACTCCCTCTTTAACGCACGCGATAACCCGCGCGTCATCTCGCTCGCGCTAGCGAGAGACGTGCACAAAATTGAAGTTTTTTGTTTATTAGGGTGAAAATAAAGTGTTTATCAACAAAACTGATTTTAGCATTACAATAAATAGTTAAGCATTACATTCTTGTTGTAGTAAAATTTATCTTAAAACACCGTAGGGTTCCTGAGATCTCACTCAAAACGTGTGCAAAACAAGGATTTTTCATTAAATAAAACTATCGAGGTTTTTTTTACATATCGTGTTTTTAACTTTACACAATAAATGAAAAATATAAAATTTTCATATTCAAAAATATTTAACTCGTAGAACCCGTAGTTACTGAGTTCTAGATCAATTTTGTTGGGCAAAATCACATACGCCTTCTTAAGGTACGGACCCCCAAAAAGCGTATAACAACATCGTTGACTCTGAAGACTTTGAACTCTGTACCTAATTATGTTCATGCTCATATTTATTTAACGGATAAACTAAAGCATGGGGTAAACTGATGCCACCCCCAAAAATAAAATAATTTTCGTCTATCAAAACATTTAAACGAAAAGACGAACACGCAAAAGGTGTGTTTGGATATATAATAACAATAAATTTGTGGTGTAATTTAGCTACTATTATTGTCAGTGAGCAGTCCCTAATGGGCCAAGCGTGATGAAATGGATCCTTTTGC
Source organism: Epirrita christyi (assembly GCA_951392215.1). Lineage (NCBI taxonomy): Eukaryota > Metazoa > Arthropoda > Insecta > Lepidoptera > Geometridae > Epirrita > Epirrita christyi. The sequence continues at coordinate 2,801,032 of OX595839.1, read as the reverse complement.
CGTCATTAATGTTGGTATAAAATCTGTAAATACATTATGATGTAGAATTTGGTATTTTTCTTGAATTTAAAACGTTAAATTACCGTTTAAACGGTAGCGGCACAATATTATGAGTGTCTATGACTAAATTACTTAATAGCCTAAATTACTTAAAACAAAAACAAGTACCTACCATTTTAACTGACTTAAAAGGTTCTCATTTCTATTTTTTTTTGTGTATAACTTCTAAGCTAAGATCTTGTCCAGATGAGGCGATATACACGCGATACTCAAGCGTCGAACGCGCGTCAGACGCGCGAGTCTAAAGTCTCGTGTATTACACGCGTTTTACGCGTGAGCGGTGAACGCGCGACTGCATGTGGACGGAATGTGCAGCTCTAGTATTTCACAAACGCGCGAGTCGAATCGCGCGTAAAACGCCTCATCTGGACAAGCTCTACGACAGATTTTATAAGGGCCTTATAAAGCCACGCTACACCCAACTCTTTTAAAGCGTATGAATGAATTTATAATATAGTACATAACATAATTAATTGATTCAAGCGTGACTTTGCGGAAATCCATTCTACAATATAAAATAGACGAACAAATATATAGTAACAACACACACACACACAACACGAACAGTTGTCTTTCTGTTCGGCGTTCGGAGAGGCAACATGGCTGCGGAGTTTTTGCAGTAGTGTGTCTTTGTCGTTCTAGCACGCAGTGAGCCTACTGTTTCCTGAGGATGCTTCGTTGAGAGGCGAAACACGTGTCGAATTCTTTCAGAGTTTTCGTTGGAGAGGAGCGGAATTGTTACTATATAAATAAAATAAATAAATAAATACTGGACATTTGACACAACATTATCTAGCCCCAAGCTAAGCAGAGCTTGTGTTATGGGTACTAGATAACTGATATACTTAATACAATACATTACATAGATAGATATTTTTTATTATACATAGAAAAATACCCAGAACACCCTGAACAAATATCTGCAGATTATTGATTATTATTATTATTATCTATATTTGTTCGTCTATTTTATATTGTATAGTACATAACATAACACCCGACCCCACCATGGAGCACCATGGTGCAACAGGCTTTAAATACAATGAATTACAATGGATATGGGGAATTACCATAACCACACCACGGTTGGCAGGCGTATTGGTGTTCACAGGATTCGTGTAGAGTAGGTACTCAGGTGGATGCTGCTGGCCATAATCCCTTAGTCGCAATTTACGACATCCATGGGAAGAGATAGAGGGTCTATTCTTAGGCTGGGTACACCACGGCAAAGCAACACCACGGAAGGACCATAAATAAGTTATAAATCTATCAGCACTAAAAATACCGATTGTCCCATAAAATACGACACGAGACGACCATAGGACACCTTGTAAAAGCACGAAGCAGATGCAAAAACAATTTATGGGACCCACTCAAAACAATTCGTTTTAAACATTATACAGGGTATCAAATAATTAAAAAGCATTTAATGCTTACGACGCGATCGGTTCACGATAAATCGAATTAGATAGATAGATTAACACTTTATTGATCACCACAGAAACAATAAACAAGTAATATTACTATAGAAATACAATACAATGGGCGGCCTTAACGCTCAAAGCGATCTCTCCCAGGCAATCCTAATACTTATATATTCACATAATAAACTAATAAATAATATATACGAAGTTAGCTGTAACAATGAAAGAATACCAATAATTACATAATATGCTTAAATAACGCTAGGTAGAGATGCGACTAATAGGTAGTGCTGTTTAACTTTTAGCTTGAAAGTGTGTGTGCCTGTCTAATTTCTAGTGGCAAAGCGTTCCACAGCCCCACAGTTGAAATTAAAATTAATTATTTAATTAATTGAATTAGCTGCGTACGTAAAGGTTATCGTATCGATAAAGTTGGCAGTATAGATGAAATTGACGACAGTACTAGCTATATTATACTAATCTAGTAAGATTATCTGCATGTATTTTAAAACGTGGTGAAATAATGGATTTCGTCAATGTAAAACTTAAAAGCTTATCTGTAGATATTTTTAGTGTGTTTGGGAATAGATGAAAAGGCGCATTCTTTGTATAATAATAAAGTTATCTAAAATACTAATTACTCAAAAAAAATTGTTGAATGTAGATTTGCATATAAATGAATTGATGACAATAATATGTATAAATATATATCCGACATTAATTTATTATTTATTCATTAAATTTTAATGTAAAAAAATCGTGCGTTTTAAAAGTCTTTAGAATGTTGCTATCTATCGCTTCTATCGCACGAAAGAAATGTCGTTTCGTTAGCTAATGAGCTAATAGAATTTATTTAGACCATAAATGCTTCTGACGTCACATAAAATTCTTTAATGTACAGGCAGATACCACAAGTGCAATAAATTATGGAAAATATACGACTTTTAAAACAACAAAAATAAAACATTACATCTATCACAAAAGTTCTGGTCGAAGCAACGCGTGACCCGTTAGCTGGCTCTTATCTGGCTCAACGCATTAATATTGCCATTCAGCAAAGCAATGCACCCAGTATATTGGGGACACTTCTAGTAGTGATTTGGATCGGTTGAGTTATCTTTAGATCGTTTGCAACGGTCTTTAAATATATCAATTGTTTAATTAGTATTTTTTTTCTTCAAATAGCAGCAAATCACAGCAGCTCATTCTACTTCATCATCATCATCGTAATCAGCTATACGTTCACTCATGCACGAGGCCTCCCCCATGGAACGGAATGGGGATTTGCCATAATCACGACGCTTGTCAGGCGGATTGGTGATGGCAGTATTGGTGCTAGGTACTCAGGTGGATGCTGCTGCCCTCCTATGGTGTAATCTTTCACTCGGCTTTAACAACATCCACGGGAGGAGACAGAAGGGGCTATTCTTAGGCCGGATACAACATGTGAGTGAACTTAGCAGATCATTGTCCAGCAGATCAAAATTAAATGGGAGTTCTATTCGCATGCAGCATAGTTCTACAGTTCCTGATACTTTTTTTTAATAGTTCTGGCGTTTTTTTTTTAAAAAAAATATTTTTATTTGTACGTTAAAGTCCATGAAACAGCAGCAAACTACAGCTACTCATTCTTCTTGTTACCCTCTAATTGATGTATGTGACTCACTGGAAATTATCGCGGTAAGTTCGCGACTCTACCTGCGGCGTTAATTATAAGAGTCGCTGATTAGACGCTTTGTGGGAATAATTGGGCTGTCTTTGAGATAATGTATGGGGTGTGTATTAATTTAAATGTTACTAATGAAACCCTTATTTCTTTTTAGGGTTCCGAATAAATAATAAAGCTAACTTTAAAGCTTTTAGCTGACTTTGAGGCAAAAAAAACAATTTATGCGTAAGGCTGTGTTTCCAAAAAAGATGTGCGATGTAGATGAGTGGTGCGTGGATGCGTAGCGAGGCTGTGGAACGATGTGAGTGTTTCCACCAGAGATATGCTAGACAGCTGAGCGGTGCGAAGATGCGTAGCGACGCTGTAAAACGGTGCGCATATGAGCGGAGCGAGGATGTGTAGCGGGCTCTTTTCAGATGCGAGCAAGCGGGTGAGGTGCACCTTCCATCCTTGGCACACATCCCTCGCGCACATCCCTCGCACACATCCCTCGCACACATCCCTCGCACACATCCCTCGCTTGTATTGTACGTATAAAAACCTCGCTCCGCCAAGCCGTTTCCACCAGAGCTGTGCTTAGCGAGGCTAGGTTAATGAAGTGATTATATTGGTTCTTAACAAACATATCCCTCGCTACGCATCCTCGCTCGTGTCTGGTGGAATGCAGCCTAATGCTAGTATGTAATTTATTATTACGCGCACAAGCGGACCACTCCTTTCAAAGCGGTGCCATGGTATGTCCGGCCTAAAAGTAGACCTCACCTTCTCCCGTGGATGTAATCCCATAGTCAGGTTTTATTACATCCACGAGAGGAGACGGTGGAATCTACTCCCCGGATACGCCTCGGCAAGTCTGTCAACACGAGCTAATAATAGTGACTTAGTTTCACTTAGTTTCATTGGCCATAAGTGACTCGGTTTATGTAGGCAAATGGCGAAAATGTAATTTCTTCATTTTCGTTCATTTGTTGCACACCGATTGCTATCTCAAGCGTTTTTTTATCTTTTGCCAAGCCTTTTTCAGAGACAAATAGCGACGAAGAAACTTAGCTGCGGTTTTACAGGATGTTTTGTTAGGAAAGTAGATAAATTGGAAAAGTAGCTACTATGAGAACAAATCGATTTATTACTATTTTAAAATTAAGTTAAGTTAAGTTATTTTTTTATTTGAATAATCGACGTTGTTGTAAATTGTTGTCTTTTTGAGGGATTAGGACTATATGTGTGTGACTATTGGGTGTATTTATTGAAATAAATATATGTTAATTAAAAAAATTAATTTAACGTATCTATATCATCATCATCATCAGCATCAGCTTGCTTTTTTACTACTGCACAAGCCCCCCTCCCCCCATAAAATACAACGGAGATGATTGCCATAATCACCACACTCGGCAGGCGAATTTCATGAGTTATTTGATATAAACTACTAGGCTAGGATTGACTAGGTGGAATCATACATACGACATAGAAACATTAACACCCTTTACTCAATGGAAAAAAACCCTCAATTCCCTCCCCTACTTTCAAGAAAGTTCCCATAATTGCAATAAACACCTAATTAAATTTCATTTGCGTATTCTAAAATCAACGAAACAGGAGGGTCGAAGCCTCGTCGGGCTAGGACACTTGATTATGTAGAAAGAAAAGATTTACCATTAATTAGTAGACTCGTTAACTAAAGTAACTCACTTTTTAGTGTTAACTGCCTTTTTTAGTGCAAAATAACTTATACTGATCGTTTTTTTTAATCATGTTTAGAGAGCCGTAGACCTTTGTCATTCTAGGAATAACAAAAAATACAAAAAAAAACCCAAAGTCAAAAGTCAAAAAGAACTTTATTCATTGAAATCACAAGGGTAATTTTGAATCGTCTTATAAACTAAAATTACTCCTGTTCCAACGCGACTAAGCCTAGAAGAATCAGGCAACAAACACGGCTTGGCTTACATAAATGGTCCGTCTTACCACTAGGTGAGAAGCGCCTGTGTGGTGCCTCGGAGCAAGGAGTTGCTGATATATAGTAAATGAGAACTTAAAAACCTTAGGAAGGTATCTAGTCAAAAGTAAATAAACATCAGCAAAAATATGCAAGACAGCACACGCTACGCTTGTTATACTTATAAATAATAATCTTATAGAAACATGTAAATAGGTAAGTACAGATATTGCAAATTTCCATTTTAGCAGTCGAGGGGCAGAGCGACATCAGGCCACGCGGTTTTACCGAGTTCAAAAGAAAGAAATTAATAAGTTTTTTGTCGAAAAATGTATAATGTTTTTCAAAACAAGCTTCTATTCAATTAGTGATCGGAACCGTGAGCTGATCAAAATGAGCCCAAACACTGCCAAGGCCACTATTAATCATCAAGGAGTTCCGTGGTCCACCTTCCGTCTCTATCATCAGATCAGCTCGCCATCACCATAATAATATACGACCTCTGTGGCGCGGCGGGCGAGTATCAGGCTGAGGTGCAATAGGGTGCGTTCGATTCCCGCTGCGGAACAAATGTTTGTATGATCTGCAAATATTTGTTCCGGGTCTGGGTGTTATGGTACTTACTATTGTACTCGTAGTTCCTAATACGTACGACACAGGGAATCCTAGTGTGAGATAATGACTACGTTTGAAACTGACGTTATAATTTTTTTTTTAAATTGTCATTTGAACTTGTCTGATAAAAAAAAATCAGCTCAATCGGTTGGATAGAACTGGTTCTAAATTTCAAGATGTGTCCCACACTAACTAACATATACAAGCTACCAGGTCCAGCTATAAAAAGCTTTATAAAGATATATATATATATATATACATATAAGAAGAAAATTTTACACCACCATTCTCTACATTCTCGAAGCTGCAACGAACAAATGAACCTCTTACCGGCGAAATCTAGAAGGTATTACAATAAACGTTACCAAGACTAAAAAAAAATATAGATAAAGTAGTGTATGAAACTGCACTTAATATGGTCTTAAAACACTCGTGTGATGCTATAAAAAAACTCGCCTTATACTATTAACTTAGAATAGAAGTAGAATTAAACTGAACTTAAAGAAACTTCTTTTTCTTTTTATTACGAACTCTGAAGAAAGTCTCGTTAATTTTTCCCAGAGTCATCAATGAGGTTCAGATATATAAGAATTTGGAAATCGTGGAATATAACTTTTCATTTAAAAAACCAACTTCCGCCAAAATATCTGGATGAAAAAAAAAATGATGAAAAAACCATAGTGGTGAAAGGGTCATGATACTTTTTGAATGCAAATGCTTGGTTTGTTGCTGAAACTATCAAAATCGCCATATGTATGCATACAATATTTGAGGAGTTCCCTCAATTCCTCATGGATTCCATCATCAGAACTGGATTCTGAAAAAAATGGGACCAATCTGGAAGTATATCTATTCAAATAAAAAAGAATTTTCCAAATCGGTTCATAAACACCGGAGATATGAGGTAACAAACATAAAAAAAACACAACCGAATTGAGAACCTCCTCCTTTTTGGGAAGTCGGTTAAAAAGGTAATTTTACTGACGTTTTGTCAATCGATGACTTTCAGAAATCGCACCCCAGTAGTGGACTTCTACAGGCTGATGATGATGATGATGATGATGATAAATATGTCCTATAAGTGTGTGTTAACACTTTAAAACCAATAACTAAATAAAATAAATAAATGCTGGACATTTCACACAACATTATCTAGCCCCAAGCTAAGCAGAGCTTGTGTCATGGGTACTAGATAACTGATATACTTAATACAATAATATTACATAGATAGATATTTTTTATTATACATAGAAGAATACCCAGAACACCCTGAACAATTATCTGCAGATCGTACAAATATTTGTTTAGAGGCGGGAATCGAACCCGCAACCTCCTGCGTCGTAGTTGAACCTTCGCCCGCCGCGCCACAGAGGTCGTCAACTTCCGTTTATTCCATGACTTCCATATTTCTATACATCTGAATCTCATTGATAACTAAAATTATTATTCCTACGATATTAATAAAAGTGCTTCCTCCAATAAATCTCCTGAAAAACGGTGATTTGCGGCCTTTTTGATGACATTTAGTCACTCAGTGACTTCCAAATATCGCATCCCTGATTACATCTATCAGTATTTAAGTAAAAACGAATCATCATCATCCATTTCCCGACCTTTCACCCACTGCTGATAGGCCTCTATTAGTTTTATGTCTTGGACCTTGTTTACGAGCTTTATATATATATAAAGCTTATATATATATAAAGCTCGTCAACAAGGTCCAAGATATATATATATATATATATTATATATATATTATATATATATATATATATATATATATGTTGCGGGTTCGATTCCCGCCTCTAAACAAATATTTGTACGATCTGCAGATAATTGTTCAGGGTGTTCTGGGTATTCTTCTATGTATAATAAAAAATATCTATCTATGTAATATTATTGTATTAAGTATATCAGTTATCTAGTACCCATGACACAAGCTCTGCTTAGCTTGGGGCTAGATAATGTTGTGTGAAATGGCCAGCATTTATTTATTTTATTTAGTTATTGGTTTTAAAGTGTTAACACACACTTATAGGACATATTTATCATCATCATCATCATCATCATCAGCCTGTAGAAGTCCACTACTGGGGTGCGATTTCTGAAAGTCATCGATTGACAAAACGTCAGTAAAATTACCTTTTTAACCGACTTCCCAAAAAGGAGGAGGTTCTCAATTCGGTTGTGTTTTTTTTTATGTTTGTTACCTCATATCTCCGGTGTTTATGAACCGATTTGGAAAATTCTTTTTTATTTGAATAGATATACTTCCAGATTGGTCCCATTTTTTTCAGAATCCAGTTCTGATGATGGAATCCATGAGGAATTGAGGGAACTCCTCAAATATTGTATGCATACATATGGCGATTTTGATATTTTCAGCAACAAACCAAGCATTTGCATTCAAAAAGTATCATGACCCTTTCACCACTATGGTTTTTTCATCATTTTTTTTTCATCCAGATATTTTGACGGAAGTTAGTTTTTTAAATGAAAAGTTATATTCCACGATTTCCAAATTCTTATATATCTGAACCTCATTGATGAGTCTGGGAAAAATTAACGAGACTTTTTTCCCTTTATTGCCCGTGGTCCACCTGCCTGGTTCACCTAGGTGGACTACGGGAATTTGTTTTTTCCCGCCGTCCACCAGAAAGTCCATATGTTTATATCGTAGTATTACGAAAGAAAATAAATGATTTGTTTTTGTTTAATTTTTGTTTCTGGAGTAAATAATAAAATAAAATAAAATAAATTATGTATTTTTATTTTAAAAAGTATGAAACAAAATAAAACTTTGCATTTTTGGTAAACTTAAATAGGTAACACTATAAGTACACTTAAAATAATCTATAACTGTATGCTTTTTCCTTTATAATATTATAATAAGAACAGTAAGGTCATTATATAAATGGGCATATTTTTTCGAGACAATGTCCCGTCGTTATGGAATGGTTTTCCAATTGAGAAACAGCTCTATTAATCCGAATATTAACTTGGATGTCATTCAGAGTTTATCTTTTAGAATGAATTTTTTTTTGTTGAACTTGGACATAGAGACACCGTAAAATGTGGCGTCGTCATGTAATACCGATAATAGGTGTGGAAGTGTTGGATATGTACGACCAACAAATCTTTTCATTCTGGAATTCCACCCTTCTGCGTAGTTGGTAGTACGGTGCTGTTCTTGATGACAACACCATATCTTGCGATATTCTTTGTTCTTGATCCAGGTTCTGTACATGTATTTATTAAATTCAGTAACCTTAGTGTTACTCGGACTTTCACTTTGAATATATGTCCAACCTTCCTCTATGTTTTCGATAGGCAAAATTGCTAGCCCTGCACAAAGACAAACATGTCGGTTATTGACTTTCGATGTTTTTGTTTTTCGATGTGCGAAGAATATTTTTTCCTTGTACATTGCTGGTAATGTAACTTGGTTATGTACGAGTAACAAGGGAATTTATTTGTATCTCAATATACATCTTTGTGACATCAAACATAGAAATAACATAATGAATGGTTTTATTTATTTATTAATTAGATAGTGTTCTAAGGGAAAAAATAATTACCCGTGATCCACCCAGGTGAGCTATAGGCAAAAATGATTTTCTATGGTACACCCAGGTGGACGGCGGGAAAAAACAAATTCCCGTAGTCCACCTAGGTGAACCAGGCAGGTGGACCACGGGCAATAGAGGCTTTTTTCAGAGTTCGTAATAAAAATTTAAAGAAGTGTCTTTAAGTTCAGTTTAATTCTACTTCTATTCTAAGTTAATAGTATTCAGTAAATAGTTAATAGTAGTTTATGAAACTGTTGCATAATAAGGGTTCTTAAAACACGAGTGTGAGTTAAAAACGAGCCGAAGGCAAGTTTTTTTACAGCATCACACGAGTGTTTTAAGACCAAATTATGTGCAGTTTCATACACTACTTTATGTAATCTCATGAAATAGGTAATATTATATTTTAAAGTCTTGGTAACATTTATTGTAATACCTTCTAGATTTCGCCGGTAAGAGGTTCATTTGTTCGTTGCAGCTTCGAGAATGTAGAGAATGGTGGTGTAAAATTATCTTCAGTATCGCTACTGTCGTTTTCAGACATTTTTTAAAACAAAAACTAATTTGACAATGATGTTTGCGTAAAATTACTGCTTATATTTGCATTCATTTGTATACGTTCAGCGCCAAAATCCATACGCGCGAGCGTGTTGCGCCGCGTCCACAGATTATGTATAGAAAAACTGCATTGCAACCTCCTTGGTCCAAGTGAAGTTGTATCGTAATGGAAAAAAGTTATATTATGATACAGTTGTCCATAGAAGAGCTGTATCTTAATGTAATTTTTTGAATTTATTTCGTTGGCATGTGCATAAAGACTGTCATTTTAGTTTTGTTTTTAGTTTTTTAATATTTATATTTCAGTATGAGAGTAGATAAACACTATAAACACATGGTGAAAAATACGGTTGTTTAACCAAGCGCACATTCTGTACGGATGTTATCTGTCCACCTAAGCCTAGATAGTCCGGGTCATTGGCCAGGGGACGGCCTACATTCCGCTTCAATGCATCCGTTTCCATGAAACATAGAAAACTCAACATGCTCGTCTACTACTGGGATAAATAACCGGACAATTGTGAGTTGGACTCGTTGGGGGAGAATTCCGTACAAGTTGCCTACCATAGAAATTATTAGGCCAATTATACTTTATTTTTAAAACACATTTTTTACAGATTTCAAAGAAGGAGGAGGTTCTCAATTCGACTGTATGTTTATTTTTGTATGTTTGTTATGCGATGTCTCCGCCAATTATTTATAAATTTTGATGATAATTTTTTGTTTAGTATATCATATTCCAGAGGTGGCCTCATTTATAAACTTTATCGAAATTGATTTAGCGCTTTGAGTCGGATTTAGTTTTTTTTTGTAAAAATTAACATTGTGTTACGTACACAATTATTATATCAAATACTAGTTGCGCCCCGCGGTTTCACCCGCGTGAATAATGATGAAAATGTATGATGATGATGATTATGAAAAGTAGCCTATGTGTTAATCCAGGGTATAAGGTATCTCCACTCCAAATTTCATTCAAATTCGTTCCGCTGTTTGAGCGTGAAGAAGTTACAAACATAATAGGTAACAAACTTTCGCGTTTATAATATTATACACATTTTGGCTGTAATAGCTTACACATAAGATATAGATATACACTATGACGGGTTTTTTTGTAGGACTATTTAAGATAAACATTTCTATCATACATTACATATGTGTAACTCTAGCGATTTTGGCAGCGCACGCCAGAATAGCTCGCAGATGGTAGATTTTTTCCTAATTACTTGAAACTTATCGTCATATCATGGACAATTCACACATTATTTTTATAAATTGTAGCCTATGTGTTATTCTGTTGTATAAGCTATATTATTGTAAAGTTTCATTAAAATCCATTCAATAGTTTTTACGTGAAAGAATAACACACATCCATCCATCCATCCATCCATACTCACAAACTTTCGCGTTTATAATATTAGTAGGTTTACCAAATATTGAATTGTATTAACTTTACTGTCGTGTAACATTTTTTTCTTTCATTTTGTAAAACGGTAAATTTTCACGTACCGATATGTTGGTGGAAGCACCGACAGGATTCGACCCTAATCGAGGGTCTTCACAAAATGAATGAAAAGTTATTTTAGTAATTTTTTTATTATAAATAAAGAACTAAACTGAACTGAACATCCACCAGCTTCCTGCTACAATTAAAATGACGTCGGCTCATCGAAATAGCTACTAATCAAATAACTAAAATGCGAACCGGCAAAATAAACGTCCAGTAGAAAATAAGCCAATAAAAAACAATTTGCACTCCAACAGCATTTCCACAACTACCTCACTAACGGAACTCCTCCCACAGCATCCAGGCTTCATCCAGCTAAGATACAGCATCAATTAGTTTAGTTAGTCCTCGTTAACTCAGCATACAGCCGTGTTTATATTGCACGGTACGGGTCCGGGACGAGTCCGTACGGCAACAAATAGAACGAGAGCGGGCTGTTGTTCGGTAAACAATCAATAATAATAAACCACTCTACGAATAGAAGTGCCACTGACACTAGTGAAGTACTCAATTACGCGCCAAAAGCCTACACATTCGAGCATACAGATGTATGATAATATATATAATATACTACTGGTTATATATAAATATATATTTATAACATACAAAGCACGCAGAGAACACACGTTGTGTCGGGTTTTAAGATTGAGACCTTCATCTCGGTCGCTCTGATCACGTGATCAGAGGGCCCTAACTACGTTTTGCACTCGTTATCCTGACTCGCAAATTACGAGTCGAAATATAGTCTTTATGTAGTAAAAATGACGAGCGCCCCTAGCGGTATTGTTGAGAAACTCGGTATAACGATACAAAAAAAAAATATCGACTCCCGAATTACGAGTCGATATTCTAAAACGAATGCACTACTTTGGCTCAGGCCTCAGAAAGAATGTGATTGGTTTGGCGTGATCAGACAGGATCCCCCCTTCCCTCTCCCCCCTATGGGGGGGGTCGGCCCCTTCATCCGACCTGAGGCTTGAATCTGTATACAGTATTGAATAGACGAACAAATATATACTATCAATGCCGCTCCTCTCCAACAAACATACTTACATGATTTACGAGTCATATAAGTATAACTAGTTATAGTTATACTTATATGACTATTAGTTATAGTTATACTTAGTTCATATAACTATTTCCAAATACAAAAATTGTGACGAAGACATTGGGTTTCTATTCGGTTTTCGAATGATGAATTTAAGGAGTGGTTCAACTCTAAGCCCAAGTAAACCATTGATGTGTATGATCGAGTCATTTTTTGCTGGAAACATTGTAGTATTGTAGACCTTGATCTACCTTTTAAGGGTTTCCCCGCTTAGTAACGATTACGACAAAGGCCGCTTCTAGAAAAATTTTAAAAATGTCGTCATTGTTGCTTATTATTATCACTGTTTTATAACCGACTTCCCAAAAAAGGAGGAGGTTCTCAATTCGGTTGTTTTTTTTTTTTTTTATGTTTGTTACCGCATATCTCCGGCGTTTATGAACCGATTTGGAAAATTCTTTTTTTATTTGAATAGATATACTTCCAGATTGGTCCCATTTTTTTCTGAATCCAGTTCTGATGATGGAATCCATGAGGAATTGAGGGAACTCCTCAAATATTGTAGGCATACATATGGTGATTTTGACATTTTCAGCTACAAACCAAGCATTTGCATTCAAAAAGTATCATAATCCTTTCACCACTATGGTTCTTTCATCATTTTTTTTTCATCTAAATATTTTAGTCGAGTACAATGGCGGAAGTCGGTTTTTTAAATGAAAAGTTTTATTTGATGTACCTAACCTACCTATAATTAATAACATTGATTTTTATCTATTGACATTGAAGTATTGACATGACAGTTGCTATTAATTTGATCTATTTTTTTTTATGTAATTTTGTGTATAATTTTAATGTAGCTAACTAGATTTTCCGACACAATTTGACATTGTTAGCGAAATAAATGAACTGAAATAATGCCCCCGGTGTTGCCGGTATCTATAAGCGACGACGGTTACCACTATGCATAAGGTGGGCCGTAAGATAGTATAATATATGTATATTTAAATAACTTTTCATTTAAAAACCGACTTCCGCCATTGTATTCGACTAAATATCTGGATGAAAAAAAAATGATGAAAGAACCATAATTGTGAAAGGGTTATGATACTTTTTGAATGCAAATGCTTGGTTTGTTGCTGAAAATATCAAAATCGCCATATGTATGCCTACATTATTTGAGGAATTCCCTCAATTCCTCATGGATCCCGTCATCAGAACTGCATTCTGACCAATCTGAAAGTATATCTATTCAAATAAAAAAAGAATTTTTCAAATCGGTTCATAAACGCCGGAGATATGCGGTAACAAACATACAAAAAAAAAAACAACCGAATTGAATCAAAAAAGGAGGAGGTTCTCACCTCCTCCTTTTTTGGGAAGTCGGTTAAAAAGAAAAATACTGGAAGTACACCCACAATGTGTTGTAGATAGGCTCTTTACCGATGACGTCACAAATACAATAAAGCCTGTTTCATCTTTTAGTTTGACTTCTCTGTATTTTATGACGCTTACATTTTAAGTATTTTAAAATATATGTAACGGTATAAAAAAATTACAACTAGCATATTTTACTCGACATGTGCACTTCCAGGTTCGAACTGCTAACGAGTGTTTGAAGCCTAGGGCTAGGGCATATTTGGATCATTATTTAACGGGAGTCCCATTTGAAGAACGACCCTACAGTTGTTCCTTCAGCTCCCTGATGCGAGAACACTCGATTCGACTGACTTCGGCTGAATTTAGCATAATCTAAAACAAATCCGTATAAGTTTAAATGTTTGTTCAACAATCAATATGTTTATATTATGGTGTGAAATAAAGTATCTTGAAAAACCAAAAGGCCTAATACGAGTTTTGCTTTGCAATAATCACTTTGCGACTGTATTCAACGTGACTTACGTAGTAACTATTTATGAATCTGTGCTGTTTCTATCGATTGCGCGGCACAGAATAATGAATAGTTACTATGTAAGTCACGGTAAAATCTCACAAAGTGATTGTTGCAATGCAAAACTCGTATTAAACCTTCTGAACTTAAAGCCGTTGGGGAATAAAGGTTCTCGAGTGGTGACCACAAAACGGACGACGCGGCAGAGGAAGGCCCTCCACTCGATGGACTAAAGATATTGTAAACGTAGCAGGAAGCCTAATGTCCAGCAGTGGACTTCTACAGGCTGATGATGATGATGATGATGATGATAAATAGCTCAACTATTTCAGTTAACTATGTTTACTATGTTTAGTTAACATTTTATGTTTAACATTTATGTATGTTGTGGACACATAGTACTTGTATTTCTTTATAACCGACTTCAAAAAAAGGAAGAGATATATTTGTTAGTAGAAGAACTTCTTGTGAAAGAGTTCGTCCGGGGAATACCTTACCACCGTACCTATTTCTGCCGCCAAGCAGTAGTGTTCGCATTGCTGTGTTTCGGTTTAAAGGGTACGGGTGCCGGTGAAATTACAGGCACATGAGACTTTTCATCTTTATGTCTCAGGGTCGGCAGCGAGCGTTTATGCCTCTGGTGTTGCAGGCGTCCATAGGCTACGGTAACTGCTTTCTATCAGGTGGGCCGTATGCTTGTCTGCATGCCAAGTAGCATAAAAAAAAAAGTTCTCAATTATACTGTATGTTTTTGTATGTTTGTTACGCGATTACTACGCCAATTTCCAAATTGATTTTAATGATTCTTTTTTTGATTGGTAGTTCATACTTCCGAGGTAGTCCCATATAAATTTTATCAAAATCGATTCAGTTCTTTTTGAAAAAAGTCAGTTTTGTTTGTTTTTCTATAAATTTACCTAATTGTAAATAATGTTTCATCGCCGTAACAAAAAACAGATATTGTATTTAAATAATGTGGAACTAAGACTTGGCTACATCACTAGTTGAGCTTAAAGTTGCTGACAGTCACAACTCTGAATTTCAACTGTATCTACCTCGAGGGAATGTCAGACTACCCTCCACAGAGCCATCAATCGTAAAGCCAAACAATACCTGATAAAAGCTGTCATACAAACGTGAGACGATGTCTCATGTGGTGTAAGTTATAGGAGTTGAGATAGATTCATGTTATTGACAGCTACAACTCATTTTAGGAGGCACTTCCAGTATAGTCACTATATAAAAAGCATTATTGAGGAAATTATGACGATATACAGGATGGAAGATTACAAAACAATAAAATCAATAAATAAATAAAATAAATAAATAATGCTGGACATTTCACACAACATTATCTAGCCCCAAGCTAAGCAGAGCTTGTGTTATATGGGTACTAGATAACTGATATACTTAATACAATACACTTCATAGATAGAATCTTATCTAGATAGATATTTTTTATTATACATAGAAAATACCCAGAACACCCTGAACAAATATTTGTTCCGAGGCGGGAATCGAACCCGCAACCTCCTGCGTCGCAGGCGAACCTTCGCTCGCCACACCACAGAGGTCGTCATAGGCATACACACAATAATACATAGGTAATATACATAGGTACAGGTCAATAGGGCTAGGAGAAATATGTCTTCTTCAATAAAAAAACTATGATCTAAGATAGAGTCAGAGTAAGATGAGACAAGGCTCTGTTGTGTCCGAGCCGTAGGATTTTCAGTAATAACTTCATGTTCTCCGATTTCTTTGCATCTTTGTTGGAATGTAATTTTGTTTTTTTCTTGAAGCCAATATCGCTTGGGTGCTTTTCGGGTTCTCCTTGATCGCTCATTTTCTCTTATTTTTACTTTGCAAAGCCATAACATTTTTAGTTTTGTTATTAACGCCAATATCACTTAAGGTCTTATTAGAACTACTTGCTAGCTTTCCATGGACACCTCGATCGGCCTCCTAACGTTACGCGTTCACGAGTTAGAACAACTGTTTTCGCACACGGCATTTAACCTATTATAAAATTATATCTAGTTAGAAGTCCTAACTAGCTGGAATCTCAAAAGAGTTTCTGAATGAAATCAGTATTTTCGTATAGGTCCATCATTCACACATCATGAAATTCAGCATAATTTAGCAGCATCAACATTTTTGACTTGTTTAGCAAACCATATTTATACACATAACTTTTGAAACTATCATGGTTATTAACATAATTATCACTAGAAACCACTAGAATATCACTAGAATATCGGGAATCAATAATGCTCAAAAATCATGGTAAATATGCCGTTTCTAGTGATAATCATATTTATAGACGTTTTTACGTTAAGCAGCGGAATTTTAATCTAAACGAGGTATGCAACATATTATGTAGGTACACATTAGTTTGCACTGTTATAAAGTAACTGCATGGATATAGTACCTAAAGAGAAACTGTGTTTTTTTTTCTCAAAATCTGTGGAATCTGTTTATTCGTAGATTTTCAATCCTTTCGTCGACCAAGACACGTTCTTGGTGACCCGGATGACGAAATCACCGCCGCGAATGCGGGGGCGTCGTCATCCAATCACGACAGAGTAAACACTACACAGATACAGCGACCCCGCCGGCGGGGTCGAAGACTTTCTTAAGTACCTTCTGTACCACACGCCTAAACCGTTACAAGCATGTTCCGGGGCGTTTTCCTATTCCTCCCAATCTGGCAACGGCCCAAGCCGAGGTCCGTACCTAAGTGGTGCCCTTGCGCTAGTTGCCCCAACCTAATTTTAACGGTTGAGCGCCTTCCGCGCTCACCAAAAGTCCGGTAACGCAGCATCGGCCATCTGAGGCCAACTGCATTTTGTCCTTCAGAAAAAAATTGGTTGTCTGTAAAGTCGGTTTACTGACGATAGTTGAACGTGACAACGTCTGAAGAACGTGCTTCTTTGTCGCTCGTTCCGCGCTCTCGCTTGCACTTCAAGCCTTACATGGAACGCCTCAGAGCGAGGTAACGCCGCATGAGTCATGTTTTTTCGTGCGTGCAGCCGGCTCTATCGAATTATAAGACGTTGTCACGTCAAAAAAAAAATATTCGTAGATTTTCGTCAGTTTTTGTTGGCTTGCACCATAAGAATCTAAACTCAGCGTCGTATAAGCACAAGCGTAGTAATTTGACTGACATGAACAATGAACGCGATGAGTCGTTTTTCCGTCCTTTTATATTTCTGCTAGTATCATCGTGTGTCTAAAATAAGGGTTGAATGCAAAGAGTAAAAATAATGTAAACAGCCCTGCTGCTGGAACTATACTGCTGATATCCCAAGAAAGGACAAACCCCCTAAAGTAGGGGGTTTCTACTAATACTTACAAGTCTTAAGTATTCTCACTACTACTTTATTTCTACATAGGTACTAATAAGTCCAGTTAGGTGCTTTATATAGTTAAGACGCTATAGGTTCACAAAATGCCTTTAATGAGCATATAAATATAATATATTAGAATATTTAAGTTTATGGTATGAATTCTTATAGTTTACAGAAAGAAATAACTTTTCATTTAAAAAACCGACTTCCGCCATAGTATTCGACAAAATAATTTTGGATGAAATTTTTTTTATGAAAAAACCATAGTGGTGAAAGGATTATGATACTTTCTGAATGCAAATGCTTGGTGTCTTGCTGAAAATATCAAAATCGCCATATGTATGCCTACAATATTTGAGGAGTTCCCTCAATTCCTCATGGATCCCATCATCAGAACTGGATTCTGAAAAAAATGGGACCAATCTGGAAGTATATCTATTCAAATAAAAAAAGAATTTTCCAAATCGGTTCATAAACGCCGGAGATATGCGGTAACAAACATTAAAAAAATACAACCGAATTGAGAACCTCCTCTTTTTTTGGGAAGTCGGTTAAAAACCAAGATATCTGAGTGTGCGCTTCTTTAGTTCATACAAAAATTTTCGTTGAACATACTTAAGTACATATTTTTCAAGTATCTGAAGAAAAGTAATATGTTGTTTGAAACCTTTCAAACTCAATTCCAATATCTTATTTCGGTAGAATTATCTTTGAATTGCATTTAGGGGAGATAAAACTCCGAAATTGATCGTGAAATGATTGCAGTTTAAAGAATTTAGGGTGGTTTTGTACACGTCTGCGGTTTAAGAGTTATCTTTCTACTTACGTTGTGGTGTGTCCACCCTAAGAATACCTATACCTACCCCTCCGTCGTCTCCCGTGGATGTGGTGCTGTTCTTTTTCTACATAAAATGTTTATAAACACGAAACATATTTCTAATATGCCGATTCCATACGATATTTTCGCCAATTTCTTTTGTACTACGTCCATCCGTAAAATTAAAAAAAATGCCAAATTGAAAAAGTATTTCGTATATTTGCATACTTTTAAAAATAAGGTTTTAAACATGGTGCTAAAGTGGTATGTACGCTAGTAATATGTAGTCAGTAGCTGATTTTTCTCTAATACATTGCTATATTGTTAACCGACTAAAAAAAAGGAGGAGGTTCTCAATTCGACTGTATATTTTTTTTTGTCTGACGACCCCATCTTCCTATTTACATCAATTTGTAATATCGTAGATTTTGACACATGTCTATAATTAATCTCTATGTTGGTAAATTTCTAATTTACACAAAACATAGAATTTAATTTAGAAAAATCCCACATACTTTTATTAAATTTTTAGTGTTCTTTCTATTGATCTAAATATTGTTAAGATTAGTAAGCTCGGGGAAGGTCTTGGCTATTGAAAACACCACTATCAAAGCGTTTTCTCTGATGGTCCCTTAATAGATTTATTTTATTAATGTAATTTTGAACTTCCATCACAACAATTGATGTAATTATATGTATGAAGTCTTTTAAGCGAGTTTCTTGTGCAAAGTAAGCGACGAAATTGACTATTGTTATATTATTTTTTCAGTTTTTAATTTGACGCTTCCGTGAGGCCCATTTCTCTACGTTTTACTTTAGACGAGATTATACTGCGAATTGAATGTTTTTAAATTAGAGAATTGGGCCTCAGTTAATTGATCGGTTCAGATCGCTTGCATCGGTCTTTAGTTAGATCGCTAATTTGTTTTTATTTTTTAAATTTTGTTTTTACCTATACTTGTAGTGTTGTTTTCCGTTGATTCTGTTGTATCAAATATTTAACATGCGACGGATCGCGTCGATTATATAGCACGAGAAACTCATGCTAAGGGTACTTTAGCTCAATTTTACACCACTTTGCGACTAAAACCTTTCTATTTCGTGTAACTGTTTCCATCATTTCCACTATACCTACGTTAAGGAGTGTAAGAATAATAGCAGCCCGTAGCGGTAAGTGGTAGGTTATCAAGTAAATCGTTCCTTAGACCCGCAAGGCCTTACTTCAGACGGTTTCTATGACGTCATCGTTTTTTGAGAAAGGCTCTGAGTTCGAAATTATTCGTTGCTCTCGTGTGCGCCAAATAACTTTGCGGGTAAAAATGTAATGACAGAGTGCACTTCACGGATACACGTGAACATCAATTTCTATAAATGTAGGACTAGCAGAGACGGATTAACCCTTAATCAAATTAAGCAATTGCCTAGGGCATCACGTCTGGGAGGCACCAGAAGAAACACAAAAAAAATCCGTCCTTAAGTCATCACGTCTCACTCTCACGTCATCAAAAACCACACCAAAAAAAGTTTCTAGGACTAATTTGAAAATTCAAGCGTTTTCATCTCATCATCTTATTTTACAAACCACTAATGTTTTTAGGGGGTAAAGGTCGATTCTAGTTGACACACGGATAGGGGGGGCCCACAGGCGTGGATTGCTTAGGGCATCAAGTAGTCTTAATCCGTTACTGAAGACTAGGATAGTAACGCGAGTGTTGGTCCTAGCTTTAGAGTTTACTTACTTAAATGACTTAATTTTGCTCTGTTTGTAAATAAAACTATATCTAAATATGATTATAAATTATATGATTAATACTAATATAGCTTAATCCCCGCGACTTCGACTGCTTAGGCTAGCATATTATTACAAACTGTAGCTTTCTATAAATTAAATAATTTTTGGAATCAGTTTAGTAGTTCCTGAGATTACCCCCTACAAAGAAACAAAGAATTTGTACCTTTTTAACCGACTTCAAAAAAGGAGGAGGTTCTCAATTGGTTGTATTTTTATAATATCAGTGTGGATAACTAAAAATTATCTTTTCTTTTTTACAGGTAAGCTGCACTTCAGCGATGTTGCCATCTACCTATAGGTACTCATGTAAGAAACTTATGTACGTACACCGTCTACTGTCTATGAAGGTCTTCAATAGGTACAGACGGCAAAGTAATTGTTATCCCCCAGTAGGTATATTTAAAGATGAAACGGAATGATTCATATTTTTAACCGACTTCCCAAAAAAGGAGAAGTTTCTCAATTCGGTTGTATTTTTTTTTTTTTTTTTTTTATGTTTGTTACCGCATATCTCCGGCGTTTATGATCCGATTTGGAAAATTCTTTTTTTATTTGAATAGATATACTTTCAGATTGGTGCCATGTTTTTCAGAATCCAGTTCTGATGATGGGATCCATGAGGAATTGAGGGAACTCCTCAAATATTGTAGGCATACATATGGCGATTGTGATATTTTCAGCAACAAACCAAGCATTTGCATTCAAAAAGTATCATAATCCTTTCACCACTATGGTTCTTTCATCATTTTTTTTTCATTCAAAATTATTTAGTCGAATACAATGGCGGAAGTCGGTTTTTTAAATGAAAAGTTATTCTGTACATTTTTATCACAAGTTATGCATATGGCTAGACTTATGTGAAAGAAAAAGAAATGTCTTCCAATGGGCACACAGGACGCCATTATCATCTGCCTCTTTTATACGTCCACTGCTGGACAATTGGAAGGGAATTACCATATTAAAATTATGTAAAACACGTGACTTAAAAGACCTTCAAAATAAGACCAAATTCCTTACATTTTGATTACGTTATCAAAATGTAAGGAATTCATCAGCTTGTAGAAGTTCACTGCTGGACACAATGCCTCCCTCATAGAATACCACGATAAACGGTCTTGAATCGCCTCCACCCACCGACTTCTAGCGACCCTTAAAATGTCGTTAGTCCAGTGAGAGAGTTCGTGGTCGCAACTTGAGGACCTTTATTCCCCAACGTTTGTTGTCCACAGATTATACTTAATCGAAAAATCACTTCCCCAAAGCCATAATAAATGTAAAGCAACGTCATAATTATTATTGTAATGATGACTGACAACGTTGGAAACATTTGGGCGGTCGTTAAGGCCACAGTTAAGGCGATTCAGTTTCAAAATTAAAATTAAAACCGTCTGGGTCCGTCGAATCGTTAGTCTTAATTTGAGTTCCCGGTGAGAATTTTGCCAGTGGGAGCGACGCGATGTACGCAGAGGCGATGCGATATCAAGCCAATACGACACGAAAAAAAAACTGTGGAAATCGATAGGGTAGATTGATTGTCAACTCTCTAAACGTGCGACTGCCTTGTAGGTTTAAAGGACTACCTGTTAATTATACATAATCTTCACTACTATTTCCTGTAAATGTTTTACAACATGGTACGTCTGTCCTAAGAAAAGAACCCTCCGCCTCCTCTTGTGGATATCGTAAAAGTCGACGAAGGGATTACACGAGGGGATGGGCAGTAGCATCCACCTAAATACTCAACACTAACTGCGATCACCAATCCGCCAACCAAGCGTGGTGATTATGTCAAATCCCCCCATTGCATACTATGAGGGAGACCTCGTTCAACGTGGACATCCAACGGCTGAATGAAGAAAATTTTGCAACTTAGAGACGTCTTTATCACCTTATATAGTAAATAGTCTAATACAAATAATAGTATATCATATAGTAATATAATAGTAATAGGTTAATGTATATACTACTAGTTGCGTTGTACTAGTTGCGCCCCGCGGTTTCACCCGCGTGAATAATGATGAAAATTGATGATGATAATGATGATGAAAAGTAGCCTATGAGTTAATCCAGGGCGTAAAGTATCTCCATTCCAAATTTCACTCAAATCCATTCAGTACTTTTTACGTGAAAGATTAACAAACATCCATCCATACTCACAAACTTTCGCGTTTATAATATTAGTAGAATATATTTAAAAGTCAAATAACTACAAGATAAAAGTGGTTTTGTTATGTAGGGTAGGTTTACCATAAGTTTTAACTTTAGTTCACTGAGTAAATATGTATGAAAACTGTAAGAGTGCCTTTAGCGGATGTACCTAAAGTTTTCATGCATATTTTAAACTACAGTCGCTAAACTATATAGTTGTGATAGTATTATAACTAAACTAAACTCATGGTAGACCTTTTGTATCTTCGTATCTACAAACTGTGAGTAATGGCTACAGGTCTGATTCTGATTAATGAATCAAGGATTACCTAACACAAAAAATAAAAAATAAAAAACAATGCACACAAAACTGTAAATGTAAATTTAAATGTAAAAAACAGTGCACAGACAAGACAATGTGGTACGTAGTATGGGAGGCGGATCACTACAAATTTGACATCAATTAGATTAGAAATTAACAAATGAATTACTAAACGTCACTTGTATGTGTCAGTTCATCATTAATAACTGCTAATTTGTCACTTGTTTACCATATCTGACTTCATAGCTGACACAAAATAGTATAGTATATCTCCGGTGTAGCACATGGTTTAAATTGAAATGCACAGTCAGCCCTGCGTGATTGACGAGCGGCCGTGGTAAGCAAATAGGTACAATGCGGGAGACGTTTTACAATACGCGATTATTTTGTGACGTCACAACTTCATCATCAGCTTAATAGTCCCACTATTGGAGCGCAAACCACCTATGTGAAGTTCGCAACCGAGTAAACAATTTTTGATTTCTATGACATCTATTCGATTGTACCGCGTTTGTACCGGATTGTACCGCTCTTTAAATCGTTTGTACAATTGAATAGATGTCATAGAAATCAAATATTGTATACTCGGTTGCCAACTTCACATGCAAACATACTCTCGACTGTGAATACTTTTTCATTTGACCAGTTTTTTTCTGGTCACCCGGCGTTAATTCAGAGGCCAGCTATGGTGGCCCTGATAAGTACATAGTGACTAATGGTAGAACAGATTTTTTTTTAATGAATCACGTAGCTGGCTTGTGGTGGTCATCCTAGCCAGTAACACACGCAATACCTCATAGGTCACGCTCATCTAGGACGTGACCTACGTGACATTGCATTGCGCCCGTCATCCTAAGATATAAAGTTGTAAAGTCTCATGTTCCTGTTATTTCACCAGCACCAAACCGGATCACAGTAATGCGAGCACTAACTACTTGGCAGAGAAATGGATTATGGATGGTGGTAGTACATTGCCGGACGAACTTTTTCGCAATTAAAAAAAAAATATTTCAATAACTTTTTACATTCAGGGTTTGAAATCTTTTTTAAGCAAACATTTGCTTGTGTTAGGAGATCCCGCTCTTCAATGGCCATTTACATAAAGTTAAAATAAATAAAAAGACCATAAACATAGCACATTTGTGAAAAGAAAACAAGATAAAATAATAAAAACTTAAAGTTAAAGTGCACCAAAAATGTTACTTATAAAGTGTGAGGTATGTTTAGGTGAGGGTGTGTTCGTGGGTGTGTAGGCGCGTGTTTATGTGAGTGGCAATGAGCTCTACTACTAGATACTATTACCAGAACAATTGCTTATTCTTAAATTCTGCTAGCATTACAGTACGGCTTTCAAACAGTGAAAGATGCCACAAACTCCAAACCAAACTTACAATGTCGATACGTTTATTCGCTACACTATTTGATTTAGTAACTAACTTTGTATCTACGACTGCGCTCACACCCACACTGTTTATAGGGTTGCCAGGTCTGGGTTTACAGAAATCAACACCACTTTTGATAGATTAATCCATAACTTTTCATTTAAAAAACCGACTTCCGCCATTGCATTCGACTAAATATTTGGATGAAAAAAAAATTATGAAAGAACCATAGTGGTGAAAGGATTATGATATCCATCCTGGATTCCATCATCAGAACTGGATTCTGAAAGATGGGACCAATCTGGAAGTATATCTATTCAAATGAAAAAAGAATTTTCCAAATCGGTTCATAAACGCCGGAGATATGAGGTAACAAACATAAAAAATAAAAAATAAAAATTTATCTATCATAGTATAGGTAATAAAGGAACGTTGCCTATATGTCTGGCTATTCGGACAATTCCAACTATGTTGTCCATAGCAGCGGAAAGTCATCATTAGGAAGTGCATCAGCAGCCTCTAGATTCCCACTGCTGGACAAAACTTTGCCAATGAAATAAAATGGGGAAATTGCCACGCTTGGCATTTGGATTGGTGATCGCAGTATTTATGTTGAGTATATACTCAGGTGAATGCTGGCCCTTCTGCTGGTGTAATCCTGTGTTTGGCTTTTACGACATCCAAGGGAGGCGGTGGAGAGGTATATTCTGAAGCCAGACGCACCACAGCACTTTTGCACTTTTTTGTACAATATATTAGACTAATTTAAAAAAATTGTCATCTGGACATTTTGACATCAAGTCTCCAAATAAACAAAGATAGATTTCATGACATTATGCACGTTTTGACGTTTGGGCTAATGTTAAAATCCCCTTTATCTTGAACTTGCAGCTTCAAGTTACGGGATTAAAAGTCCCAAAATCTCCTTTAAAGGGGATATTATCTAAAGTGGATTTTGGACCTAAATGAATGAATGAATGATTGAATTAATCAATGAATGGATGAATGAAAGAATGAACCAACCCAAACCAAATTCAGAATTAAAATAATGCTAGCTATTTACTTATTAAGATTTATGTAATTTTTGCATGTCTAAAATGGTAGAAATAGTTGGTACTTTTTTATAATTAACATCCTAGTAACCCTATTTGAAGCAAATAAATAATTTGATTTGATTTGATTTCATTTGAAACCAACCTAATCCAATGTTAAGAATCCTTAGAGCGCGAGTCTGACTCGCACTTGTCTCTATTCATTTTGCTTTGTACCGCAAATTTACTTCTTAATATTAAAGTTTGCATAGTTGTAATTTTTCTAAAATGATACCAAGCTATGATAATTTCAATTCTATGCAAATTTACTTGTATAAAATACACTTTTTTGCCCGAGGGAAGTTGACAAGCTGCCAATTATGTATAAAGTTGAAGTCTGGCAACCCTAAAACACGGCTAGTATTTACTTGAAGTAATCATTACCTTAGTAACTAGAAACTAATAAAAACTTGTTGCTTACATTTAAAAGGGAACTACCCTATGTAAGTTTGATGTTTTTAAGCTTTGGATTTGAGATACTTAGGTTGTAGCGTGCAGCTTAGTAAGGAAGTAGAGAAATCACAGTGTCATCGACTACAGACTACAGAATGATCATTTTAGAAAGGATTTCCTTGTACGTATGTTGTGGAAACTCGGGAACGGGTCTTGAGAGCTATTTTTCAGAATCTGCAAGCAATTACTCTTAAAGTGATCATTCGACGCTGAAACCTATAGTCCAGAATAATACAGGGTGTTCGTCTATGACCAATATTCAAGATTATTTATTTGTCCGAAACAGATTTTATATAAGAAATGATATTCACCATGTCGACGCAATCATATAAACCGGAAGACTCAGTAGAGGAACCCCCCCCCCCATCCCTCCTCGCCGCCCCTTGTCGTCCTCTGTGGCGCGGCGGGCGAGTAGCCAGCTGAGATGCAAAAGGTCGCGGTTTCGATTCCCGCTGCGGTACAAATGTTTGTATGATCTGCAAATATTTGTTTCGGGTCTGGGTGTTATAGTACCATGTGACTCGTAGTTCCTGATACCCACGACACAGGGAATCCTAGTGTGCGATCAAGACTACGTATGTGAATGTTGAGTGTTATGTATGTAATCACTTAGTCGGTTTTTACGACACCCACGGAAGAAGACAATTGCCAAATCGTATCGGATCCGTCACGTAGGTTGTAAAAAAGTAAGCTAAGCCCCGACGAGTTATTAAATTCGCACATGGCACGCGTCACTAATTATCGACGAGCTATGGTGCTACTCTGAAAGGTACAAGTTCGCTAGGCAGCACTAGTTTTACGCTACTCTGTGATCATGGCGACTTTGTTACACAGCCTAGAAAAGTTACGCTACGTAGTGTACACAATAGTAGATTGTATCATAAGGGAGCAAAATAATATTTTTACGGCGAGGGCGCTTTTTTGAATCCAGAACGAAGTGAGGGATTCTAGAGTAGAATCCCGAGCATAGCGAGGGATTCTTTAGTAGAATCCCGAACGTAGCGAGGGATTCAAAGTACGTCGCCCGAGCCAAAAATATATTTTGCACCCGAGTGTTACACTCTACTTTTCATCACCCACTATGAGAAAATAAAAGGCGCCTCATATTTTATTTCAAAACAAAACCATGAATTTCTAACAATCCGTGAATAACTTATCATTTTAAAAAAAGACTTCCGCCGTTGTATTCGACTAAATATTTGGATGAAAAAAAAATTATGAAAGAACCATAGTGGTGAAAGGATTATGATACTTTCTGAATGCAAACGCTTGGTTTGTTACTGAAAATATCAAAATCGCCATATGTATGCCTACAATATTTGAGGAGTTCCCTCAATTCCTCGTGGATTCCATCATCAGAACTGGATTCTGAAAAAAATGGGACCAATCTGAAAGTATATCTATTCAAATAAAAAAAGAATTTTCCAAATCGGTTCATAAACGCCGGATATATGAGGTAACATTAAAAAAAATACAACCGAATTTAGAACCTCCTCCTTTTTGTAAAGTCGGTTAAAAATGACGAAATCGCGGGCCGTCGTTTCTAATTTGTTTTTTTTTATTCAGCCGGTGGCGCGACTATGGGCCGTCGTACCAGCCAGTATTTATTTAAACAATATTTGCGTTCGCCTTCTTTGGCGCTGAACACTAAGATGATCCAAATTTAAAAAGGGCGCGTAAAAGATAATTGCGGCGCACTTATTTGTGTTTGATTCTTTTCAAGATGTTCCAAATTCAAAAAGGGCCGTAAAAGATAATTGCGGCGCACTTATTTGAGTTCGATATATTCCAAATTTAAAAAGTGCGCGGCAAAGATAATTGCGGCGCACTTATAGAAGCTTCATACAGAAAACACCACCTTTGGGTGCACTTAAAGGCGAACCAAGTCGTCCTTTTCGAATAGATGGGATGAAAATGTTTTTTGTTGAGTAAGTTGAACTGGCAGTTGGCCCACCAGTATTAGGTTTGTGGTAACCGTAGGGGCCAATGTTAATGTTAAAGAACTCCCTTTTCCGCATTCGAAATCTATGGATGGTTAATTTGGAATAGGAGTAATTTTAGTTTATAAGACGATTCAAAATGATACTTGTGATTTCAATGAATAAAATTCTTTTGATTTGATTTATGCGTGAGAGCTGTCTGGCTAGATAGTCAGCCAGCCTTACTCCGTCCAGAAGCACAGAAGTTTCCTGGAGTCTTCGCAGGCTTCGCGGAGTGACCTCGAGTTTTTGAGGATTTCTTCACGTTGAGCTGCTACTCCCACGCATTCCAGGGACTATGTAGGCAGCCGATTCCGTAGGTGCTAGTTACAACTACAATATCTGGCTACATCCAGCAAAGAGGTAGTCTTTAGTATTAGTAGAGCTCGCAGTAGGGCGACGACAAATAAGATACCCTCATGAACCTACTGCCAGGACATAAAAGTTGGTCCCCAAAAAAAATAACAAAAAATTAATAAAAAATACTTTATAAGTGGCGTTGAGATAGTTGAATATCTAATTTTTTACCTGAGTAACGGGTGATACCCGAACACAACAATTCACAACAATGAGGGGTTTTCACGGCCGTTTCAAATCATGTTTTCAGTGTTGAAAATAGATGGCGCTGCTGTACGTACCTGTCAAGTGTCAAAATAAAGTTAAATGTCAACATCAACAACGTTAGTATATTTCGTTTCGTGGTATTTATTTTTGCCTACTTCTAAAAACACCACGAAATCATTAGCGCACACTCAAGAACCAACAACAAACAGAATATCATGACTAATAGCACCAGATTAGTTAGATAATAGTTTAGTACGCGTATACCACAGATAATACATTTGACAATCTTGGCAGCTACAGTTGAGTCAGCGCCATCTATCGAACCAATTTGAACTATTTTTATTTTTAATCGAAGATGAAAACCCCTCATTAGAAAAATTAGAAAACAAATTAGAAGTACAAAAATTAGAAAGCCTGATTTGCCAGTTATTTCACAGAGCTTTTATCAATAAGCATGCAGACCACTTTGAATAGGTTCGGTTCTCACTGCGTGGGTTAATTCTACTCTGAAACAACATAGCTCGCCCACACAAGCTTATTGACTGTGCTGGCTTGAAAAGTGGAGTGGTGAAAGTTTCGAACTAAAGGCGCTCACATATGGCATGGAAGTATAAAGTTGTAAGAAAGTGAATTGTTTATATTGAGTTGAAAATATAAGAACTAAACCAGATGTTAAAACTACATAATCATCCATTTTGTAAAAACGGGAAATTTTCACGTACCGATATGTTGGTGTTTGCTAATCGAGGGTCTTCATCAGGGTGGGTATAGGATCTACGCTACACTCCCTCCGCGTCCTTCCTCGCACTGCGTCTCTGAGCTCGCTCCTCTCGGCTCGTCCGGCGCCGGGGTGGGGGGAGTGCTTGTGTCCGCGTCATCACGCGTACATAATCATCATCATCATCACCAGTTTAGACATCCAGTGCTAGACGAGGCCTCCCCCATAAATACAATGGGGGAAGTGCCATAATCACCACGCTTGGCAGGCGGATTGGTGATTGTAATCATGTTGGGTACTCAGGTGGATGCTGCTGCCCATCTTCTGTGACATCTACACAATCTTGCTGGAAAAATATTACCTTATCGCTTCTCATTCGTGAATATGAGAGTCATTTGAAGATAAATTCTATACATTGATAAATGTAACCACATAAAATATAGCCAGTATTTTTCTGATTCTTATTTTATTTTCTTCTAGAGTGTACGCCCGTGACTTCTCTCGCATCATCATCATCATCAACCTGTAGATGCTAGACAAAAGCCTCCCCGATAGAATGCCACGATGAACGGTCGGTTAAGCCGCCTTCATCCACAGACTTCCTGTGACGTTTAAAATATATTTAGTCCATCGAGGGGACGCTCGTATTGTACTGGGTTAAAAAGTAGCTTAAGTTATAATTCCAAATTTCATTAAAATCGGTTCAGTCCTTTCGGCATGATTATGCAACAAACATCAAAATTTTTACATTTATTATATTAGTAAAGGTAGGATAGGACTGTTTTACCTCTATAAGAAGTAGGTAACTTAGGTACAGATAACTCAATATTGAATTAGGACCCTAACCTTTCAAATAATGGATAAAAAACTTTCTCATTACAAAAGAACAAATCTCAACATTTTGACAACCTTTTAAATACAGGATGGAAAAGCTACGATGATGAGTGAAAGTTTCACAGTAGCACTCCTATTTATCAATCGCGGGATACAAAACGCACGTTTGTTAATCATTTCATAATGAAAGCGCCGTGACTTTGTTGCTCATTGTTCATTGTTGCTTCCTTCCGTGAGTTTCGAACACCCTGTATACTTTGCATTATATTACACGCTGTATGTTTTAACGTGCGTTATTTATGGTGTTACTCATAAAAGCGTTTGCTTTCACAACAAAATTAAGGAAACGACAAAGATATTAAACTATTATTTGTACAGTTTTAAAGTGATGTATACACGGTGTATTAAATTACTGAGTATATTACTAAATACCAGTATTAATTTAAATTTTTTAATTACAGACTTATATTTTTTTTTTTTTTTCTTAAGAATCGTTTAACTTTTATTATATGTTACACGACTCATGAATTAAATGTTATAAACTCTGCCAAACTAAACGAAAATCTTCATACAAAAAGTCCCGCGCCAATTTTTTTTTTTTTTTAGTTATACCAAACCAAGTTTATATTCATTCATTCTTTAGATTCCTAAATATGACTGTATTTATCTAATTTTTGACCTAATAATTAACAGAATATCAGATTAATATAAGAGGTCGTTTTGTTATTATTTTGTATCGATCGAATAATATTCTTCAATGCTTTTAAAATGAGTCTTATTTACTGTAACAGTCAAAGTCAAAGTATATTTATTGCTGAATTACATGTATAAAAGATGTCATAGTTATTATATAATGGATCCAATGTAATCTACCCTTAAAGGGCGTGCAATTATTTATTTAATTTACAATTTAGATTAATAATATCAATAGTTGAATATAAATAATAGATGTCAAACATTACAGATATTATAATATAAATGTCACATGAATTAAATTAAAAAAATAAAATGTCTAGTCAATGACAAAAATAATGATTAAAAATTTAATTACATAATAAAAGATTTATCGGTCATGAATTCGCTAATTTTATAATAACATTTATCAAACAATATGGTTCTCAGCTTTCTCTGCAACATCGACGTTGGCAATTCTCTCAAAGATATAGGTATTTTATTATAGATGAATGGAGCCATACCGAAGAAGCTCTTACGCATTAAAGTTGTCTAGTCAGTATTGAACTTCTACTGGATGATGATGACGATGAAACCCCTGCATTTACGACTCTTTTATCTTCACACGATTTCAAATTCAATCAAATGATGCACCAATCCATTCCAACACCAAAAAAACACCATGGTGGTTGGTACTCCATGACCTAAGTCCCATTTCCATATGCATGAGTGGCAGACATACAGGCGAACCGTATTATTTATATATAACGAGTGCTAATCCATTTTGCACTCTATATGAAGGGTATAGAGCGTTTTATTCAATGGATAAACTCTCGAGAGTCCATTTGACTAGCACACATTAGTAAAAGTTCCCGAGTTCCGTAGTCGGGTGACCATTTGTGAAGGAAAAATTTAGATAAAAAAGGCACATCTTGTAATGCATGTTTTCAAGAAAATAAAAAACATGAACGAGGCTCTTTATTTATAAAAGCCAACGTCTGTCTGTCTGTGCATAATATATTTATATTTAATTTTGTAACCCGTGTTATTAGCCATACTTTCCGTATCTTATAAGCTTAGTATTAAGATTTTAACAGTATCGCTCGCTGTTGGTTTTCCAATTTAAAAAAAAAACAAAAATCTAATAAGTTCAAGTTCTAAGAATGGATTTTGATGCAGTTTCCACTGACGTGTAGGTAATTTAACGAAAAAGGTTTTAGTATCTAGAAAGAAAGTTATGGGTTCCACTTGGGTAGAGTCGTGGGCTTATAATTTATATGATTACATAATATAGGTAAAATTAACGTATCTAGAGGTTTTCAAAGTTGCATTCCGCTTTTTTAAACTTTTATTAACGTGTTAAAAATTATTAATAATGATGGTTTTGACTCGTGCAGGTTTTTCTAAATTTAAAACCGCGTTTAAATTATCAAAGGCTCCGTAACAATTTAAACACAGTTTACCTTTTAGGAACACAAAATTGGCATCACTACCAATACTATATCATCATATCACTATATCAAAATATAGTGTATTCAGATTAAATTTATTTTGATTTACTTCGCATTAAAATTGATTTTTATTGAGTAAACATTCATTTATTTCACTAAATCACTTAGATATAATAGACTTAATAATGTAGATATATTATCTAAAGTAAGTATAAAGATCGTTTAATAAAAATTGCGCACTTCACAATTAGATTGCGTCAAAATAAAATATTTCTTATTCTTCAATCAGGATCATTTTCAAACGTCAAGCTTTTGTTCAAGTGCTACGTAGAAGTGGTGAGCGTATAATTTAGATCTTATTATAGGATCCTATATTAAAGCCCCATTGCGCCCACCAGGATTAGCATCTTAACCTTTGGTTAATTATGATTTTACTCAAGCATGACGCAGTATAATTACGCTCATAGTTAATTAAGATAACACTGGTTGGAACAATTGGGCCTAGTATTTGTAAAAAAAATAGACAAAATTAAAAATAATTGTTATATTTTAGACTAAAAATAAGAATAAACAAATAAATAAATTCATATGACCACTGTTGAGTTATGTAAACCCGGATTTTTTTCCCCAAAATCATGGTATTGCTAGTTCTCACTATCCGAAATAAAATATTTATAGAACTGAGAGCACTTTTTCTCTTTGATTCAGTGGTTTTATTGGCCGACCGTTTCGCGGTTATAAATGCGTTGGGGTGGGGCAAGGATAGGGGGGGCGATAAATAGAATTAGTCACGAATCATGATTCTTTTTACTTGATTCGACGATCATAATCGAAGTTATATGTTTCAAGTGGCTGTAAAACAATCTAGAGTGCATTTGTTTTGGATGACCATAGAGTTATAGCTGCGCAAAAAAGGTGACGCAGTCGCTACCTTTCTCCACACTGGTCATTTCCCCTTCTGTCACGACGCCCTTTTTGGGATAACGATACTGGATCCTGGTCGCTGACCTAACGCAGAACCGAGAAAGAACCAGTGGTTCGACGAATGAATGAATAAGCAGCAAACTTTTATTGGTATTTTGTGCACTGGAAATATTTTTTATACACCCCGTATTTTTTTTATAACACCCGGTATTTTTTTTGTACACCCGTTAATTTTTTACATTGTCAGCGTCTTTTATAAGTAGTTCCTATCTCTTGATAATAATCAGTAACATGCGTTACCGGTATAGGGCGCTTAGGCCCTTTTGTACGCGAACGAAGTTTGTTTCTATTTTGGCTATTATTTCTTCTAACTTCATTTAATTTTGTACACGTCATGACCAGTGCACTAATATACGAATATATATAATAGACACAATAGTATTTTTTTTTTTATTTATTACAAATTTGAATTTCATAACAAACTAACGCACCACAGGTCACATTAGGCGCCCTTTTGTTAGCTACCGGTGACCTCCTCTTAAGTGTGACTTAGGAATCCTAACTTCTTCATCAGCCGGTAGATGTCCACCGCTGGATGTGATCTAGCGTACAACCCATAGCGTGCAATGGGGGGATTTGCCATAATACGCTTGGCAGGCGGATTCGTGATCGCAGTTTGGTGTTAAGTACTCTGGTAGATGCTGCTGCCCATCCTCTGAGGCCCAATTCTCTAAGTTATTTTAAAACTACACTGAAAGTTGACCGAATCGAGACTGAATTGTAAATTGACTGAAAGTTGAATTTCTAGTCCCTCATAAATAACAATTTAGTCTACTTTCAATTCATGGTGACCACCATTAGAGTAAGATAGATATATGTATATATAATTGGAAAGAGTAAAGAGAGACTCCATTTACTTATGCTAAAATTAACGAAAAAACTTTGAATCGTTCTAGTTTCGGTCACATTTCGATATAATCACATTACAGTATTGTATTTTATGTCAGGAGAATACCATTTCTGACATTTAAGACATCGTCACAAGATCGAAACATGATCCGAACTCTATTTTAACTATTTTTTAGTTAGTGAATTGGGCCTCTGGCGTAATCCCTTAGTTGCCTCATACGTCATCTACAGGAGAGTTGGAGGAGTCCTATTCTTAATCCTATCCTAAGCAATTACGCAAGAAAGAGTTGCAGTTACTCCGCGCGCAATCTGGACAAACCTTTTGGTACAAAGCATTGGGTACAAATTGGAGTGGGTGTGTCCACTCTAAGCCATCTATTTATAATCTATCTATGGTCATAACACGGATACACTTTTATGTGACACCTGTTATCGGCGCTCGAGTAATTTAGGTAGGTTTTTTTATTCGAGAAGACAATTTATGTCTATTATTTCGGAGATAATGTCTGGGAATGTTATCAATTATTTTTTGAGTTTGTTTTGTACATAAACATACGTCTTTTTATCTCGTCTTTAGAGCGTCAAAGGGCCTCTTTTCACCGTGGGTTGCACAGTCGCAGGTATAGACGTGACAAGTGGTGAGCTCATCGCCGCCATTGCTTTCCACGACCAACTCGACTAACGCTTTTTTCCAGTAATAATTCACTCCTAAATAAGCCAGCAGCCAAGAAATTTGTTGTATTAGAAAAGGCCTACGTATAGCTAATTAGAAATTAGGTACGCCTATGTTTTTAGGGTTCTGTAGTCCGACAAGTGCCGTGGCGGTTCATGCCTTAGAATAGACCTCTCAGTCTCCTCCCGTGGACGTCGTAAAAGCCAACTAAGAGTTTAACAGGGGATGGGCAACAGCATCCACCTGAGTAATCACCAATCCACCTGCCAAGCGTAGTGATTATAACAAATCCTTCCATTGCCATCTATAGGCAAAGAAAGAAATGAAAGAAAAAGCATTTATTTGTGCCAAAAAAACAAGAATGACACAGGAAAAAGACACACATACAAATAGAGATTAAAAATGATTATTAAAAATACACAGAAGACAAGCATTACATTAATAAAAATAGTGTGCCTCTCAGTACCTACCAGTCATACAACACTGGCACAAATTGGCGTCCAGCTCAGCATTTGTTGTGTTGTGGCAACACAACGCTGATCTTACCCATATAAATAAATAAATGCAGGACATTTCACAAAACATTATCTAGCCCCAAGCTAAGCAGTGCTTGTGTTATGAGTACTAGATAACAGATATACTTAATACAATGCATTACATATATAGATATTTTTTATTATACATAGAAAAATACCCAGAACACCCTGAACAAATATCTGCAGATCGTACAAATATTTGTCCCGAGGCGGGAATCGAACCCGCAACCTCCTGCGTTGCAGGCGAACCTTCTCCCGCCGCACCACAGAGGTTGGATTGTGTTGAAAATGAAGCAAAAAGTTGGCGTTCTAAATACACGCCCACGGTACCCCTTTTTATGATATCCTCGCGAATCTTGGAATATCCTCCATAAGGATTAAAGTTAGAAGATCTATCTAGGGTATGAGAAAAGAGCTCGAATAAACCTTTTCTCTTAGAAGGTTTTCTAGAGGCTTTTATCTAAGCACTAAGCCTTTTTCGTGGAACCCGTTAAGTAACTACAAAGCCTAGATTAGAACCTACTTTATCTGATAAGTTTTCATGAAAATTAGGTTAGAAGTATCTTAACTTAAGAAGTTTTAACTTTTTTAAATTCGGCACATAACTTTAACTTACTTTTGCGTCTGTAACATTATCTGCAAGCACGGTTCACAAAAACACGTGACCACCATTTCCATACACACGAAGTAGTACGCTAACACAGCGAGTTTTGTTCGTATCTATGAAATGTATAATGCTAACTGACTTCTAACTAGTTACATTTTACTTAAGTTTGATGATATTAAGTTATCATACTTAGTAAACGACTACCGTTGGAGATAAAAGGTTCTCAAGTACGATTGGAGGCTTTATAACAAAATAACGTCAGATAATAAAAATTTAAACCATGGTACTTATAGTTTCTGATACCCACGACACAGGGAATCCTAGTGTGGGATCTACGTATGTTACTGTCGGGTGTTATATTATGTTGTTGATAAATACGTTTAATCTTAGGTACTTACCTATCTAAGAGATGCATTGAATGGGTCATAACCTAGTTTTTTTGTCTACCTACTTTTGTGTTTTTGTTAGTAGTAGAACTTCTTGTGAAAGAGTTCGTCCGGGGAAGTACTACCACCGTACCTATTTCTGCCGCCAAGCAGTAGTGTTCGCATTGCTGTGTTTCGGTTTGAAGGGTACGGGTGCCGGTCAAATTACAGGCACATGAGACTTTTCATCTTTATGTCTCAGGGTCGGCAGCGCGCGTGTGATGGTGTTACATGCGTTCATAGGCTACGGTAACTGCTTTCCATCTGGTGGGCCGTATGCTTGTTTGCTTGCCAAGTAAGCAGTATAAAAAAAAACTTACTAATGTTAATGTTAATGTTAAAGAATTCCCTTTTCCGCATTCGAACTCTATGATGGTCCATTATGCGTGAGAGTTAACTGGCTAGATAGTTAGCCAGCCTAACTCCGTCCAGAAGCACAGAAGCTTCCTGGGGTCTTCGCAGGCTTCGCGGAGTGACCTCGGGTTGTTGAGGATTTGTTCACGTTGAGCTGCTACTCCCACGCATTCCAGGACTACGTGGGCAGACGATTCTTCTTCGGTCAGACACCCCCTGCAGAGTGGGCTGTCTGTGGCTCCGATGTTGTAGAGGTGTTTGTTCAGGAGACAGTGGTCTGTGAGTGTCCCCACGATGGTTCGAAGATCTAGTTTTGAAAGGTTGAGCAGACGACGCGTGAGTCGTGGTGAGACAGCCGGAAGGGCTGCTCTTGACTGTCTGCAGTCCGTGGTCCGGTAAAAAACTTACTACCTACTACCTACTTATTTACTCAAATGACCTACTGTTATGAATTAATTAGGTACCTTAAGTTATGATTTTTCTCATGTTTTTGTCTTTTTGAGAATAAAAACCAAACGATGCCGTTCGAAAGACCCATCTCGATGGACCGAGAAGTCGCAACATAGAGGCTGCTCCAGAATATGCATCGTGTCATTCTATGCGAGAGGCCTATGTCCAGCAGTGGACTTATCCTATGTCCAGCAGTGGACTTCTTCCTAATGATGATGACCTCTTCGCTAATCAACCGACAAAGCGAAATTGACACAGCGCTGTTTTCTGCCATTGGAAGTTTTACTGAATGCGAGTTGTTATGACATTTCTTCATCCCCCTGGTGACTATAAAAGGCTTGACCGGTTTTAATAATTGAGGTATGCTTTAAGTGTGTCACACACGTAGCAGATGTGGTAAGATATCTGTATCCGAACGCGTATCTGTCCATATCGCGCTCTATACTAAACTCAAGGAGTAACACACACGTAGCAGATCACTTCTATTATACCGTCAAGCATCTGTAGCCACCGACATATATCAAAAGATAGACAGATTATATCTGTGTATTCAAATTGAAATACAATACAGTTTGAAAGTTTCCGCGTGAATATATCATTTTCGTATATTATCGTATCAGCTACGTGTGTGATACCTTCAGATGCGATAAGTTTTTATACGCATATAAAATATTACCGCATCTGCTACGTGTGTGATGCACTTTAGGCTGACACATTTTGAGCGAGTGTGATATAAGGTAACATAGGTATGACGTCACACAACCCTCTCTTTTATTACTCCCTTCATACATGGAATTTGGATTTGATTATAAAGTCGGTTTAGCTAATCGATTTTTTTACCTACGTTCTATCATCATCAGCACCCTTTAGACGTCCACTGCTGGTCGAGGACTCCCCTTAAAATACAAGGGGGGAGTTGCCATAATCACCACGCTTGGCAGGCGGATTGGTAATCGCAGTATTTGTGTTAAAAAACTACTTTACTTCTGACTTTGACTTATTCGTTACTGTGTCTTTAGCAACAGAAAAAAAAACGAAGGAGTATATATGGCTTGGCATTAGCTGTTATTGTTGTCTTAAATCATTATCATTTAATTATTAATTGTTAGTAGTAGAACTTCGTGTGAAAGAGTTCGTCCGGGGAAGTACTACCACCGTACCTATTTCTGCCGCCAAGCAGTAGTGTTCGCATTGCTGTGTTTCGGTTTGAAGCGTACGGGTGCCGGTGAAAATACAGGCACATGAGACTTTTCATCTTTATGTCTCAGGGTCGGCAGCGCGCTTGTGATGCCTTTGATGTTGCAGGCGTCCATAGGCTACGGTAACTGCTTTCCATCAGGTGGGCCGTATGCTTGTCTGCTTGCCAAAAAAAATTATCAGTCAATCAGTAACGCAACTGTTATTAATATATTGATTGATTCATATACCTATTTTGTTGGCATATCCAACGTGACCCCAATTCACTCATTCACCCCACTCAAAGAGCTACATCAAACTTTGCTATAAGCAGTTATAACCAAACAACAAAATCTCACTTTAATCGGTTGTGGGCCGACCCAACCGTCTGTTTGTCCTCCATTGATTTCCTCCAACTTTACTGCTTGTTATAAAACGATCTGTAAATAATAGATGGAACATATATCACCACTAGTTGCGCCCCGCGGTTTCACCCGCGTGAATAATGATGAAAATTGATGATGATGATGATGAAAAGTAGCCTATGTATTAATCCAGGGCGTAAAGTATCTCCATTCCAAATTTCACTCAAATCCATTCAGTAGTTTTTACGTGAAAGAGTAACAAACATCCATCCATACTCACAAACTTTCGCGTTTATAATATTAGTAGGATAGGATAGTAGGATCATCATCAGCTCGTAGATGTTCAGTTCTGGCAGACGGGTTATTTATGTAAGCCAAGCCGTGTTTGTTGCCTGATTCTTCTAGGCTTGGTCGCGTTGGAACAGGAGTAATTTTATAAGACGATTCAAAATGATCCTTGTGATTTCAATGAATAAAGTTCTTTTGACTTTGACTTTGGTTGGTGATCGCAGGTGGATGCTTCTGTCCATCCCCTGGTGTAATCTCTTTAATCTACGTCATCCATGGAAGGTTCATTATCACCATCATCAGGCTATTGAAGTCCACTGCTGGATATAGACCTTTCTTCTAGAATGCCACGACGAACGGTCTTGTTCTGCCTCCATCCACCGACTATACGGAACCACGGGAGGATACAGAGGGTTTAGCCTTCTTATACCTTTCAAACCGGAACACAGCAATGCAAGTACAACTGCTTCAGAAATAGATAATATAGTTTTGTAGTACTTCCCCAAACGAACTCTTATAATGCCACGACATCCACCGACTAATATGCCGTCGGTCCATTGAAAGAGGCCTCCTACACTGCGTCATCCGGTTCGTGATCGCTACTCGAGAACCTGTATTCCCCAACGGTTGGTCAGTTCTGCGAGCTTAGACAACATAAATAACCCCAATCCTAATCCACTTTGCGCAATTTATATCCCACATTCTTTCAAACGCGGCAACTTTACAAACTTCACAAAAGTTTCCATCGATAACTTCCTCCAGGATTACCGCACAGAATACATAATAGTACGTACTACCATGAAAAAGGTAAATACTAGTGTAAAGCAACGCAACTCTTGCCATAGAATCGCAACTCGACCCCCTAAACTGACATAGGCCATGCAAGCACCAATAGTCACGTGATTAGTTTCACTTCTGAGGCCCAATTCTCTAAATTAATTTAAAACTACACTGAAAGTTAACCGAATCGAGACTGAATTATGAATTGACAGAAAGTTGGTATTCTGCTCCCTCATATATAACAATTTAGTCTACTTTCAATTCACGGTGAATAACATTAAAGTAGGATGGTTATATATATAATAGGAAAGAGTAAAGAGACTCCATCTACTTAATCTCAAATTATCGAAAAAACTTTGAATCGTTTCAGTTTCTGTCACATTTCGATATAATTACATTATAGTGTTGTATGAATACCATTTCTGACATTTAAGGTGAATGCTCTCGTTGCCTTGCCCATACAAAATAATTTAAGTATTTTTTCAATCCACAGATTGTCGTTCTTTATATCGTATTTTTTTTTCGATTTTCTAATGATTATCGTACTCGCAAATGGTTGTTTCAAATAAAAATTTACTAAGGGTCATTTTTAAAATTAGTTTGAAATACGACCAATTTTACGTATGTGTGAGTGTTTTTAATGTCCATTTTGAGTCGCCACCTACCATCGAAGCGTGATATTTTTACGCAGAGCACCCTGTTTTGTTTAATTTGACAGAGATTGCGGTTAAATGGACCTCGAGCACCGAGTTTTGAGAAAGATAGTGAAAGATGGCGCTAAATAAATAAAAGTATGCCTCGCGTTATTTTCGGGTCTGTCACCAAAATTGCGAAACGCGACGTTGCCAGGCAACGCTACGTCACAAGTTTAGTGCTTGCTAGTCACCCGTAATTATTAGGCTTTATGAGCTGGCTCTGATAGGGTTGCCAATCGTTCGTTATAATCATAGTTTACAAAGTTATTTGCGGCTATGTTCTTTATACTTTGCAATATCAACAAAGTAGGTACCTTCGAGAAAATACTTTATTGTAACGTACTTTATTGAAACTCAAGTTTCAGTTTTATAAAATAAAAATAAAACAACGAAAGAATATGTAAAAACTATACTTTCGTAACTTCATTCGCAGCAATAAAAAAAAATATTATTAGTCATTGACCGAGCGAGCAAAGCAAGGTAAGTCCTTGCAATATAATATGGCAAAATTTGCTATCGTCTGTTCGGATGTATGTACCTATGTACGTAAGTACTCGCGTACGTCGCATTTTTCAATTAATCTTGATGAAACTTGATATATGTACTTACTTATATATTTATTTTACAATATAGTTTTTGAGAAAAAATAAAAATGAAAACCAATATTACGTGAGCTCTCATTTGTTAGAGTTTCAACGACTTGTGGTTCAAGTAAGATTGGGTATATGCTAGATCGGACTATGGATGCGATTTTTAAACTTTATCGAAAAACAAGATAGTTTGTGCTCTTGAGGTATTCTGTTCGCAAAACTACTAGTTTTTATAATCCGACCGTGTACCGTGCTGTGATTCAGAAACTCGGTGTAGCAACCCTGATAATATATCAATATCAAAGTGTAGTATGAAGTTGTCATCTCGCTCCTTAAATGCAAAAGAGCCACAAGTCGAAAATTCATTTTTTTACTGGAAAGCCTATCAAAGTTTTGATAGTAGTTTTTTTTGTATTACTTTATAAATCTTTTTTTTCTACATATATGTATGGTATATTATAAGATGCGTATTTTGAACCTTACACTACCTTGAAATTTACATTGAGATCAATGTAATTAAATGCGGAAGAAACTTATCCATAACTATCACCTCTTCATCTAGCAATATTACAAAATAAAATACTCCATAAATCTTTGACTTACTAGTAGTAACGATGAGATCTACGATCAATAATATCTAAGTCATCGCAGTAATCTCATTAAGTGTTTCATTATTATACATAAAAATCCTTTAGCTTAAATAATCAATTTTAAAATAAGTAAGTATAAAAAGTTTAACATTACTTTGGGATTACATCCTTTTCAATCAGTTTTAGGATGCTTTGTTTTTTGTCTCAGCAACTTGTAGCTTTTTGATATTATTTTATATTATTTACTTGGGAAAAATCTGTATCCTGAGAAGTTTTGTATAAAAATATATTTTAATGTTGTTGATCAGTTTTAATAACTTTGAGGTCTGCTCTTTACGACTCTTCCTTTGGAAATCTATGTCAAGAGGCTGAACACTAGGAAGTACTGAATCAACTGATTGGTAATCAATCATCTGTACTGCTGTCTGAGCTTGAAGATGAGGATTCACTTGAGTATATCTGAATCGCTGTCTGTACTTTCCTCAATGACTAAATTTATTCATTGCTCTGGACTTCCAAAATCAGATAATGTTTTCATCAAGTAACGATAGGCTAGGATTGTGTTGGCTGTCTGTCTGGTATGGAATTTGTACCGTTTTTGATGAAGCGATTAAGATAGAGACTCCAGTGAATCCTCATCTATAAGCTCAGACAGCAGTACAGACGATTGATTACCAATCAGTTATGATTCAGAACCTCTTAGTGTTCAGCCTCTTGGCATAGATTTTCAAAGGAAGAGTTGTAAAGGCATAATATATTTTTATACAAAACTTCTCAGGATACAGATTTTTCCCAAGTAAATAAAATAAAATAATATCA
This sequence comes from Epirrita christyi, assembly GCA_951392215.1. Lineage (NCBI taxonomy): Eukaryota > Metazoa > Arthropoda > Insecta > Lepidoptera > Geometridae > Epirrita > Epirrita christyi. The sequence continues at coordinate 2,758,998 of OX595839.1, read as the reverse complement.
AAAAGCTACAAGTTGCTGAGACAAAAAACAGGGCATCCTAAAACTGATTGAAAAGGATGTGATCCCAAAGTAATTTTAATAATCTTAAAAGTGATTATTTAATTCAAAGGATACTTATGTATAATAATGAAACACTGTATTTTAAGACTGATTGTACAGACTGATTGTAATAACAGTCATTTAACAAATATTGCATGTTTGTTTATAAACAATTACAACCATAATCACGGTAATCTTATATGCAAAACAGACACATTTCCAAGTACTGCGGTTTCGTTTTAATAAAATAGTAATCAAACTTATTGAACTTTCATTCAAAAGAAACGCATTCCAAAACCTGACACTTTTATGTTTCGTAATAAAGTTATTATTATTATTATTATTAACTGGAAAGATGGCTGCTTTGCTGTGAAGTTAGTCATCAAAGTCTCAAAATGCTAAATGGGTAGTTGTGTGATTGAACTATTTTAAACGCTAAAACCATGGGTGTCTTTTTCGAATATAAAAATTGGAATCATCTAAATGCCATTTTTGCATTAAAAACGATATTGAATTTTTTTGATTTGTGGCCCTGTTGAATTTAAGGTGTTCTGTTTGTCTGTGGTTACCTAGCCCAGTGCACTTATTTCTCCCTATATGTTCCTTGACTTTTTTCTCTATGGTCCTTGTCTATGGTGCACTGTGGGTGTCATGCGATTCATTTTCTTTGGGGCGGTGTCTTTGAAACGAGTGCAAGCCAGGTTATAACGGTTTCACGGTGAAATTTCGTAAGTAAACAGATATTTACATAATTTTAATGTGTTACCTACTAGTAGAGTAGTACTATTATAGAAGATGCCTGCCCTTTGTTTGAAGCCTTCGTTGTTGTTGTTGTTGGACATAGGCCTTCCCCTTAGAATGCCACGACGAACGGTATTGAGCCGCCTCCATCCACCGACTCCCCGCGACGTTTATAATGTCTTTATTCCATCGAGTGGAGAGCTTTCCTCTAACGCGTCGTCCGGTTTGTGGTCGCCACTCGAGAACCTTTATTCTCCAACGGTTATCACTTCTTCGAGCTATATGACCTGCCCACTGCCACTAATTCTGAGAGCTATGTCGGTGACCTTGGTTCTTCTACGGATTTCCTCATTTCGGATTCTATCACGTGGTGAAACTCCTAGCATAGCTCTCTCCATAGCCCGTTGCGCAACTTTGAGCTTGTCTATACGGCCAATAGTTAGCGACCACGTCTCAGTGCCGTAAGTCAACACTGGCGTGTAGACTTTCGTCTTGAGGCTCTGCGGTATCGGCGACGAGAAGATTTTTTTTTATACTACTTGGCAAGCAGACAAGCATACGGCCCACCTGATGGAAAGCAGTTACCGTAGCCTATGGACGCCTGCAACACCAAAGGCATCACAAGCGCGCTGCCGACCCTGAGACATAATGTGAAAAGTCTCATGTGCCTGTAATTTCACTGGCACCCGTACCCTTCAAACCGAAACAGAGCAATGCGAACACTACTGCTTGGTGGCAGAAATAGGTACGGTGGTAGTACTTCCCCGGACGAACTCTTTCACAAGAAGTTTTCACAAAACCAACAAACTAGATATGGCGTAGTTTCCCGAACGCTGCCCATCCGAGTTGGATTCGTCGGTTGACCTCTTCATCTCATCACATCACACTAATATTATAAATGCGAAAGTTTATAAGTATGTTTGTTACTTCTTCACGCCCAAACGGCTGAACGGATTTGAGTGAAATTTGGAATGAAGATACCTAATAATAATAATAATAATAATAAGCAAGCAAGTACCTTGACTTGGCCCACGAGATTACCGCCATGTGGGATGTGGATTCGACGATTATCGTCCCGATAGTTGTTTCTGTGAATGGCTTTATAGCAAAGAGCCTCGACCAATACCTTGAGAGGCTCTCACTAAATGGTTGGATCAACGGTCAGATTCAGAAGGCAGTACTCCTGGACTCGGCACGCATAGTCAGGAGGTTCCTCTCTCTGCAGCCCTAGCCTCCAACCGCTTGGGCCTTTGCTCCGCGGTCGGTGGTTTACCGTTTTGTAATATATTTTTTACTATACTGTTTTTATATACTATTTGTTTTTATAGATAAGTAGTATTTCTTTATAGTGAAAAATGTATTTTATAACGAGTTTTAAAATAAATCAACGTCATAATAATAATATCATGGTTCACGCAGGTGAAACCGCGAGGCGCAGCTCGATATTTATATTACTTGAAATATCTTTAAAAATTTAATAAATGAAAATGTAATAAGTAAATATGTTATGTTTTCAGATCTTATCTAACACCAAGCTCCCAATTTATGGACGAAATATTTTGAAGCCGAAATTGACGAAGCTGACTCTGGTTGCACGAAAAATAATAATGCACAACAGCAGTCAGCCAGATTTGATGGCAGAAGATTTGAGAAATGGTCCACAACATGAACAGCATGGAAATGATTTATACGTTACTCACAGATCGGAACGTTTTTTTTTTATGCTACTTGGCAAGCAGACAAGCTTACGGCCCACCAGATGGAAAGCAGTTGCCGCAGCCTATGACCGCTTGTAACACCAGAGGCATTACACGCGCGCTACCGACCCTGAGACATAAAGATGAAAAGTCTCATGTGCCTGTAATTTCACCGGCACCCGTACCCTTCAAACCGAAACACAGCAATGCGAACACTACTGCTTGGCGGCAGAAATAGGTACAGTGGTAGTACTTCCCCGGACGAACTCTTTCACAAGAAGTTCTACTACTAACAAAACTACTAACTAGTCGTCTGACTGCGAGTCAATTTGGAATAGTGAGAGAGGCAGATTGTTGATTGTTTATCCAATATCATATATTTCCAACACAGTAATATTTGTACACTGTTATGTTTGCAAACGCCGTATCACCACACCCTATAAATGAGTTTATCAGCAGCATGATGCTAAAGCTGGTAGCATTTTTCAAAAATGCGATTTTATCTGAAATATATATTGAGACGTGTTCGGAAAAATGCAAAGTGCATAGATCTCAATGAAATGACATCATGTACGTTATTTTTTCTCATACAAAAAACCCTTACAACATTGTCTAAAACAAAACTATATCAAGAAATGTATTTTTTTCTAGCCACTGATGATCAACCAGAATTAGCAAGTTGAAGTGGCAATGGGAAGGTCATATAGCTCGCAGAACTGATAACCGTTTGAGAATAAAGGTTCTCGAGTGGCGACCGAAAAACGGACGAGGCTGTAGAGGAAGGCCCTCCACTCGATGGACTAAAGGCATTATGAACGTCACAGGAAATCTGTGGATGGAGGCGGCTCAAGACCGTTCGTCGTGGCACTCTAGGGGACACCTAAGTGGACTTCTACAGGCTGATGATGATGTAGTTGATCATCAGATCAACTACATCTAATGATGATGAAGATGATACCTCATATCTCCGGCGTTTATGAACCGATTTAGAAAATTCTTTTTTCATTTGAATAGATATATGTACTTCCAGATTGGTCCCATTTTTTTCAAAACCCAGTTCTGATGATGGAATCCATGAGGAATTGAGGGAACTCCTCAAATATTTTAGGCATACATATGGCGATTTTGATATTTTCAGCAACAAACCAAGCATTTGCATTCAGAAAGTATCATAATCCTTTCACCACTATGGTTCTTTCATCATTTTTTTTTCATCCTAATATTTAGTCGAATACAATGGCGGAAGTCGGTTTTTTAAATGAAAAGTTATATTTAGAAGAGATGCAATGGGCACTAATGGTAACAATGAATACAATATACGAAGACAAAATGTGCAGTTGCACTGATCGCTTACCTATTGATGAATATTTGTTGTCAGTGTATGATATTTCTAGTGGAAAATACTTGTAATTATAAACCAATAAAAATACCTAATCTGTTTGTTTTTTCTTTTTATTAATTTCTGTAAAAAGACATTCATTTTTGTGGGGGTGTTTGCCATAATTACCACCCTTGGCAGGTTGATTGGTGATTGCAGTATCGGTTACTCAGATGGATGCTGCTGCCCATGCCCTGGTGTAACTCCTTAGTCGGCTTTTCCGACATCCACGGGAGGAGGATTATAGATTCTACGCCGCACACCACGGCACTTTTTATAGGGTGGCAGGAAGTCGGTGGATGGTGGCGGCTCATCCCTTCTAACAATTTTCTTTAACGCCATCATTATCGAGATACCTTATAAACATTTTTTTAACGCCATCTATATAACATCTGGGGATAATGACAACGCCATCTAGTGAAAAACAAAACAGTGAATGTAGAAGTGTGCGTGCGTGTAATTACATGAGGCAAATTGTCAGATCTTATTTATAGTGAATTTGAAATTTCTAACGACTCTTTAACGAAAATTCATGCTGCATCTAATTCTATGACCTACACCGTGCTCGCAAACGGTAAAATTACTCACTAAAGACGCTCGAGTTTTGAACAAAAAATAAAAAAGTCAATATCTGTTTTTCCACGCCATCTAGCGTGAAACGAGCTTTAAGTAATCGAAAGCATCCCCCTTAAGACATCGACACAAGATCGAAACATGATCCGAACTCTATTTTAACTATTTTTTAGCTAGAGAATTGGGCTCATTTTGTGGCACCATGGTACATCAAGATCTCTCCAACCCAATGAACGAATCTGCGTAATAAAAAGCTTATTTTCCAATACCTAAGGTTTCTACAAGTACAAACAATATTGAATCTAAAATCGAAGCGGAAACGTTCATAATCCCTTGAACGTCAAATCCCTTCAGGATTAAGGTTCGGAAACTCGTCGCATGACCTAGAAAGTAATTTGCTGGTCCACACGCAATTGCACGGATTAGCTAGGAGTTGGTTGTTGCACGCAATACCACAGCTTGATGGCAAACAGCTGGATCTTTCTATGGGAGTAAGATAGATATATAGATAACCACATGGACTGACTGTAGAATCAAACCACATGAACTGACAGTAAAATCGAAAAAAAAATGTAAATATGTTTTATAATCGCTAGAGTTTCATAAATACTAAGACAGGGTATGATCCTAAACTCCAAACATCCATAAATAAAAAAAAATATCCTAACGACTTCGCAAATCAATTCAACCCGCAATTCGTTTGTTTTCGCAAATTTTTTTTGAAAATCGCGTGTCATATTTGACGATGCAACTGGTTTGCAGTTCAGACTGTATTCATTTTGAGGGTTTTTTTTTATCGAAATAAACAAATCATAGATAAAAAAATATGTGGTTACAACTTCAGCTACTTTACTAGTTTTACTAACTAACTAGTTTTGCTAACTTTAGCCGTAAAAAAGTTGTTGCCGTTCATAATTAAGAGCATTTGAATGCCAAAGCTTTTTTAGGGTGGTTTTTGTGTGATTTTCATTTTGCAAAACCAGACTTTTTTTCATAATTCTGTTCGGTTACAACTATTATTAGTATATTCTTCTACCTACGCTATTTTTTGCATCTCATTATTTAATCTCGTCACGTCGCACTGGCCGTTCAAAATACTACTTTTCAGAGTAAAAAAAAGTTCGAGTTAGGCAGCTAAATGAATTATCTAACTAATTGAATGTTGTGCTACGCAAGTGCTAGCTACGCAAACTCATCGCAATTGATTCAGCTGTTTCGTTTGTACTGTGGCAAATCCAGTGATTAGTGGCTATTGTAATTTATTGCGAAATTAATTATTTTTATTGTTTCTCTTTATGGTAATTGAAAAGCGTGATTATGAAGTTATATGTGAGAAATCTAGCCTTGGCTCCTTGGGATAAAATCTACAAACAAATTATTATAACAATTACCTACATCAATACAAAATATTATGTATTAAGAAGTTTGTCTAGAAGGGGCAATATATATTTGAGTAGTTTTTACAGATTTCTATAATAATGGTTCTTTTTGTCGATTTCTTATCGTTCCGGACAAATATAGGTACAATAAAAAATAAAATGGGTTGGTCGTTTTTTCAATTTAAAATGATTCCCAACCACAAAAGAAAAAAAAACGGTACATATTCATATTCATATTCATTTATTTGGCCTTGTAACAAAGGTCGTTACACTAGGCAAGTCACATAATATACAATAAAAAATAATGTCAATAAAATCTAAATACGTTACAAATTAAGTCAAGCAACTATAGTTTCTTGGTCAACTATGAATGACGAGTCCGACAAATTCAAATTCATGTATTCGCTCAACAAATACATAGATTTATAACCACAAAAATGTAAAAATGTTACATTTTACATTATATTTTAAGTCAAGTCAGTAACAAAGTTGTTCTTTCAATGTACTTCATGTACGGGTAGAGTTTTTAGAAAATATTTTCATTCTAATGAGGACGTTGGTACTTTTAACACGGAGTTCGCGACATCAATTAATATTTAACCCGAGAGTTAAAAACTATCTTTTTTAATATTGCTAAAGAAAGTCAAAGCCTTTGTTCCTAGAACACAGGGGCAGATTTACTCTCGCGTAGAATTTTATAACTGGGGGCCATAAAATACTTCTGCGGATGAGTATATACTTCTGAATATGATCAGAAGTTACAAATGTTACAAATCCACGACTATCTTTTAAATTACTGTCAGAAATTAAGTATACATCTCGTAGGAGCCTACCCTAACCTTAATAATCTGGTTTATGAAGGGGGGGTCTTGCAAGTGCAAGACAATCTCTCATATTTTTTTATTCTTTTTTTTTATTAGCCTGCTTACGTCCACTGCTGGGCAAAGCCTCCCCCATTGAATACAACGGGGGGAATTATATTAAAATACGGTTACGATGACTGCTTGGACCTTAATGCTGGTCCAAGCAGTCCTCATCGTTACCGTATTTTAACCGTATTTGCATGGTAATTTAGTTAGAGATTATATCAGGGGATGAGCAGCAGCTTCCACCTGAGTGGGTACTCAACACCACTCTCTGTCATGCATGGTGAGTATAACAGATCCCCCCATTATATTGAGGGTGGGCTCATCCATCAGTGGACGTCTTAAGGCTGCTGATAATGCTGATAAATTTAGTTATCGAGGATCTAGTATAACAGGATGAAAATGTAAAAAAATGAGCCAGTGATACACTATTAACCGACTTGCATCTACTATATAGTACGGCCAGCGTGCACTCTAGTGTAGCACTATGGCCTATTATATTGCCCCTGAGGTCTCTAGTCCTTAATCCGTTCCTGGTTGAAATAACTGAGACAGTTATCGCGAGTTATTAATCTATAGCGGTTAGAGTGCAGTTAATAAGAGGTGCTTTAAGTGCTGTTTCAAATACGAAATTAATCTTAGGATTAACTATTCTTTGTTAAGGGGGATGCTTTCGATTACTTAAAGCTCGTTTCACGCTAGATGGCGTGGAAAAACAGATATTGACTTTTTTATTTTTTGTTCAAAACTCGAGCGTCTTTAGTGAGTAATTTTACCGTTTGCGAGCACGGTGTAGGTCATAGAATTTGATGCAGCATGAATTTTCGTTAAAGAGTCGTTAGAAATTTCAAATTCACTATAAATAAGATCTGACAATTTGCCTCATGTAATTACACGCACGCACACTTCTACATTCACTGTTTTGTTTTTCACTAGATGGCGTTGTCATTATCCCCAGATGTTATATAGATGGCGTTAAAAAAATGTTTATAAGGTATCTCGATAATGATGGCGTTAAAGAAAATTGTTAGAAGGGATGAGCCGCCACCATCCACCGACTTCCTGCCACCCTATAAAAAGTGCCGTGGTGTGCAGCGTAGAATCTATAATCCTCCTCCCGTGGATGTCGGAAAAGCCGACTAAGGGTTTACACCAGGGCATGGGCAGCAGCATCCATCTGAGTAACCGATACTGCAATCACCAATCAACCTGCCAAGGGTGGTAATTATGGCAAACACCCCCACAAAAATGAATGTCTTTTTACAGAAATTAATAAAAAGAAAAAACAAACAGATTAGGTATTTTTATTGGTTTATAATTACAAGTATTTTCCACTAGAAATATCATACACTGACAACAAATATTCATCAATAGGTAAGCGATCAGTGCAACTGCACATTTTGTCTTCGTATATTGTATTCATTGTTACCATTAGTGCCCATTGCATCTCTTCTAAATATAACTTTTCATTTAAAAAACCGACTTCCGCCATTGTATTCGACTAAATATTAGGATGAAAAAAAAATGATGAAAGAACCATAGTGGTGAAAGGATTATGATACTTTCTGAATGCAAATGCTTGGTTTGTTGCTGAAAATATCAAAATCGCCATATGTATGCCTAAAATATTTGAGGAGTTCCCTCAATTCCTCATGGATTCCATCATCAGAACTGGGTTTTGAAAAAAATGGGACCAATCTGGAAGTACATATATTTCTATATATATCTATTCAAATAAAAAAATAATTTTCTAAATCGGTTCATAAACGCCGGAGATATGAGGTATCATCTTCATCATCATTAGATGTAGTTGATCTGATGATCAACTACATCATCATCAGCCTGTAGAAGTCCACTTAGGTGTCCCCTAGAGTGCCACGACGAACGGTCTTGAGCCGCCTCCATCCACAGATTTCCTGTGACGTTCATAATGCCTTTAGTCCATCGAGTGGAGGGCCTTCCTCTACAGCCTCGTCCGTTTTTCGGTCGCCACTCGAGAACCTTTATTCTCAAACGGTTATCAGTTCTGCGAGCTATATGACCTTCCCATTGCCACTTCAACTTGCTAATTCTGGTTGATCATCAGTGGCTAGAAAAAAATACATTTCTTGATATAGTTTTGTTTTAGACAATGTTGTAAGGGTTTTTTGTATGAGAAAAAATAACGTACATGATGTCATTTCATTGAGATCTATGCACTTTGCATTTTTCCGAACACGTCTCAATATATATTTCAGATAAAATCGCATTTTTGAAAAATGCTACCAGCTTTAGCATCATGCTGCTGATAAACTCATTTATAGGGTGTGGTGATACGGCGTTTGCAAACATAACAGTGTACAAATATTACTGTGTTGGAAATATATGATATTGGATAAACAATCAACAATCTGCCTCTCTCACTATTCCAAATTGACTCGCAGTCAGACGACTAGTTAGTAGTTTTGTTAGTAGTAGAACTTCTTGTGAAAGAGTTCGTCCGGGGAAGTACTACCACTGTACCTATTTCTGCCGCCAAGCAGTAGTGTTCGCATTGCTGTGTTTCGGTTTGAAGGGTACGGGTGCCGGTGAAATTACAGGCACATGAGACTTTTCATCTTTATGTCTCAGGGTCGGCAGCGCGCGTGTAATGCCTCTGGTGTTACAAGCGTTCATAGGCTGCGGCAACTGCTTTCCATCTGGTGGGCCGTAAGCTTGTCTGCTTGCTAAGTAGCATAAAAAAAAAACGTTCCGATCTGTGAGTAACGTATAAATCATTTCCATGCTGTTCATGTTGTGGACCATTTCTCAAATCTTCTGCCATCAAATCTGGCTGACTGCTGTTGTGCATTATTATTTTTCGTGCAACCAGAGTCAGCTTCGTCAATTTCGGCTTCAAAATATTTCGTCCATAAATTGGGAGCTTGGTGTTAGATAAGATCTGAAAACATAACATATTTACTTATTACATTTTCATTCATTAAATTTTTAAAGATATTTCAAGTAATATAAATATCGAGCTGCGCCTCGCGGTTTCACCTGCGTGAACCATGATATTATTATTATGACGTTGATTTATTTTAAAACTCGTTATAAAATACATTTTTCACTATAAAGAAATACTACTTATCTATAAAAACAAATAGTATATAAAAACAGTATAGTAAAAAATATATTACAAAACGGTAAACCACCGACCGCGGAGCAAAGGCCCAAGCGGTCGGAGGCTAGGGCTGCAGAGAGAGGAACCTCCTGACTATGCGTGCCGAGTCCAGGAGTACTGCCTTCTGAATCTGACCGTTGATCCAACCATTTAGTGAGAGCCTCTCAAGGTATTGGTCGAGGCTCTTTGCTATAAGGCCATTCACAGAAACAACTATCGGGACGATAATCGTCGAATCCACATCCCACATGGCGGTAATCTCGTGGGCCAAGTCAAGGTACTTGCTTGCTTATTATTATTATTATTATTATTAGGTATCTTCATTCCAAATTTCACTCAAATCCGTTCAGCCGTTTGGGCGTGAAGAAGTAACAAACATACTTATAAACTTTCGCATTTATAATATTAGTGTGATGTGATGAGATGAAGAGGTCAACCGACGAATCCAACTCGGATGGGCAGCGTTCGGGAAACTACGCCATATCTAGTTTGTTGGTTTTGTGAAAACTTCTTGTGAAAGAGTTCGTCCAGGGAAGTACTACCACCGTACCTATTTCTGCCACCAAGCAGTAGTGTTCGCATTGCTCTGTTTCGGTTTGAAGGGTTCGGGTGCCAGTGAAATTACAGGCACATGAGACTTTTCACATTATGTCTCAGGGTCGGCAGCGCGCTTGTGATGCCTTTGGTGTTGCAGGCGTCCATAGGCTACGGTAACTGCTTTCCATCAGGTGGGCCGTATGCTTGTCTGCTTGGCAAGTAGCATAAAAAAAAATCTTCTCGTCGCCGATACCGCAGAGCCTCAAGACGAAAGTCTACACGCCAGTGTTGACTTACGGCACTGAGACGTGGTCGCTAACTATTGGCCGTATAGACAAGCTCAAAGTTGCGCAACGGGCTATGGAGAGAGCTATGCTAGGAGTTTCACCACATGATAGAATCCGAAATGAGGAAATCCGTAGAAGAACCAAGGTCACCGACATAGCTCTCAGAATTAGTGGCAGTGGGCAGGTCATATAGCTCGAAGAAGTGATAACCGTTGGAGAATAAAGGTTCTCGAGTGGCGACCACAAACCGGACGACGCGTTAGAGGAAAGCTCTCCACTCGATGGAATAAAGACATTATAAACGTCGCGGGGAGTCGGTGGATGGAGGCGGCTCAATACCGTTCGTCGTGGCATTCTAAGGGGAAGGCCTATGTCCAACAACAACAACAACGAAGGCTTCAAACAAAGGGCAGGCATCTTCTATAATAGTACTACTCTACTAGTAGGTAACACATTAAAATTATGTAAATATCTGTTTACTTACGAAATTTCACCGTGAAACCGTTATAACCTGGCTTGCACTCGTTTCAAAGACACCGCCCCAAAGAAAATTAATCGCATGACACCCACAGTGCACCATAGACAAGGACCATAGAGAAAAAAGTCAAGGAACATATAGGGAGAAATAAGTGCACTGGGCTAGGTAACCACAGACAAACAGAACACCTTAAATTCAACAGGGCCACAAATCAAAAAATTTCAATATCGTTTTTAATGCAAAAATGGCATTTAGATGATTCCAATTTTTATATTCGAAAAAGACACCCATGGTTTTAGCGTTTAAAATAGTTCAATCACACAACTACCCATTTAGCATTTTGAGACTTTGATGACTAACTTCACAGCAAAGCAGCCATCTTTCCAGTTAATAATAATAATAATAATAACTTTATTACGAAACATAAAAGTGTCAGGTTTTGGAATGCGTTTCTTTTGAATGAAAGTTCAATAAGTTTGATTACTATTTTATTAAAACGAAACCGCAGTACTTGGAAATGTGTCTGTTTTGCATATAAGATTACCGTGATTATGGTTGTAATTGTTTATAAACAAACATGCAATATTTGTTAAATGACTGTTATTACAATCAGTCTGTACAATCAGTCTTAAAATACAGTGTTTCATTATTATACATAAGTATCCTTTGAATTAAATAATCACTTTTAAGATTATTAAAATTACTTTGGGATCACATCCTTTTCAATCAGTTTTAGGATGCCCTGTTTTTTGTCTCAGCAACTTGTAGCTTTTTGATATTATTTTATTTTATTTACTTGGGAAAAATCTGTATCCTGAGAAGTTTTGTATAAAAATATATTATGCCTTTACAACTCTTCCTTTGAAAATCTATGCCAAGAGGCTGAACACTAAGAGGTTCTGAATCATAACTGATTGGTAATCAATCGTCTGTACTGCTGTCTGAGCTTATAGATGAGGATTCACTGGAGTCTCTATCTTAATCGCTTCATCAAAAACGGTACAAATTCCATACCAGACAGACAGCCAACACAATCTTAGCCTATCGTTACTTGATGAAAACATTATCTGATTTTGGAAGTCCAGAGCAATGAATAAATTTAGTCATTGAGGAAAGTACAGACAGCGATTCAGATATACTCAAGTGAATCCTCATCTTCAAGTTCAGACAGCAGTACAGATGATTGATTACCAATCAGTTGATTCAGTACTTCCTAGTGTTCAGCCTCTTGACATAGATTTCCAAAGGAAGAGTTGTAAAGAGCAGACCTCAAAGTTATTAAAACTGATCAACAACATTAAAATATATTTTTATACAAAACTTCTCAGGATACAGATTTTTCCCAAGTAAATAATATAAAATAATATCAAAAAGCTACAAGTTGCTGAGACAAAAAACAAAGCATCCTAAAACTGATTGAAAAGGATGTAATCCCAAAGTAATGTTAAACTTTTTATACTTACTTATTTTAAAATTGATTATTTAAGCTAAAGGATTTTTATGTATAATAATGAAACACTTAATGAGATTACTGCGATGACTTAGATATTATTGATCGTAGATCTCATCGTTACTACTAGTAAGTCAAAGATTTATGGAGTATTTTATTTTGTAATATTGCTAGATGAAGAGGTGATAGTTATGGATAAGTTTCTTCCGCATTTAATTACATTGATCTCAATGTAAATTTCAAGGTAGTGTAAGGTTCAAAATACGCATCTTATAATATACCATACATATATGTAGAAAAAAAAGATTTATAAAGTAATACAAAAAAAACTACTATCAAAACTTTGATAGGCTTTCCAGTAAAAAAATGAATTTTCGACTTGTGGCTCTTTTGCATTTAAGGAGCGAGATGACAACTTCATACTACACTTTGATATTGATATATTATCAGGGTTGCTACACCGAGTTTCTGAATCACAGCACGATTCACGGTCGGATTATAAAAACTAGTAGTTTTGCGAGCAGAATACCTCAAGAGCACAAACTATCTTGTTTTTCGATAAAGTTTAAAAATCGCATCCATAGTCCGATCTAGCATATACCCAATCTTACTTGAACCACAAGTCGTTGAAACTCTAACAAATGAGAGCTCACGTAATATTGGTTTTCATTTTTATTTTTTCTCAAAAACTATATTGTAAAATAAATATATAAGTAAGTACATATATCAAGTTTCATCAAGATTAATTGAAAAATGCGACGTACGCGAGTACTTACGTACATAGGTACATACATCCGAACAGACGATAGCAAATTTTGTCATATTATATTGCAAGGACTTACCTTGCTTTGCTCGCTCGGTCAATGACTAATAATAATTTTTTTTTATTGCTGCGAATGAAGTTACGAAAGTATAGTTTTTACATATTCTTTCGTTGTTTTATTTTTATTTTATAAAACTGAAACTTGAGTTTCAATAAAGTACGTTACAATAAAGTATTTTCTCGAAGGTACCTACTTTGTTGATATTGCAAAGTATAAAGAACATAGCCGCAAATAACTTTGTAAACTATGATTATAACGAACGGTTGGCAACCCTATCAGAGCCAGCTCATAAAGCCTAATAATTACGGGTGACTAGCAAGCACTAAACTTGTGACGTAGCGTTGCCTGGCAACGTCGCGTTTCGCAATTTTGGTGACAGACCCGAAAATAACGCGAGGCATACTTTTATTTATTTAGCGCCATCTTTCACTATCTTTCTCAAAACTCGGTGCTCGAGGTCCATTTAACCGCCATCTCTGTCAAATTAAACAAAACAGGGTGCTCTGCGTAAAAATATCACGCTTCGATGGTAGGTGGCGACTCAAAATGGACATTAAAAACACTCACACATACGTAAAATTGGTCGTATTTCAAACTAATTTTAAAAATTACCCTTAGTAATTTTTTATTTGAAACAACCATTTGCGAGTACGATAATCATTAGAAAATCGAAAAAAAAATACGATATAAAGAACGACAATCTGTGGATTGAAAAAATACTTATATTATTTTGTATGGGCAAGGCAACGAGAGCATTCACCTTAAGCTATAAACTTAACTTACCCTATAAATCAAAGAGTTTTTTAGTAAGCGATATTTTAAAGTTGCCGTAAAAAATAATATTATTTAAAAATAAAATGTTGAGCTAGTATTTCTCAGATTTAGTTTATACCTATGTGGCTTTCCTTACATCGATAACGGACTGATGCACACCGGTACAGTTCCTAAAACTCTTTTTAAACATAATTTCGTTTCTTTACGTGGATTATGACTTAAATAACAGCTATTATTATACTTTACAGTAGCGAACCCGACATGAAATCTTTTTAAATGCTTTCATATTTTTTATTGCATCTAACAAGCAAAAATCAACTCTTATACACCGATTTTAAGGTAACAAAGACTTGGCACGAATTGTTTTAGAAATAAAAAGGATTATTGTTAATGGCCACGAAGCTTAAGGATCCATTTACATGTGTTTGTGTTTACGGAAGTCTATATTTGGCTTAAAAAAAGTAGAAATTGAAGTGGAAGTGCGGCTTAAATAAGCCCAACGTGGCGGTTAATTCGGTCGACGTGATCTGTTATGGGATTCGAAGTGCATTCTTGTGTCAACTGTGCGTTTTGGCAGCTCATTCGGGAGAACTTCTACGACTATCTATGGAGCCGTTCCCGTTGATATATCGATTCGAGATTGGTAAATTGCATTATCTATATTAAAGTAGTGTCATTTTTCTATACTGTGGATTGAGATGACGTAAATATTTAGGAATAAAAGGCGTAAGATAACTTTTCATTTAAAAAAGCGACTTCCGCCATTGTATTCGACTAAATAATTTTGGATGAAAAAAAATGTATGAAAGAACCATAGTGGTGAAAGGATTATGATATTTTCTGAATGCAAATGCTTGGTGTCTTGCTGAAAATATCAAAATCGCCATATGTATGCCTACAATATTTGAGGAGTTCCCTCAATTCCTCATAGATCCCATCATCAGAACTGGATTCTGAAAAAAATGGGACCAATCTGGAAGTATATCTATTCAAATAAAAAATGAATTTTCCAAATCGGTAAACGCCGGAGATATGAGATAACAAACATACAAAAAAAAAAAAAAAATACAACCGAATTGAGAACCTCCTCCTTTTTGTGAAGTCGGTTAAAAATACAGGCGTTTTATATCAAGACCCGTAGCCGTATTCACTGTTTTCTGTGAATAAAATCAGCTTTTAAGAGGGGAATTGGTATTTTAAAGGTTATTTCTTTCATTATCATCATCATCAACGCATAAAACTCCCTTCCAACTGTTGGGACTCATAGTTGAATCTGACCTGCCTAATTTCAAATCGGTGTTCTTAGTGGAATGCTTCCTAGTTTTGATTGAATTATACTGTTACCTAAACACAGTGATTATCAGATTCAAATTCATGAAACAAATCGAATTACCCAAATATCCAATATCAGGCTAGCCAATTCGCAATCATTACAAAAACCACAAACCAAAAACCGTAGTTTAGCGTAGAATTGCGAGTCATGATTCCCTTTCCACAACAAACAGCAATAGCAGCATAATAACAGCCTATAGCAACCCAGGATTCAAATGACGTCACAAATAGAAAGATAGATAGATTAACCCCTTAATTCTGAATAATTTTTAAAATCTATTTTAGTTAAAATATGTTTTGTCTTGCTTTGACGTATGACATTTTACATCAGAGAGAACAAAACAAAAGCTATTTTAACAAAAATAGGTTTAAAAAATTATTATGAACAAGGCCCTAACTCTTTATTAATACACATAAATAATACAACAATATTATAAGTACACAAAAAAAACAGTAAAATAAGTGGCCTTATCGCTGGTAGCGATATCTTCCAGGCAACCTATGGATGTAAAATGAGCAACGCTATAATGGATGCTGGTGTACCTACATAGTACAATTAAGTATCCTTAATTAAATTAATTAAATTAAATTTTGAAAATCCGTAGAAGAATCAAGATCAATGACATAGCTCTCATAATTAGCAAATTGAAATGGCAATGGGCAGGTCATATAGCTCGCAGAACTGACAACCGATGGGGAATAAAGATTCTCGAGTGGCGACCACAAACCGGACGACGCATTAGAGGAAGGCTTTCGATGGACTAAAGACATTAATAAAGGTCGCAGGAAGTCTGTGGATGGAAACGGTTTTCCTTTCATCGTGGCATTCTATGGGGAAGGTCTATGGTCAGCAGTTCTTCTTCTATATATGATGATGATGACTATTCTTAAATATCGCTAAGGTGCCTAGATAAGGCGGTAAGGCTTTGAAATGCACTTCCCCGAATGTCATCCGTGACAGTCCTTCAGTTAACGTCTTTAAGAGTGGAGTAAAAGAGCACTATCTTTCTCTGTAAATTGTTTTCTTGGTAGAATTTATATTTTTATTTATGTGTGATACGTAGGTACCTAATTCTATATATTAGTATATTTATGATATGTATTTGCTATTCAATATATATATATATATTTATCTATGTTTAAGTATGTTTATTTTAATTAATACTAGTTGCGCCCCGCGGTTTCACCCGCGTGAATAATGATGGAAATTGATGATGATGATGATGATGAAAAGTAGCCTATGTGTTAATCCAGGGCGTAAAGTATCTCCATTCCAAATTTCACTCAAATCCATTCAGTAGTTTTTACGTGAAAGAGTAAAAACATCCATCCATACTCACAAACTTTCGCGTTTATAATATAAGTAGGATAGTAGGATATAATTTTTAATTTGTTTTGTTTCTCACTTTTCTTTTTATAAGTGTACACGAACCTAAATCTATAATCACCATTCTCTAGCCTCAGAGGTTTGCTGGAAGAAAACTCTTTTTTAGGATTAAGCTCGCCTTTGTACGTGTCCTTTAATTCTGCCTTGTGTTCATATTATGTATATGTGTGTACAATAAAGAATAAGAAGAAGAATATGAGTAGATATCACTTCAAGCTAAAAGTGAAACAGCACTTACCTGTCGAAGTGCTGTTTCACTTTTAGCTTGAAGTGTGTTGTGGCGATTGTCTGTCGATGCGACCGCACTACCGCAGTTGAAGGGTTAAAATGTTTTTCGTGTTGGCCCGTCACAATTGGTCACCTGTCCGGTAACTTTTCCGTTCGATAACTACTGTTGGCCAACTATCGAGACACTTTAGCTCGATTGATCCCTCCTGTATACTGTTACTGTCTAATTTAATAACTAGTGGTTCGCCCCGAACTGAGACCTCGCGATGAAACCTTTATCAGCCCGACTACTTAACCAAGTAATTTCCATTTTTCTATTATTATTTTTGAAATTTTTCACCTCGAGGTCTACCAGTACAGTACAGGATCTATCAGTATCAACTCTAATTTCCTACACATCATCGAAATAACCTTTGAATAGGGTTAAGCAACGGGGCGTAGTTATACTACATACCTGTTAGTACCTATATCAAGTACCTGACGAATTAATTGATAACGTCCTTTTGACGAAAACCATAGAACCCCAACGTCATTCAAATTCCTAAAAATGGGTGGTCAACAATGGATGTTATATTGGTTACTGTTTTATGGAGTACAAGTTTCTAAATTCTTCAGTATCAGACTTTTCCCTGTAGTTGTGACACAAAAGCCACAAGCATACCAAATTTCAGCATTGTGGGATTGCTGGAAGTACCCTAGAATTTTTGATTTTTACGTTTTTTATTTTACCTAATATCTCAAAATCTACTAAGGCTAAATACTTATTAAAAACAGTTTTGAAATGTCTAACCAAAGCGCTTTCATTAAACACCCCACTTGATCTGACTGTCTCACTTTTATTTTTTTTACCCCCTCTTGGACCCCAATATCTCAGCAACCCCCTGACCGATATAGCTCATAACCTTACCTACAAATTGCACTAATACTATCTACTCCCATACCAAATTTCATGAAAATCGGATTAACGGTTTGGAAGTTTTCATCGGACAAACATACATACATACATACGTACATACATACATACATAAATACAAACGCCGATTCTTCCAACTTGACTCAGAGAACTCGCTTCGCTCGTTCAAATATAATTTTGTAATTTTAAATTAATTTAGTTATTCTCATTTATTATGATAATTCTAATAATTATGCATTTTTTCAACTTTGTCTGGCGGAAGGCATTAGTACGCCATATCACAGGTCTCCCTAGTTTGGGTACTAATGTTTTTCCAACCAGTACCTACTAGTGACTTTAAAAATGTATCTATTCATTATTAATTGTACTTTTTGTGATTTTTGTAATGTTTGTTGTTTTTTAATATATTTCATTTCATTTCAATTTAGAGCTATTTCGAATCTGCAGGCAAATTCTCGTAATTATTTTATTTTAATTTACAATCTAATCTCATCTCAGTCAACTCGATCTCGAGCCTCGATTCACAAGTTTAAAATGGGACCTCTTAATTGAACAACTCAAGTGTGGTGTCGTTTCAAAGGTTGTTTCACGGTGTGGTTGTTGAGATTTCAATATTTTCAGGACCTCAAGGTTAAAATGTTACCCCCAAATTGAAAAACAGGGTTTAAGGAGGTTATAGGAGTTTGTAGGGGTTTTTAGGGGTTTATTTGTTTGTTTCACTGTGGCTGCATTATCTTCTTCCACGCGAACGGGGGGGTATTGGCTATCAAACTGCAGTAAATTGCGCTGCCTGTTTTAGCTTCTTTTACAAGAGCAGAAATATTTGAAACATAAGGCGCACTGTACATTAAAATCGTATTCGAAAGCTATTACCAGTTTGAGAGACAATACGGGGGCGGGTCAGCAAAACATCCATGCGAGGAAATAGAGAGATTTATTCTTAGGCCGAACACCACAGCAACAATTATAATTATTGTTTACTAGTTGCGCCCCGCAGTTTCACCCGCGTGAATAATGATGAAAATTGATGATGATGATGATGATGAAAAGTAGCCTATGTGTTAATCCAGGGCGTAAAGTATCTCCATTCCAAATTTCACTAAAATCCATTCAGTAGTTTTTACGTGAAAGAGTAACAAACATCCATCCATACTCACAAAATTTCGCGTTTATAATATTAGTAGGAAGGATTAATTATAATCGGATTAAGTTTCAATTGTGTAACAGCTATAGCTGTTCTAGTGTATATTTTTAACCGACTTCACAAAAAAGGAGGAGGTTCTCAATTCGGTTGTATATATTTTTTTTTTCTTACCTCATATCTCCGGCGTTTATGAACCGATTTGGAAAATTCTTTTTTATTTGAATAAGTATACTTCCAGATTGGTCCCATTTGTTTCAGAATCCAGTTCTGATGATGGGATCCATGAGGAATTGAGGTAACTCCTCAAATATTGTAGGCATACATATGGCGATTTTGATATTTTCAGCAACAAACCAAGCATTTGCATTCAAAAAGTACATAACCCTTTCACCACTATGGTTCTTTCATCATTTTTTTCATCCAGATATTTAGTCGAATACTATGGCGGAAGTCGGTTTTTTAAATGAAAAGTTATTGGAACTAAAACCAACTATAGCTACACAGGATTTGCATTAGGACGACGCTCCACTCGATGGCCCGATTCAATTTTAAAGCACGCAAGATGTACGAGATGACCGTACAATTTGACCTACATGTATAATTTGTAGGCTCGACATTTTGCGCCGATCAACGTTCAATTATTTAACCTTGATATAGTTTACATGTTTTATAAGTTTACTCATTAAACCAGTTGCGAATCAGATCTCATTGGGTTGATACATTTTATTCCCCTAACACAAGAACTTTGTAATTGTAGGTGGCTCAAGATATCCAACTATATACTTCTAGCGGCTGATGATGACGATGATAGTCTTCTATTTTTGCTTTTTAATTTGTTTTTCAGCTAAGCTGGTATTCTAGGCAGTCTGATCACGTCTGATTATTATATTATATTTGAGTGATCGCTCTTCGAAGCGCAAAATATTTATCATGTCAAAGTCAAAGTCAAAGTATATTTATTGCTGAATTACATGTATAAAAGATGTCATAGTTATTATATAATGGATCCAATGTAATCTACCCTTAAAGGGCGTGCAATTATTTATTTAATTTACAATTTAGATTAATAATATCAATAGTTGAATATAAATAATAGATGTCAAACATTACAGATATTATAATATAAATGTCACATGAATTAATATAAAAAAAAATGTCTAGTCAATGTTTGTTAAAAATAATGAGTACTATTCTACGATCCATTGGCAGTGATATCTGAAATAGGCACAAGACTTTATTAAAAAGATTTTCTCCACTATTTTAAAAGCTTTTAAACTAGAAAGCCAAAATATATACAGATAGAGTAGAGTAGAGATTTAATTTCGTTAAAATTACTTAGAATATAATATTATATAGAACTAATAAGACGACGCTAGGATGACGCGGTAGAGGAAGGACCTTCACTCAATGGACTAAAGACATTATAAACGTCGCGGCGAGTCGGTGGATGGAGGCGGCTCAGGACCATTCGTCGTGGCATTCTAAGAGGGAGACCTACGTCCAGCAGTAGACTTCTACAGGCGTATGATGATAATGATGAATGATTAATATAATATTATATATAACTTATAACTATAACTATACCCATAATAAAATAATAGATTATTTCTCTCATCACAAAAAGGTTACAATAGTCATGATACAATTATACCTAAGTAATTCACCCACAGGCGCTTCCCACAAGTGATAAGACGGATCTAATATTACGGATATAATATTATATTCTAAGTAATTTTAACGAAATTAAATCTCTACTCTACTCTATCTGTATATATTTTGGCTTTCTAGTTTAAAAGCTTTTAAAATAGTGGAGAAAATCTTTTTAATAAAGTCTTGTGCCTATTTCAGATATCACTGCCAATGGATCTTAGAACTCTCTCGATCTCAGGGTTGTCACTCAAAACTACACAAAATACACAAGATGAATATTTTGTTTTTAAGTACAAATCTATGCGTATCTATGTATATATGTATATCTATCTATGATTTTTTTTTAAGCTACACAAGCTACAAAGTTGTTTCTGCAGCCTTTCACCACTCAATACGGCATTTTGTGGCCGAAACGATCGCGCGCGGTGTAAGTCACCGACTGATTATCGTGGTGTCAGTCAACTGATTTTTGACACCGGTTTATTTGGCGGTTATCTAGCGAGCGTCCGCCGTGTCCTTTGTGTATGTCTATGCTAATAGCCACAGACTACTTAGATAATATTTTTTGAAGCGTGCACCACAGACAATCTTGATTGATACAGTTGAGTCAGCGCCATCTATCACACCAATTTGAATTACTTTTTTTCTTTTTAATCGAAGATGAAAAGCCCTCTTTACCTAATTCAATTCAAAATAAATTCAAATTTTCCTCTTCATTAATTCATTTTTGTAAAACATCTAATGCAAAAACTATTAAAAATAGTTTTTCCAAGGTCAAGTCCCGTCGCATCCCGGGACGGTCCCTGGGCCAAGCGTGTCGGCATCGACACCGCATTTATTAATATTAGATGAACATTTGGATAGGGTTGGCACCCGGATTTATATTGTATATTGATAAAGGCGGCTGTTATTCTATTATGTATTTACTATTGAGGTCCTTGTGTTTAGTTTTTTATCAGCAGCATATTTTTATTTTAATGATATAAAAAGTCCTCAAATAATCTACGGTCCGGGCATCGGCGTAGATACTATAAATATTCGGTGAACATTTAGGGTTGGCACCTGCGGATTATAAAATGACAACTATATTAATAAAGCAGCAGTTTAATTATTTTTATTTCCTATTGAAGTATCTACTTCTGTTTAGTTTTTTTCAGTTGCATATTTTTATTTTTTTACATAAAAATTGTATAACTATATTTGAAAACGGCGCGCGTCCTTAAATGATCTACGGTCCAAGCATTCGAGTAGATACCGCAAATATCCGATGAACATTTAGGGTTGGCACCTGGGGGAGTATAAAATGCATATTGATAGAGGGGCTATCAAACTATTATTTATAGTGGTTGTACATGACTTAGATGTTTTGAAACTCCGAATTGGTTTCAGAAGTATGAAGGTTTCACACTCTCAACGTCTATTAGCTAGTGGCGAAAAGAAGACAATAGATTGAGAATTTTGATAAATAACTGCGATAACATTGACGTAGTCCACATTTTTGAGTTCTTCTTAACTCAACCCAATGAAGGTCAACCCATTTAGGTATTTATATCGACTCAACCCATTTTTATTAAATTTCTATTCTTAACTCATCCCAATTCTAAAACATCTGTCACAGTAATTATGCAGTTGAGTTTGTATTTTTTTTTATACTTTGCTTGTTAACTTTGTACCTTCCATCGAAATCGAATCAGTCATGGTGTGATTAATGATAAAATAAACATTAAAAATTTCCGACAGTAGTAGTTTTTGACGCAGTAGAGAAAGGCCCATCTCTCAATGGACTAAAGACATTATGAAGTTTGTAGGAAGTCAGTGGATGAAGGCGGCTTAAGACCGTTCGTCGTGGCATTCTATGTAGGAGGCCTATGCCCATTAGTGGGCTTCGATAGGCTGATGATTATGATCCTAACAATAAGCCCCTCAAAATACTTATCTTAAGTTATAAGTAGGTATTATTTATATATTACTTAGAAGTATAAGTATAAGTACAAGTATAAGTATAATCATTTATTCTCTCGACACCAGGTTTATCTTTATCTCTTCTTGAAGAAAAGCAATTAGTATTTATAGATCAGGTATTTAATCCAATAGGTAGGCAGCCCTATGAAGTATTTATACCCGGGAGGGTATTTATTTACCACTATTACCTAGAGCTTAAGAACCGGTTCCTCGTTTTATATTATTATCCACGTGGGTGGTAGAAATGAGGTATTGTCGATGCTGGTTAATTGAAAGTATTGAAACCAATAATTTTATGTTATTATTGCGTACGTTTGGGGATTTATTGCTTGATGCCTTGAGGATATCATTTTGTAAATATCAGTCAGTAAGATGATGTGGCAGATGGTCTACTTGATTATTACGGTCTATGATGGTCGTTATTCTCATACAACTGTAAGGTCCGGTTTTCACCGGGGCGGAGAGGAGAGGAGACAAGAAAAGCTGGCAGGTTTTTGGCAGGCAGGTTTGACAGGTAAAAACGAAAAGGAAATAACGAAATCGGATTGGTTTATTCAAACACATCTCCTCTCGTCTCCTCTCTTCTCCGCCCCGGTGGAAACCGGCCCGATTTAAGTGGTTTTTACCAAGTCCATGAAGAAAAAATCGTAGTTAAAGTGGCCTATCCATTACGTTTATTCTTGCTGGCTCGTTAGCTTTTGTCTTGTTTTGACGTATGCCATTTTTAACGGACTTCCCAAAAAAGGAGGAGGTTCTCAATTCGGTTGTATATTTTTTTTTTTTAATGTTTGTTACCTCATATCTCCGGCGTTTATGAACCGATTTGGAAAATTATTGTTTTATTTGAATAGATATAATTCTAATTAATAATAATATATGTTCAGAATCCAGTTCTGATGAATGGAATCCATGAGGAATTGAGGGAACTCCTCAAATATTGTAGGCATACATATGGCGATTTTGATATTTTCAGCAACATACCAAGCATTTGCATTCAAAAAGTATCATAATCCTTTCACCACTATGGTTCTTTCATAATTTTTTTTTTCATCCAAATATTTAGTCGAGTACAATGGCGGAAGTCGGTTTTTTAAATGAAAAGTTATACAGCAGAGAGAACATAACAAAAGCTATTTTAACAGAAATAGGTTTAAAAAATGTTGATATATACTAAGGTTAGTCTTTTAATTCCTTCCTTCTTTAATTTGTTTTAACGATACTATTCTAGCCTTCTTGTACGGAACCTTCTCCACGCGACTCTGACTTGCACTTGAGCGGTTTTTAATCCGAAATGGAATATTTTACGCAATTTTCCAAACTGCATGCAAAGCATTTTTATTTTTTAGGTTTTAATCCAAATTACATTTTTCAGTAATAGTTATTGATAAAAACCTTTTGCATGTTGGGATTATTGCTTCATTCATTCATTCACATTCATTTTTGAACGAAAACATTATGAATTCTTAAAACCACGACTCATAAATATATAAAATATTCATGATACCTATAACAAGATTGAAATATGAACAATATTTATTCAACTTTATTTTTACTATATGTATAATTGATTCTCATGTACTTAAGTGATTATTATTATCTTTTTATTTGAGAATAAATGATTATTAAGCTTATTTAATTCTAAAATAATTTAATATTATTTATTATTTAATTCAAAACAATTCCAATTCTATGGCAACTGCTTTAGCGTCAAAGGCCTTACCTTTCTCATTAAGGAAATCTATCTCAAGCTTTTTTTTTCTTCTTGGCTAGCAAACAATCATACGGCCCACCTGATGGAAAGTCGTTAACCTAGCCTATGGACGCCTGCAACACCAGAGGCATCACACGCGCGCTGGCGAACCTGAGACATAAAGATAAAAAACCTCATATTATGCTCATGCCTGTAATTTCACCGGCATCCGTACCCTTCAAACCGAAACACAGCAATGCGAGCACTACTGCTTGGCGGTAGAAATGGTACGGTGGTAGTACTTCCCCAGACGAACTCTTTCACAAGAAGTTCTACTACTAACTAAACTAACTAAATGCTATTTTGACGAGCTCTGTGGCGCGGCGGGCGAGTAGCCGGCTGAGATGCAAGAGGTCGCGGGTTCGATTCCCGCTGCGGGACAAATATTTGTATGATTTGCAAATATTTTTATGATTTGCAAATATTTGTTCCGGGTCTGGGTGTTATGGTACCATGGTACTCGTAGTTGATACCCACGTCACAGGGAATCCTAGTGTGGGATCAAGACTACGTACACTGTTAGAAAAAATTCTGTAAAATTACATAAAAGTTCGGGCCACGTTCGTAGCCCTCACTTTTATGTGAAGTTACATGTTTATGTGATTATCCATTCTGTCTGTAAATTTACATAACCACTTTTTTACATAAAATGTGAATAAAATTTATGTGAATTCTATTATGTAAATTTACATAACTCATTTTCCTATATATTTTTTTACATAAATTTCACATAAAATTATGTAATCCAAAATTACATATAATTATGTACTTCGATTTCACATCAAAAACATGTAAGGTGAATATACATAAATTATGTAAAAAAAATACATATAATGTAGGTAAATCTACACAAAAATGTAGATTTATCACATAAGTTTATGTAATTATTTCACATACATTTATGTAGCTTTACATATAATGTAGGTAAATCTACACAAAAATGTAGTTATTCCACATAAGTTTATGTAATTATTTCACATACATTTATGTAGTTTTACGTATATTTAGGTAGAACTACACAAAAATATGTATTATTATCTACCTAGATGTTATGTAGATTTACATACACATACGTAATTCTACAGAAAGTGCAGAATTTTTACATACATTTATGTAAACTTACTACATATTATGTATGTAAATCTACCTAATAATTGTAATGTTTTTACATACATTTATGTAGTACTTACTACATATTATGTATGTAAATCTACCTAATAATTGTAATTTTTCACATATATTTATGTGATAAAATTACATTAATAAAATGTAATATTCAATACTACCAGGGGAATTTTACAGAATATTGTATGTGAAAATACACAATTTAAATGTGAATTTGCATACATTAATAGTAATTATGCAGCCAAACGGTAATATTCTTTCTACCAGAAAATTACAGGTATTTAGTTCCTATCCATCGGCTTTCAGCATATAACATCAAGATCAACTTGATTGTTATGTCCTGAAGGCCCATGCGATAGAAATTACCAAGCCTGTAATTTACTGAAAGAAAGAATATTACTGTTTGAGTGTGAGCATAAATACCAATAATGTAGATTCACAAATAAATTGACTTCGTTTACAATATTCTGTTAATCATAAATACTAAATTTAAATGAAACCAATGTCAATTAGAAACCTGTATAGCTATATTGTCAATAAACAGTCAATGTATGTTAACTAGTTAAAAATAACACACTTATTGATAATACAATTTTGTACAATATTCTGTTAATCAGAAATACATAATTTAAATGAAACAGATGTCATTTAGAAACTGGTATAGCGATATTGTCAAATGACAGTCAATGTATGTTAACTAGTTAAAAACAACACACTTAATGATGATACAATTTCAACAGATACAAAATGGTCGTAATATTGAACCTTATAACCAAAAATTTACATAACACAGTACCTAGCTAAAGTACGAAAAAAAGAATGTTACACAATAAGAGAGTGACAGCAACTTACTGAATGAAATACGATACAATTTTACCAATAATACAAAATCGTCCTAATATTGAACTTAAAAACCAAACATACAATTCAGTTGATATTGACATCAAAATTTACATAATACAGTAGCAAAGGTACTATAGAAAGCATGTTGTACAGTAAGACAGTGACAGCAAATTACTGATATACAGTGTATAAAAAGTTCACAATACACAACAAACATATTTTTTTAAGAATGCGTGCTATCTATCACATAGTTAGATACAAGATAGATACACTAACCCATGATCTGAGGCCTTACCATGAGCTCTTATAGCTGTTCAGTGCAAAACTATTCAGTAGAAAATATTGGTTCACAATATTCTGTTAATCATAAATACTAAAATTAATCAAATAACAGTCAACGTATGTTAACTAGTTAAAAATAACACACTTATTGATGATACAATTTTGTAATCTCTTATGGATTCGGATATCCCCATACTGTCCCATTTAAAAAAAACACCCTGTATAGAGTGATAGATCAAGATTTATGTGAACATTACCGTGAAATTTTTGCTATTTTTTTTTGGAGTTGTAAATGAGGATCGAATCTTCTTTGGAATGAGTGTGATCCACGCTTCACTCTCTCCGCGTCCCTCTTCACACTGTGTGAAATTTCTTGTACAGTTGATTATTTAAAGCGAGCCCGGATTCCATCTGAAATTAAATAATACAGTCAAATAACTATCACATAAAACTGTTCTACCTATACAAGTTAAGGTATAACGATCAGAAAACAAACTGTACCTCATCTGTATAGCCTCAAAAATCCTTAACTTCTCCAACATATTTCTTGATTCATGTAACTGATCTGAAAGGAACATAATTGATTTACACAGTTTATTATAACAAATAATAACTATACCACTGCACATTCGTAGCCAGTAAAACTATAATATGTAAGTAGGTACACCATCAAAACAATATATGGGGGCATATGAAGGACTACAACATGCCCTTGTAAAGCAATAAGTAACATAATTTCTTACCAAATTAAGTATTTTCCAAAATAATTCCTACAGTCTCGAAATCTTCAGACAATGACAATTTATTTGTGATGGAAACGATCTCCCCAAATTCTTCAGTGTTACACAGTGTTGTACAGTTGTACTTGGTTCTTTGAAGCGAGCCCGAATCCATCTGAAATTTAATTATACAGTCAATATATGTCATATAATTGTTCTATCTGTACAGGTAAGGTATAACGATCAGAAAACAAACTGTACCTCATCTGTATAGCCTCAAAAATCCTTAACTTCTCCAACATATTTCTTGATTCATGTAACTGATCTGAAAGGAACATAATTGATTTACACAGTTTATTATAACAAATAATAATTATATCACTGCACATTCATAGCCAGTAAAACTATATTTTGTAAGTAGGTACACCATCAAAACAATATATTGGGGCAAATAAAGGACGACAACAAGAAAGGGCATGTTGAGATGACAGACAAAGGTTAAGACCTTTGTCTGTAAAACAGTAAGTAAAACAATAAGTAACATAATATCTTACCAAATTATTAAGTATTTTCCAAAATAATTCCTATAGTCTCCAAATCTTCAGACAATGGCAATTTATTTGTGATGGAAACGATCTCCCCAAATTCTTCAGTGTTTTGTTCAGTTACTGCAGTACTAAGGACAATTATTTATTATCCATTAATGCATTTAGTTAAAACTTTATGTCCAAAACACAGAGGGTCAGAGGGTCTGAAAAAATATTAAAGCTATAAATCTATATTCAAACTAACGTTAATGATATAAATATTATAATGTCAGCATACATAACACTCCTAGACTGATCCTGATTTTGCTCTCAAGCTTTTGTTTTGAGCCAAATCAACTCAAATGTATTAAACAACCTGAGTTCTTGTTTTAGCAAAATACACAATCACATATGTGTTTCTTGTACAGTTGTACTTGGTTCTTTGATACGAGCTCGAATCCATCTGAAATTTAATTATACAGTCAATAAATGTCATGTAATTGTTATATCTATACAGGTAAGGTATTACGATCAGAAAACAAACTGTACCTCATCTGTATAGCCTCGAAAATCCTTAACTTCTCCAACATATTTCTTGATTCATGTAACTGATCTGTAAGCAACACAATTTATTATATCAAATAATAATTATACTACTGCACATTCATAGCCAGTAAAACTATATTATGTAAGCAGGTACACCATCAAAACAATATATGGGGGCAAATGAAGGACGACAACATGAAAGGGCATGTTGAGATGACAGACAAAGGTCTTAAGTAAAACAATAAGTAACATAATTTCTTACCTAATTATTCAGTATTTTCCAAAATAGTTCCTACTTTGAACATATTTCAGTGTTAATATCTCAATAACGGTGACTAAGAAAAACTCTACATGGTAGGCAAAAAAAAATAACCAAAAAAAAATTTTGACAGTCCTTTTTTGTCGTGCTATTTGACTTACGGGCGCAGGAATTTTTGACAAAAACTTATCGACAACCAAAAAATTTTTTTACACCTTGTATGTGCTTTACGTCCTGTATATGACAAACTAAAAATAAATTCTACAAGGTACATTAATTGATGGCCGAGAAAAAAGCTACACGGTAGGCCAAAAAAAAAACAAAAAAAAGTATTGTCACGATTTTGAAGAATTTTCCAAGTATTTTTTTTCTGCGATATATTGAGTATTTTTTCCTGAATGCCCCCTTATCGACAAACCAAAATTTGTTTTACACCTTGTATATGCTTAACACCCTGTATATGAAAAACTAAAAATTAATTCTACAATCTACAAGTTCTACGTACTGGGTCTGGGTGACATATTTTAGTAGCCCACGTGGAAACCGGGGCTTAGAGGACTTCATGGCATATCTGAGTTATCCCCACGAGTCTACATTCTACGATTTTGAATAGTTTAGGAGTAATAAATATTTTAAATCTATGCTATGAGGTCCCCAACCCCTGGTTTTTATTTGGACTACTATAAATAGACCACCCTGAATAAACATAGGTACTATTTATACTACAGCCCATTTAAACCGATACTTATTCTCAAACCAATCAACAAGTGAAAGCGACACAGGGAATCCTAGTGTGAGATCAGCCCCCCTATTCCCTAACTGAAAGTTACTCGGTGACTAACGTTTGACAAGTAAAATTACCATCAATTGCTCAAAATTATCATTAAAAATTGACAAAATGATGGTCATATTACTTGTCAAACGTTAGTCACCGAGTGACTTTCAGTTAGGGAATAGGGGGGCAGGACTATGTATGTGTCTGTTGGGTGTTATGTTATGGATGTTATGTCTAAAGGCTGCTGCTGACGATGATGATGATGAAAGTAAAATTATAAAAAAAAATGTGTGGGTCAGACACCACGGCACACATACACATTGAAATTGATAGCAAAAATATACCCTCGCTTTGTATACTCAGCGGCTTGATAATGTAGTATGAATCATACTACATTATCAAGCCGCTGAGTATATGAGTATGATTGATGAAATAAATATCAGTCTATTCTATAATATCATATAATAGGTAAGGTATTCTATTCTACAAGATATATTCTAAGTAACTGTGGGTTCTAAATACTCACAAGATAGCAACAGTTGAATAATCATCTGATAAAATTTACCCTTTTCCAATAACTGGTTGATAGTTATTTCGTTGAGGCAAACTGCCTTCTTTACACTTTGGTCTGCGGACCACACTTTTATAATTGGCAATCATGCCAATTATGATTATAACTGCAAAGCCTGATTGACCTGTAACACAAAATACATCAATAGGCATGAGGCAAGCTAAGAAGGTACACTTATCAGAAGAACACAGGCAAGAGACAAACTTATCCGGAAAACCTCGTCAAAACTCCATCGACCAATATCTATCAGGAATCAGCGAAGGAGATTTGGGTTAATTCTGAAAGCTACAGTCATCGTTCCAATTCGCAATGTGAATGTGAAATAACCTAAAGATAGAGAGCCTGGACGAATTCATCAACCGCATAGCCGGCCGTGAATGGGTTCCTGCGGTCGAACAGGACCACCGAGGGAAGGCATACCCAAGGAAGCTGCTCCAAAGCGAGAGTGACGCCACGAGGCGCATATACAGCAGGCCTCACCCAGAGGCACAAGATAGGTACCGTGTCACATAGGCTAAACGTAAGGACCCCAGCAAGGGGCCAATGCCTGGTGGCAGTACCGGGTCCCCCCACTCGGGTGGGAAGACCCACGATATGTACGCACCGATAACCAAAGCCACACAGTTCTACATAGTTTTACGAGACTCATTATCAAGCGTCTACACATTTTTCACACGACAAAATGGCGTTTGGTGTCTTCGTGTTTGAAGATAAAATAAAATTGTTTCTATAAAATAAGGTGTTCTCGAAGGGTCACAAACAATGCTAAATGTACTTACCAGCTTTGGAAATTTCACTACAATGTTCGTGGTAAATTTTCACCCGTTTGAAAAGACACAATACACTTAGTTGATTTGATTAGATTTCATTACCACGCGTTCTTTAAATAAGCTACACCGGTTAAAATGCAACTAAAATTATACGATATAACTCAAAAAAACATTAGAAATTGAAATAAAATCAAAATGGACGAGGTTTCGTTTCGAAAAAGCAGAAAAATTAACAAACGATCGTGTTTGTACCGCCCCGCTGCGTGAGCTCACAGAAAATGAAAAATGTTGCCAGCAGGGCGATTTTAAAACGTTGGATCCGATCCAATTCGTTAATATTTCATTTCGATGTGGTAAGTACCTAACTAAAACAATTTCCTCTAGTAAAACACAGTAAAAAACAATAAATATTGTATATTACTGTGGTTTATTAGAGAAAATTGATATAAAATTGTTTTAGTTACTTACCACATCGAAATTAATAACTAACTATCTTCATGAAAGGAGACTATTCACGCTTCATACAAATTTGGGCCACAACCTGGAAGTGCCAGCCAATGAAAAAAATGTTATTTAACTATAGGGCACATTGGTTCGAGCTTATATTATTATGGCACTAAAACTAAGGAACCAATGTTTTGCCTGATATCGCAGTTTGAAAAATGCAATTTCTCATATATTGCAATGAAATATTTATATTTATATTTTAATGATATTTAGATGTGAACTTATTCAGGGACCCATTATCAACATTTTATACTATAGCGGTAATAATCTACGACCAGTCATTCAATTGTTTTTGATGTCAAAAGGACATGTTCCAAAATGACCTTTATCGATGTACACCAGACAGAGAATGGCGAAAAAATCAGTGATTATCGTAAAAATACTCTTACTCTAATTTGAAGCATAATTTACTGCACAGAAATGTTTAAAATTCGATAATTATTTACAATGGCAACATATTTTCCTGAGCAGGCATGACAGGGAATATCATGATTATTGCTCTGTGGTTGCTTGTTTTATTCGTTCGTTGGGAATAGTGTATCTACATAGAATGCGCTGCCTACGCTAGTTTTATTACGATCATCACATCAGTAAAAGTTCTTCAATTAAATTTTTTTTATGCTTCTTGTCAAGCAGACAAGCTTACGGCCCACCGGATGGAAAGCAGTTACCGTAGCCAATGAAAGCCTGTAACACCAGAGGCATCACACGCGCGCTGCCAACCCTGAGACATAAAGATGATAAGTCTCATGTGCCTGTAATTTCACCGGCACCCGTACCCTTCAAACCGAAACACTGCAATGCGAACACTTCTGTTTGGCGGCAGAAATAGGTACGGTGGTAGTACTTCCCCGGACGAACTCTTCCACAAGAAGTTCTACTGCTAACAACTACTACTACATTTCGATTCTACGCGAAAATATTTTCCTTGCTCCAAGACCTTGGAGCCAAGACGTGAACGGAATGTAGTTCTAGTCAAAGTTGTCAACAGCTGTCGAAACATTTTACCACAGAGTAAATTGTATCCGCCCCGCCTTATTGTTTTGTCTTGTGTTGCTCTCCGTGAGAAAGACATTTTAGGAACCTGCATTAAATGAAGCGAAATAATCAAAAAATTACAATGGGAAGAGGTTTTGTATACATTTAGCCACGTTTACACAAGTGTATGTACACCGACAAGGGCTAGGCTCCATATATCTTGGAACAACACCTTTGGACAGTGGTATGATATTTATTTTCAGTATATAGAGTTTAAGAGACAAACAGACAAGCTCACCCTTGCAAAATGATTGTATTTTTGTTTTTTTTTTGTTTTTTATATTTGTTATTTTTTTGCATGCAACTCGCTGCAGGTTTTCTGTTTCGTGAGAGGACATGTGACTAGAAAGGGTGCAACCTAGAATATTGCACTATTTTGATGACTTATGTGGCGCCGCGGGTGAGCAGCCACCTGAGATGAGAAAGGTTGTGTGTTTGATTCCCGTAGCGGGGCAAAACGTAAGTTTCTTTATTGCTTGAGCTTTGAAAGCTGATTTGGATGCCATAAAAGGATCTACGCCACTAATCAATGAATTGTAAGAGTTAGCGATGCGTGTAATTGATTGATTTTTGACCATAATTTGTGCGATGGAATGGAACATGGAGCATAGCCGTATGGCGCGTACGTATTAGAGGAGCTCTCAATCCTGGAGCACTATAGTATAAACGGGCCACATCTCGAGATGATAACCTCTTTTCTTAAAAACCGTACACATCTAACATCTGTACGTGACACTAAATCAGACACTTTTTTATCGGATGATGTCACCGGTCCCAGGGCTCAATCATGAGAATTAACCTATTTTTAATACTTATCAATTATTTGACGATGGCCCATGTAGATGCGGACTATGTCATGTTTGCTGATGACGGGTGCCTTATTGTCTCTTCGGAAACACTTATACAGTTAGCTGACAAACTCAACAAGGTGATGAACGAAGTTGCTAACTGGTTCTCAGTGAACGGAATGACACTAAATATTGAAAATAGAAATATTGTTCACTTTCACTTGGGAACGAACAACTATGCCCATCAACTTAATGTGTCCTGTAACGGGTTTACAGATCCTCTAGCTGACCGTGTCAAACAAACGTTTTCATCCCTTTTCACGCCCTTAGAGGGTGAACTTTCAAAATTCCTTTCTTATTGCGCCAATACATCCTAAAATAAACAAACCCTGCAAATTTCATGTCTCTAGGACCAGCGGTTTAGGCTGTGCGTTGATATGTCAGTCAGAACTTTGAATTTTATATATACAGAAGAATAACGTTGCGTTGAGCGGAGCGTGCGGCCGCACGTAGTATTCACCGGTCTACCATTGAACGCGGTCGCGGGTGGTGCTCATGATAAAGAGGCTTCTGAACTCGGTCTCGAAACGTCAGCAAAAGTGACGGAAAACGGTGGTAATTAGCCGTTTTTTCAATTTAAAACGAATAACGTTTGTCATTTTTGCGAGCTATATGACTTGCCCATGGCCACTTCAGCTTGCTAATTCAGAGAGCTTTGTCGGTGACCTTGGTTTTTCTACGAATTTTCTCATTGTGGATTCTATCACGTAGTGAAACTCCTAGCATAGCTCGCGCCATAGCCTGCTGCACGACTTCAAGCTTACCTTACGACCAATAGTCAAGCAAATAGACAAACCATGTATAAAAACCATTAAAAATATCTTTAATTTTTGATCAGATGTATGGGAAGTATATTTTTTTAAACTGCGATAGTAGCTAAACTATTGGTTCTACAGGTTTCGTGTAGTAGTACCAAATGCTCAAATTAATGTGCCCATCAAAATAACATCGTTTTTGTTACTGGCCGGCACTTCCGATTCTAGACCTAAAATGAATGGTCTCCTTTGTTAGTTAGGTAGTAAAAAAGTACGATATGAGCTAATTTAGTGCGGCGAGCGAGCAAGCGGCGCGGCAGAGTGGAAAAGTGCCTAGTCGAAGTCAAGAGAAATGTCTGCTCTCCGCTTTGGTGGAAATAACCTGCCAGCTTTGCAGGACATCTCCTCTCGTCTCGTGCTTTGGTGGAAACTGGGCCTAATGGCACCTGTTCGTTTTCAATGTTTTATGTATACATTTCGTAGGTACTAAAATATTTTTTGGTGAAAAGATAGAAACCAACCTGGCTTAATACCTTTAATTTTTACTTCCATTTATTCTTTTAATAATTACCATAATCCACCTTTTATTTTTACACCAAACTATACTTACTTAACTGTTCTAATTGACTATAAAATTCACGATATTTTTGACAATTCAATAAGTAGGTAAATGCCGTTCCCAAACCAATACCTACTAATATAATATTGCATCATCGCGTGACGGCGTGACCTTCGTTGTTGCTATGCTACTCAAGCTGTTGTCAGGTACCTACCTGTTGGGGCAATGTACCTAATAAACAAGTCAAAATATTCACAAATTCTTGTATTGTCATTAGAATATACATATGCAAAATTTCAAATTGATACTATAGTTAAAAATAGGTTAAAATAAGATTCTAAGATTTCAAGAAACGGAATAGTACATAGTAACAAGAGCACGACCTACCTTACTGCGGCTTACGGACGCTTCTGCTTGTAGGTATTTCTGTTCAAAATTCAATAAGAAAATTTGATTAAGTACTTACCTGGGTAGGTAAGTATGTACAAGATTTGATTGTTAGACAGCGACTACAGACAGCTGTTAAACTGAAATACCTAGGTAGGCAGGTAAGTAGGTACTTGTACTTACGCTTAACACGTTTAATAATAATTGTATAAGTAAGTACTCACCTAAGTAAGTAAGTAGTAAGTACCTACCTATCAGAAATTGCTGTTTTACTTGTACTTTGAATTGAAAATTATCCTCCAAATCAAAACAAAAGACCGACCAAGTGCAAGTCAGACTCGCGCACGAAAGGTTCCGTAGGTACCTACCATTATCTATAAAAACAGGCTAAGTGCGAGTCAGACTCGTGCAACGACTAAGGTTTCGTACCATTATCTATAAAACCGGCCGGCCAAGAGTTGAAATCGCGCACGAAGGGTTCCGTACCATTAAGTATCTATAAAAACGGCTAAAAAATCACGTTTGCTGTATGGGAGCTCCCTTAAATATTTATTTGAAGTATTCTGTTTTGTAAGTATTTGTTGTTATAGCGGCAACAGAAATAGGTACATCATCACGGTTCATGAGATACAGCCTGGTGACAGACAGACGGACGGTTGGACGGCCAGCGGAGCCTTAGTAATAGGGTCCGTTTTCCCTTTGGGTACGGAACCCTAAAATTATGTTTTTTTTTGTCAAAATTTTGTCCTATGTACAGTATCATTAGAATTACATATATACGCAAAGTTTCAAATTGATACGACGATAAAAAATAGCTTAAAATCAATTTCTTAGAATTCTAGATACAGAATAGTACATAGTTAGTATGAAATTTACCGAACCGTGGGTTTTTCAGAAATTCCTGTTTAAAGCTAACCAATCTCTTCAGTATATAAATGCGGGACAAAATATGTTTTTATGTTCTGCAAATTAGGTAAGTATTTGTTCCGGGTCTGCATGAGTGTTATCGGAGCATGGTAGGTATATACCTACATGGGATCAAGACTACGTTTGCGGCTGTTGGGTGTTATGTTATGTTGTTATACTCACTTACATAATAAAACTTACTTACATCATACTTACATAGTTCTGACCCCATACTGCTGGGATTCCCTGTGACGTGGGTATCGGAACTACGAGTATCATGGTAAGTACTTATTACCCAGACCCGGAACAAATATTTGCAGATCATGCAACCATTTGTCCCGCAGTGGAAATCAAACCCGCACCTCTTGCCTCTCAGCCGGCTACTTGCCCGCCACGCCAAGGAGGATGTCAGATTTAGGAGTGTGTTATTTATTACTTACTGAAAGAAAGTGTTAGCCGAGTTGGTCGTGGTAAGCAATGGCTGCGATGAGCTCACCACTTGTCACGTTTATGTTCCAGCGATTGTGTAACCCACGGTGAAAAGAGGCCCTTTGAGGCGTGTGTTTATGTATGTTTATGGATGCGATTAGAGCCCGATTTACATTACAAGCTACTTGAAGTCACACGCTTGTGAACGATAGGTAGGTACTTACCTATAGATTAATTGTCGCAGAAAATAATCAATCCTTAAAATTTACATGTGATATAAGTAGGTACTTACTTAATAGAACGATGGATGAGAGATTGTCTGGACGTCTGAAACCATAACTCATTTACTATCTTGTCAACTGTTGGTAACCTACCTACCTACTGTTGACCTTGTGGCTATAAAATCAATTTGCTACGCGGTTGTATCGGCCGTGGAGGGAACCAATCGAGCCGCAGACCTCACCTGACATTACACTGATAAATACCTACTTTTCCTACCAACTGTACTGAGAGCTATACCTACTTACATACTGTACTGGGAGATATCTAGATGCCTAGTTAGGTACCTAGGTACCTACCTAGTGGCTACCAGAACCGGCTGAAACGGAAGGAGCTGCCCGGATCTACCTGTACGTGATGCAAGGGGAGTGATACTAGACAAACGGAATCAATTCTCCGTCTGATCAAGACTTACTTTGGCGACAAGTACAACTCCGTCGACCCCTTACTTCTCGTTTACTCCCAGCGTCCCCCACCTGTCTGGCCCCATTGGGGGACGATGGGAGAAAAAAGTGCCAACGTTCCCTACTTGTGACAACGTGCAGAAATTTAATATTTAACCGTAGGAGAACTTTTTTTCAGTTTTTAAGTGTCCATTATGATGATCACTGAACACGATTCTGCTGTCAGAATTAAAAATAGTGGCTGCCATTTTGAAATTTTTTGTTGCCGAACCAATTGCTTTCAAAATCGATATCTGAGGGTCCCTGTGATCACTGAACAAGAAACTGCTGTCAGAAATTTAAAAAAGTGGCCGCGATTTTGAACTTTGTTGTTACCGGACCGATTGCTTTCAATATCGATATCTGAGGTTCCCTGTGATCACTGAACAAGAATATGCAGTCAGAAATTAAAAAATTGCCCACCATTTTGAACTTCTTTGTTACCGAACCGATTGCTTTCAAAATCGATATCTGAGTTTCCCTGTGATCACTGAAAAATAATCTGCTGTCAGAAATTCAAAAAGTGGCTGCCATTTTGAACTTTTTTGTTACCGGACTGATTGCTTTCAATATCGATATCTGAGGTTCCCTGTGATCACTGAACAAGAATTTGCAGTCAGAAATTAAAAAATTTGCCAACATTTTGAACTTCTTTGTTACCGAACCGATTGCTTTCAAAATCGATATCTGAGTTTCCTTGTGATCACTGAAAAAGAATCTGCTGTCAGAAATTTAAAAAGTAGCTGCCATTTTGAACTTTTTTGTTCCCGGACCGATTGCTTTCAAAATCGATATCTGAGGTTCCCTGTGATCACTTTTCTGACAGTAGAATCGTGATCAGTGATCATCATAATGGACACTTAAAAACAGAAAAAAAGTTCTCCTACTGTTAAATATTAAATTCCTGCACGTTGTCACGAGTGGGGGACGTTGGCACTTTTTTGTCCCAACGTCCCCCAGTGGGCCAGACAGGTGGGGGACGCTGGGAGTCGTGTGTTTTAGCCCCTTAATTTTAAACTCAAACTCAATAACTCTTCCTTGTCATATCTTCTTATCTATTAAACTATTACCTATATACTTTCTTGGCTATCTTATTTCATTGTTCACCTGCAACAAGACAACAGTTCAATCTAGCGTATATAAGAAGCAGCATGTAAGTCTAGTGCTGAACGATAGTTCATATGCGTATGAATACTGTTGCGTACGCAATACAATTATTATAAGATAGATGTAGAGATAGAGGAACAAAATTGTTGTATTTATCTACTTAGGTAGTACCTACCTACCTACCTACCTAACTAGGTAGGTAACTATCTTAAGTACTTAAGTAAGTATAAGTACTTACCTACCAAAAAGGAATTACATAGTAGATACCATCAATAGTTCCTAAGTATATTCTAACGGTACCTACTACGGTAAACAAATTAAGTAGGTTATATGTACCTACTTAAATATTTTATGAACCTAAGCATTGCACATAATTATACCTACAAACTCTCTAAACTCGCTTGGCAACAAGGGCACCGGCGTCGGCGGCGCGGGGCAGTCTAGCGGCCAAAAAACGCGCGCGCCACGCCACTGCCTGGCCGGTGGACAGATTGGAAACTAGGCGACGAATAATGCCTAAACATTAATTATAATAATCATTAAATTTTGTTTTTTAAAGGAGTTTGAAGGTGTTTTTAATAGGTAAGTATATTATTACTGGAGATTACTGGATGTGATTCATTTCAATTCAAAGTAGGCAGGTAAGTAAAAGTAAGCAGGTAGGTACTTCAAACGACAATTTATTGCGAAGATTTTAGTACTTAGGTTTTTTTCTCTGATCCCAGTTGTCCCGTTGGGATGTCCCGTAGCGGGACTAATGGGATTTTTTTGTTCCAATTGTCCCGTAATGATTTGGATGAAATAATCCCATTAGTCCCGTGACACCTAACGATGCGGTCTACTTACAATGATAGGAGGGTCTCTTATCACACTGGTTTTATCATAATAGCTCACTAGCGCAGGGTTACCCAGAAAGAACCAGTGACACGCAAGCCGAATGAACGAACGTCCGGAGTAGACATACCTTATAATACCTACAATCGTATCTATCTAGTGATAGAGGAATGTACCTACCTATACCGTAATCGTAGATACAAAATGGAATTAATTTGAAAGTCAACTCAGTATTGACTATTACATAGTATTGTCTGCTGGTATTGAATTTTTCAGAAAACTTCGTAATACTTCCAAATTCCCTAGGATTCCCTGGGAATGTCTGCAAAGTTACCCCTTGAGCGACTGTAGTCACGGCCATTTAGCAAATTGTAGGTATGTAAGTAACTATTTATGATCCATAGCAACTGCTTGCAAACCTCAAGGCTTCGCCAATTTTCGTAACTTTGCAAAAGGCTCCTTAAGGTATCCGAAGGCAAAGGCACCAACAGTTTGACTGGATTATACCTAGCCATCTAGCGAAATACCTTCTACATGCAAACTAATTCGATTGCTGCTTTAGTTAATATTTCACTAAAAGCTGAATGCAGAATGAATCAAACTCTGGGTGCCATTTGTTTAACAGAAAAATATAATCATAAATACCTACCTACTAATGATTCTAGGACTACCTTTTAGGTATTTTCGGCACTAAGTACCTCAAGTCTGTAATTTTTTTCATATTTTTTTATAAAATCAGTAGATTTAAAAATGAGAATTAGCATTGCAAATGTACGATAGCAGAGATTCGGTATAACTTGTTATCTAATAATTACATCATGGTACGTGAAATTAATTTTGTTATGTAAAAAATACACTACAAATGTAAAATTTTCCATAAGGGTTTGTGAAAATACAGAATGACATGTACATTTGCAGTACGCTGTAAATATACATACAAAGTATGTAAAAATAACACAAAACAAGGTATAAATTACATCTAACATGTAAAAACACATTTAACATGTAATAAACTACATATGCATATGTGAAATTACAGAGTTTCTGTAAAAGTCAATTTATTTATGTAATAGTTACATCACGGTACGTGAAATTAAATTTGTTATGGAAAAAATATACTACTGCAAATGTAGTTTTCCATACGGGTTTGTAAAAATACAGAATGACATGTATTTTTACAGTAAGCTGTAAATATACATACAAAATATGTAGAAATTGCACAAGACAAGGTATTAATTACATCTCACATGTAAAAACACATTTAACATGTCATAAATTACATAAACTTTTGTGAAATATA
The DNA here is from genome assembly GCA_951392215.1 of Epirrita christyi. Classification (NCBI taxonomy): domain Eukaryota; kingdom Metazoa; phylum Arthropoda; class Insecta; order Lepidoptera; family Geometridae; genus Epirrita; species Epirrita christyi. The sequence goes on along the minus strand of OX595839.1, from coordinate 2,718,658 downwards.
TAGGTATTTATTGCACTACAGCAGAAGTATGTTGTTTTCCTTTTTTTTCTGTAAAATCTGTGTAGCTTACTATGTAGATTTACATAAAAACTTTAAAATCACAGAATTTATGTAAAAAGTTAAATTTTTTGTGTGTTATTTCCATCACAACATGTGAAATTACATATACGATCAGTTTAATTCCAGTTTTTATGTAAAAATTCACAAATTACCATGTGTTATCACATATTTTGTGGAAAATCTGTACAAAAATACATAAATTCTGTAAAATATTCGAGAAATATGTGATAATAACGCAAATTATGTAGAATTAACGAAAATTATGTAATTCTACTGATTTTTCTGTAGTTTCTCCCGATTATTTCGGTAAATTCTCATTTTTATGTAAAAATTTTGCATGTAAATTTACATTTTTTCTAACAGTGTATGTGACTGTTGGGTATGTTATGTTATGTTAATAAAGAGGTTATCTATCACTTTTGTATTTGCAGAATAACATCATGTTGAACAAAGTGAACTTAGCTCTAAGTATCACTTTTTGGTATAACACAGACGATTTTTTAAGCGAAGTACTCTGATCTATCACATAATCTCAGGGGAGACTGCAGCATCGTCGTCTAAAAACGTTAGTTTGATGGAAATACAATTATGGGGGAATGTAAGTGTATGGAGGGAATTTTTATTGCTCCATATTTTGCTGACAACAGAATTTTAAGCCAGCTGAGACACAAGTGGTGCGGGTTCGCACCATTTACATTTCAATTAAAAACGGTGCTGCCGATAAGGCGTGATTAAGCTACAAACATACAAACATCTCTATCAAACACATAACATCGTCTGCCTCTGTGGCGCGGCGGGCAAAGGTTCGCCTGCGACGCAGGAGGTTGCGGGTTTGATTCCCGCCTCGGAACAAATATTTGTACGATCTGCAGATATTTGTTGAGGGTGTTCTGTGTATTTTTCTATGTATAATAAAAATATCTATCTATGTAATGTTATTGTATTAAGTATATCAGTTATCTAGTACCCATAACACAAGCTCTGCTTAGCTTGGGACTAGATAATGTTGTGTGAAATGTCCAACACTTATTTATTATTTATCTATACTTTCGCATTCATGATTATTAGTGAAACACAATAGTGTCAGGCAATACTTAAATTATTATACTTAACCTTAAATTTACACTTATACTTAAATTTTGATTTATTTTGTTAATGTAGATGTTAGGCAGAATAGATTTTAAATACTTAGGTAAACCATTATAACCTATAGGCCAAGGATAGAAGATGCGCATTGCCTTGATACCGGCACTAAGAGACCACATAGTTTTTTACAAAATCATGAAGTAGGTAATAACTTTATATATTCTATCAGCCGTTTGTTCGTTATCGATTGAAAGCCTATCAACCTACAAAACTTTTACAAATAATAATTTTAACGGCTGCCTATTGATTTACAGTGAAATTTCTAGCTATAAATAAGGATTTATTGTCTAGACTCTAGACCAACGATCTCTAATACTCACATAGATATCGGGTCGGCGCAATAAAAACGTCTCGGTGAATTTAAGCTCACTTGAAAAGTGAGTTTGTATTTGATTTAGTTCGCTTCAAACAAAGCCAATGTAAACACGTGTCACAATGCCGCAATGTATATTTAAAAGTTGCAAAAATAATCCCCGAAAAAACAATTTAACGGCCGGAGTGTCTTACTTTCGTTAAGTACATGTAGAATAAGTTGTATTTTAAGCTTTAAACTAACAAAAAGTATGAAATTTTGATCAAAATTACCGATTTTAAACCACCGCTACAAATGTTTGGCCAACGTTGACGCAAAATTGTCTGTAACAGAACAGTAGATGCATGGAGTAGATTTGTATTGTAATAATTTGTTTTTACCAGAACTTTAAAAAAATTTAATACTACTTTTGTGTCTGTTTGTTGAACTCTCATCAGATACTTGGCTTTCCTTTTTTTTATTTTAGCTTTCCGAGCAATCCATTTACGCTACTGTTATTTAACCAAATCTTTGGTTAACAACCCCTTTACATCTATACCAACTGATAATGAGTCCTCTCGCTTTGTTAAAATTTATGAACCAGAATCACTTATAGAACACATTATCGTAAAAAAACAGTACTTTTTCAAATTCTTTTATCATATTATAGGTATATTTCCCAAATATCAAATAAATGCCCAACCTACGGCAGGCGCCTGTACGCCCGCCCTCAAGCACTTTACGGTTTTAGTTGGAAAACTTTGATGGTCGATATCTTTTTTTATTATGAAACGAGACAAACGTAACAGAACATATATTTTTTATATTTGAGCTTTTTATAACTAGGGCTTCATTATCAGCCTGTAGGTACGCAGAATGGAAAATTTTTAATGTTGAGCTGTTTTAAACATTTTGGGTTTTGATCAAATTATTGCACTAAACTGTACTTGTATTATAAAGATTGTAAACATGAATATAAAGATGTGGAATTTAGTGATATTTTTATTTGTGACATCCAGCGATAGACATCTTGGCCAAAAACATAAACATACACATAAATATACACACAACAGAACGTTAATAAAATAACAAGTATATATACTATCAATATCAAACATACATGCCCAAAACATAAATAATTTTAACTTAACTTTAACGTGCATATTATAAATTATTTAAGTGATCAACGCGACTCCATACCTTCTGTAGTTAAATTTGAAGAAGCAAACAGAAGCGAAACCATGGAAACGGATGGATGTAGCTCGCAAGGTAATAACGGGAAAAAGAACTTTATTTGTAGCTCTTTAAGGTTGATTTCACACTAGTTGTTTAACCTATGTCTTTTGATTTGACAAGTGACAGGAGTAATATAATTGCTTTGCTCGTTTTTTGTGACGAATGATCGTAAGTGTAAGATAATATTTTGAAGATTTGCTACTTTTTTGCTAGGTGTCATGGTTGTAATTAGGTTGAACTTAGAACTGTTTTAAAACTTTCATCTGTGTTCGTTAGTAAACAAATGTAGCTGTATAAGTATGTATCCATGCGGACAGTTTTTAGCTTTCATTTTGTACGTGACCCTGGATCTATTGTGAATTATAAGATCGTTGCTCTAGACAAAGGAAAACCTTGTCTGTTTGATAAAATCTCGAATGAATCATTGTACTTACAGTCCTCGGCTATTGTTATGGCAATATCTAGGATAAGAGAAAAACGTTTGCCACGATCGGCTTACTTCAAGTTTGAAGTGCGTTTTCTCATTCGCACTTTTAAAATAACTTGAAAATTACATGATGCATGGGTGATAGACAAAACTGAACACTCTTATAATGATGTGCAATAGCAACAGACGGAAACTGTATTACGGACTTAGACAATTTCGTAGGAGTAGGAAGTAGGTCTTTTATTGATCTATCGCCAACTCTACTCAGATTATCTTAACTTATTTTTACCTTATTTCGCTCTTTGAGTTTTGGGTGGAATTTTCTATAAATATCTCGAGATTGACAAGTCGAGATAATACAGAAAAAGTGCGTAAATCAATTTGACATCTCATCTAAACAGAGCCTAAAATAATAGCATGTCACGACACACATCTCACGAGCCAGTGATGTTCGAATCGATTAATCGACTGATACATAATCGACTTACCCTCTTATTCATAATAAATTTTTAAACCTTTGATAGTTATAACTTTTCATTTAAAAAACCGACTTCCGCCATTGTATTCGACTAAATATTTGGATGAAAAAAAAATGATGAAAGAACCATAGTGGTGAAAGGATTATGATACTTTCTGAATGGAAATGATTGGTTTGTTGCTGAAAATATCACAATCGCCATATGTATGCCTACAATATTTGAGGAGTACCCTCAATTCCTCATAGATTCCATCATCAGAACTGGATTCTGAAAAAAATGGGACCAATCTGGAAGTATATCTATTCAAATAAAAAAATATGTTTCCAAATCGGTTCATAAACGCCGGAGATATATTATGAGGTAACAAACATTTAAAAAAAAAAAAACAACCGAATTGAGAACCTCCTCCTTTTTGTGAAGTCGGTTAAAAATAGCTTTTGTCTTGTTTTGACGTATCTCATTTTACATCAGAGAGAACAAAACAAAAGCTATTTTAACTAAAATAGGTTTAATAAAATGATTATGATTAAGGGGGTTACTCTTTAGTATGAGGACTAAAATTACGTGCGAATCTGCAATGCTGCATGAATCAAAGCACCAAAGCTACTGCAGATTTTGATCTCTCAAACTTTATATGCATCAAAAAGCCTTCGAGTTTATTATAGCTTTCGAGGTCCAGAGAATTTGGGATATTGATATATTATCGACTTACCTTCAGGCATACCTCATCATAAGTCTGTAGAAATCCACTGATGGACACAGGCCTCCCCCTTAGAATACCACAGCAAACATACTTCCTGTGACGTTTATGGGGGGAGGCCTATGTCCAGCAGTGGACTTCTACTGGCTGATGATGATGATGATAATGACCATAGACAATACATAAAGGTACAGAATTATTTCTTCTATTATTTTATTTTATTTTATATACCTACAATGCGATTGATATTTTGTGTCCATCGAAGCATAGATAAACTTTATTATTAGACATTACACTAGTCCAAACTGTACCAATACTTCATGTACTTCAAGTCCAAACTATACCAAATACTTTATGTAAGTTATTGCAAAATGTTCAACAAAATTTAGCGCTTATGTTGTTTATTTGATTTATTTTTAAGCATGTATATTATATGTTAATGGTAGGTATGTTATAATATATACATTTAAAAAATATGTATATTATCTAGTTATTTTAAGTAGGTAGTTAATTATGTTAACATTATAATCTCGACCTACTTATAATTATTCTCTATAGCACTACCACCCACATTACATTACACAAAGGTTAGCTGGAAGAAAACGCTAATTATCAATCTATCTATACTATAAGTTACCTCGTTACCTACGAGATAACAGTAAAAATAGATCTAGGTTAGACAGGTCGCTTCATTTATTTCAATACCTAAGTTTCAAATTCAGCTTAGTGGGTTAATATATCGAGTGCCAAAAATACGAGTTTCTTGGTCCGCACATTTGGACCGGCTAAGATTATACCCCTAAGTATATTCTCTCGTACCATAACGATTCCTATGCGATATATATACCGGCCATTCGACACTGAATGGAAATTAATGATGGCTGCCGGCGCCCGACCACCTGACTTCGCGAAAGTGGGCCGCCATTTTCTTTTTCTTTTTTTCTGTAGAGGCCTTTTGAGTGGTTTACGAGTTTCGGTATAATGCCATCCTGTGTTTTGTTGTATTCATTGTTCTGGTCGAGTAATTTGAAACGGCTTTTTTTGTTGGTATCAGTTTTGTATTCGATCAACTTGAATTTATAAGCAAAATTTACCTCGCCTTGGGTCACATATGAGCTAAAATCAAGGAGTTTACAAACTTCTTAGTTGCTACTAGTACAGCTCTTTATGAAAGAGTTCGTCCGGGCAAGTAACACCACTATTATTATATAGGTACCTATTTTTGCCGCTAAATTTTGTATCAAGTGCTCACATTGCTGTGTTCCAGTTTAAAGGGTTTATATAGGTGCCGGGCACATGAGACTTTTCAACTTTGCCTTAGGATGACGGGCGTAGTGCAACACTTACTAAGGCGTGTCCTAGGTGTAAGCCACAAGCAAAGAACGTCATTTACTCAATTAAAAAAAAACTTCAGCAACGTAACTTTGCAACGTTGATTCAAACTTTTGGCGGGAAATTTAAACAAGTCACGGAAACTATGACGTGTGACGTAAATATTGCATCTACCAATTTCACTGCAATTTGGACCTAATTTACGGCACCAACTAGTACACCAGTACTAGTAGTAACCCTGAAAATATTATATTGTGGGCATTCTTACTAAAAAAAAATTACTTTTCCTAAATCAAATTAGAAGTTAGTTGTAAGTAGCCTCTACATAAAACTAATAAAAACACCCAAATTAAGGTTGAGTGAACACCCATAACTTCCTAATTATAAACAAAAAGTATCATAAAATATTTTTATGAACTTTATTTTTATAAGTTTCCAAAAATAAATCTTTCAAGGCATGACCTTATAAAAGCAACTTGAAACTTTTTAGGCCCTTCAGGCCTCTTAGCGAAGGGTGAGGTATATTTTGGGACATAAATCATTCGGAAGAAGACAAGGCTTTTCTTTTGATTAAAAAAATGTGCACACAAGATATTCTTTAGTTTATTATAAGCCATTCCAAACCAGCGGATACCTATTTGGTGTATGATTTCGATTCAAATGCAATCAATATATTATTGATTACAATGTTTTTCATTACGATATCACCAATTTGAAGTACAAAAACCACACTTTGATCCAAAATCCGAAGATTGAAAACCTTTGATTAAAAATCTCAAAATGATTCTTCCTAAATACTGATACATCAATGGTTTCCTTTACCTTTTTAAAGTATATTGTTGAGTATCCCTATGAGTAATGATTGATTAATTAAACCAAGCTACTTACCAACTTTATAATTCACTGTGTTCAGGTTTTCTTTTGGAAAATGTATATCTGCTCAAACGGTGTTCAATTGTCAACAGTAAATGCGCATACCCACCGTAGCGCATTTTGTGCACGAGCACACGTCGCATTTTAGCTGCTTGGATTTATTTGTTCGACAACGTGGGTCTACGTTTCCACTGCAGTACACACTATACACGAATACTAACCCACAACTATGTACATCGCTAGGTAGCTGTGTACCGCATGCACAGCGTGCATGGCGTTTGACAGCGTTGAGCTATGTAAGCGCCTATTCGAGCAAACCACGCATGTATCAATGACGCCAATTGATGCGTAGCGTGTCCGTGGGTTGCAGTGGACACGATCACATACATTTTCTTGCAAAGCGAAGGTTAGCACACGTGCTTAGCCTTTCCGTGCGCCGCGGTGGGTCTGCGTTTTTACTAATAAACCAACTGACTGTCAGATGGTGGGTTGACTTCTTCATCAACCGGTAGACATCCTCTACTGGATGAGGTCTCACAGGCCCCATAGGCCCCATAGCATGCATAGCGTACAACCCATAATCACCACGCTTGGCATGCGGATTGGTGATCGCATTTTGTTGGCTAGTTTTTAGTTGGATACTGCTGCCCATCCCCTGGCGTAATCCCTCAGTCACCTTTAGCGATATCCACAGGAGAAGTTGGAGGAGTCTTATTTTTAGGCCAAGACTACCACGGCTCAGTGGGTGACTGCTGGCTTGACCAATGGGTTGACTTCTGTAAACAAACAACTGTATGACTGTCAGATTTGCAGGTCTATTGACTGGTGGGTAGATAGGTACGCTCCGTGGATGTAGTAAAAGCTAAGGGATTACAACAGGGAATAGGCATCAGCATCCACCTGAGTACTGAACACCAAAATGCGAAAACCAATAATAATAATAATAATATTATTCCCTTGGGGCCTTATCCAGCAGTGGACGTATTTAGACTGGTGATTAAGTAGGTACTACGTTATGTTGTGGCGTTATTAACATCATCGTCACAATATTCATGGAACCCTACAAAATGTGGGGTAAAGCTTGATTTAAACAAATTAGGCCGAAGCCAAGGGTTTCAGATTTTATATGACACGATCCGACTACGATTTTAACACGTCTGAATTTACAGACTTTCATTACATCAAATGGAATATCAATGTTACAAATACTGCCAAGCTATAAATTTCAATTGACTAAACCTTTGATTGCATAAAACTGAAAACATCTGTACAATTGTCTCGGTTGGAACGAAGTACCAGTGAATAAGGCTTCAAATCGTTATTTCTGGTCTGATTTTTGATTTTTAACCGACTTCCCAAAAAAGGAGGAGGTTCTCAATTCGGTTGTATTTTTTTTTTTTTGTTTGTTTGTTACCTCATATCTCCGGCGTTTATGAACCGATTTGGAAAATTCTTTTTTTTATTTGAATAGATATACTTCCAGATTGATCCTATTTTTTTCAGAATCCAGTTCTGATGATGGAATCCATGAGGAATTGAGGGAACTCCTCAAATATTGTAGGCATACATATGGCGATTTTGATATTTTCAGCAACAAATCAAGCATTTGCATTCAAAAAGTATAATAATCCTTTCACCACTATGGTTCTTTCATCATTTTTTTTTTTCATCCAAATATTTTGTCGAATAAAATGGCGGAGTCGGTTTTTTAAATGAAAAGTTATCTATGATATACTTAGATCGCATTTCACAAGATCATATAGGCATCACTTTGTTAAACGAAAAAAAATTAAGTTTTTTAGCATAACGGGCCAGGAAAAAACACCTCGCCTTCTCATAGAAATATATCTTAAAAATCATATGCAGCCTAATTTTCAATGTTATTTCTTCTAATATGAAGCATCAGACTTCTGCAAGGCTCGCTAAACACATACGCATATGTACTTAACGAATACAGCTAACGTGCACGTTGCATGTCTATAGACGGTATGTAAGTGGTAAGCTCATCGCCGCCATCGCTTTCCACGACGGTTCTTCCAGTAATAACACACTCTGGCCAGCAGCAAGGCCGAATATACCGACAAAAATTGCCCAACAAGCCCGGGTAACATTTTATTTATTGAAATCACAAGGATCATTTTGAACCGTCTTAAAAGTCGGAATAATATTAGTCCGAAAGAAAACAATTCTATATACCTTGTTGCACTTGATCCATATTGTTAGAATCGCTCTGAAATCGCTCTCTTCTATCCTCTATCTATGTCTCGCTTAAATCGAAGCGTCTAAAAATCTTTCTCACGCTCGCTTACCATGAGAAATTAGCTAAGTTGGCGAATACTTAGCTTGTTGCGTGTTATATCGCAGGCTTATTATCTACGCGTTGTGTTGAGCCATTTCTCTTAATTAGGTACGAAGAAATTGAGGACAAATTATTATTTCTGGATGTGGGATCGATAGCTCTGATAGCTCAGTAATTAACACTTGGGAGACATTAGAGAAAGACATTCCAAGGGGCCATTCGACTATAAACTTCAGAACTTTCTTCACTATTCATGATCATCATCATCATCAGCCTATAGAAGTCCACTACTGCATAGACCTCAATAGAATGCCACGAACGGTCTTGAGCCGCCTCCATCCACAATTATATATTTGACTAGCTGGTGCCCACGACTTCGTCTGCAGAAGATTAGTATTTCGAGTAGCTTATATTAGCATTATTTTATTGTAGTTATGGTTCACTATTTTGGCTATAATGGCTTACACATTTTGGCTATAATGGCTTACGTATAAGATATAGATATATACTGTGGCGGGGTTTTTTGTAGGACTATTTAAAATTAACATTTCCATCATACATAACATATGTGTAACTCTAGTGGTTTTGGCAGCACACGCCAGAACAGCTCGCAGATGGTATATTTTTCCTAATTACTTGACACTTCGTCATATTATGAACAATTCATACAATATCTTTATAAATTGTAGCCTATGTGTTATTTTGATGTATAAGTTATATTATTGTAAAGTTTCATTAAAATCCATTCAGTAGTTTTTACGTGAAAGAGTAACAAACATCCATCCATCCATCCATACTTACAAACTTTCGCGTTTATAATATTAGTAGGATAGGATAGGATAACTATTATTATTAATAACGAGTAGCGACCACAAACTGGACGACGCGGTAGAGGAAGACCCTCCACTCGATGGACTAAAGACATTATAAACATCGCAGGAAGTCCGTGGATGGAGGCGGCTCAAGACCGGTCGTCGTGGCATTCTAACGGGAAGGCCTATGTCCAGCAGTATACTTCTACAGGCTGATGATGATGATGATGAACTATTATTATTCACCATAATTCGAAAAACCACAAAATACTGTGGTGTAGAGACCCAAAAATGATTATTTATCAAAATATTTTTATAAGCTCCTTAATAAATTGTGGTTATTCATTATTTTAAATAATGAGTAGTTTTAAATGATCGCCATTTACCGCGGTTATTAATGGTATGGTAAATTAATAATTAATTTATTATTTAATAGCTTTTACTGTCTATTTTGGCTTTGCCAAAACGCTCGCTTTTTTCAGGACGCTACGTACTAAAGCGCGCGTAAGTTGATAGGTGTTTTGATGATTGTGGAAAACTAGCTGGAATGCAGTAGTTAATAGTAAACAGGGAGGAAGGTGAACAACGGAACTCGTAGATGGTTAATAGTAGCCCCTTTATTGCCTAACAAACTGATAATCACTATCGTTGATGATTTCGCAGTACGTTGCGCTGCGTGCTTCTTTTCACAAGCAAAAATATTCAAATCATGCAGTGCAATGTACTTTAAAACACATTTTACATGAACACATGTTCATGTAAAGCTGGCAGTGCTATTCTCTATCTCGCGACAGGTTTGCAACAGAGGCCCAATTCTCTAACTTAAAAATAGTTAAAATAGAGTTCGGATCATGTTTCGATCTTGTGTCGATATCTTAAATGTCAGAAATGCACTAAACATAAAATACAACATTGTAATGTGATTATATCGAAATGTGACCGAAACTTGAACGATTCAAAGTTTTTTCGATAATTTTAGCATTGTAGATGGAGTCTCGCTTTACTCTTTGTAATTATATATATATATATAACTACAAAGAGTATCTTACTCTAATGGTAGTCACCGTGAATTGAAAGTAGACTAAATTGTTATTTATGTGGGAGCAGAATACCAACTTTCTGTCAATTCATAATTCAGTCTCAATTCGGTTAACTTTCAGTGTAGTTTTAAAATAATTTAGAGAATTGGGCCTCTGGCGTAAATTGTGCATTCAAAGTTCGGTAACTTTTGTATGAGAAAAGCGACGTTTGACAGCCATGATCGCACAATTTACGTGTTTGCAAATCTGTTGCGAGATAGAGGATAGCCCTGCGGGTCTGCTGCGTCAAATTTTCTAACCAAACATGTTAGCAAAACATGTTCTTGTTTGTAAAACACCAAAACATGGCGCAGTAGACCCGGCTTAAAACATAAAAAACATTACCAAAATTTAAATTAAAGGTATTTAAATAAAAAACATATTGAAATGTCGCTGTTGCATTTTATGTTAACTGCTACAAAGTCACTTCTAAAATGCAAATTGACTCATTGTAAATTTGCCTGCAATTGTCCTTGCAAAAATACATATGGCATCCTGCCTTTGTACTTCTAGTAATAAAAACTTAAAAGGTTTTTGAGTTGCCTGCTCATCTGCATCGCTAATATTGTTTAGAAAGAATCAAGCTCTACTGCTTTATAAAGGCTTTCCCCTTGGAATACCACGAAAAACGGTCTTGAGCCTTCTCATCCATCGACCTCCTGGGAATGAAAACATTAAAAGAACACCTACCCGCAAATAACCCATGCTATTAACTACATTTTGTTTGGGGTCCTATTTGACCCCACACAACACGCATGACGCCATTTGGTGTTTTTTATTTTTCTCTTTAGTTTTGTGACTTGCTTAAAATTTGACTTGCTTGCTTGCTTTTGTATTGTGCTTGTATTAAGCTACTGTTGTTTTTATTTTGTTGTTTTTTTTGTTTCTTTCTTAATTGTCGTGTATGGGGTATAAATAAACGTATTTTCTTTCTTTCTTTTTTTCTTTACATACAAAGTCCGTGTCATTACAGTTATTGTGTTCGCAGTTCTGTGTTGTCGCAGTACTATGTTGTCGCAGTACTATGTTGTCGCAGTTCTGTGTTGTCACAGTTTTATGTTATGCGGGTCATGTACAACTATCGGCCGATCGTTTATTCTGTGGTCTACGGGTGCCTTTAGTTCGCATTAGGAGTTAATTCACTGGTACAATGTTTTTAGTTCAACCACATTATAAAAGCACTAAAGACATCAAATATTCAATGACACTACTGATGATAATGTAATGAGTTTGGGCTTTATATGGTCGCCTGTCATCAAGCCACGATTGATTGCTTTCCTTAGATCAATAGACATAGTGTGGGACGCCCTTTATTTGGACTACAATGTAGGTTTTTTCAGCCAGACGCCAGACAGACAGTTTTTGTTGGGCTGTTTTTTGTTGAAATGACGAATGATTTTTGCGTTTTTCAACTCTAGACACCTTTGTACTAAAGTCCTTTGTCCGTTGTAGTATTTACGTGTTTCCATTCAATAAATCTAGTAAAGATTAAACGAGTAAGCAAGTGTACTATCAAATCATTAGGTTCCCAACACTATTGTCAAATTGTGACCCCCTAAATAGCAATTTTTCCAAAATAATTAGTACAAAGTGTGTGCGGCCTAAGAATATACCCGTCCATCTCCTCCCGTGTATGTCGTCAAAGCCGACTGAGGGATTACACTAGAGAACAAGCAGCAGCATCCACCTGAGCACTCAACACCAATCCACCGGCCAAGCGTGGTGATTATGGCAATTCAACATTCAACAACATTTCAACATTTACTGTAATTATTATAAATGGTATATATCATAATATTATATATTATACATATTCGTTTATAGCACTTGTTTATTCAATATCTTAGACATTATTAGTAGGTAGGTACTTAGTTAATATAAGTTGTTTTTTTTTGCAATTTTTTCTGTTTAACTGTCACTATTCCCTTTCTGTGTACTACCGACGCATCTTTTTTCCGCAATACACCAAGGTTATCTAAAAGAGAATGCTTTTAAGCATTAAGTTCGATTTTGTGCTACTTTTATGTGCAATAAAGAATTTTCTATCTCTCTATCTATCTACCAAACTTCACAGGATCATCCGCTGGGCTAATTTGAAGATTGCCATGATTTCATCAAAATCGGTCCAGTCGTTTTGGAGTCCATAGGGAACATACACACACACACATCGATTTGTATATTATAAACAAGAAGATAGATAGGTTATATAGTGTAGATGTAGATAATAATACTTAGTATATAAATTAAACAACGGCTAATTACCACTGTTTTCCGTAATTTTTGCTGATGTTTCGAGACTGAGTTCAGAAGCCTCATAAGAAGGTAATTAGCCGTTGTTTCAATTTAAAATGATTCCCAACCACGAAAGTGTCAATTGTTTAATAGAAGATAAGATAAGATAAAAGATAAATAACATGATCACATCTGTAAAGCGTTTGCAACGTCAATTGTATAAAGACCAACTGCTTCCTTCTCACAGTTTGTACATTACAAGTAATTTTTATTCATCAGTGTTGTTAGGAATCGTTCACATCTGCCATTGTAAAGTAATTGAAAGATTATTGCCTTCATTATGCTAGTAATGGGGCTACAATTGGACCTTACAAGTATCACATACAGGTTATAATGTATAGTGATTGGTAACGTGCACTTAGGGTTGTCAAACCTAGTATCCTACTATATTAGGGGTCCAAATACAAATATAAAAAAAATAATAGGCGAAACTACGAAATTACTATATTTTATTTGAATTAAACACTGAAGCAACATTTTTCTTTTAAAAATGTGTGAGCGTAAAACGGAACGCAGCCTTCTTCTTCTTTTTCTCTAAAGCAGCTTTTAACTTTTTCTTTTTCTTGGTCAATCTCAAGTTTACAGTGACAGTTACGTTCACTTCTCCCCTGTCAAAGTAACAGCAATAATTTTCGATTTTAGCTCGATGCTTTCATTTTTCTCATCACACATTAGTTTGTTAACAAAAATGGACAGTGATAGTGCAATGGTAAATGTGCGGAGTCGAAAATGGAGAGATGAGCGCAATAGAATAAATTCGGAATTAATGGTATTTTGTAACTAAAGTTTAGATTGCAAAGCAATGTTAAATTAATACATAATATGTTATATTATGTTTTCTTAAAAATAAAAACCTGCTAATAAAGGCTCAAAGTAACAATTTTTTTTAAACACGTTTAACTTTTTTTTTAATCCTATTTTTTACAGTTTTTATAACTTCGAAAATACCACTTATATTTGATTTTCAAAAGTTGCCAACCCTATGTTCACTCGTTATCTTATCGTCGTTGTTGATACCATAATATCATACTTAATATTATAGATGAAAAAGTTTGGATGCTCGTTTGTTACTCAATCAGGCCGTAATGACTGAACATTTTAATAATATTTAGTGCACACATAGATTACCTGGATTGAGATTTTTATTCCGGTATAACGTAAGCGAAGCCGCGGGCATTATACTAGTGTAAATACATGTTCACCACGGTAGTTAAGAGCATGGCTTTTGTAGCCTAGCATAATCAGGTCGTCTGGAAGAAATCGTTTCGTCGATAAGACGCCTATATATGTGACAAGTTATATTGTAATTATTATCCAACACACTTGCTCGTAAAGTGGCCCTTATTGCAGCACCTTTAGGGTCATAATGCAGCATATAAAATACACGTGTTTTTTATTATACATTATATTTTTTATATAGTTTTTGTGTTTTCAAAATTCACAAAAGAACTTCTGTCTTTGTTGAAAGTAGCTGTAGGTAGTTGTCAAAAATACTGCCTGAGTTAAAATATAATATAATAAATAATCACTTCATTTATCAAATAATTTATTTGTATCAACAAACTAACATTATTTTTTGTTATAATTAAATAAATATTCCGTTTATTCTATTTTTATTTTTGGCGGGTTCGTTAATCTCTATTTCCACCTGAGCGCGCATAATCTATGAACGAAAACTGCGGCACGCAAAAAAACAAAATCTCCGCCACCATTTTTCAAAGATATTATTGATATTACTTTTATAAGTACATCAGGGGATGTGCAGCAGCATCCATCTGAGTACTTAATACCAATACTGCGATCACCAATCCGCCTGCCAAGCGTGGTGATTATGGAAAATCCCTCCATTGTATTCAATGGGGGAGGCTTCGTCCAGAAGTGTACGCAAACAGACAGATAAAGAAATACTTATAAGTAGCATAGCTGTGTATTGTGATTATTTTAAAAAATGTGAGTACAAGTAATGAAAAAGAACTAAATAACTTATAGATTCTATGCCGCCGGAAATACAAATGCGAGTGATAGCTTACGTTGCCATCTAAATCAAACAAATAAGATAATTCAAATTTAATGTGAGGACTTTTTCTGCCCTTTCGAAGGGAGACGTCGTCCTTTTTTATTTTATTTCAATTTCTGGTGTTTTTTTGAGTTATATCGTGTAATTTTGGTGGCATTTTAACCGGTGTAGCTTAAAAGAGCACATGGTTGTAAATTTAAATAAAATAAGTGTATTGCGTGTCTTTTCGAAGGGGTGGAAATGGTCCAGGAACATTCTAGTAAACTGCCATCAATTTACTAGAACGTGACTTGACAGAGTACTTGACGACTGGACATTGTTTGATAATTGTCTATGTTACTTGACATTGGCAAAATTGAGTATATCCTCAGATGCCATTAAAAAAAAATTTTTTTTTTTTCCTCGCAAGTTTGTTGAAAAACCTTTTGCTATCTATTGCTGAAAAATCAGCTTTTGATATCTATTGCTGTTGGTCCAGTGCAGCAAGCTTCTTCCAAGACAACAATAAAACTGACCCTGAAAATGCTTCTCAAAATAAACACCATAATTTATAAAGTAATATTTTTATTACACAATTTTAATAGTGGTGACTGGAATTAAATTACTAAAACAAACCTCGGTCTTCGTGTCGAACCACGCATCTACAATGTCACGCCGCCGCCACCATAATTAGCGAATTATGTTAATAAATCACCAGTAAAATGGCTCTTAACAAAAATTAAGTAATTAACTTTACCCGCCGAAATGTAATATAACGCGTGTTGTTTGCGCGGCCGGTCGTCAAGGGCCCTTCTGAAACTAGCCGAGTTTTAGTTACAGAAAGCTACCCTCCAGAATTTAATATACAGTCGTTGTTTGAGCGGCCGGTCACTGAGTGCCCTTCTGAAACCAGCCGAGTTGGAGTAAAGAAGCATGGTTGCGTTGGTAAACAGCGTTAGGCCACATATTGCTGCTTTGATGGCGGTTTTTAATGGTGGTATTTTTTGGAAGCTCAGCGTTTATTTTATGTTATTGCTTTGGTAAAGGATTTTTGTCGCCAAATTTTTTATTGGCGTGGTTCGTCTATGCGAATATTATAGCAGCGTAGCGCGTCTACGCGCCGTAGCTATTTCGTAGCAAAATGCTTCGTGCGTCTTAAAAATTACTTATAAGCAATTTTTAACAGAATTTTTAATGGAGGACAATAAGCTCAAATATCTATAAAATATCATCGTTATATAAAAATAAAGCGCGACTTCGTACTAAAAAGCCAATGCCACTTTGGCCATACATTTGCTGGCATGTTTTTTTATCTTTTCGCCAGTATTGAAACCAGTATGTCATTATGTTAGAGGCATATATGAGAAGTCAATAACAAAGAACTAGTAAATAAAAAGTCTATCAACCGTTACCGGTGATATGATGATGATAAGATAAAAATAGTCAATAGCGATCTACTACTTTATCCTGGTTCGGTTACGATTGGTAGACCTGGTTTTTTTTGCTATTGATTTCTCATATAATCCTCTAACATAATGACCTAAGGTATCACTTCTGGCGAAATTAAAAAAAAAAATCCAATAGTTGCATAGGGATTTGACGCTTCTTGAGTGAAACCCGAATCAAAAATCGATTTAAAATCGTTTATCAGCTATAAAATTTTAATCAAACAAGACCTCAAAGGTTTTATGTTAAGTATTTCTGTAGCTTTTAAGCTAACTGTCGTTAGACCTTACTGTGCTTCCAAAATAATAAAATAGAGTCAAATGAACAGTACACTTATCGTGGTTTTCTGTTTGTCCCCAGGCTGCGCGTTCCCCTCACGATGGCACGGACGCTGGTTCCAGTCAGGGGTGATCCAGCCCATCGTGATTGAGGGAGACCACCTCTCCAACAAGGGGAAGTGCCTTTCTTCAGAGGGTGACAAGTTCCTGATTGTTGACGAGTAAGTACGAGCACAATACTCGCCAAATAACTTTTCGTTCCTCAATGTTACTCCTCTGTCATTTAAACTGTCAGTTGTAAAAAAAACAAGTCAGAGATAGCTCGTGCCAGCTTAGTTAGTTATAGCAGGTTGAAAGTGGCAATAGGCAGGCCAGAACCGGTCAGCTCGCAGAACCGACAACCACTAGAGAATAAAAGCTCTCCAGTGGCGACCACGAACCGGAAGACGCAAAGTAGGAAGGCCCCCTATTCGTTGTATTGATGTCATTGTAACAGTTGCGCATTGGGACGGGTCTAGACCGTTTGTCGTGGCATTTTTTGGGGGGGCGCCTGATATAGCAGTGGATGTCTATCAAATGATAATGATGATGATGCTAGTGCCCTAGATGCCTGCTTTGTACGTACGAGAACACACCATAGCATTGTTTCTGTTCCAATCATTTTGTACAAAACTTTAGAAACTGAACAACTTTGTAAAGTTTCAAGTTCCAACTTTAATCGATTCTCTGGTCAAGTGACTTTTCTCTGTTCGCTCAATTTGTTCTGTTTCTGTTTCAGGAAAGGCTGCTACCGATGTGTGGTGATGCACGAGAAGCACAAAAACGTGTTGCAGTACAAAGAAAGTGAGTACTTATCTATTTTGAAAACATTTAGGAATCCGTACTTCCGATGAAAACACGAAACCCCTAAAAGGCATACTCTCGTGTTGTCTGTCTGCTCAACTGTCACGGAAGATTTTCTCCGAATCTACTGGACGTAAAAAGTTGAAATTTGATGACCCAATCACGGATATTAGCGGATTATAAACGAATTCAGTTTTTTTGGCAGTACCTACCAAAACTCGAGACTAGGAGTTTTAGCTCTGATTCTGCACTGACATTTGAATGATAATCTATTCATCGTCATCATCATCATCATCATCAGCCAGTAGAAGTCTTGAGTCTTGAGCCGTCTCCATCCACCGATTTCTTGTGACTTTTAAAATGTCTATAGTTCATCGAGTGGAGGGCCTTTCTCTAGCGCGTCGTCCGGTTTGTGGTCACCACTCGAGAACCTTTATTCCCCAAAGGTTATCATTACTTCGAGCTATATGACCTGCCCATTGCCACTTTAATTTGCTAATTATGAGAGCTATGTCGGTGACCTTGATAATCTATTCTAATCTAAATTTGCCTCAATTAAGGCGCCAATCTAACTTATTGGCGCCCAACATGGGGCAAACCCAAAAAATCGATATCGTAATACCAAGCCGCATTGTGCTTGCATGCTTAATTGTGATAGTACACTCTCACTAGTCTAGAGTAGTTGTGGGATAAATTATAGAAAGGTTATAGGCTGAACATGATATACTCTCAAGCATCAACTAGCGATGCAAGAAAACTTTTTCTAAAGACGACATGGGTCCTTCACAAACCTTGGCTATAAATATGGCAAGTTCATTTGTTTTCCTGTCGGCATTTGGCGTTGTATGG
Source organism: Epirrita christyi (assembly GCA_951392215.1). Lineage (NCBI taxonomy): Eukaryota > Metazoa > Arthropoda > Insecta > Lepidoptera > Geometridae > Epirrita > Epirrita christyi. The sequence goes on along the minus strand of OX595839.1, from coordinate 2,700,219 downwards.
CCTAAGCTGGTCCCCGGTGGCTCGTATTCGGTCTAGGAGCCATTAGTTTAACTTGAATACTCCAGCTAAGGATATAAAATGGGTATTGTTTATTGAGCATTCGTGCCAAAAAATATACATAGAAAATGCATATTTTGTTGACTAGTGTGTAGGGTAACTTATGGTCATACTTTGAAAGAGACGTATAATAATAACCCCCCTCCCCCCTCTCTTTATAGCTGAATTTAAAAGGTTTAGAGGTGCCGTCGTTTGTCTGGCCTAAGATTAGACCCCTTCGTTTCCTCCTGTAGATGTCGTATACTCGTATAAGCCGTCTATGGAATTACACCATAGGATGAATATATGGGTATCATATGGGGATGGGCAGCAATATTCACCTTAGTACTCAACACCAATACTGCAATCACCAATGCGCCTGCCAAGCGTGCTGGTGATTATTGGCAAATCCCTCCATTGCATTCTAACGGGGAGTTCTCGTCCAATAGGACGTCTAAGAACTGCCCCCTTATTCGCTATGACCAAACGTAACATAACGCGGGCTCGTTACGATATCTGCGTGGAATCATCGATAAATCGTATTCTGTGTGCCAATGTCAGATTTCATAAACGCGACGAGGCGGTTACGAATTGTCAAAGTAACGTGTTTAGGAACCACGTTTGCGTTTAGAACACGTTATGACGTCACACGTTATTGGCAAGGAATCTCTTGGGTCATGGCGAATAACCACCCTGGTGATAACGTCGGTCGTCTCTAACTGTAGCACCCCTTTATAGCAAACCGCATTACGATCGGCTAAGCCCACGTTTTGCAAATCAATTGTGAAAGACAACTAACAAATTACTTACTTATAAAAACTTCTTATCACACCACATATACACACACGTCTTGTCGCGGATAAAAAACAAAGTATCTAAAGTGAAAACAGTTGTATGTTCTTTAAAAAGGCCACAAAAGGGCGTATAATATTTTGTTCCGTAAATAGACAGTACCTACTGTGAGAGCTTGTTTAAAATCGCAGTGAAGTACCTACCGGTAACAAGCGGGTTTTATAGTTCGGACCACACCACGTCGGATGGCCCTAAAATTTAATATGCAATCTGTATCCTGTTGCGATGAAAAACTACGTAAAAGCTTCGTGAATAAGCAAATCTGCATTCCACAACTTTGGTTATATCTGGAAACTGCACTGAGCATTAGTAATAAATCTATTTTAGGTAGTAGAGCATCGATTTATATAATTAGATAGCTAAGTAGGTACTTAACAAAATTAGGTATAGTATTCTAAATTATTCAAGTAGGTTATCAACTAACCCCCTACACCAGGTTTGCCTCTGTTGGGGGTGACTAGTGATTTACTTTTCAGATAGGTAAGGTTAAACCAATTTAGGTAAGTAGAAGGTTTATACAAAGTCTTACTTACCTACTTACTTACATGCAAGAACATGAATAATTGGGCACCGTATATTCAGTAATAATCCACTAGGTAGGTACTTACGGGTTAAGGGCCTTTTTACGTGCCTAGTTAATTATGATACGTTTACGTAACTGTGCTTAAATAGGTAGGTACCTAAATAATTACGCCTGTCCTTTCAAATTCTGGAGCAATTCATAAAACTGATTGTTTTATTTCAAACTGTTTTATATAAAGAACGAAATAAATAATAAGTATTACTTAGCAACTATAATAGTATTCATCCCCCCTTTATTACTATAGGTATCGCTTAATATTTTCTTAACCTCCTCGGCATCGAGGCAGAATCTGGGGAGCCTCTGCTGGCGGGGCCGGATTACTCAAAAAAGTGGCATCCGCTCCGGTGAACAAATCACCGGGGCCGATTGAACTTTTTCCCCATCTACCCCGGTACCGGATCTTAAGCACCGGGGCGGATGGACCAACTTCAAATAAATTGAACACGCATGTCTATGGAAAAGTAATTGAAAACCACTTATTTCCACTTCCAGCATTCTGCCATCGACGAGACGCGCTGCCGCACCTGTGTTCCCTCATCACGGGAGACGCTCTTCTCTACTCCATGTTCAGGGAGAACGCAGATCCTGTCGATTGCCCACTCAAGGGGCCCTTTTCATTTACTTACAACAGGTGAGTAGCCAGTCAATAAAGCGCTAGCTTGTTGAAGTATCCAACTTATTTCTCTGCCTCAATACATTTTTAAAGAAGTTAAGTAAAACGAGTAAGGTTCCATTGGATCTATGCTCCACTGACCCCGAAAAAGGATACCGGATAGTTATTACGACGCCGGTTGATGGTGTCTGTGGGAAAATAAGTGGGGTATTATGAATCGTAGGTATTAGGTAGGTAATACCTAAGTACAAATCAAATATTTATCTTACCAAGTAGATGTTTCAGCGGTTTGAATGTATTGAAACGGTCGATTCGTACATATTATTATCTGTAATTTCCGTACTAAGTATAATAATTTCAGCATCAAGCAAGATACAACTCTTTATCAGCGAACTGTGCTATAAATCTTAATGTATTTTATACTTGGCTCTGCCGGTGGATTTGCCCGCGTGATAACGGGATCAATTAAAAGACTTGTTGACAATTATAACTCAATCCAGGGCATAATCTATCTGTGTTCAAAATTTCATCAAAATCGGCTCAGTCGGCACGGCGTGATTGAGTAACTAACAAACATTCAAACTTTCGATTTATAAATTAGTTCCGAGTAGGATTATCGCTTGCTACGTGAAGCGACCTTTTTAACCGTGTATCCAAATTCAAATAATACCTACTGCTAACTCCAAAACTCATCAAACAAAAGTAATTAGGTAAAACAACTCATCATAGTCCTATAAATTCGATACGGCATTCGTTAATCATTCAAAATCAAGTAAAAACGGTTAATTTACAACGATCCTGCGTTCCAATCAAATGACTGCTGATCAATTAATCGATGATCCGTGAAGTCTCTAGTACGCTCTATGCAAAACGAGCGGACAAATCACAGCGGAAACCTACGCTCTACGAAGCCAAGTGCAGATTATATTGCATTGAATGATAGATAGCACAGGCTACGACTGACCAAAAAGCGCTTTAGGACATCAAACGTAAACGTAGTCCCAGTTATTACTGCGATTTTCCTAGCCTTCCGAAGTCTGTCAAATTCATGTGGCTGTTCTGACGGCATTTCAACTTCAAGCAGTAAAAGATGCTTGTCCGCTGCCGTGTACACCAGCGGCAAGTCTGCCGTGCTTTCGTCCGCTTGATGTATCGACCTGAATTTCTGTGTAATCACCAATTCATTTCGAACCAACTGCCATGCGCGTTGACGCATGTCAGTTTTCTTAATTAGCCGACTGTGGAGAACATCTGTCGAGCTATGGCCGTGTCCTGAATTTACTGACGATGCTAACAGACAGGCTGGACTTGTCATTGTGCTGAATATTTGATGAATCAATGGGATGTGATATGAAACAATTGGATTCTATAGTTGCGCTGCTCACTTAGCTTGACCAGTAAATAAAATCTTCAGAAGTGTTTGTAGGTATCTTTACATTAATCTAAGTATATACCGAATACTGAAGGTACCGGTAAAGCTACCTATATCATAGCTATATAATATAGCGCGAGTTCACAGAGCGCACCGGCTGCGCGAGCTCAACGCTCCCGGTCAGCTGATCGACGCGCTGCGCTAATATTTCTTAGGTGGTTTTCATTGCATTTTTGATGTTTTTATTTATAAACATGTTTTACTGATGGAAATTAGGTTTTTGTGTTTATGATGTTTTATTGATATTTAACGAAAACATGAAAAAAGCGGTCCAATAGTGAGCATTTTTTTTTTCGTTTTTTCATCTTAAATATTTTCAGAATCATGGTCTGAGTGCATTTCAGTTTTCGGGAGTAGTCTTTATACACCCGTTAAAAGTGGAGACTTAGGTATGTTTGGGTATTAAGAGTACGGTCTACGATAGCATGAAGATCGTAACTCTATGAAAAGTGCCATAAATATACAACCTAGGTAGGTACAGCAGAGGCCGTAGTTTTTAACTTTTTTGCAAACAATTGACACGGACGTATGGTGTAGTGTAACGCGAATGTAGTAAGGAATATGTTAATTATCATTATTTCAGAGGACATGGCGAATGCAAGAATCCGGTGTCCTCAATCGAGAGCTGCACGGAAGACTCCAGGCTGCTCCTCAACTATCAAGCATGTCCCGACGTTCATGCTTCCGAAAGTACTGGTTAGTAGAAAATATTGTATTGCTCTTACTTGCTAGTTTACCGTTTATCTGCAGATCGTACAAATATTTGTTCCGAGGCGGGAATCAAACCCGCAACCTCCTGCGTCGCAGGCGAACCTTCGCCCGCCACGCCACAGAGGTCTTATTTCTCTCTCTCTCTCTCTCTAACTGTCACGTACATGTCTTTACATAGGTTGAGAAACTGAAACAAATAGATGAGTAACAGCATTGTCAATCGCATGTATTAGGAGTGTTTTATTCCTTCGGAGTTATCAAGCGTAGCGTGTGCTGTCTTATAAACTTTTGCCGATGTTTTTTTACTTTTGACTACCTTCCTAAGGTTTTTAAGTTCTCATTTACTATGTATCAGCTTCTCCCAGCTCAGGCACCACACAGGCGCTTCCCTCCTAAGACGGATGTGTTTGTTGCCTGGTTCTTCTAGGCTTGGTCGTGTTGGAACAGGGGTTATTTTAATTTATAAGACGATTCAAATATTTCTTGTGATCTCAATGAACAAACGGAAAAGCCCGGTTAGCCACGCATCCTTGAGACAACAAGACAATATACGGAAAAATGTTAGAAAGAATTGTGTTTTGTTTGCGCCCCGGTGTACAAAACACCGCGGCCGATGCAACGAGCTATATTTTTGTGATTGAAATTAATTTTAAAGATTTAACTGAGTGTACCTATAATTATAGTCAATGTGTGTTAAATTTGTAAACACACAGGTAGGCGGGTGTATCCAATTTGTGTTGCTGACTGTACAAGGGCACTGCGCCCAGCAAAAATCCAAATCTGTTTATCCTTTCAATAAACAATGAACCCTTTTATTTTACACCTTACATTGAAACAAAGTGGAAGGTGCGCTGAAAATCGGTTGCAAATGAACTGGGCCGAGTGCCAAGTATCGAACATGGCTTATGTTTAATACCGTAATTTCTGTAATATTTAGTTTGCACGGCTTAGTTAAGGAGGTCAATAATGCAGATTATTACTATATCACAATTTCATTACCTACGTCAAACTAAAATATTCCATAAACCGTAAATACAAGGACCGTTTTCGAACATCAAGCTTGTGTCAGGAGCAAAGTAGGCGGTGAAGGAGCGTGCAGTTTTAGACTAGACACCCTAATACCTACCTATTATAATACTTAATATCACTAGTGAAATTATAATTTCACGAATTTGACAATAAACCTGACAACCCTGCGACATATCTACCAAGCCGGTTTTGTCGAAGATATCTTTGACCGGGAGTAAGACTCCTTGTGAAAGAGTTCGTCTGCGGAATTACCTACTACCTTAGGTGCCACCAAGCAGAATGTAGGTAATACCTACTTGCATTGCTTTATTTAATTTTGAAGGGTATGGGTGAAATTACCGCTACTTCCCCACATGCTCAACTAGATTGAGCAGTAGGACTAAGTTTGTATTACCGAACATTTTATGCTCTATAGCCATTCTATAGCTCAACTATTTTTTGCTCAATTTAGTTGATCAATAGGTCAACTGCTGTTTTAATAGGCAGAGCATCAGATCCAAAGCTACAATTCGTATACAGTTCTATATATTTCTTTCATTTCAGTGGAGGAACTCGAATGCCTGGCGACGTGGAAGGAAGGCAGCCTTCGGTTCCTGGTGGGGAAGTTGCATCACAACCACGCTACCAGCAACGAGGACCGCTACCGTTGCTTTGTCTACGAAAAGACAAATGGTATTGGTAAGACTTTTTTTGTATAATAAAGTACCTAACATTCACAAAGAAATTACGGCTCTAGATATTAGTACACTTTTCATGTGTAGGTACAAAGTTTCATGGAGTTTGAAGAAATAGTAGCCAGTAGAAGGAAACTTCGTTCGCGTGCAAACAAAGGGGCGTAAGCGCACTTTTGCTAGCTATATACCGTATACCTCCTGTAAAACACTTTTCTGGTCAGCTCCTAAAACTGCAATCTTTTAGTGCCCACCCCAACCTACCTAACCGCTATAAAACAACTTCTATAGGTTACACCTACTTTCTTTTGTTCAAGCATCAGGCGGGGGCATGAAGGAAGGTCCAGCTACAGCAGCCGGTGTGGAGTACAGGGTGGCGCAATCAGGAGACGCCACGTGCAATGGATTGTTCAGCGCTACAGAAGGTTCACGGACCATGTCTTTGAAGCGTGGTAAGTTGTTTTCCATGTTTACTAAGGTACCTACAGGTCCTACAGGTGGTAGGTATTTTAGTTAAAATAGCTTTTGTTTTGTTCTAAAATGGCATACGTACGTACTTTCAGATACTACAAACTAAGCCTGGAGAAAAATAGGCAGGAAAATCACCTATTCAAAAAGACACTTGGTGGCAGCCTACCTTCTAACCACGAAACCACGAATAACGCCAACTAGGAATTAATTCAACCACGAACAAACGCTACCACATATCTTCGTTAGTTAAACGTGTGTGGTTGCGGGTTCGATTCACGCTGCGGGACAAATGTTTGTATGAGCTGCAAATATTTGTTCCAGGTGTGGAACCTGGTGTTATGGTACCAAGGTACTCGTAGTTTCTGACACTCACGACACAGGGAATCCTAGTGTGGGATCAGGACTATATTTATAGGTGACTGTTGTTGTGTTATGTTATGTATGGCTCGCTTCGGTCTCCAGTAGGTATCTACATACCATCTGCACCAATCAAATCATCTACCTTAAATATGAGTGACTCTACCCGATAGCAAAAAATCAATGCGATAGCACTTTTAATATAATTTTGCTGTGCTTCATCATTAGTTACAAACGAAATAACGATTGAATTAATCATTTTCTAGTATCAGTCCGCTTCAACTGCCAATTCCCGACGTGGATGACGTTCTCCCACACGTGGCACACCCTGGACTTCAGCAGCAACTACACGTTCTACCAGAGGAACGCCACGTTGCGCATCGCTAACAACACGGGCGCTGACATCAAAGTGTACTGCGTGAACGTAAAGGCGAGCTCGCCAAGTGGAAACTCTGTAGCTTTAGTGGCTCACTGGCAACATCACTGGTTAGTATAAATAAATAAATAAATAATAAATAAATAAATGCTGGACATTTCACACAACCCCAATCCAATTTTTATCTAGCCCAAAGCTAAGCAGAGCTTGTGTTATGGCAACTAGATAACTGAAATACTTAATACAATAACATTACATAGATAAATATTTTTTTTAGTATACATAGAAAAATACCCAGAACACCCTGAACAAATATCTGCAGATTGTACGAATATTTGTTCCGAGGCGGGAATCGAACCCGCAACCTCCTGCGTCGCAGGTGAACCTTCGCCCGCCGCGCCACAGAGGTCGTCAAAATATATATGTATTCAAGTGATTACGCGACGCTCAATTTTCTCTCACTCGTCGCTCATAGAGCTTAAGGTAAGTACTAATGTAAGAATAATAGTAAGTTTATTTCGTAACATAAGGATATTTACATAGTGCATAGCCAAAGAGAAGCAATAACAACTAAAAGTAGACATGATGAGGTTAGGAACATAGGTACCTATATATAGCGCTATAGTTGAAAAACTGTGTTACTGCGAGGTAGTTCTTCAATCCCTCTGCGTGCAGTGATTTTGGAGCTAATGAGCTGTGCTAATACATAAATTAGAGCAGAAAGCTTGCAAGGTACTGAACAAATTGATGAAATTAAAAACAAATCTTGCAAGGCTATAAAATAAACCTATTTAGTTACTTAAAAGTATTTAAAAAAAATGTGTTTGGCTTTCACATCAATAATGTTGCTCTGAGGTTTGGCTGCACCAATATAAGCTCTAGCCACCGATTTACTTTTTATACTCCGAATGTCACACACAATAGGTAAATGTACCTGAGTAGGAACCTACTAATAGAAGCTTGTAAAAAAGCGGATTAAAATGATCTTGTGATTTTAATCAATAAAATAGATTGATTTTGTCTTTTCGAAATATTTGTTTGGAACGGTCATGAGCCGCCTCAATCCACCAACACATCCCGCGACCTTTAAAATGTCTTTAGTCCATCAAGAGGAGGGACTTCCTCTACTGCGTCGTCCGGTTTGTGATCGCCACTCGAGAACCTTTATTCGCCAACGGTTGTCAGTTCTGCGAGCTATATGACCTGCCCATTGCCACATCCACCTGTCTTATTCTAAGAGCTATGACGGTGATTTTGGTTCTCCTATGAAGCTCCCCGTTCCGGATTTTATCTCGTAGAGTAATAATAGATTATCTTAGTATTCCCGCTTTCTTATTTTCAGCGCATCCCGCTACGTGTGCGTGGTGCTTTACCGACGGGACACGTTCATCGCGGAGCTGCAGCGGGGCTCCCCCACGGCACGGTCGGACGAGGCCTGCTCACCACGACACTTCAACGCGGTTACTGCGCCCTATGTTACTTTAGTCGGTGAGTACCCTTTCAGGCCATCCATAAACCAAGACATGCAGTCCCTCTAGACCAAGACATGCAGTCCCACTCATCACACAAAGACATGTAGATTGTAGACCCTCTGTCTCTGTAGATGTAGACCAAGAAATTAATCCCTTCGTAGAAAGATATGCAAGTACTCCCTCCATAATCCCCTCAACAACCCGAGGTCACTCCGCGAAGCCTGCGAAGACCCCAGGAAGCTTCTGTGCTTCTGGACGGAGTTAGGCTGGCTAACTATTTAGCCAGTTAACCCTCACGCATAATGGACCATCCATAGAGTTCGAATGCGGAAAAGGCAGTTCTTTAACATTAACCCTCCATAATCCAAGCCATGCAGTCCCGCCGTAGACCAAGACATGCAGTCCTTACATAGAATAAATGTAGTCTCTCCATAGACGGACACATATGATCCCTCCATAAACCAAAACTTGTAGTCTCTCCGTAGACCGACACATTCTTCTACCTAGTTACAGAACCTCGCTCTGCCTGCCTGTTTCTGTAGGTACGCTTAAAAGAAAGAAAAGAAAAAAGAATAAATATTTATTTTGCATTTCAGATATTAAACATCCACTAGCTAGCACTAGTGTGGCAACAACTGTGATACACACTATAAGAAATAAAATGTCAGTCTTATAGGTACCTTAACCACCAAAGAGACAATTCAATTAAGTGCTTAATTAAATACAACAACAAAAATAAGACTTATAAGATAATGATTAATTTATGAACTAAAAAAGAGAAAGAAAAAGAAATAAATTATGCCCTGAACCATAATTAAAAAAATAAACAAAGGATAAACTGCATCGGCGCGTTTGTGGGAATGGCCCTCCGTACACGACACGATGCTGCATCTGTGCTGTAATGCTGGGTCCGTTTACAGCTCTCGAATGTTCCGTCGCTGCTCTGGCGTTGCGGGGCTTCGCCCCTTCAAACGTTGGTTTATCGACGGGCGGATCGGGGCGTGCGGGCAAATGGGCCTCCGCACGCTTGTCTTCCGATAGATAGCCAAATCACAGGTTGCTCTGCACTGCACGTCAGTAGGGTCACCAATATCGAGTCCTTTTACAGGGGCCCCATGTAGGTACTTGAACGCCGAGTGGTGGTTATATTAATTATATCCATCCAAGGCATGGATCGTGGAAGATTAAAGTGTGAGTGAACTGAGTGAAGTGTGAACATTAGACACATTATGTCATATGTCAGTCCTCCCTCACCTCAGTGTCAGTCAATGTCGGAGAGACTGTCATTCTTTCAGAGTCAATCTATTCACTAAGTTTGCGTTCGCAGTCAATACCTTGGCAATAGCGTGTACCTACTACACGTTTCTAATAACGTTATTATTGTAAACCCGTTACGTTAAAGCAAATCATAAACCATTTTTAGCTGCATATCGTTTTACTGCAGCGTTTCGATATCCATTTTTATTTTTTTCTAGTTTTAAAGCAAGATTATATTAAATTCAAATGATAATGATTGAGAAAAATATATAAAAACTTTACGCATTTAAAATAAATCATGGTTGCTAAAAAAGGTATTTTTTTCTGTTTTTCAGCAAGTAATCCAGAATCAAAAGAATGCCCATACTCCGGGAAATATGCTATTGAAAACAATCAATACAGCAGGAGAAAAAGATCGCTAATGACACATCAAAATAGTATTAGAAGAAAGAGAGAAAAAACAACGGAACATCGTAGAGTTAATGGCACTAGGTTGTTCAATTTTAGTGTAAGCAACATGTCTGAGGCTCCAATGCTGAGGAGTAAAAGACAGTCCGGTGGAAGTGAAGTAAGCTGTGTGGTGAATAACTACAATAAACTTGAAGTTGGCTGTAATTCCGTGAAAAACATGGAGTTTTATTCAACGTGTCAGAATAAAGAATATGTTACAGGTGGGTTTCGTAATAGACACATTAATTCCAGCTAACTTTTAGGAAACGTGTAAGTACCTAAATACACGTTTCCTAAAAGTTAGCAGGAAAATAATTCAAATTATATAATAATTTATTTTTATTTCAACTAATAACTAGATTAAATAACTTAAACTTAAATAACTTAGATTAAATAAAACACTAGCAAAATTATACTTTGGATTGTCACTAAACAAATATGTTTTAAATGCTGCTATATCCAAGAGGTCGATACTGGCCCTAAACTAGGCATAGCCTATGTGATAGGTACCAGTGAGAATCAAAGTCACAGAAAGATAGTATGCAGCCTATGGTTGTGGCAAGTTATTATTATGTTGTTTGTGCGTGTGCATATTAAGAAAAGTAATTTAAGCTGCAAGTGTTATTTTACATTTTACTGAGACAGTTTTTTGATGTAAGCAAGCAAGTAACTATTAAGTAGGCCTAGTGAATTTTCTGTTTATCTTCACATAAATACACACACGGCTCGACGCAGGACGTATAGGCCGAATAGGCATCTTCTATAGCCTTGTTTAAAATCTCAAAACAGTAAGTGTGTGATATTTTTTAAAGTATGTTCCTTATTCCAGCTTATACCTGCCACGGTGGTTGGTACGAAAATGGCGTATCATTCGTGGTGACGACACCAGTGACACGTGACAGCACTGCTGCTCGGCGGTACTGCTTCATGTCAAAAGAAGCCCGTGGTGGCACGCTCGCAGTCACACGCTCAGCGACTAACTGTGAGCGAACAAACGTGCAGCCTGAACTTGTTTTCGACGCAGTTGCTACTGGTAATTTTTTCTTCTGATATAGTGAAAAGATAGGGAGTCATTCAAGAAACAATTAATTTTCACCAGACTAAGCGTAAATAATAATTTTTTTCCTAACTGAAGGTACTTAGTTACGCGTCACACGCGCGTCAATAAACGAGCGTGCATCTTTTCTTTTCTTTTTATGAAAACTACCGAGAATGTGCTGTGCTGTTATTGCATTTTAATGCTTTATTTTGTGTTTTACTACAGGTGAATGTCAAGACCAAACCAACAGTCAACCAGTGCTACGAATACCACTGCATCTCGTCGTACATCTTCTCATTATCCACCATATCATACCAAGATGATTCATAGTTCATTTAAATTAATTGTTTCACCCCATACCTTTGTATAGCTATTAAATAAGAAGCTTAGAACACAGTATAGTAAACCTAGATTTTAAGGCACTTTTGTAATCGTGCTTTATTTTTGTAATTACACAGTTATAACATTTTTATGAATTAAGTTTATGGGAGAAATAGTTAAATCAATTACAGCATATAGATAGACACAATCGCCTAAAAATCTATGCTATGATCCAGATACTAAAAACACATCAGTAATAACATAAGATGGTAGAGAACATTTGAGTAAAAAAATATACTTGCAATCAATCGTGCAAATCAAGAACGATAATTTTAGTACTGCATTCGTTGATGTTAGTTTTATCGATTTTATAGTGTCTTTCTGAATTATTTTGTCTTGTATCCAAAGTATAGTTATCTAATCTAATGATCTGACTGATTTGATAAATAATATTATTTCTGAAAACTTTATCATGTAAATTAAATATCAACAGAAGTTACTTGTTAATGTTTACAAAATAATACCACAGTTCAAATACTAATCTACTACCAAATTATCAAAATATCTCATTACATCGAAACATATTCATGCCTTACACTTTTCTAAATAAATATTAAGTATTACTTACGTCTGTTATAAAGTCAACGCGCTATAATATTTACTATCATACTTTATAGTTGATGAAAGTCTCATTCAAGTTCACATTTCAGAGTGGAAAGACACTTTCTTCTTTCTATTTGGAGGACATCATTTCTTGTGTAGTTTGTATAGATTTTATGGTAGAAACGGCGTGTGGCTCTAGGATAATGGAAATACTAATTAGATCAAGAGGGTTGATAGAGTTGAGAATGGTTGTGAATCAATGTTTCTTGTTGCAGCAGTTTCATACTTAGTAAGTTTCTGATGTCTATATCGTTTCATAAGTGCACGCCAATTTTTTTTCAATATTTTGCCTTTTTTTTACTGTGTACAATTTTATATGGAATATACTTTAAACTATTTAAGATTGCGTCAATTGGTTAACCTGCTTGAATATACCCTTTTACTATATATATACGGTTCAAATAAAAAAATCTCGGAAGAATGTACAAATTCGAAAATTACTAATGAAATCTCAGTAAAAATAACAGTTCAATCTGATTTCCAATCCCATCTTAACCACCCCTGTTAAGATGGGATCGGGAATCATAATAATATAAAAGCAGATCTTATGGACGGCATTTCTTAATGCAGTTTCCCCATCTCCCCTTTTAACGCTTTGAGCCTTTGACTAAAAATGTCATGGAAGCACAACATTCAAGGTAGGTGCTGAACACATCTATCGTCTAGGAAATTTGTGATTTACAAGTTAAGTAGGTACATAAGTATGATAATAGGCTAGTTACGTTTTTATAGACTGCACTATTTCTATAATTATTACTAATTAATAAAATAATTATTTGAAGTTTTTTAACTAAGCAATTGCGCAAAAATATCACAGAAGACAAATTAGGTTAATTTATATAACATAATGTACAAAAAGAATAAACTGTTGTTTTGTAGCTAGAGTAATTTTTGCATAATTTAGTACTTACCTACTTATGTTAAGAGGGAACGCGGGTGCTGCCATTCTCCTTACATTTTTCATGATCGTATCTGGTCTATAAGGAAGCTTTCCTGGATTAAGACAATTTTTTTTTGCATTGGTCGTCATCTTACGCATGCCCGTGCTTTTTGATTTAATAAAAAAAAACATGTGAAATAAACAAAACGTACGGCCTATGGTAAAAATATGTAGGTAGGTACAATGTAAAAAAATATTTTTTTGAGATAAAATCCAGGAAGGAAATAAGGTGGTACTTTTGTATGGAGATCCCTTCATAAGATATTTTGTTTTCAATCCTAAGTGCACACTGGACTATGTAACAAGCTGCAAAACATTTAATCCAAACGAAATCAAATTTATAAACTTTCAATTCACGTTAATATTCCAAACTAGCTGAATCCCGTGACTTCGTTTGCTTTTTAATATAGCCTATATATTAATCTGGGATAGTGTAGCTTTCTAATGGAATCAATTTTAGTTTTTCCATAGATTACCCCCTACAATCAATTATCAAACAAACAAGCTCTTTCTATTATTAGTGTAGATGCCAGACAGCAAAAGACCCTGCAGTTGTGCGTGAAGCAATTAATTACGTTTCAGAACACGTTTTTCCATTCATTGGTAAACGAATATTTAATTATAATCATGCAGCAGATTTTGTGTGAGTGTGTTTAAAACTTGTTACATAGCGTGTCGTTACCTCAAATTATGAAACATTGTAGTTTTTAGGTTTGATAAGTACCTATTTATTTAAATTAAGCATTTTAAAATTAAGGGTTTTCTGTACCTTGTTTGTATATTTTTGTTGCATCATTTAGTCATTTAGTTTGCCTCTTTTATTTTTTTGTACTACTGACTAGTAGTTAAAAACTAACCTTTAAATATTTTTTTCCATGATTTGGTGAACAAAATAAATTTTATGACTATAAATATATTGCATGAAATTTCAGTTGATTTGATTGCACCATGTAATGGTTGCTTTAATAAATTATAAAACAGTAAAATATCATGTAGGTACATACACTGATGTACATGATATTTTCACGAGAAAGCAATGTTTTCTCTGATCAAGCAATACTATCATTAAGATAATACTTAGTTAAGAATGAATTTAGATAAGAGAATGATGAATACTCATTTTGAGATCAATGACATAGTTAAAATTAAGCTAGAAATAAAACCGCAACAGCAATAATTATATTTGTATTTATAGCTATTGAGCGTTACATTTTGAATAGTTAGTAGACAGTTGTGAATAATGGGGCTAGAATTGTTGTTTTTAATAAATCAGAGAGTTATGTATTTCATTGCAGAAGTAATCCGAACTAAATAAGCTTAAAATTGCGACAAATTTTTAGCCTATCGAGTATCGGATCGTCATCGTTAAAGTATCCATTGTGTGATATAGATAGTATGTACTTGAGAGTACATAGTCGTCGGCATGAAATAAAAATAAATTGAAATTGTTTAATTGTTTCATTTAAAGTTCCTAGCGAAATATATGTACTAAATGAAAATGGAATAATTTTTAGAAAAAGCATTTCTCACTACTAATATCTTTATTTTAACGTGTTTCATTTTAATAACGTGTTTCACTTCAATAACGTGTTTAGATTCGTGAACGCATCTTTACGCTTGACATTACTGACAAAATAACAAAATTAACGTCATGGCTTTGAGCGTTTGAGTGATGCCAACATTGAGAAACCGAATTGTAACTTGTTCAGCCCTACCAGACCGTATAAATGGTTACGGAAATCGTATAATTTGGGTAACCATCGTATCTTTTTCCGTATGGTACACACACTAACTTGGTACCCCCTAGTAGTAGTCCCTACAGTATTTTATGATACAGTATCGGTACGGTAGGTATCTACAAACCATGGAAGCCTTTACTTCACTTTCATCTGTGGCACAACACAATCCTGCTAGTATCCGAATTAACTTTGACGTACTCGTCGAAATAGAATTGTACCTGTGATTAGTGTATTAGTAGCCTGTGAGGGTGAAACTATCTGCCAAAAATTGTCTGGAAAGTCATAATATTTTTTTAAATACGTTGATCTTTGAAATTTATGCAGCTCACTCCACTTGCTGGTAACATATATATTTGTACTTACAACTATTTGCTACTCTCGAAGCGTCCAATATAGGTTACCTATTGTTTTTTTCTGAGCGTGGTGATTATTGCAAATCCCCCATTGCATTCTACAGCATTATTGTCTCATCCAGTATACGGCTAATGATGATGATACTGTTTTTTTTGTAGCTTGCTGGAATTTCATAACATAATATACTTACTACATACCTACATACATACATACACAAAATCACGCTTGTTTCATAATATACCTTGTAACAAATCTTCATTAAAATCTGTCACTAAATTTATGCTTGAGTCTCGATTCACTCTTGAATCACATCAATCTCACACTGGAATACGGGCCTAAGATTTTTCTTATTTTTCCGTATAGTGAGACTCATTTCCGTATAATTTCGGAACATCTACTGGCAGCCCTGATTGTGTTGGTTTGGTTGGTTTGGTTGGTGTTGTGTTGCTTGGCTTGCTAGCGGTCTGTAGCTTGTTTTCCGCTTTCTTTTCTTTACTTTGCATGAGAACGCGCGTCGTCAGTCAGTAAGATTGTTTATCAGAAAAAACAATAGTCGCATCACATAAAAATCGCAATAAACTTGTACGCGTCTTCACATAACAGCCCGGACAGAACATAAACGAAGATTGTTGTTGTAAAAGTGACAGTCGCAAAATCGACTCGAAATTTGTGTGACTAAAATGGTTATTTGTATTATTTACAAGTACCGTCGGTTATAGTGGAGATGGTGAATGCGAAGGGCCCGTGCGTGGTGGAGGACACTTGAACGATGTTCGACGCGGGATAGTCACAACAGTTAGAATGCAAGACGAGTGTTTCGCGGGGAGTAGATACGAGCGGCGGAGGCCCAGCAAAGTGCTGAAGATAGCGGAAAGTTTCACGAACTTGGACGAGACCGCTAAGAGCGGGAGGTTTGTGAGGGGCCCTCACTCGAGGATAGGGCGGAGGTTCCGTGATGGGGAGAGGACGAAGCGCGTGTGTTGTGATGATGAGTGCGACAAGGAGTCAGGTGTTAGTGAGGATTGTGAGAGAGTGGGAGACCGAAGGGTGACGGGATCCTCGTGCACGGCGCTGAGGACGGCCGTGGCAGCCCTCTATCCGTTCGATGACTTCATCCCTGAGAAGATAGGAGCGGGATTCTTCTCTGAAGTGTTCAAGGTAAGCTTTGTTTTGTTACACTTTGTTTACTTTTATACAGATAGGCTAATTCTAAACATCGATAACAAGTTTTATGTAGACTAGATGTTCCTAAACATTAACAAGTGGATTGGTGTTGCCTGTTCACAATGATTGCAAGGCAACGATAACATATCTACATGGTTTAGCTCCACAATCCACATCGGCTAACTTTGCCAAATTAAATAACTTGAAATAGACAAACTGGTGTTATTCCTGCTGATTCTTTAAAAATCAAAGTAGTAGACAAAGGTATTTTATATGTGTTTATTATTTTAACTGGAAAATGTGAAATCACAATCATGAATATGTCAACTTCTGAATCAAATTCAAGGATTTTATAATGATTAGTTATTTTTCACTCAGTGTCGGAGATGTAATTTTTCAAATAAATTGCAATTACATTTGACATTTGGGCTTATGCCACCTTTTTGTTTGGCCGGTGAGTGTATAACATTTCTCCAATTGGCAAAATGCCTCTGCCCGACTAGTAGATACAGGTATAGAAGTGTCTGAGTATACTTCAAATACAATTAATTGATTTGATTGATTAAAAATGTTGTAATTAGTAAAGGCCGATTAGAGACACAATAATACAGGTTTGAGTCCGGCTGAATCTGAAAGTTTGATATTTAGGAAGTTTTGTAACTGCATTTGATCTATTGAATAGAAGAAGACTTCTCTTACATTTTCAAACTTTAATAATACATTTTATATGTTAAATGTTGCATCTCATTAATAAATGTTGACGTTGAACTTTGGCAGGCTATTTCACAATGTTGCATAGTAAATGTATATAAATTAATAAAATATTAATCTTAATATAGTCTGAGTGTGTCCAACCTAAGAATAAGTCCCTCCTTGTCCTTCCGTGGATGTTATATTATATTCTTTTCATCACACAACATCTCCATCATTTAGAAGTCTTGAAGTATTTTTTTTATACTGAGTACTGTATTATTAAAGCAGTTACCTAAATAACACCCAACAATCACATAGGTACATAGCACACACTAGGATTCCCTGTGTTAAAAATATTTATATAAAATATTTTTTATAAAAAATATTTATGAAAAATATTTGTTCTGGGTCTAATGTTGTGGTACCATCGTACACGTAGTTCCTGATACCCACATCAGGAACTACGTGTACGATGGTACCACAACATTAGACCCAGAACAAATATTTTTAGTACATGCAAACATTTGTCACGCATCTGTTGCCTCTCAGCGGGCTATACACCCGCCACATCACAGAGGTTGTTGTTTAAAAGTGTATAAAGTATAAAAGCTATCAAAAATAAAATACACCAAAGGTAATGATAGGTAAGGGAATGTACTCATACTTGTACTAATATTTATTCTGTCCCATACTAAGTGACCTGTTAAGGGGTTTTTTTTTTTGTTGTGGGGTAAAGCAGCAGATATCCAAGCTATTTTTGTCTTACAAAAACGGGCAATACGTGCCATTTATAAACTGAAGTCGCGTGACTCCTTGAGGGAGCGTTTCAAAGAAATCAATATTCTTACAGTAATATCGCAATATATCTATGAAATATTATTACATACACATAAACACTTGGATAGTTTTATGATAAAAAGTGACGTGCATGGTATTAACACGAGAAATAAACACAAACTAAATATACCAAAATTTCGATTAAAGAAAGTAAGTGGGTCTTTTATGGGGAATTCTGTACGGTTCTATAATAAACTTCCAGAAGGTGCATTTAAACTTCCTATTCGAAGATTTAAATCCTACATAAAGATGAATCTAATCAAGAAAGCGTATTACACTTTTGATGACTATATTAATGATAAAGCCGCGTGGCCTGATGTCGCTCTGCCCCTCGACTGCTAAAATGGAAATTTGCAATATCTGTACTTACCTATTTACATGTTTGTATTAGATTATTATTTATAAGTATAACAAGCGTAGCGTGTGCTGTCTTGCATATTTTTGCTGATGTTTATTTACTTTTGACTACCTTCCTAAGGTTTTTAAGTTCTCATTTACTATGTATCAGCAACTCCTTGCTCCGAGGCACCACACAGGCGCTTCTCACCTAGTGGTAAGACGGACCATTTATGTAAGCCAAGCCGAGTTTGTTGCCTGATTCTTCTAGGCTTGGTCGCGTTGGAACAGGAGTAATTTAATTTTATATAAGACGATTCAAAATGATCCTTGTGATTTCAATGAATAAAGTTCTTTTTGACTTTGACTTTGACTTTAAAATACCATGCTTGGTCACAGGAGGGGGGGTGGTCTTAGGTTTTCGTCACGTAGTCAATCACGTTTTTTCGACCTATATATTCAAATATGGGCGCTTTTTAAACTTATTAGAACGCATTCTGGGCGTCACGCGGCAAGCGCCGTATTAATAGAGACAAGCGTGTGTCAAAATATTTTTTATAACATTCTGTTTGCAAAAAATTATTTAAAACCATATTTCTGAATTACTACGTGAAAACTTGAGGGATGGGGGGGGGGGCCTTAGCAAATACCACGGGTGGTCACCGAGGGGTGGAGGGGGTTAAAAAATTTGAAAAAAAATGGGTCGCTTAGTATTGGTACGTTCCCTAATGTACTCATTGATTGAGTTCATACTAAAGCAATATTATTGAATTCTCCTCATGAATATGGATGGATATCGATGGCTGTTATCAAGCAGGTGTAATCATTGAATCAGGTCCAGGTAAACAACACCTGTCCCTATTTACCATAATACCTTTTAAAAACGCGCGCGTATATTTCCAACCTCACGTCATATTTGGTCAGTAGAGTTGTAGCCGGATAGGTAGTAAATAAACGACTTCTCGACTGTTCGACGACCTCTGTGGCGGGTGAGTAGCCGGTTGATATGCTAGAGGTGCAAATGTGCAAGTTCGATTCCCGCTGCCGGACAAATGTTGCAAACATTCGTTCCAGGTTGGCGACACACTCTCGGTAAAACCATAGTAAAATAATAGGATTACTATCTAGAAAAAATCCTATAAAAAATATCTATCTTTGTAATGTATTAAGTATATCAGTTATCTAGTACCAATAACACATGCTCTGCTTAGCTTGGGGCTAGATAATGTTGTGTGAAATGTCCAGCATTATTGTTATTATTATTATTACTATTATTATTATTATTATTATTATGTAAGGTAACAAGTAAATACTCTAATTTATCTACTAGTAGTAGTAAAGGCATTTCTTATATCAAGCGCGTTTATAATCCGGATAGTCGGCACCCGCTACGGCGCGTCTTCGAACGCGCCCGTTGGCAATACTTATACCTCTTGCGCACCTCCAGCCAGCATAATTATCACCATTGCTCTCAGCAACTTGTGATGCAATAGTAGTAGACCTGAAAAAGTCGTCCGCAAAATCCGGCCGGATAGTCGGCCTTTTCAAAGCTGAGACATCTCTATTATTCTTAGTGCAAACAGTCCGTGTGCTGAATAAATCTAGGTCTTTAAACTATGACAATAGCATTCGTTCACTATAATTTATTGCCAGTGACTGTTTTCCTTGGCAATGACCTTGATGCTGTTTGTGATGATGTGAAATGGTTGAAAAGTATGCATACTTTTTAAAACGGAAACTATTCCACCTCATACCTCTCCATTCTTGGTTTTCTGCTCCTTATTCTCTTTCTGTTCGCCTGCTTTTCGTAAATCAGTTACCGTTAGACATCTCTGATTACAAAATTCACACCTGTTTGTTACAAACCTGTCGCGAGGTAGAGAACAGCCCTGCGGTACTCCTAGCCGGGTGGTGTCCAACGCTACGTTTGCCAAGGCGTGTTCTCCACTCAAAAACTGGCTTACCCCGACGGTTGTCAGTTCACTCACTCATCAAGTCAAACTTAATTGACAATTCCTCCTGTCTGCTTTGTTCTCCATGTCACTTATAACATCACTCCGTCAGTCACACCTTCATTACCAACCGTAGCTAAACAAATTCGTTTCATCAGTCATGTTTCATTGTTAACACAACTGGCGCATGCCTATGCCCTGACATCATGCAGTAACTATGGTTTTATTATTAGGTACGACTTCTATAAGAAATGTATGTAGCAGTTAGGTATAGAGGAATGTGAAAAGTAAATTGTGAATTATGTTTAGATAGCTTATCAAGGTATCGGGTTATCTTTGTGATCAAGTATTTGAACAAGTCTTGTGGCGCAAACTAAACAAGAAATTGCAGCAGTATTATGCAAAACACTTATACTTATTTCTTCTTTACTATCACTGGTCCTTTCTTGGTAATTTTTTTTTTATGTAAACGGCGTCCTCATTGTCTTTACTAGCCGGTAGAAATCCACAAATACACTGCTGCATGCATAGCTTAGAACGCATGCAATGGGGAGATTTGCCATAATCACCACGCTTGGCAGGCGGATTGGTGATCGCAGTGAACTCTGGTGGATGCTGCTGCGCATCCTCTGCCTTAGTTGCCTTTTACGACGTCCATGTGAGGAGTTAGAGGCTGTGGTCGTCTCTGTTGCAGCATTTCGCAGTCCAAGGCTCAACTCACACCGCCGCGGAACGTAACAGAACAGAAGCCTCGTTGGCGTACAAATTCTTTCGTCGAATTCTCTGGAATCCTTGAGAATTCAACGGAAGACTGGTGATCAGTTTTTGCGTTTGTACGTTAAACAATGTGCACAAAATTATATTCCGACGAATTCCGTTTCTGTGTGAATTGAGCCTAAAGGATATGTGGTACTCAGGTCTTCTTCAACAACCTAAGAGAATAAGTCTGAAGCTAAATTGATATCATAGACTACATCGAAATTCAAGTCATTGCCAAGGTCAATCAAGGTAATTACCTAGAGACTGTGGGTTTTCCTGTGTTCCTTGTACCTGCCTAATAACTTGTTTCAATAATTAAGTTTTAATTTCAAACCAATTAGAGTCTTATATTGTACTCTTAGATCCGTAGAAGAACCAATATCACCGACATAGCTCTCAGAATTAACAAGTTGAAGTGGCAATGGGCAGAACTGACAACCGTTCTGACCGGGAAAGGTTCTCGTGTGGCGACCACGAACCGGACGACGCTGTGTAGAAAGGCCGCCTTTTCAATGTACCAACTACATTTTAAAGGTAGTAGCAAGTCGGTGGATGGAGGTGACTCAAGACCCTTCGTCGTGACATTCTGTAACATCAGATTAGCTAGCCGTCACCATAATATTGTATTGTCATCTGAACTTGACAGGTATGAGTATTTTTATCTCAATCTGGGTGCAACTGGTTCAAAATTTGTCCCCGCACTAACTATTACAAGCATACGTACAGGTCAATTTAAATAAGAACTTGTAATAAACGACCAAATTTACTGTTTCTATGAAAAATCAGTCAATTCTATCCTACTAATATTATAAACGCGAAAGTTTGTAAGTATGGATGGATGGATGGATGTTTGTTACTCTTTCACGTAAAAACTACTAAATGGATTTTAATGAAACTTTACAATAATATAGCTTATACATCAGAATAACACATAGGCTACAATTTATAAAGATATTGTGTGAATTGTCCGTAATATGACGATAAGTGTCAAGTAAGTAGGAAAAAAACTTCCATCTGCGAGCTATTCTGGCGTGCGCTGCCAAAACCGCTAGAGTTACACATATGTAATGTATGATGGAAATGTTTATCTTAAATAGTCCTACAAAAAAACCCGCCACAGTATATTATATAGGTTATATTCTTTTCTATGCCACGCTAATATAAGCTACTCGAAATACTAATCCTGCGCAGATGAAGTCGCAGGCACCAGCTAATTTGACATAACGTTAAATATAATAAGTAACTAAGGTTTGATTTCAACAGGCGATTAAACAACTGTTAAGTCTAACCAATGCTTTTTGACAGGTGTTTTCAAAGATTATCTGTCACCTTGACCAATGGTTAGATTTAACAAGATATTTACTAACTACCAGAGTATGGTGAAATGGGCTCTAAAATTCTGAAAGCAATTTTTACTTAGCTAATACGCCACATTGTGCCAATGTAAATCGTATTCGTCTTGCTCACAGCTTGTGATAACTAGGGTACCTAAATCAAAGACACACGAGATTACACACATGGCCAGGCAAATTGAGGAAAGAGATCTGATTACATATAAGTTGTGAAGCAAACGTCTAATGAAGCCCTTATTGAGTGGCTCTAGCTACTGCGTAGCTACCAGTTTGAAAGTCCTGACATTATTAGGTAAGTTTATAATATTCCGGTTTCAAACCTGACTCAAATTCGCATGCCATCTCAATTACCAGTCCTATGTGAATCGAACTAAATTATTTTCTGATTTTGATGGCAATTTTAAAGTGTTGAACTTGACGACCCCCGTGGCGCGGGGCGGGCGAATAGCCAGCTGAGATGCAAGATGTTGCGGTTTCGATTCTGGCTGCAGTACAAATGTTTGTATGATCTGCATATATTTGTTCCGGGTCTGGGTACTCGTAGTTCCTGATACCCACGACTACGACACAGGGAATTCTAGTGTGGGATCAAGACTACGTATGTGACTGTTGGGTGTTATGTATGTTAGGTTATTATAGCCGTATTTTAAACTGACGCAGTGCGAATAAGACCTCATATCTTCATAGCGCACTTTGTTCAAGGAAGACGTGTGTAATGAGTTGAAAACTTGAAAACTTGTTAAAAAATAATATTTATCATTATTGTGTAATTGGAAATTAATTATTATTACGACACTTTGACAATTGAAATGACTAATACTAGAATACAATAGATAGATTGACTTATGTTAATTTTTAATTTTAATATTATTTTAATAATTTATATTTTGTGAATGACTGACGAACTTGTGGATTTAAATAAGTACTTACTTAATTTTTATTTTTATATGTATTAATTTATCATTGTGTACCTACCTAGGACCTATTACCAAAATACTTTATAATGTACTTTTCAATATGACATGTAACAATAATCTGTTATTAATAAATAAACTATAAACTATAAACTATGAGTTCCCATTTGTGACTACGGACGGACCATGGTCTGATATCATGAATCATCACCAGTTGTCCTAATAGTTACTTACTACGTGACTATAGTTGTGAAACATACATTCCACCTGCTAATAAATGTGTCCGATCCATCACCATTTGTCAATTTAGTACCAAAATCTGTTAAAATATTCATATTGTGTAACATTTAAAATTACAGGTGCTAAAAACAACCTTATTGTAAAGCGATAACGTGTATCTTATTTACTATTCGAGGCTATGTGAACTTGGCACCCGACTTTAATTTTTTTTTTTTTTTTTTTTTTATTCTAGTAGATTTTCGTTTGTAGTTGATTGTAGTACCAATTTTTTCGTTTGTAGTAACTCCAAAAAAAAGTTAGAGAACTTTGAAAAAAACTCATCTCCCGGTTTTATCGGCACTCAAGTTTAGTAAATGATTCTTGAACAGAATCGTTTGTAGTTGATTGTAGTGAAATTCTTTTCGTTTGTAGTAACTCTAAAAAAAAGTTAGAGGACTTTGAAAAAACTCTTCTGCCGGTTTTATCGGGAGTCAAGTTTAGTTGTTGATTCTTGAACAGAATCGTTTGTAGTTGATTGTAGTGAAATTCGTTTCGTTTGTAGTAACTCTAAAAAAAAGTTAGAGGAGTTTGAAAAAATTCATGTCCCAGTTTTGTCGTCACGTTAGTTAAGTAGTTGATGCTTAAACAGAATCGTTTGTAGTTGATTCTTGAACAGAAATGTTTCTAGTTGATTGTAGTGAAATTATTTTCGTTTGTAGTAACTCTAAAAAAAAGTTAGAGGACTTTGAAAAAACTCTTCTGCCGGTTTTATCGGGACTCAAGTTTAGTTGTTGATTCTTGAACAGAATCGTTTGTAGTTGATTGTAGTGAAATTCTTTTCGTTTGTAGTAACTCTAAAAAAAAGTTAGAGGACTTTGAAAAAATTCATGTCCCAGTTTTGTCGTCACGTTAGTTAAGTAGTTGATGCTTAAACAGAATCGTTTGTAGTTGATTCTTGAACAGAAATGTTTCTAGTTGATTGTAGTGAAATTATTTTCGTTTGTAGTAACTCTAAAAAAAAGTTAGAGGACTTTGAAAAAACTCTTCTGCGGGTTTTATCGGGACTCAAGTTTAGTTGTTGATTCTTGAACAGAATCGTTTGTAGTTGATTGTAGTGAAATTCTTTTCGTTTGTAGTAACTCTTGAACAGAATCGTTTGTAGTTGATTGTAGTGAAATTCTTTTCGTTTGTAGTAACTCTAAAAAAAAGTTAGAGGACTTTGAAAAAATTCATGTCCCAGTTTTGTCGTCACGTTAGTTAAGTAGTTGATGCTTAAACAGAATCGTTTGTAGTTGATTCTTGAACAGAAATGTTTCTAGTTGATTGTAGTGAAATTATTTTCGTTTGTAGTAACTCTAAAACAAAGTTAGAGGACTTTGAAAAAATTCATGTCCCAGTTTTGTCGTCACGTTAGTTAAGTAGTTGATGCTTAAACAGAATCGTTTGTAGTTGATTCTTGAACAGAATCGTTTGTAGTTGATTGTAGTGAAATTATTTTCGTTTGTAGTAACTCTAAAAAAAAGTTAGAGGACTTTGAAAAAACTCTTCTGCCGGTTTTATCGGAACTCAAGTTTAGTTGTTGATTCTTGAACAGAATCGTTTGTAGTTGATTGTAGTGAAATTCTTTTCGTTTGTAGTAACTCTAAAAAAAAGTTAGAGGACTTTGAAAAAACTCTTCTGCCGGTTTTATCGGGACTCCAGTTTAGTTGTTGATTCTTGAACAGAATCGTTTGTAGTTGATTGTAGTGAAATTCTTTTCGTTTGTAGTAACTCTAAAAAAAAGTTAGAGGACTTTGAAAAAACTCTTCTGCCGGTTTTATCGGGACTCAAGTTTAGTTGTTGATTCTTGAACAGAATCGTTTATAGTTGATTGTAGTGAAATTCTTTTCGTTTGTAGTAACTCTAAAAAAAAGTTAGAGGACTTTGAAAAAACTCTTCTGCGGGTTTTATCGGGACTCAAGTTTAGTTGTTGATTCTTGAACAGAATCGTTTGTAGTTGATTGTAGTGAAATTCTTTTCGTTTGTAGTAACTCTAAAAAAAAGTTAGAGGACTTTGAAAAAATTCATGTCCCAGTTTTGTCGTCACGTTAGTTAAGTAGTTGATGCTTAAACAGAATCGTTTGTAGTTGATTCTTGAACAGAAATGTTTCTAGTTGATTGTAGTG
Source organism: Epirrita christyi (assembly GCA_951392215.1). Lineage (NCBI taxonomy): Eukaryota > Metazoa > Arthropoda > Insecta > Lepidoptera > Geometridae > Epirrita > Epirrita christyi. Next base: position 2,674,462 of record OX595839.1, on the reverse strand, counting down.
AAATTATTTTCGTTTGTAGTAACTCTAAAAAAAAGTTAGAGGACTTTGAAAAAACTCTTCTGCCGGTTTTATCGGGACTCAAGTTTAGTTGTTGATTCTTGAACAGAATCGTTTGTAGTTGATTGTAGTGAAATTCTTTTCGTTTGTAGTAACTCTAAAAAAAAGTTAGAGGACTTTGAAAAAACTCTTCTGCCGGTTTTATCGGGACTCAAGTTTAGTTGTTGATTCTTGAACAGAATCGTTTGTAGTTGATTGCAGTGAAATTCTTTTCGTTTGTAGTAACTCTAAAAAAAAGTTAGAGGACTTTGAAAAAATTCATGTCCCAGTTTTGTCGTCACGTTAGTTAAGTAGTTGATGCTTAAACAGAATCGTTTGTTGTTGATTCTTGAACAGAAATGTTTCTAGTTGATTGTAGTGAAATTATTTTCGTTTGTAGTAACTCTAAAAAAAAGTTAGAGGACTTTGAAAAAACTCTTCTGCCGGTTTTATCGGGACTCAAGTTTAGTTGTTGATTCTTGAACAGAATCGTTTGAAGTTGATTGCAGTGAAATTCTTTTCGTTTGTAGTAACTCTAAAAAAAAGTTAGAGGACTTTGAAAAAATTCATGTCCCAGTTTTGTCGTCACGTTAGTTAAGTAGTTGATGCTTAAACAGAATCGTTTGTAGTTGATTCTTGAACAGAAATGTTTCTAGTTGATTGTAGTGAAATTATTTTCGTTTGTAGTAACTCTAAAAAAAAGTTAGAGGACTTTGAAAAAACTCTTCTGCCGGTTTTATCGGGAGTCAAGTTTAGTTGTTGATTCTTGAACAGAATCGTTTGTAGTTGATTGTAGTGAAATTCTTTTCGTTTGTAGTAACTCTAAAAAAAAGTTACGAGGACTTTGAAAAAACTCTTCTGCCGGTTTTATCGGGACTCAAGTTTAGTTGTTGATTCTTGAACAGAATCGTTTGTAGTTGATTGCAGTGAAATTCTTTTCGTTTGTAGTAACTCTAAAAAAAAGTTAGAGGACTTTGAAAAAATTCATGTCCCAGTTTTGTCGTCACGTTAGTTAAGTAGTTGATGCTTAAACAGAATCGTTTGTAGTTGATTCTTGAACAGAAATGTTTCTAGTTGATTGTAGTGAAATTATTTTCGTTTGTAGTAACTCTAAAACAAAGTTAGAGGACTTTGAAAAAATTCATGTCCCAGTTTTGTCGTCACGTTAGTTAAGTAGTTGATGCTTAAACAGAATCGTTTGTAGTTGATTCTTGAACAGAAATGTTTCTAGTTGATTGTAGTGAAATTATTTTCGTTTGTAGTAACTCTAAAAAAAAGTTAAGAGGACTTTGAAAAAACTCTTCTGCCGGTTTTATCGGGACTCAAGTTTAGTTGTTGATTCTTGAACAGAATCGTTTGTAGTTGATTGTAGTGAAATTCTTTTCGTTTGTAGTAGCTCTAAAAAAAAGTTAGAGGACTTTGAAAAAAATCATGTCCAAGTTTTGTCGTCACGTTAGTTAAGTAGTTGATGCTTAAACAGAATCGTTTGTAGTTGATTCTTGAACAAAAATGTTTCTAGTTGATTGTAGTGAAATTATTTTCGTTTGTAGTAACTCTAAAAAAAAGTTAGAGGACTTTGAAAAAACTCTTCTGCCGGTTTTATCGGGACTCAAGTTTAGTTGTTGATTCTTGAACAGAATCGTTTGTAGTTGATTGTAGTGAAATTCTTTTCGTTTGTAGTAACTCTAAAAAAAAGTTAGAGGACTTTGAAAAAACTCTTCTGCCGGTTTTATCGGGACTCAAGTTTAGTTGTTGATTCTTGAACAGAATCGTTTGTCGTTGATTGTAGTGAAATTCTTTTCGTTTGTAGTAACTCTAAAAAAAAGTTAGAGGACTTTGAAAAAACTCTTCTGTCGGTTTTATCGGGACTCAAGTTTAGTTGTTGATTCTTGAACAAAGTCGTTTGTAGTTGATTGAGAGAAGGCGGCCTCACTGCACACAGACCAGCAAACGGGCCGAAACTGACCCCAGCCCACAGACAAGCCCGCCTTCAGTTCGCTCGCGAGCATTTGAATTGGACCGAGGAGCGATGGAGGACAGTCCTGTTCTCTGACGAGTGCAGAATGTGCTTACATGGCAACGACAGACGGGGAAGGGTGTACAGAAGATCAGGAGAGGGATTTGCCCAATGTTGCATAGCAGAACGTGTCTCCTATGGCGGTGGATCGTGCATGTTCTGGGGAGGCATGTCTATGGAAGCAAAGACTGAGCTTGTGTTCATCACCGGACCGAATACTGGCCGTCAATCGAGAGGATTGACTTCTCGACGCTACATTGAGGAAGTACTCGAGTGCCAGGTCGTTAAATGTTAAAATGTTGCTGGGTATGTTGGCGAAAACTTCCTGTTTATGCAGGACAATGCAAGACCGCATACTGCTGGTATAGTGTACGAATACCTTCAAGAGGTTGATGTGTCCGTTATGGAGTGGCCAGCTCGAAGCCCGGACCTCAACCCCATCGAACATTTATGGGACGAGCTGAAGAGGAGAGTTCGAGGCCGAAATGCTCCTCCATCGACTCTACAGGAGCTTCAACAGGCGATCGCAGAGGAATGGGAGGCGACACCACAAGATTTGATCAAAACTCTTGTAAAATCAATGAACACCCGGATGGAGTCAGTGATTCAGGCTAGGGGAGGAAACACTTCGTATTAATAAATAACTTTTAATGACTTTAATCTTTTAATTTATTATTTTTTTCACCAATTCTGGAGCAACCAAATTCATTAAAAACATGCACTTTGGTTTCTGACCCCCAAAAGCACTTTTTTGGCATGATTAAAAAACAAATAAGATACCATCGGATAGGTATTGAAATAGACTTTGAATCTGCGTTAAAGAAACGTAACTTAACTTTATATATTTTGTTTTTTTTCCAAAAATCATACATGTGCGATTTTATTGCTCTCAAGTGTATTTCTGTTGCCGCCATAACAGCAATAAAAAACAATAAAATTTATATTTATGGGGGCTCCCATACATCAAACGTGATTTTTTTGCCGTTTTTATAGATAATGGTACGGAACCCTTCGTACGCGAGTCCGACTCGCACCTGGCCGGATTTTTTCAACTAACTACCTACCTAATTACAAACGAATAAATTATTACTTAGGCACTATGGAACGCTAAAGTCCGTAAAAAAATAGATATTTTGTAAGAAATACTAGGTACCTACCTACCCCGCCGTGCAACGGTGAAAAATAAATCACCTAATAATAAATAAGAGGTTAAGGCCAGAGTAGGTACCTATAGGTACATAGCTTTTGAAATACTGTTTTTTGTGTACTTACTTTTTCTCTCTATATATTTTCTGTGTGCACTCAGTTTCATTCGTTTCCCCGTCTTTCCTTCATTATCACAGGCACAGAGTACTATTTATTCCGTTTATTTATTTTGGATGTCAGTTACACTATTATTATTACACTATTTTAAAAATTGCTTATTTCAATAAAACTATACTACCTATCAAAAAACTGGCTATTAGGTATGAAGAAAACAAACAACAACAACACAAGTATGTTGTAGTAAAATTTATCTTGAAATACCGTAGGGTTTCTGAGATCTCATTCAAAACGTGTTTGAAACGAGGATTTTTATTTCAAAAAATTATCGTTATTTTTTTACATACTTACTTATACTGTGTTTTCAACTTTACATAAAAAAATATCAAATCTTCATATTCCAAAATATTTAACTCGTAGAACCCGTAGATACTGAGTTCTAGATCGATTTTGTTGGGCAAAATCACATAGTACGGCTTCTTAACCACATTAGGAAATAATAGGGAGGTAAATAACTAGGAAAAATAATAATATACTTAAGTAGGCACTCATTAAACTGCATAGGAAAAGTAAGCTCTCTCAACGGTAACGCTCCGTAGTTGGTAAGGCCACGCTCTCTCAACGGTAACGCTCCGTGCGTTGAGACCGCTTGAGAGAGCTGACCTTATTTATTATAAAGCTTACTTTTCCTATGCGGTTTAATGAGTGCATTATATGTGTGTATTATTACTTTTCCTGGTTATTGACGGCCCAATTATTTCTTAATGTGGTTAAGGTAAATTATAAACAACCTAAGCCATATAAGTACAGTTCTTATCATCTAGGTCCTACGCTAAAAAATAAATCTAGTTTTTTCACAAACTTAGATATTTCTACTTATTATTTGGTATTTTTAGGTATATTTTTGTCATATTTTTGTGTATTCGTTCGCGGTATGATCAGTGGCTGAAGAGTGGAGCAGCAGCCCTATAATAACAACTCAGCTGTTGCGAAGCGTTTTGGGTAACTCGCTTTGAGCTACTGTTTAAAATGCCACGAGCGGCGGTGAATCCGTCACATATTATATACGAAGCTTTGAAAGATCTGCGGTTCATCAGTGATAAAGGTAATCTTTTGCCGTGGAGTGACAATGTTTGGCAAATAGCGACTGATTCGATGAACGGTAAGATGACAAAGGACTATCTTTATCTATACTTATCCCAAAACAGGAACGATGTTTTTCACAAAATCCATGGGATTAAAACGTTGGAGTCGGTGAAATACGACAATAATGTTGACGACTCAGCAGACGATTCAAGACTAGATGCGAACTGGTCTATGGGCGAAACAGAGTGCGTGTTGCCTGCTTTACGCAAAGACATAAATTTATCGAGGAGTGAATGGGCCACTCTCAAGTCTCGTGTCGTAGAGTACAAGGAACGTGAATACGAGGTTCTCGTTATCGGTTGGGCGGACGCTCTCTACGATATTTTATGGACTCACATGAAATTGCCTTGCCCTTTCTCGTTCAAAGAAGCGAAAATAAATCGAAATCCAGGGGAGATGTTTTTGTCGGTTAAAGGCAGTTGCTCGGAATGCGGATCAAAAATTCACATCTATTGTCTGAGTGAACCAACCGACGATGACGGGACGACGTTACACGTTTCCACTTTTGATTCTCGCGGAGTAGCCCACCAGAAAAAACGACAAGTAAGTGGAGAAAGAAGATTGCGAATCGGCAAAGAGTTACAAGGCAAATCGACTTATGCTTGGCGACGTGATGAGGTGAATAGGTTGATGGAGTTTGAAGATGTTATTCCGGCTAACATACCTTCGGAAGAAGTTGTCCGTAAGGCAAAGCAGGAAGCTCGTGACAAGGATTTAGGTTTATTTAAAGTAAAATCAGCTCTTGCCTCTGTGTGGGAAATGAAGTACGGATTGGAGTTTAACGGATGCATTCACGAGATTGGCCTCGATAAATTCTATTTGATGTACTGGACTCCCACACAGTTATACATGTACAACAAGTTTATGAAGGAAGACTACGTTGGAAGCATCAGCATCGACGCAACGGGCAGCTTGGTGAAGCAAGTACCAAAACCAGATGGCTCAAAGCGCGTTGTTTACCTTTACCAAGCTGTTTGTGGATATCGTCAAAAAAATATTGCCGTTATTCCAATTGATATCCGAAAAGCACGATACAAATACCTTGACGTATTGGATTCGAGAGTGGTTGCGTTCTGGTGGGTCGTGTCCGAAACAAGTAGTTACAGACTACTCACTGGCACTCCTCAACGCTACTTCTCTCGCGTTTAACAACACCGATCTTAAAACATACATCGAAACATGTATTGTCTTTGACAAGAATCAACAAGAATCAACAACTAAACTTGAGTCCCGATAAAACCGACAGAAGAGTTTTTTCAAAGTCCTCTAACTTTTTTTTAGAGTTACTACAAACGAAAATAATTTCACTACAATCAACTAGAAACATTTCTGTTCAAGAATCAACTACAAACGATTCTGTTTAAGCATCAACTACTTAACTAACGTGACGACAAAACTGGGACATGAATTTTTTCAAAGTCCTCTAACTTTTTTTTAGAGTTACTACAAACGAAAAGAATTTCACTACAATCAACTACAAACGATTCTGTTCAAGAATCAACAACTAAACTTGACTCCCGATAAAACCGGCAGAAGAGTTTTTTCAAAGTCCTCTAACTTTTTTTTAGAGTTACTACAAACGAAAAGAATTTCACTACAATCAACTACAAACGATTCTGTTCAAGAATCATTTACTAAACTTGAGTGCCGATAAAACCGGGAGATGAGTTTTTTTCAAAGTTCTCTAACTTTTTTTTGGAGTTACTACAAACGAAAAAATTGGTACTACAATCAACTACAAACGAAAATCTACTAGAATAAAAAAAAAAAAAAAAAAAAAATTAAAGTCGGGTGCCAAGTTCACATAGCCACTATTCGAGTGTAGTACGCACCTAAGGTCAGACCGTTAAACTCATATCAACGTAATATCGTATGTATGAATCATGTTATTTCCTGAGCAGTTCTAATAGTGCCTGATAGAAAATGCGAAATACCGGCGGAATCGAAAAAAGCCGGTCAGTTTACACCGAACTTTATCAAAGGTTTCAAACCAGATAAACTCTTAGGACCAAAAATTAGAAGATATGTGACATGTGCCTAAATTAGGCCAGGCGCATTGACACCTGTTACCACTATTTCACCATTGGTCATAATACCCAGCATCCTCTACCGTTAGTACTATTATACTTTGCCCCTACTAAAAAAGGTCGCAGGAAGGCGTTTTTGACATTATTCGTGCAAATCGGTGGATGTAGGCTTTTTAAGGCCGTTCGTCGTGGCATTCTAAGAGGGAGGCCTATATCCAGCAGTAGACTTCTACAGGCTGATGATGGATGATGATGCCATGAAAAAGGTTGAAACGCCTAATATTTGGCCGGACAGAGCACTAATGCAGCCGATCTTCCAACCCTATATGACATGGACTAGAATCGTTTAGCAAAGGAAATGTCATCAGGAAACGAGCTCGGATCTCGCAAGACAGCCCATTATGTGCTAAAGGTTGTCGCAGATGGACTGTTTGATGGATTGCAGACAAGTTTCGGTAGCGAACTTTACAATGGCCCATTCAAATTCTCGCAGACGTGCCCAATTTGATAAGTCAAATTGTGTAATCATGTTTCGCAGTACCGAAGTTCTTGTTTGCTGCACAAACTCTGCGCCTTTTTCTCGCAAGGATTGGTGCTGACACCGTATTTCCAATCGCTGCGAATCTGCTTGATGCACTTCTCGTTCGGCTTTTTCACTAATCATTTTATCAAATTCTTCGTTGTTCTGTTCTTCCTTTGACGTCTTCGATTCGAGTGGGGTCAACCTTTGCCGATTCTCCTATTATTACTCCAAGTTTGAATAATTCACCGAACTCATTCTAAAATTCTAGCAAAATCTTCGTAAAATGTGTTAAGTCAGCATCTTATCAGTCAAGAGTACTGGAACCTTACCATGAGCTCTTATAGCGATTCAATTAAAAAACTATACAGTACAAAATATCGGTTCCGTGATTTCCGCAGCTATATTTAAAGGCACAGCACCAGAAGGTCTATAGACTTCTTCGATTAAAGTTATTCAATGATGACGGATGTCAAAGACGAACCGATATTTTGTACTGAATAGTTTTTGACTGAATCGCTATAAGAGCTCATGGTAAAGCCTCTGGTCATCTTGTGAGATGGAAGATTAGATCGTATTCACTCACACACAGCTGCTGTTGTTGATAATGTTGTTTTCGAAAAAAAGCAATTTTTCTGTAAAAATAATCTGAAAGACTACAGAATAATTTAACTCAGTAAACCTAAGTACCTAGTTTACTACCTACAATATTTATGAGAGAATGAAGATGACTAATAAATGAATGACAGAATCACAATACATTTTATTTTTGGAAGTGTGTTGAACTGATGACAAACTGGCATGTGTATTACCACAACAGTGGTCACCGTAATTGATGCCCTTGACATAAATCTCCGCGACTACACTGTTGTGTACCAACCGGTGAGTTATTATTAAATAAATTGGATTAAACATTTTAAAGAGTTCGACAACGAAGACGGATCTTTAAAAATGTATGACCAAAAAATGCAGGAAACCCCAAACTCGGGAAATAAAATTAAACACATCGACCCGAAAAACTTAGCAATACAAGCACTCCCCAGGTAATAAGACTTCAGAAACCAAGTTAATCTACCGTTCTGTACACTACAATTCCACATTACTTGACCGGCAATAAAGCAGTTATCATTTTCCTCTGCACAGGAAGTTGTGAATCACATGCAGGATGTAACCTTCGTAAGCAAGGTTCACGACTCGTAGACTGTAAATCATTTATAGAGCTAAGCACGTGCGGCGCTCATTCCATTTTGTCATATTTTATCTCACTCTCTGTGAATACAAATCTATTAGAGCGTGTACCTGAAACTAAGAACTTTTCAAACTGAGAGCTCATTAATGACTACAACATGTGCTTTAACAGTCAACAAGTCAACATTCACGCGTTGGGTTGCTGTATTTGTCTGTCTAAGACTAAAACCCATTAGCGTCGGGTTAAGCAAGTTGTGGGGAGGCTGCGTCTTACATTTCGACTTGGGAGTTTTCTTTGTCGTAATGAGATCAAGTTTTCTGGCTTAGCTGATGTGTCTCTTGGGATTTGGATCTGTGATGTTGTTACAAGTATTTATACATGTATACCTACAATCCTACATACAGTGTATGTAGTGTAGTCCATCTGACAAAATGATAAACAGTGCTATCAGAATAACGTTGTTTGTTTTGTTGGTGTGATTAATTCAAGTTAATGACTTGACTACCATTTCATATCAAATTGAAATGCCAGCATTACCTTCGTAACACGATTTCCTAAAAGCCTCATGATAGATGTGTTTACATTAAACACATTCCAAATACCTTTTTGCGTAATCTTTATAAAGTTACCTGTATTCCTTTAGGTAGCACTAAATTAATGCTTAGGTAAATAAGAAAATTTCACGAATTCAAAAACATTGCGATGAATTGTTAATTCTAATCCAAGAATTAAAGATGATAAACTCGCCTGAAACTCTAAAAGTATTTTGCGTGCCCATCAATTGGGATTACTTGATCGAGATTTTCACTTCGTGATAATACTTCGCTGATTTTGACTTCATAAGAATTCGAATTCTCACCGCTATTATCCGGCTCGAAGGACCAAATTATAAAGTATTTAGAGTTTAACATGTGTGGAGAGAAGAGTTGAAAGATTAAATTCGGAGACGTTCTGAAGAAAGGCCAGATTAAAGAGTGGCCTAACAAGCAGTATGAAAACTATGATGATAGTAAACGATTCTAAAGAGGTATGATAGGATCGTAGCATGTGAAAATCCCATGTCTCTGCCTGCTTTTTTGGAAAAGAAGCGTGAGCTTGTGTTTGATTGCATAATACTTATGACATCAAATCAACATCAAACATCACAGAGATCACGACTATTATGCAACAACTGACTGCCTACGTCAGTGTTGTGATACGGATTTTAAACAAACACAAATACCTACCAACCAAGTGCTAATTTCCACTATATCACCAAACACGAGATGCCGTAGCAAATATTACTTAGTCTTCGTGCAGTGTTTTCATAGTAAGTGTTTGTTATTCTGGTAGTGCTCTGGTAGTAACTGTGTTTTATCTGTGGTATTGCACTAATGAGCGAGCGTCTGGATCACGCGAATCTCTAATTTGTTTAAGCAAGAGGTTCAAATAGCTTTGTAAATGTCAGTTGTTCAGCTTTCTTTACCCATACGATTACAGTAGAACCAGATAGTTCTGCATTAACGAATGTATTTTCATTGTTGAAATAAATCTTATATTTTATCTGTACCTCGCTAATCAAATCCGTTCTTTTCAAGTCTTTTCCAGCAACAATTCTAGCCAGCTTTTGTTATTATAGTTTTAGTTTTTAAAGATTTAGTCACCATTAATCAATCACATTAAAATGAGTTCCTTCGCAATTCTTCTAAACTGGTTTCACGCTAATTACTGTTAATCTATTCAATCAGACTCGGTTCACCGATTCTTTTGCAGAAATACTAATTTCTGCAGTCGACACGCAAGCATTCTATTTCCGATTTAGATACGGTACTGCCATAGAATAATATAATTTTGTACAGAACTCTCGGCTAAAGCTAGAAGATCACCCTCTACAGTCCACGCCATAATGGAACTAAGTCCTGCCTAATTAAGCTCATTTTACGTTGAAAACCAACTTTAAGAGACACAAGCCAGTTATGCCACTGAGAAATGCAATGCGCATAAGTGGAATTCCTCTCAGGACACCTTCGCGCCGCGCTGGAACAGGTTATTTATGCCCAACGAGCATAAGTGTTATGAGGACGTTATTAATTGCAGTGACATTTCATTGCAGGGTAGCTAAAAAGCACATGCACACATTCGACTTCTTACATCGAAAGATTCTAGTAGTGTTAGTTCTTGCTCTTGCGAAAACCATTGTATGCAAATATTCTCAAAGCTATTGCTCCATTATAAGAACAGTTGGGCTGATCAGTTCTTTAGAGGCTTTCTTTTTTGGTATCGAATTTAGGAACTTCGAATCGAACCTCAGTCTATGTTAAAACGAATACCATAAACGGATTACGGAATATGACGCCAAACGTAATAGTGCTAAGTTTATAAATAGCCAAGAACTCCGGAAGCCACAAGACCAACTTCCCTTGCTTCCAAATTTAATTTAGAATTTGTATCTGCGTTTCTGAAAGTAGCTATTTCTTTCGCACAATCACCAGTCATCATCATCAGCGGCCGCCTTTAGACGTCCACGAACTACGATGGATGGAATGGCCAAAAATCACCATGCTTGGCAAGCGTGTTGATAACCGCAGTATCGAGTACTCAGGTGATGCTGCCCTTAGTTTGCTTTTACGACATCCACGAGAGGAGATGGTAGGGTCTATTCTTAGGCCGGACACACCACGGCACTCACCACTACTTACACGGTACACGGTACTTGTACCTTATATCTCCTCAAGACCTGTCATTGTTTGGACCATGCTTAAAAATCTTGTGAAAATATGACCTACTTATTGAACAGATTTGTACTTTTGCCCAAATAATGTTATGCTACACAATTCTCTTTGGGACATTAATTATATTGACTGGTTTGTTTTTAGGTTAATGTTGTGCCGGTGATATCGGTACAGCCTTGGCTAAAGGCTGTTTCTTATCTGCATGCTCAAACAACTTAATGCTGTTTGTCATTTAATGTGTCGTTCCTTTGCCTCCATCATACAGTGCCCATCAGGCATTATTCTTTACCTTGAAGGTTTCACATTCATGATTGGTTCGTCATGCAATAATAGCTTAAAACTGACAATATTCTGTCATTCAGCAATTTGAGCATCCTTGACCTTCAAAAAACACTATTTGATTGAGAGTTGGTGTAATTTATGGTCTGTAGAAAATCTCAAATTGTTTTCCTAAATTGACATATTGCACAAAGATCCAAAGCCTAACATTGCACGCCAAATTTAATAACAAACAGTGACATGAAATATTTTGCTCAATTGCAACAACAGCCCTTAATCTTGAGTTATACGAGCAGTGATTTAAGCATCCGTTGAAAACCATAGTTTATCATACATCTCATAAATAGTTAATAGCTAATCTCCGCCTCGGATATAATCCTGGGATAAATAGAGTCTAGACAGTTCTGAAGCTCCTGAATATTTAGACCTAGAGTAGCAGAGTATTTGACAGCTTAATTGGCCTAGTTGTAAGCTAGGTTAAATCGTAGTAGCTGCATAGAAGTTTCAAGAATAACGAGTCTGCTTAAAAAAGGTGGGTACATAACATAATACAATACAGAGTTAGGTGACCCAATCACGGACGTATAGCGTAAAACAAACAAATTCTGACTGCCTTTAGGGGGCAAACTAGACAGTTGAGAATAAAACTTTTGTCCTATGCGTGATGTGACATATCAATCAAATGAAAGAACTCGCTATAACCAACACATTTTTTTTTTATATTTTTAAAATGTTTAAAATATATTCATGAAAAATCTTTGATTAGGATTCGTAATTGATCGTATAAGAAACCTACCGCTTAATATTGAAGTTGCTCTTACCAGTGGCGTTCTTCTATAGTTCCATCAGGATTTATAATATACTATAGATAGACAATGCACATCGTAAAAACATTCTCTTAATTTACAGTCAACAGTCAGGTGCCTGATTAGTTCGACTTGATTAGGTTATTGGATGGCTGGGCAAAGGTCTTGTTCTCATGCCCGTGAATCACATTTTCTTTGATGTGCGTATAATTAACAATTCACCGGATCACGATATTGTAAAGTTTGTAATAATAATCGTCAATTTTGAAAGAATTGTGTTATTTGTTGGGCAATTTGACCAATTTTTTTATTTATCTATGTACTAGGTTAAATATATTGTGTAGGTATTACTTTTGTTTCACAAGCACTGGTGATGGGTGATGGGTGTCGCAGCATTCCTGTGCTCACAATCGCTGCAGTAAAGATTTGTCATTAGAACACTTGTGAAGTACACACCACAGTTGAGTAAAATTGTGCCAGAACATTGCTGTATGAAGCGAACCAGTTGTTTACTTAAAGCTGTGTCATTGTAGCCCCACGAAGAAAAATAGACCCAATTAAAATTTAGCTTATTGTCTTGTTTAATCAAAATAATTACCTAGTTACAAAGCTACGTAGACGCAATTAAACAGGTGCTTAGATACGGACTCAACTTCTGAGGACCGGTTCTATAGTGATGCTATTTTAAGAGCAACCTTCGTATCAGCATAATAATATGTAATGCGAATTACGAGTTCACTTAAATTCAATTATGAATGGAACTACGGAACCACTCGCATGCGATGCTCTCAAGGAGGAATTGATTAAATAAAGCCACGGGCCCCTCTGGTTCGTTTGACGGGATCTATGTGCACTGCACACATCAATTTGGGTAATTGGTGCTACGGCCGCTTGTGAAGAGAGAAGTGAGAAAACGATCTGGAAAGTGCGAGAAAAAGTCGATGTTAACTAGGTACTGGCTGATTTTCAAAGGTCATAAGATCTCATTACGAACGTCTTACAAGTTTAATGAGAACATTTCATTTAAAATTCGAACGTGCGGGTCAATTTGACCAAGGATCGACCATTGACCATACGCTGGGGGTTTGTGGGTACGAGTCTCACTAAATCGGATTTTATTTCATGTTAAAGAACGTTAAATACTACAAAGTTTGGCTTTAGTTGTAACGCTGTAGTGCGTTTTCAAAATAACGTTACATAAAGCTGATTGTAAAGCAGAAGTTTAGCAAACCCCTGCCAATGAAACCGTTTCGGATCGCAATAAACAAAAACACGTAAACGGTCGTAACAAACATCATGCAATGTTACTGCGTAAGTGTACTATTAAATAATTCCATTGCAACAAGTGAATACAAATTCTCAGATAAAGAATCACATAGAACCAACGCCGTAACATATTCCGGGTTTCGAATACTTTCGAACGCACGAAGGGGAATAAGGAAATGTGTTTTTTTTTAAAAGCACCCAGTTGTTAAGATCGCGATATGTTTTACTTTCACTGTAGAGATTTCCATCATTGCACTGACAACTTTCCAATACAGATGTACAGAGAGGGTGATGACCATGAGCATTCTTCTGAGAGCCGTACAGAGCGTTGTCGTGCATAAATCGCACCATCATGGTATTTTATCGGGAAAGTTTTTATTACTTGTTTGTTAGTGTGACAAAATGTATTAAGTCATCACTATCATTGTCAGCCTATAGAAGACCAATGCTGGAAATATTACCCCTAGAATGCCACCGACTTCCTGAGACATTTAGAATGGTTTTAATCCATCGTAAAAAGTAACCGTTGAAGAATAAAGGTTGTCGAGTGGCGACCACAGAACGGACGACGCAGTAGAGGAAGGTCTCTTTAGCCAAATGCCTTTGTGAAATTAGCTCCACCTTCATGCACAGGACGTTCCATATGAGACGCTTTTGTTTACTAGTAGTTAGTTTACTGATGGTGACGTCATTTGAGATCTGATGGCATTTGAATTTACTGTAGAACCCCTGCCTTTGGACACCTGCAACGATAGACGGTTAGCAGGTGACGAGTATTGTACGGGGCTCTAGTAAAACTGGCGATCATTCCTCTTGTTTAAAAGTAAGAACCGCTTATTAAGTGGTATACAATTAAACAAGTGCACCGTAAACATGCGTTTGTAATTCGTCATTTTCCACTTCGTTCAACATTGTTTGATAACCAAAAATTAAGAATGAACCAGTTGCATTTGATTGTTAGCGTTCACATAACGAAATACTTACCGTCTCAAAGTTACAAGAAATAAGACGTGTAACTTCTTATGCATACATACATATCGATCACACAAGAAGGTTATTTTTATCACTGCCACAAATAATCAAAAGCTCTTTCAGAGACACAATCTCTGGGAAGATTAAGAAACTAACAAGTTGGAGATCGTACCAGCTGGCACACACTAGTACACTGCTGGTCCGGGCTTTCTTCCAATCCTACCAACAGAACCTGGCTAACCTGACGTGGACACTAACGAATGGCGAAAACTGCCTAAAAATTTACAGGATCTATTAGTAACATCAAATATCACAGGGACCTGAGAACTCCTGTTGTTGAGGCCCAAGATACAGGCGTTTATGCCTAGTTTGGGCCTTACAGCTAACCTCTTATAGAACTAAGGAAATCCTTGTGTTTTGTTGTACCATAAAACATAATGTAAAACTTTTTGGCACTAAAAATTATCTAATCTTTCTATCTTATCTAAACCACAGGATCTATCAGTAACTATCTCACGAATTGTCCTTCTTGCTCGTGCTAGAAAAGTGAGAAGTCAGTTCGGTTTCAATTCCTGACAGAAAAACAAAAATGGGCTTAACCGTGTCCGAGCCGTGTGGTATGTTACGTAAAAACGTAATGTTCTCCGATATCTTTGCAGTAATTTAATTTCGATTTTTGTTATGAAATCCAAAATCGCTTGGGCTCTTTTTGGGTTCATCTTGATCGGTCCTTTCCTCTGAATTAACAAATTGTTGATCGAATTTCCTAAAAAAATAGATTTTTTTAAATATTAAATAATTGTTAAAAGTCAATATCACTTGATGTCTTATTAGAACTACTTAAGGGATTTCCATGGGCACCTCGACCGGCGTCCTAGCTTTACACGTTCACAAGGTAGACTACCTTTAAAATATGCATACTTCTATATACTTATTTGTCTTTTCCGTACACGGCCCCTATGTTCTTAGATTACCTACTTAAACTGTTGAAAAATCCTAACTAGCTAGATTCTTAAAAGAAGCTTCCTGAAATTTCGGTAATATCATTTAGCTCCATTATTTAATACACACACAGAGAACAGAGTTATCGTGTCACAAAATTCGGCAATAATTCCGTTGCATCTAAAATGTTGATCTGGCTACCAAACCGAATTTATATAGACGTTTTTACGGCAAAAATGCATACGAAAGCCACAAGAATAGTTTTACTCCTAGTTGTGGTACTCTATGTGACACGATTGCTTGTTAATTGTCTCCACATATCATGGTATTTAAAGACATCAATTTCCTTATTACTTACATTGTAGATTCCTTTTTCATGAACACAAGAAACATCAAGTCATCATGTGCCCGTGAGAAGTAACTGACAATGGCAATCGTCATTGTACTAATCAAGTCTGCTTAATTGCTTTGGAACTCAATTTACTATTTTTGTAATTCCTTGTTTTTTTTCTGTAGCATCTTAAAGATTGGGTTTTGCTTCATCATCATCTGCATGCTTGACTACTGAATCTGTTCGTTCGTTGTGTCACTGCCCACTGGTTTTTTCTTGTTCACTGTGTTAGTTAGGTCCTGCTCCCGTATTACCTATGAAACTGGTTATCGCCTTCGAATGCAATTTTACGGTTCATTGCTGTTTATGTTTCGAATATTTCTGCTTTTGAAAAAGAAGCTACAACACGCGGCGTAATGTACTGCAAAATCCTAATCAAAAGCGATTACCAGTTTGATAGGCAATAGGGTGGCAGGTTGAGGCGTGGTGGCTCTGAGAGAGCCTTGTGACAGGTGGTCAAAGAACCAGCGTGTGACAGACCTATGCTATGTAATCAGTGACTCCATAAAATGAATTTCGAACGAAAGATTGCAAATTGCAATTTGAGAGATGACATTAATTTAACAAAGTGTGGCGCTTAAACCGCAAGGCGGTCTCGCCAACTACCAACTTTCAATAAACTTTGATAGGACGTCTCAGGTTTATAATCAAGTTAAGTAACTCGTGGCTTTCTGCTCCTGTTCGTCGTATTTGATTTCACGATAAATTACGAAAATAAATCAATCTATCCGTCTTGTATTGCACTTGATAATAAATGTCTGTAGTACCTATCAGTTATTGATATCCGTTTTATCATATTCAAATTATTAATCTAGATACAGAATGTTTCCTAATAAAGACTATCTTTCCTCACAATCTTAAAGAATTTATGAGGTCGTGCTAACATAAAAAAGGCAGAGATAAAAAAGCAAGTATTCCAACTATTTCCTCCTCAAGTAAGCGCTTAGGTGTTAACAAACATTTAAGAGCTGTTGTGAAACTGTTATCTATATGGAGCTCGCACTGAATTCACTCACTTGGACCTGTGACTGAAGAATTGAATAACGCCTTGCATAATTTTATAACTTAACGCGCTACAATTTCCAACAACAAATTACGCCACAAAACGGTTGCCAACAAAAAAAACGTAATGACAAAACACGTGGCACAACGTGTGTATTAAACTTTCACGCCACTCTCGTTAGACTTTCGCCAGTAATTAAACAAGCAATAGAACAATAGCTGGCAAGAAGCTAGCAGAATCTCGAGTGTACACGATGTTGCCAATAATTGTCGATCGGCTCGCCCCACGCTTTCTAACACCGTTACCATGTACGTAAACTCACTCGATTTTCGCTCTAGAAACCGCACCAATAACAATAATGCTGGGATTTATAATGAGACAGATGTAGCCGAGATCACGGACGGTGTAGAGACTGCAGCAGGCCTTTGTGCTCAAATCGGTTTTCAATGTAGAATTAACTTCTGATCGCATTGATTTTAGATTAATTATGGCTCGGACGTGTACAATCAAATTATCAAAAAATTTAGGCTGCCTGCCGGTGCTGGTGTGCGATTTTTTAAGTCATCGCGTGACTAAACGTCAGTAAAATTGCTGTTTATCCATATTTATATACATCTGGGGGCTTAGTACGGGTTTTGATAGGTTACGAAACGCTATGAAGTTCGTTTCCATCCAATACACTACTGATTACTGACAGCGTCCTTAGTTGTCCTCTCGTTTTCGCTAGAGGCGCTGCAAGTAAATGTATGGAAGGAAACGAAACTTCATATAGTTTCGTAAACTATCAAAACCCGTACTAAGCCCCCTGAAACTCACTTAAATTCCTATGCCTATGATATTAATACAAGTGCCTCCTCCAGTAAATCTCCTGAAAAACGGTGATTTGCGGCCTTTTTGATGATATTTAGTCACTCGGTGACATCCAAAAATTGCACTCCTGATCGTCTTTGTGAGTATGAAATATGAGCTATCATGTCCTGACTTTTAATATTGCCCATGTGCGAAACATACAATTTTGGAGTCGATGCGTTACATGCTCACTCAGTAACGGTAAAGATTTCAAACTTGGTGTTAATATAGCGATTACTTGAGGATGTAATCTAAAT
This sequence comes from Epirrita christyi, assembly GCA_951392215.1. NCBI lineage: Eukaryota > Metazoa > Arthropoda > Insecta > Lepidoptera > Geometridae > Epirrita > Epirrita christyi. Next base: position 2,656,788 of record OX595839.1, on the reverse strand, counting down.
AAATCAAAAATAGAAACACGATTCGTGAAACTTTTCTCTGTAGATTTATTTTTTTAAATCTTTGCTCGTAAATAGATTTTACGTCCATCCTTATAATATTGGCGTTTCATTTTTATACTATTCGGTAGCTAATCACAGTATTTAAATATATAGAAAAATATTTATTTTTGTGTATCTACTTTTTAAGCAAAACGAAGTTTTATCATTTGTCGCTTACGCCAATTACTTCTAAGCGGCACAAAAATCTATACCTTATTCTCTTCCCGGTGTCAAGTGAGTAATCGCGCTATCACTTTCTTGCAGTTCTGCTAGCTCCGCCCACTCGTGATTCGCAATATTTTAACATATCGTCTTATGCGTTTGTGTTATATTAGTGTATTTTCTTTTCTGTAGTACTGACTTGAGATACAGGTGAAAAAAATCAAGTGACTACGTGCTTGTATGTAACAATGGGAATGTTTTTTGCTCAAGGTCCGTAGAAAGTGTTTGCACGCTTAAGATTAAGGTTTATGGTATGTAGTTCGATACAATGGTCAATTTAGCTCGTGAATCGGAGTTTTTATTGAACAGTGGCTGTGGCTGCGAGGGGGAAATTTTAATCCCTGCGATTCGCATATTTGTGAGTACAGAAGTAGGTACTAAATTGGAAGACTCTGCTTTCTTATCCAAAGAAACAAAGTCGCAGTTCAATAAACTTTGACTCTGGGAACAAAGTAACAACAGCGTCGATTGGTTTGAAATTATGGCTTTACCTATCTTCGTATCACTATTGGAATCTAAATTTGATACATATTTGTTAAGAGTTTCGCTCAAAATTAGCAGTTACTTTGTTTTGGGTGGTTCTAATTATGAAACTAACAGACCTTAAAAGATCCCCCTAACAAGACTAATTGACGACCTTTGTGGTCAAATGTTTGCATGATCTGCAAATATTTGTTCCGGGTCTGGGTTACCACAACGTGGGTTATGTTCGATTCCTGCTGCGGGACAAATGTATATTCTGCAAATATTTGTTACGTGTCTGTGTGTGTACAATGGTACTCTTAGTTCCTGATACCCACGACACAGGGAATCCCAGTGTGGGATCAGGACTATGTAAGTGATTGGGTGTTATTTTGTTATGTATGTATGTGTAATTGACAGCGCAATAGAATACAGTGTTAGACAAGTAACAGTAATTGAAAATAATCGTTACATAAATTGCTGAACATCTTCAATCTACATAGTAGAAACGAGATGCAAACACGATGACTTTACTAAAACTTGTCATTATCTCGAAATATGACCTCTGTGGCGCAGCGGGCGAGTCGTCGACTGAGATGCCAGTTTCCGCTGCAGTACAAATGTTAGCATTATCTGCAAATATTCGTTCCTAGTCTGGGTGTTGTGGTACCATAGTACTCGTAGTTCCTGATACCCACGACACAGGGAATCCTAGGTGGGATCAGGACTCAGCATGTGACGTTGGATGTGTTACGTTATGTAAAATTTGCTTGACTGACATAATAAACGCATAGTTAAGTCCTAGGAGAATAATCTTCCTTTCATGGTATAGGGGAAACTTCTCGTGTAACTGGTTCTTTCTTTCTTCCTGAGACTGATTGTCACCGATGGAGATACCACCAGTGTGGTGAAAGGAGGCTCCTGGCAAGGAGGCTTCTAGGAGGCTAAGACTTGAAAAAAAAAAAACAACCCCTAACGGGGTGGGATTGAATTATTGAAAAATAATTCCATGCCGGCAAAGTACCGGGCGTTCGACTGGCGTTTTACTATGTCAAATTACCGGTAACACTTGGCAAAACAAACATGGTGATCAAAATACACTCTATAATTTACAACTGTAGGAAGACGTCAACACCAATTGACTTGTGGTTGCTTATATCACTTTCTAGTCTGTTCAAATACAACTTCATCATCATTTTCGATTACGGAATGTCTTCGTAACCTTTTACTGGGTGCAATATTTTATAATCTCGATTCTGCCATTCGTCTTCGTTTGGTTTTATTATTGACAAATGAGTCATCATTATCTTACTGATTGATTTATCACTTTTTTATGTTTTCTGTTTATTTCTATATTTTCGTTTGTTTTCTTTATTGTTTAGTGCAGGCTTTTTTCTATATAAATTTCCTCAGTAATTTTCTGATTACCGACTGTATCTTGACTGTGTAATGTAGGTACGTGATTACCGTCTTATATTTTTTTAACTCCTTAGCTTGCTTGGCTTCTTGACATGTAGGTACTTCTAATAATGATTCTTCCATGTGATTACGTTATTTGGGGTCGGTGACGAAACTAATGTTCACACGCGCTCAGTGTGTGTGAACGAATTATCTTCTCCGAGATTCTGATCTGTGATAACTTTATTTAAAGTACTAACAAAATATTCAACAAACTTATCTTCATTGATTCTGTTGAAAACAATATTTTATCCGTGCCTCATCCGTTCTAATGTTCGTTGAGTTCTCTACCTTGAAAACGTCTAGAAACGTCTAAACCTTTTCCCGCACCAACAATTTTCCACATATCTCAAAAAGTAATTAACGATCCAAGAGGGTCCTCAGGAAAAATAATTTATTTGTTAATATAATATATATCATATATATATATAAGTATATATAAGTTAACTTATCAAATATAGAGTTCATAATCTGCTAAATATACGTATATTTATATATCAGACTATATATTATTATGATGTATCGGAGTATTATGATATGACTATATAATATTTCTATAAGACGACTTACGGCACTGAGACGTGGTCGCGAAGTATTGGCCGTATATAGACAAGCTCAAAGTCGCGCAGCGGGCTATGCAAGTCGATGGATTCACAGGACCGCTCGTCGTGGCATTCTATGGGGGAGGCCTATGTCCAGCAGTGGACTTATACAGGCTGATGATGATGACGAACATTCCTTTAGTTAATTTTAAATCAAAATCCTTTCTGGTAAATGCTGAAGTAATATAACAAACGGTTACTCATTTTCTCAGCTGGCCTTGAATCAAAACATCGCCTGCTATAGCGTGGCTAGTCTAAACTATTCTATAGACAACAATAAGGCCTGCGCCGGCGATTAGCCGGTACAGAGGTCGTTGAACCCGCACCACGGGTTAAGAAACCTCATGCTTTAAACCGATCCGCTTATTAGGTATTCTATATACTGTGTGTGCACTTTTGTGTACTCTGCCGAGCAGGCACCGTGAGCGAAGTCTATTTTAGGAATGGATTGTTTTTCTTGCGCTATCGTAATCTATAGAAATGCTATGAATATTACATGCTTGAGTATCCATGATATGGAAGGAAACGTTTCCTTCCATGTTATATTTCTTAAAATTAAAATTAAAATTTGATTTATTTAAATTTAGTATTCTCTAACAAACCTGACGACGCGGTAGAATAAGGCCCTCTACTCGATGGAATAAAGACATTATAAACGTCGCAGGTAGTCGGTGGATTGAGGCGGCTCAAGACTGTGCGTCGTGGCATTCTAAGATGAGGCACTTCTACAGGCTGATGATGATCCTTTAACAATTCATGAAGTATTATAATTGCGCCAAGACTGGCTTTTAGACTATCATCCCATTTCGGTTTAATATTATTAATATTACAGCTTTTGCAAGTTCTTATGTCAACATTAACTACCCTACCCTATCCCCGAGATCGTTTTCGGTGTTTATTTTGTCTGCTTTAAATATTATTTATGATTTTATTTAGTTACAAATTATAATTTCTGGGCTCTCATTAAATTTCCAATAAGCAACAATGTTAACAATTAATCTAATATGAATAACACAATAAAAAATATTGGAATTTATAATTAAGTTTTTTCTTTATCAGCCTTTTTACGTCCACTGCTGGACGAAGCCTCCCCCATTGAATACAATGGGGGGGATTTGCCATAATCACCACGCTTGGCAGGCGGATTGGTGATCATAGTATTGGTATTAAGTACTCTGATGGATGCTGCTGCCTGACCTGATGCAATCCCTTAGTCGACTTTTACGACATCCTCGGGAGGAGAAGGAGGATTCTATTCCTAGGTCTGACGCACTACGTCACAATGGTTTCTTAGTATGTTGTAAATCAAATAGTAATTTCGAAAGCTCATTACATTGTTTATGCTACCAAGGAAGTTATTAAATATCAAAGTCGGTCGAAACAGTCCATAATTAAAGAGCAAGCCGGAAGTCTCGTTGAACAATCCGTCTTCAAATCAATGCTACGCCGTTTGATCACGGTCCTTTATTGTCCCTTGTAGAGATAGGGCTGTGCTGGAATCAAGGTTTTGGAACCGGAACCGAACCCGAGTCAAGAAGGCATTGTTGATGGTAGTCCAAAAATTTGTTGATGCTCTAGCCTGAAGATATTTTTAGTAGTAAATGAAACATTACTCTGCTCTGCTAACAAGTGCGACTTGTAATTATCTTTCTTTAAATTTTGGGCTAATGCGAACAACATACCCAGCAATCACATACTTAGTCATAATCCCACACTAGGATTTCCTGTGTCATGGGTATCACCAGGAACTAACCATGAAGGAAAAAGGAGGAAAGAACCATGATACCATAACACCCAGACCCGGAACAAATATTTGCGATCATCTAAACATTTTTCCCGCAGCGGAAATCGAACCCGCAACCTCTCGCATCTCAGCCGGTTATTCGCCCGCGCCGCCACATAGGTCGTCAATGCTCTGAACTTTCGAGCAGAATACACGAAAAATACGTAACATCCTTAGTCCGTCGCAACTGCGTCCGAACCCTTTATCCTCCATTGTCCCTAGTCCCTCGGTGTCCAGAGGTCAACGAACCCCAAACAAAGACGCGGAGATTCTAACACCTAGTTGATGATAATTTATTGCCGCTAAGTGTTTGGCACATAGGCATTATAGTGAGCCTTTGTGATGCTAACTGTGTGACCATTGAACCATTGATTAGAAAGTTCTGGAAGGGATTGAACTTGAACCTGGGGATAGTTTACGCCAAACAAAACATTGTTTTGTAACACAAACTGCATCTGAGCTTAGTGGTAAAAGAAACAAATATAATAGTCGTGTATGTTAGTACAAATACTACGCAAGCTTGTACAAAGACAACACGAATTCATTGTGATTTGGACTCTGTTGTCTTGGTATCTATATTATGCACATTTTTATCTTACTACAAAACTAACAGAACCTTGCTCGGCAATTTTGCCGGCGCGATCATAAGATAATTTTACGAACGTAATAAAATTAAAACGCATTAATGGAGACGATAAAGATTCAAAACCTTACAGAAGGCATTTTACGGCTTATACGTGTGAACTTGAAGTAATTATACCAGACTCACAAATGCTATCTAGGTAAGTAAGACCTTAGCATAACATACTCAGTTACTTAAACTTATTTTTCCAAGTTGAATACCTAATTTATGTGTCACTAGCGCGCGGCTTCTGTGGTTTTACACCGGGATAAATAACATATTATATTATGTCACAGTCCATAATTTATTGTATCTTCTTCCAAATTTCATCGAAATCAGTTCAGTCATTACGGCGCTGGCGCCGTAGACTGAAATAGCTCTAATCCTTAGATTTTGGCACATCTTTACAAGATCTATTTTGGTATATTTCGTGAAATGGAAAAACAGAAGGAGGTGTGAGAAGGGAAAGTGGTATCATTTCAATTTACACAAAATTTTAATGGAATTTAGAAACAAACTATTCATAATATTTAACTTGAAGTGTTACATATCGATCTAAATATTTTTTAAGAATAAAGCTGAATTCGGGAAATTATTGTCCTTTGAAAACACCACTTTTCATGAATTTTCGCAGACCAGTCCCTTAAAACACTTTATTTTATTAAATGAAATTTATTTTTAACCAGAATAAGCCATCCAATTATCCATCCAGCAACATAACCTTTATCACATACGGGTCTTATCTTTTTAATCGCACTTCTATACGATCTGAGACCAGTATTTTTTTATTAAATGAAAATACGCTAAGGCATTTCTCTACTGGACAAGCGCACTCTCGGAGAACTGGTTGCAGCGAAGCAGGCAGGCGGCTTGAATACACCCCGACAGGCCCCGGCTCTATCATACTGCCCACGCGCAATAAATTGAGACATCGCATACCTATCAAATGGGGGCTTAAAGGCAGTAAACAATTTATCATCAACAGTAATCAAAACCTCGTAACTCGCAACATATAGGTTCGTATCACGAACGCTGGGTTTTGGGCTTGAAATGCCTTTTGCAATTCCGTTATGTAATAACAATATATTACGGCATCGCAATTATTTGGTCTTTTATTCTTATTTTACGACAAGGTTAACCCATTAACGTCGACGTAATTTGTACTTCCAGTCCTTGGTGCGAGATACTGGCGATTCGATACGCAGATTCTGTTCTGAGATAAAATTATTCCTTAGATAACTAAAATTTACATAGGCCTTCCCCATATAATGCCACGACGAACGGTCCTGAGCCGCCTCCATCCATCGACTTCCTGCTACCTTTATAATATCCTTGGTCTATCGAGAGCTGCGTCGGTCGGTTGGCTGTTGCTTAGGAAAACATTTTCAAAAAGTAAAATGTCGAATTTATATTCGCCGTGGTGGTGTCGGTAACTTTTGATCCAAAATTAACTACACCATAAAAAGAAAAACCAGTTTCGCCACAATTTCACAATGAACCGAAGAGTTATTTTTTTGCGAGCATGTGATGGCAGTTTCGTTAACGTTCGCGTCTCGTGGTCGGATGGCAACAAGCCGCATTCCAGAGAATAAAGAAAAACAGTGGTAGTCACATAACTTATTTCGTTTTCATAAATTCCTATTGTATACCATCAAAATATCGTCGCGATTAAGGATTGCGGTGCCTAAAACATGATGGTACACAATGGTAAGGAGTAGGCCATGGATTCCCCCTTACTACTCTCCTTCCTCTTATTTTGACGACCTCCGTGGCGCGTCCGTCGAGAAGCCGGCTAAGTCGCAAGAGGTGTGGGTTCGGTTCGTGGGTGATTTATTTATTATTTATTTATTTTCGTATTTCCAAATCACGGAATAATTCCAGTGTCAATCTTGTATCTTCGGTCGGTATACATAGTCAACGTAAAAAACCCTATCTTTGACGACCGGAAGAGCTGACGCCTTTACTATACTTCGCCTATTGAAATTAATTATTTATAGCTCTACAAATCTACAAAATGCCGATTCGTTGCCACATTGTCACTTCTACATATTTGTACTCCTCTGGGCGGTCAGATAACATGCGGGCCGAGTTGGCGAGTGACATTCCGCTCACAACGAAATCGAGAGTCAATCGACTCGTTAACGACTCGGTTACCGGAATCGGATGGGCCGACTTATATATTAGGGTTCCGTTTTTACAGGAAAAAACGAGACCCTTATAAAGGATCACTTTGGTTGTTCGACCGTCTGTCTGTCTGTCTGTCATGGCCCTTTTTCTCACGAATGATAACCGGGTATCATCTTGAATTCTATACCAAATATACAGGTCTGTGATATAGTGCTGTAAAACAAGCTTCTAACTCAATGTATTAAAAAGATATGGCAACGAATGTCTAATTTTTGTGTGGAAATCGTGAAATTAAAATCGCTAGGGCACTTCCAGTTTTGAAATTTGGAATGCTTTGGAGGCTTTGTAACACAAATAAAGAGAAAATTTTACTTAAATTGAGAAATTTAAACTTCTTACCCCTGAAATGGTATGGTGCAATTTGTAGGAAAAAGTGACTGAAACTCGGAAAGGGCTCTTAAGATTTTGAAATAATTTACGGGTTGGAACCCCTGGGAATGCGAGTCTCGCTCGCACTTGTCCGTTTTTTTTTATTCTTGTACGTTATTATACCGAATAGGTAAATTTAATGCACGAACGTACCACATTCCGTGAATGTAAATTGTGCATGCGCATGAGAACGGCAATGGCGGCGAAATACCGTGTTGCACTTTCTTTATCGATAGTCTTAGTTGTCTTTCAGTGTTAGTAACTCTTCTCTTTTACGAAAAGTATGTATCTATCGTACAATAAAAATTAAGAAATGTGCAGTTTCATTTTGAAATAGAAGAAGTACTGCTTAATTCGTTATGGTAGTATAATTTGTTGCAGTAACATTCTCAGTTTATTCAATTAACACAATAGCCGTTAATTTGCGTACGTATATCTTACGTAAAGGTTTACAATTGTACTGAATGAGTTGTTTAATTTTGTAAGTCATAATATTTCCGAATCGCAGTTTACTTCACATAGGACCTGTAAATGTAAAATACTTACTCGATTTCCGTGGTATGCGGTGTTCGTTAAGGTGTCATATTACGCGGTTAAGACGCTGACAACAGACAAATTCTGTCGCTATCTAAATCACTAAAGTTCTGCGCCCTATTCCCTAACTGAAAGTCACCGGTACGGTCACGTTTGACAAGTAAAATGACTATTAATTGCTCAAAATTATCATTAAGAATTGTCAATTTACTTGTTTTTTTAATTACCTTTTAATTTAGGTCGTTTTACTTGTTAAACCTTAGTCACCGAGTGACTTTCAGTTAGGAAATAGGGGGGCTGGTAAGTTAGAATACTTAGAATAGCGCCCGCGAAAGCAAAAGTGAGTGAAAATCACGAAAAACAATATTTGCTCCGCTAATCGAAAATACAAATCTACTTGGCTCTTAATTATAATATTCTTTGTTACTCTTATTAATTTTATCAACGTACGGTTGATAAGTAATAAGAGATTTGCGGTAGAAGCGTATTCTTTTTTTTAGTGAAAAAAATTATCTAGCTCTAGTTTTACTTTTGTATGCCTTTAGAAGATTATCTTTGTTTTTTCGTTGCCGTATTAAAAAAGTTTTATTTTACTAAAAATACGTTTAAGTGAAGCCTATTTCACTCTTGTCAGTTTCGTAATGAATGGAAAGCATTTTAGAAGCTTGTACGAGGTGTAATCAACGTAAAGTCACTCATGGGAATGTTGTGTGAACTGCTTTCTGCTATAACGGACAGTTTTAGCTCTAACTTATCTTTTAGTTTTAATTGAATTAGGTGATACTTAAAGACGAACCTTGTTACACACCGCTCCGCTGAAACCACAAGAAATCACCATTTCATTATTTGAGAACGTAACTTAAACAACTTTCAACGTTCCTTCCTCAACACAAATGAGTTCCGGCTAGTTGTTCACGCTGCTGATGAATAATTCCGTGATAAAATCTCCGAAACTTCCACCATCGTAATTACTTACTGTCTTTTTATGGGTGTTACTCGCGTGCGTATAACTCTTTATGTAATTCCGTGTGAAGGCGTAGGTAATTTAGTTATGGTTTTCGAAATTTGCCCTGGCCATACGGAACTGCATCGTTTCGTGTTCAGCTTTTAATTTGTTGAATGCAAAACTTAACAAGTGTAAGATCTCGTCTACTCCACGTTGTATTTCTAACTGTATATTATATATTACCTTTATTTTTTCGTCGTAGATTTCTTTGTGATTCTAAAACATTCACATATTTTATATTTCTCCGGTTCCTCCTCGTGGTCAAACTGTTTAGTCAAACTGATTTGACAACGAGGAATAATTTTCCTTGTGGTCAATCTTCTTTGATTAAGAACTTTGTTTATTATGTATCTTATGCTTTTGAGTACAGTCATCTTGTGTTCAAACAATGTAATATTGTTGTACCATTTGCGTCTTTTCATTCAAATAGTGTCTTGTAAGAGTGTTGCAAGATTGCTTCTAATCCAATTTAAATGTGGCTAATTGAACGGCTTTATCGTACACTAATCTTTAATCTCATTAAATCTACGTGATCCACTTGTACTAGATATAATGTATAATAATAATAATAAAGCCTTTATTTCCAAACTTAACCTATGTACATAATTATTTAAGTATTTTTAATCTTTATAATTTTACTTTGGCACCCAAAATTGGGTGTAGGTAGGCCTCCTCGATAATGTTTAATTTTTTTCTCGATCTTGTGCGAGTCGAGTCGAGTTGTCTTCCCTGCCACCTCCACGATGTCATCGCACCACCTTCTCCTCGGTCTGCCTCTCATCCGTTTCGCGTCTCGTGGATATGAATTTATAATATGTTTAGTGAGAACATATACATAGTATGTGTCGTGAGAATTGAACACAAATGCCGCCACTAAAATAATCCGGAAACCACAAAACGATTTCGTACGGGTTTTGGTCTCGCCATACGAATAATAAAGGGTGAAAATGAATCATAGCTTTCGCTAAATCGATGTGCACGATGAATTAGATGAAACGCTTCAAGGGTTAACGCTGCGAAAATAAAGGGTGAAAATATATCATAGCAGTAGGTGCCCAACTCTCGTAATTATTTGACATTCAATTCACAATATAATCTCATCTCAGTCAACTTTCGATTAATCATCACATCGACCATTCTGTCGCTCCGGAAGGCGTTCGTTAGAGTGAGAAAGATCTGAGGCCCAATTCTCTAATTTTAAAACATTCCAGTCACAATATAATCTCGTGTCAGTCGCACTGTATCGTATAGTAACTACTGCTTAATCTTCGCGTATGCATGCGAAGATTAAGTAATAGTTACTATATAGGTGACAGCTGACAGTGCGACTGAGACGAGATTATATTGCGAATTGAATGTTTTTAAATTAGAGAATTGGGCCTCTGATAACGTATGCATGCAAAGATTAAGTAATAGTTACCAGTGACAGACGTGACAGTGGATTGAGATGAGAGTATACTGTAAATTTATATTTTTATAATTACGAGAATTGAAAAAAAAATTCAGTCCTAGACCAATATATGACTCGTTGGGATTTTTTTCCCATCGAGGCACACTACATACTTATTTCTGCCGCCAAGCAATAGTGCTCGCATTACTGTGTTCCGGTTTAAAGGGGGTGCAGGTGAAGTTACTGGCACATACGACTTTTCATCTCTATGTCTCAGGATTACAGGGCCAGTAAACGCCAAGTAGAGCTCGTTCTAGGCGGACGTGACCTAGGAAGCACTGCCTTTGTAATGGGCTGGGGTAACCGCTTGATATCACAGGGCCTTTTACGAGTTATGCATTGCAACAATCACTATGCGAGTCGTGATTCGTGAGTATTCTGTGCCGCGCAGTCTATAGAAACAGCACAGATTCATAAATAGTTACTACGTAAGTCACGTTGAATACTCACGACTCGCAAAGTGATTGTTGCAATGCAAAACTCGTAATAGGCCCTCGGGTGGGCCACATGCCAGTTCCTTTAATTAACTAAAAATAAAACGTGTATTCCTAACGAGTAACACCCGTGTAACAGTGTTACTCGATGGGAAATAAACTCCCAACGAGTAACAGTGTCACTCGTTTGGGTTTTACTCGTTGTGAACCCTCCGTCTCGATGTGCATGATGATAATTTATCTATTTTCTTTCTTTCTTTCTTTAATTATATTGAATTGCCCTAAGCTCCGTGCCTATCCAGATTAGAGTTTAGTCTTGTGATCAGTTGTGATTGATTGAGTTCCCCAGCTTACGGCTAGCACTGAAAATGAAATACCACATTATGTGTACTCCCCTATAAACGTCATACAGACATTCATGCATATACCCAGGAGCCATTCATAATTCATCAAGGAAAAATTGAGTTCATAACTCAATGGCCCAATACACTTACAATTCAAATTCAACATTATCAGCATGTAAAAGTCAACTGCTGGACATAGGCCTCCCCCAAGAGGACCACGAGTTTTTGTGTTTACCATAATGAGGGGGGTTTGCCTTAATCACCGCGCTTTGCAGGCGGATTGGTGATTGCAGTACTGCTGCCCATCCTCCGGTGTATCCCATAGTCGGCTTTAACGACATCAACCTTGGAGAGGGAGGGGTCTATTGTAAAAATCTAACAAAAAAATTCAACTTTAAAATACCTTGTAAACTATTAGGTATGTTGACGAATGACAAGAGTATAATCTACCTGGGAGTGCCACGGGTCCGAATCCAAATCCCCGTGGCACCCCCAGGGGTATCGTTGTATGGATTTGAGGACTGGGGGTGCCACGGGTCTAAATCTTAGTTCCCGTGGCACCCCCAGGGTTGTCTTTCACGGGTGTCATGGGTCCGGAATGTCTTTTTTGACGTGGCGAACATTTCATAAAAACCAAGATCAATATATAAATAACTAAAACATAATGATAATAATATAAATGCAAAACTTTCATTTAAAAAAAAATGTGTCGGACTATCGTGGAAAGGGTTCCGTACAAGTAGGCTACCATAGTAACCCTTTAGTAACCACTAGGCCAATTGAACTTACCAGTCAAATAACACCTCATGCATTTTCTCATTACGAATATTTTACGTTTCACGGGGGAATTTAAGGATTTTCAAGTGTTCCTGTTAACTATGAGTGAGGCCGAATATTCCGTATTTGTTTCAAAATATTATTTTCTCCTCTTCTCTTCTTATTATTTCCTTTTTTTGACTTCTTAAGTGTCAATATGTTTTAAACTAAAATATATTTGTGTTTCTCATAACGAGCCCATATCATAATACGTATTTGATATTATGACATATTATGACACTTTTAACAAAAGTTTTTTTTTAATTTTCTAGTTTGCCCCCCCAAAATAATACCTTGAAATCAGAGTTAGTTTATTTACGCTATACGTTGGATCACTTAGTATAATTATGTAACAAATTTCAACTTTTTGATCCAGTAGATTTGGAGAAAATTAACTGTGACAGTCAGGCAGACACGAGAGAGATCCTATAATGGTTCCGTTGGTGCCTTTTGAGGTACAGAACCTTACATATATAAAGACACGGTCATTCGTCAAGTGTACTAGGTTAGGTATAATTGCTTAGTGACCTAGTGGGAATTTCCTTACCATGTCAATATAAAACAACAGTTATTAGTCAACGAGTAGGTATATTAATTTAAATAATGAATCATCAGTTCAATGGGTATGAATCACCGTATTACGATTCGGGCCACGCATAAAGGATAACACCACAATTCACATCTGCCCGCAAGGTCGTCAATGAAAACGCAAATGAATATTCACATCACATAATCAACCTGTTGAAGTCCACTGCTGGACATAGGCCTTCCCCCTGGAATGCCACAACGAACGGTCTTAACCCGCCTCCATCCACCGACTTCCTGCCACGCCATATCTTCTCGTCACAGATACCACAGGAACTCAAGACGGAAGTCTATAATCAATGCAGTGATGACTTACGACACTGAGACGTGGTCGCTAATGGCCGTATAGACAGGCTAGACTATAGAGAGAGCTATGCTAGGAGTTTCACTACGATGATAGGATCCGAAATGTGGAAATCCGTACAAGAACCAAGATCACCGACAAAGCTCTCAGAATTAGCAAATTGAAGTGGCATTGGGCAGGTCATTCAGCTCGCAGAACTGACAACCGTTGGGGAATAAAGGATCTCGAATGGCGTCCACGAACCGAACGAAAATAATATTAAATGAAAGAAAAGACGCGGAAGTCGCGTGCTCGAAATGTAGAAAGTGCAAGTCGGCATATTCACAACCGTGGTTGTACCATAGAGAGTATGTTAATTGAAATCAACCAATTACAAAGAGCGCTTTCTACGTATAGAGTCCTCTGAGAGTAATAACCTTGCGACACGCAGCAGTATCGATGATGATAGCTGTTCGCTGCCGTTTCGGAATTTTTAAGAAATAAGAATTAACTAGAATAATTCATCATTATCAGCTTATAGAAGTTCACGGCTAGACCCATGGCCTCTCCTATAGAATGCCTCGAAAAACAGTCCTGGGCCGCCTCCACCCATCGACTTCCTGCTACCTTTAAAACGGCAATGGTCTATCGAGACCTCTCTCGATAGATAGGCTTTCATGGTTCATGGTTGCCACTTTAGAACCTTTATTCCCCAACGGTTGTCAGTTCTGCGAGCAATATGGCCCATTGCAGCTTCAACTTGCTAATTCTGAGAGCTATGTCGGTAATCTTTGTTCTTCTACGGATCTCCTCATTTCGGATTCTATCAAGTAGGTGAAACTCCGAGCATAGCGTTTTCTTTGAGCTTGTCTATGAGGCCAATAAATAGTTAGCGACCACATCTCAGTGCCATGTTTACATGCTAGAATTATGTCATGGTCTTTGGCTATCTGGACGATATTTTGATTGAAAGCAAACATAACATAACACCCAACAGTCACATACGTAATCATGATCCCACACTAGGATTCCCTGTGTCGTGGGTATCAGGAACTACGAGTACCACAACCTTACCACAAAGTTTAATATGATTTGTTTAATGAAAGTAGGCACTTGGTTTTTATCAAAATGTTAACTTACCGACCATGACTAATAAATAGTAAATATAATTTATTTCACAAACGCAGCAGATGAGGTAACATACATAATAACTTGACTTTGCCGATTTGAGAACCTCCTCCATTTATTTAGGTCACTTGGAACCGAACTGGTCAACGGCACTTTGAGATTATAAATAATAGTTACCAGATATCAGATGCAAGAATCGAGTGTAATGTGTTAAAAATCAATCGAGATGTTTCTACCAGATCCTTGTACCCCGGACACAGATGAGTTTTAAACGATTCAACGATTCCGTAACTAATTAGTTTTATCGATAGGTGATTAGTTTGACTGATACGTTTGTCCTCAATGAGAACTATCATTAATTTAATTGCGGCAGTTATAGATTAACTGTTAAAACTCAAGACTAATATTCTTAAAGATATTTTACTCTTGACTTCGCTTCTTCTCTTGGTCCAACCTTCCTAAGGCATTATGGCCCTAAAAAGAGCCGAATGTGACCAATGGATAGAAACAACGAGTGTGATTAAAAGATTCAGTACCTAGTCTCAAGAATTCAGTACATTCGCAATTCCTTATGTATTAAAATAAATAAATAAATTAATAAATGCTAGACATTTGACACAACAATATCTAGCCCCAAGCTAAGCAGAGCTTGTGTTATGGGTACTAGATAACTGATATACTTAATACAATAACATTACATAGGTAGATATTTTTTATTATACATAGAAAAATACCCAGAACACCCTGAACAATTATCAGAAAAAACCACGTACAAATCGGATTAAAGACAAGTCTTTCAGCTAAGTTCATACAAAATTCAGTTGAGTTAAATAGGTTACATTTAAAGTATTTTTCGGACAAACAAACCAACAGACAGATTCTTACATTTATAAAGTACCTAGTAAGATAACGATTTTAAACGCATGTTTGTAATCTTGAAACAAAAAGCAACATGAATACCGAAGACAGTGTAAAAACAGACCAAATAAGAATCAGGCAGGTGGGAGATACGAACGGCATAACTTGAAGCTGTTTTATTAATTGAAATTCCATGCTGCTAAGACCCCTGACATAAAGCAGCTTTTAATTTCAAAGAAACTGCTTCGTTTTCTGCAATAAACGATCTCAACTACTTTTAGATTCCAGCCTGTCATAGACATTTTTCATACGAAATAGCGGCCATTGTGTTTCGCAATCACAGTCCGGCTTAAATAGAAGTAATTAAAAAATTACACAGCCTTAAGTTTAATATCCCACAGATATGGCAATGGTCGTCTGTAATTCAAACTGGTTTTTGCAAATGGCGATTTTCAACTCTTCACGTAATCGGTTAAATAACTGCGATCCTTTTTATGATGGAGTTATGCGACTGATTGGCAGGACCGCTTGGTAATTGGCTGGTTATATACTACGAGATTTTACGTGAACTACCTACCTCCAATTAAAGAAAGACCAGTGTCTCTTTGGAAAAACTCACATTCCAGAGAGACAGAATAAGAGTGTTAGCAATCCCACACCAGATACTGTCCAAACCGAGGAAAGATTTTGTTGTTTCAGACACTAAAAATCTATCAGACTAGAAAATAAAGGATGGGCGAAAGAAAATCTCTGGGAAAAATATATTTCCGTCGAGGATAAACAACTTCCAAATGGAGAAGAAACAGTTGCATCGTGTCAGGTGTGGTAACGTTGTAAAAACTTAACGCGTTACACTCGAATGCCCACCACGTCCCACTTGTGTAAGGGACGAGTGATAACAGCTGTGAAGAAATGTTTTATACTTATATATACGCTATAATAAGTATAATCATTCTAGAAAAATAAATTATCGTAATTTATAACAGTGGTTAGCCTAGGCATAAAGCCAGCTCAAAACTGTTCGTAGGATATCATTTTTATGAGACTAAAATCTAATAAAAAATGTTCCAACATATCTAACATTTTTTCTGGCACTTTTTTCTCCAAAAAACTTGCAGACGAGGAAACAACAAAAGTTGGTTGGACACCAGTCAAGTTAAGCGCAACCTCAACAAATCATGAGACGTAAAAAAACAGCGTCGACCGAGAACTGTCGCAGACTACAATAAAAAGCAGAGAGATTAAGTTCTCTTTTACTATAAAATCAACCTCAAGTGAGGCAGGTAGGCTCAAGGACATTTTTGGTAAAATATTAATAAAAAAATTAGACAATAATCTTACAAAATATAACTTACAATCTACTTATAAGTTTTGCTATGTGACTTAGTTATCATCCATCTATATTGGCTCGGCCACAACGAAAACAACCCCCTTAACTCAATGCCACATTGCACAGAAACTGGATTAGGGTTTAAATTAAATTGATTTATTTTTATCACATATCGTTTCTAAGAACTTTACAAGAAACTCATCTAAAAAACAGTACAGTTTCCGGTTCGTCTGCAGTCGCGTGCTCAGATGGCATACGCTCTTTTGTAACCTCGCACGGAAACACCGCAACACGGGAACTGGATGTTAGAATAGGGTTGCCATTCAACACCGGAGACTGGACCTTTTCAAAGTGCTTCGAAAAACAAAGTGGATCATTGTTGCTACCTGCATCAGCCTCAGGAGGTTTATTGAGCTAAGAATGGTACGGTTCGTGGATAAGATAAGCAATTTTTTACGGCAGCATGCAGATAAAATACATAAAGAAAAGCGAGGGCGTAGTATACACAGCCTGGCGATGTATAGATTAACCGGAATAATATGCACGGAGGCTCCAAACCCGAACCGACGTATAACCAAATTGGCAACCCTACGTACACTGGACGCAGTAACTGTCCCTGCCATCTATGCAGCAACATCGAATCGTTCTTAGCATGCATGCAACGCGTGCTTCCGCCAATTATATTGTTCGTTGTTTTCTGGTCTTACTACACGGTTCACTTCAAAATTGATTTCAATGACGGTTAGTATAATTCTTACATTCTAGTCAATCGGTCACGGAATATTATTTTTTGCTTTACCTTAGTTGATTATACAATGCTTTTGTGTAACATCCTTTGCCATAGTTCAATACAATCGAGCACTATTTTAAGGTCGTTTATTCGTGTGTTTGCGGTAGATGAAAATAAAGCTCTTTTAGAGCACACCTCGAGTTCTTTATCTTTATATTTAATTAATCATTCCTATTAGAATACATTATTCATTTGAAATAGATAAAATAAGTATCTTAGTTCAAATTGATAGACTCTTATAGGAATTTGATGCTAATTCGTGATTGCCATGTTATTGTCCTCAATTCCAAAAGCGTATTATTCATGTTGTTGAAAATGTTTGAAATTTTCAACGAGCAATCAACTGGTCGGGTAAAGTCAGTTAATTTGTAATACTGGGTGTGCGCAAAAGTGGGTTAACATCTACCTAAAATAGATCGTCGTGGGTCGTCCGGTGGCGCCTATGAGCCCGGAAAATGTGTTGATACGGCATCTCTGAATTTAACATGAGTTTGAGCGGACACTGGTTTGTTTGGCGGTAATGCAGCTGTTCTGTTTTTTGGTTTCACCTTTTGCTGTTTTAGTTTCATTGGCAATTCATCTTTTCCTGTTTTCAATATGTTCGCTCGTTGATTCTTAAATTTAATTACTGATGTGACCCTCTATCTTCTTATTCTCGCTTCGTGTAAAATAATGTTATTCTATCCAACCAAATAGTTACCACTCAATATTTTTTGAATATTCATTTGAATGTGAGCTACCTATAGCTCTGTTTTTATCTGTCTTATAGCTTCATGCTCTTTATGTCGGCGTCCAGTGTGATGAACTCGCTTCCGCTGCTGCCATTATACATCATATACCTCGTGTTAATATGCTACTACGCCAATACAAAGTTATGTCACACGATTCAGACCGATGAAGGTAATGCGAGTATCAAGTCCTGCTCTACTCCCCTATTTATTACGCAACGGCGTAATGTTTCTTTACCCCAAATCGCATATTTTGCATTAACACACTTTGAACGCGTCTTATCTTAAATCCCTTTATATAATAAACCGTATAAAGATTTTACCATGTTATTACCGAATCCGTAACGTAATCTAAATATGTAAATCTTCTTGAATCGAAAGTGAAAATGACGACATTCAGATCCGCCAACATTTAAATGCGATCAATTATCTAGACTAATAAATATAATAATTATTATAAATAAACATCATTTGTGTTCCCGCGCGCGGTTACTAGCATTATTAGCTCCATTTAAATAACTAGAAAGCGTAAGTAATAATTTTCATGTGATGCTTTAATGCAGTCATTTGCTCATTAAATTACATGTTTTCAAACTCGTTGTGGTCTTGATAACACTAATTATTAATACCAATCATAGCTTTCATGACCATAATTTTATAACGTTGATATTTGTGTTGGAAACCGGCAGCGTTTGTTTGTAAACTAAACATTATGCAAAAATGGTCAAACTTCCTTGCGTGGAGTTTTATTCAAGTTTTAAATTCCGGTCACTTAACAGTCATCGAGGCGTGTACAAACATCGTCTGTTAGAGCAGGTGGTCTTCAAGGAAAAGGGGGTGCGGCCACCCATCGCGTGGCTACCGATCATACTTCTGTAATGGATGTTGGATGGGAAGCCTTTACAATTTGCCCGTCTAATTTAATATGTCACTATTGCTTAATCACTGGCCTGGATTATGAGGATCATTTTCATTAAGCTAAGTATTAGCCGGGTGAGTATGCTCAAGTTGCGTGATGTTTTAACATTAGAGGATGCTTTCGAAATTCAAACATGCCGTTGGCATTTTTAATGGTGTGATTTCAGGGAATGGGTAATGCGCGCAGGCTTCGGTGGAAATATTTACGATAATTATTGGGATTTTGACAAGGATTTTTCGTCAAAAGTTGTTGTCGTTGCATCACTTGTTACATTAATCTCACGTAACCAGAACATAATGAAGTTTTATTACGGCGGCTTTTGGTTTTTTGAGTGACCGCATTGCCTCAATGTCACATCATTCAAGCGCTACCTTGCCCTTCCGTTATTCAGCCATCTTGCACGCACCGGCTAGACGTAGACGATATAAGTAAGTACAAGGTTAATGGAGCTCCTCCATTCAACTGAACGATATTCAAGGGACTTGCCTATTTTGTAGCTTTTCTTCTGTCATGTCAAATAGGAGGTACACTAAAAGCAACAGCCAAGTATCTACATAATATATAATATGCCCATCACCGTCTTCTCAGAACTATGCTATTAGTATTTTGTGTTAAATCTTCGGGTCTGTTCTTCTATACATCTGCAGGCGATACAAATATATACAATATATCGTGGGAACGGAGTTGCGGCGATGGGGTTCGCTACCCATCACGTACGTACTTACTAAATTCTCAATAATTCTCACCTCTACTAGCAAAGGCGTAAATTGTCTATCATATTATTTTACAAATTCATGACTAGCACATCGTGAGAGAAATTTTCATGATGACAAAATCTATTACCAGCGATTTAAGATCTCATAAAAGCTGCTTGACTAATTATATTTTCTAATTCATTTTAATGACATTATGTTTCTTCAATATCAAATAGTGAACAACTTAGCAGAATTTTTACTGCATTGTAATACACCACACAATGTGTTTTCTGTTTAATATATACATATATATAACTAATATGACGATGACTTTTTCCTTACATATTTTATCGAAGGCTCCAGTAACCTTCCGATTTACTCCAATCCGGATTCTTGTAGCGTTGATCATTGATCTGTTTCTAATTAGTTGATAAATGTTTTTAACCACTTATTAAACAAGAACTCTTGCCCGATTGTGCTACCCACAGTGAAAAGAGGTTCATTGAGACGCCTTCAGGAGAATAAAGGCGTGTGTAAACTTCTGTCTTAGTTTAGACAAGTTCCTCTTTTCTCGATCGTTTGTCAGATGTTCTTATTTCATTATCATTATTTTTTTTATGTTCATTACTTCTCTAAAGTTTTACAACATTATGTATCACCCAGTTGTGTAAAGCATGCCGAGGCGACTGCGCGCGACAGATGGTATGGTCGCCCACCCGGCGCCAACTACACACCTTTGGCATAATATGCACCGCATATCGTGTCTTTAATTCAACGACATCATGTGGAGTGTCAGTGTCAGCGGGTACATTATCCGTTAACGGGTAATCAACTTGAGATCGTTAAAATATATACAACTCAACTTGTCTGCTTATTAGGCGCAACATATTTATTGGCAATACTTATATATACCAATTTCTGAAAACATTGTCACATTTCAACGTTTTCTAATTGTTACCTCCTTTTGGACACACGTTTACATTTGGGGATCATAATAACTCAATGTATATTTACTTCTGAATGATCACATTATTCGTTGATACGCGATAAATGATGATTTAAATTTTATTCTGAGTGGTGCTATTTTACTTTCAAGGTTTTCTGTGTATCTTGTTGTTATGCTTATTTTAACTAGCTAATTTATCTTCTCTTTCTGTTTCAGGTAAAATTGTGGCATTGGTTTTCAGTCCATATTATTTCAGGTAAAATATCATAAGTATATCCTGATTCATCACCAGCCTGTTTACGTCCACAGCTGGACGAAGCCTCCCCCATAGAATACAATGGGGGGAATTTACCATAATCACTACGCTTAGCAGGCGGATTGGTGATCGCAGTTTAGTGTTAAGTACTCAGGTAGATGCTGCTGCCCATCCCCTGGTGTATATTCCCTTAGTAAGGCTTTTACTACATCCACGTGAGTCACTAGGTCTATTCTTAGGCCAGACACCTCATGGCACCTCTGATATATCCTGATTGTAATTATATAAATACGCTTTTCGCTTACATTTAGTCCACAACTACGAGGTCGGTTACATACATCGGTGTCTATTTCACGTGTGTAGGCTGTTATACGCATAATCTTACCTAATTGTTACACGATACTCTACCATGTGATGCGTTGTTAATCTTATTACCCTAAATATTCTCCATAAAACAAATATTATTACAAGGGCACACATTCTCGTTTAACCTTTTGTGCCACATTTTTAATGCCGCCAACTCGGTGGTAAACTGTTTATTTGGACTATAGCTGAAACATATCTCAACACAACAACAACACAAAAAACAAAAATATAAACACGCAATATTGCAATATTTTGAAAGCTTGAACTGCAATGCACAACACCAAGCACCTTACTTTGCAAACAAACGGAAGGTGTTTTTCATTCTTCATTGGACTTTGAACTATGACGTCCGTTTTTTTCAAATCAGAAATAACAGGTACCTAGTGGAAACATTCAGCCGTCTCTCAAAACGTTCTGTCTTAAAACGTGTCGGTCGTATCATATTGTATATCAACTTTATTAAGCTAAAATTATGGTTTAAAATTGAAAGGCACTTCAGCCTCACACATACACACACACCCCGGCTTACTTTTCTTATCTCCATCATTTACATGTAGGGCTTTATAATGGTAAATGTTGGAAATAAAGTTTCTACTATTTATATCAACGAAATTGCGCGTGGAATGAATGTGAATTGCTCCATCTTCTACTATGTAGGCTCTAGCTATTATTTAGTCTGTGGTAATGGCAATTATTCGTACGTACGCTTTATTGGTGTTGTTGAAAGTTTTATGAATAGAACATTTGCATTAGTTTGACCATTCATTCATAGAAAAGTATAACAACTCTATGCTTGTATCAAAATGTGTGACCAACTCAAACGTGACAAAGAATTTTTATCCTCTGTTTACCTTTTGTTATAATCTTAAGGACAGACTTTTGAAAATAAACATACCTACAGCGAATTATTTATTTAAACCACATTATAAAACAGGGAAATAATACTCTTATAAATTATTATTATAATTGCATTATTCTTTATCATCATCATCTTCAGTAGCAGCCTTTAGACGTCCACTCCTGGAGGCCTCCACCAAAAAATATAATGGAGGGAGTTCCAATAATCACCCAGTAATCCAATAATAATAATAGGTGAAGAGTTCGTCCGGGGAAGTTCTACCACCGTACCTATTTCGGCCGCCAAGCAGTAGTGCTCATATTGCTGTGGGGGGGTTCCACGCGGGTGAAGCCGCGAGCAAATGCTAGTAGTATAATATACTATTCAGAATGCATCTCCAGGGGTTACAAATAGACACTGCAGTCTGCATTCATGCATATTAAGAGCAATAATTTGGCAAGTCCCTAACCACATCTTGAGAGCTGTGAGAACATTCAATTTAAAGTCATATCTAAAATAAGTATATAAAGGCTTGAGTCAACATCAACATCAGCCTGTAGAAGTCCACTGCATAGGCCTCCCCCTAGAATGTTACGACGAACGGTCTTGAGCCGCCTCCATCCACCGACTTCCTGCTACCTTTATAATGTCTTTAGTTCATCGACAGGTGGTCCTTCCTCTAATAAGTCATCCTGTTTTGTGGTCGCCACTCGAGAACCTTTATCCCCCAAGGTTGTCAGTTCTGCGAGCTATATGACCTGTCGACTGCCACTTCAACCTGCTAATAAAGAGAGGTCGGTGATCTTGATTCTTCTACGGATTTCCTGATTTTGGATTCTATCACATAGTGAAACTCCTAACATAGCTCTCTCCATAGTACCGCTGCGCGACTTTAATGTCTGTCCTGCTTCAGTTTAGATAGTAAAAGAAGCTTGTAGGTTATTTGCGTATGTTCCGCCTGCTTTTGCTTGAGTAGAAACATAGACAGACTTTGAATTTCATAATTTATATAATAAGTAGGTATACATTAGATACATTAAATAAGCATAACCGTTGATAATGGTTACGGTAGGTTAATATTACGCATACATAACATAACACCCAACGCAAACGCATAATACACAAATCCCTAACACCTAAACTAGGCCGAGCCTTTAATAAAGGTATTTAGTTCTTTTCATTTGTATTCCATTCTATAAATGTAGAGACAACATAAAAAAACAATTTACTCTACAGTCCATTTAACTCGAGTAGATTCGCACGGCTGATTTTATTACTGATATTAATATAAAAACTGGTTTCTTGTAGTTAAATTGTCCTAAAATCTGTGACCGAGGAAAAAATATGCAGAACGTTAGCTATTGCCGGTAAAATTGCCAAATTTCGTTCACATAAACTTACCATTTCAAGGTTACTAGTGTAATAGGAAACTGAACTATCGTTCATTGCCAGTCTAATTTATTCCATCATTGTCATCCTAAAATCATCTACGACACCAGAGGCCCAATTCTCTAAGTTATTTTATAACTACACTGAAAATTGACCGAATCGAAACTGAATTGTGAATTGACAGAAAGTTGGTATTCTGCTCCCTCATAAATACCAATTTAGTCTACTTTCAATTCACGGTGACTACCATTAGAGTAGGATGGTTATATATATAATTGAAAAGAGTAAAGAGAGACTCCATCTAGTTAAGCTAAAATTATCAAAAAAACGTTGAATTGTTCAAGTTTTGGTCACATTTCGATATAATCACATAACAGTGTTGTATTGTAAGTTAAGACATTTCTGACATTTAAGGCATTGACACAAGATCGAAACATGATCCGAAATCTATTTTAACTATTTTTTAGTTAGAGAATTGGGGCTCTGTATGCTTTCTTACATTTAGCTACCATCGTCACCCACATGCACAATCACTTTCCGTTTCAACACTTCTTTCAGAACTATCCTTGGATTTAGATTCAGACGTTTTCACATCATTACTATAATATATACGTCTTCGATCCGTTCACTGTATGTGAAGCTGAACTCATCGTATTTGACATAAAAGACTGTTATAAACCTTAAAATAAAATGGTTATTGTACGGAAGACAGAATGCGATTACAGCCTAGATCGGAAGTCGTCAATGCTTCGTCGTCTCTATTATTCTGACTCCGGACCACTCCTACAGAATTAATTGAGTTTCATCGATTCTAATTTTATTATCCGTCAACGTTTCATGTCGACACGAAGGATTGTATTCTGGACCTCGATTTTGTGAATCGAGAGCAGTGTCGTTGACTTCGATAATTCCATTAAGATGAATAGGCTTACGACGCGTCTTATTTCAAGGGTGTCGAGAACTTACTCGCCGATAATAGGTACCAAGTACCAACTCTTATATCGTATCGTCTTTCTTTTTCATTGCCTATAGGAGATAAGTTGTTTATAAAATCTGTTAGGTGTCGATGCCCCAGAGAAGATTCCATCCATTTATTGTAGATTCAGCGTCAAGGTTAATTCTCATTTAAGAAGAGTAAATCTAATATGAGTAGTCCATCGTTCATGTTAGGGTGATAGGTCATCGTTGATACGAGAAGAGCAAACAAATTCATGTCATGATGATATAGGGACACTAGCTATCAATGATACTAATGATTCATTGAATCGCAATACAGGTAAATGATCAATGGCATTGGCATCGACCGTGAAATTGAAATATAGGCCTGCGTGCTCATCAGCTGTGAAAATACAACTGATTGCGAAGACGATTATGGAAGATTGGGTGACAGAATGTTTTGGTAGACCATAAAAAATGTTCTCAGTAAAATATTGATAGTCAAAAATAGTTGCTCATGTGGTTGATGTTTGACTACTGAGTTGTAACGTTAACAATATTTCTGAAATAAGTCAAGCACTTACTTTTCAAGTCAACTTCAGATTTAACTCCAGCTATCAAATCCTCTAAAGTGCTCTACAGATAATGCAAGAAACTGCTCGAAAGCTGAAAATTACCAATTTCCCACCTGAATCCCAAAAAAAAGTAACTCGGACACAGTATTATTGCAGGACCTATATCGCATAAATCTCATAACCACTCGACCACAGACAGACGTTGACGTTGCAAATGGAATTTATGACTATCCATAAGCTAATGAATAGGACTATAAAACCGCAGATAACCATTAGAAGCGTTCCAATCAGCGGTTTCAATGTCAAAACAACTCCTTTGCGACAAGGATGAATCAATGACAGCTTCCATCCATTAGATTCTAGAGCACTCCAAACAGGGTATAAAAAATACCGTTTGTTTTATTATTTGACGGAAAATAAATACAAATTAATAAATAATATATTTTTAAAAATATTTCTTTCTTTCTCATAAACTTTTGCTCTTTCTAGACTTATCGGCTTCGCTTCTTTTCAAAATCATTAAGTTACCTTACAAATGTAAAGTATTTTTAGTTTTTTAATTCGAGTTTTTGCATTCGAGGTTTTTCACTCGAGATTACCCTCTAAGTCTAGAGTCATTCGAGTTTTTTAATCTGAAATTTAAACAATAGCATTTATTTTACAATAGTTTCGCGCTGAATGTACAAAACCTAAAAAATGTTGCTTATGACAGGTTTACCCTAAAAATAAAATATTTAATTGGTGATGACGAAATCACCCTCACAGTATGGAAGCAGCACAAAAAATGATCTTGTGACGAAAGGAACCTAACCCTATTTGCCACCACAAAAAAATTGCATGACATTTGGACATTTGCGTCCTGCATGCGTCCCCACAAAAAGTAATGATTTTTGCCGACATCGCAAATTTAATGAAAACAGAACCCGGTCGTCTGACTTTGGCATAATAAAAGGTTATAAAGGTAAATGTAGGGCACAAGAATATTGATCTCAAATAAAGTTTACATAGAGTTACTATATTTTGGCTAAAATGTTTCAAGACTGCCCTATATTATTATTCATTTATATTCATGAATTCGTTGAAACGTGTAATTGTAAAGGTTTATATAGGAGGACCGTTACTTTAATAATTTAAAGGGATAAACGTAATATTACCTTTCTTGAACTTTGAGCATTAGTATCATGCATTGCTCTTCAAGAAAAGACAGCCACTTTATCACTTTTATCAGTAACGACTAACGAAACGATAGCCTTTCTCGATCCATCTTTCGGTGACATTGTCATTGCTATGTTAATATTTACAGTCGTATGTTTTGCAAAATATATAAAAATAAGTAGGGATAAGAAGCCTTAATGATATAAATTGACGGTAACCTCGTGTTTGTTACAAATGTTTAAAAAAATAGAAGCATTAGGAATTCCAAATATCACGTTTCTGTTCTACACCTCAGTCCATGTTTATAAACGTGGTCCAAACCGGTAGAACAAATTACCAGATTACCAGTCATTTTTATTTTGACACTGGTGTTTTCTTACCTTACTTTGGTTTAAATATGAATGGAAGAGTCAAAGTAGTGAAAGGATAGCTCCTCGCAAGGAGACTCCTTCTATGCACAATGTTTACCAGTAAACTAAATCCACTGCCTTTGACCCAGTCACGGGCCTGCTACGGCTTCATTGTATCGAGTGGTAAGAAGTACTTTGTAATCCGATTGAAAGGGATTTTGTCGAGTTTAATTAGATCTGTTTTAATAAGGCATGCCACGGGCCACGTTTACACCACTCACTCATTAGGTATGATCTATTTTCTCCAGTCAGATAAGTTAATCTCTTTGACATTGTATATCAAGCGTTTATTATCATGTTTTTATTATAACGCATCATGATGACTCATTCGGTGAAGTAAAGGTCCAAAAATAAAGGTTTATAGCTCATCAAATTTTCGTCACGCCTTTCCGCAAGCGATGCTATTCAGCTTTTTGTTGTGCTCGGCACACGCTTCCGAGGGCAAACTTTGCTCTGTCACGGCCACGATTGAATGCAAAATTATTTTGATTGAGGAAAATCACTCTTTATTACCCTACATCAATGTCAAGTATCATTTGTAATGGCATGACCATACCACTACAATCTCCAGATAAGACGTCGAGCCCTATAATTGAAGTGCTTCAAATTGTTATGGATGAGAAGTACGCAACTATCTCCCCTTTCTATAAAGAAGAGCAGATATTTGTGTACACTTTCGTAGTTTAGATCAAGATAACAACCGAGAGCCATGACGGATGGGCGGACCAAGAGGCGCGTGATTACATAAAACGTGAAAGTATTATGTCGTCCAATTGGAAAGATCGGATTTTAAATACGCGTTACAGTGATGTGAGAGCTATTTAATTCTTCAGAGTAATGTCTCTTAGACCGAAGAAAATAATGTTCTGTGCATGACTTGACGGAAATAATCCTGTATTTAAAATTCTCTTACCTCGTCATGTTGGTAATGGAGACGATTGTGGACGAAATTTCCACATAATTACTTGATTTTCTAGAATATAATGCTCTGAATTATGTAATTTACAGTAATATAGTTCATTTTCTGCGCAACTGGTTACGCTATTTTGGGTTACAACAATTATAATTAGTCTGTACTTTGCATCACCGGAATTGTTTTATTATTCAAATTAACTTAGTTGCTTCTTGTCCCTAGAACAGTTGAAACTAGAGATAGTTTTATTATAGAAACTCGTAATTTCGAAGAATCTCTACTAAGTCTCCGCCGAAACTCTTCAACTAAATAACAACAACAGTCAAACTCCTGTCCATACTTCGCAATTATATGGCAACTCCTTTACCGTCCAAGGTATTAGATTATGGAACGCCTTACCTTTCTCAATAAGATCTTCTAAATCTCTTTGTATGTTCAAATCCAAGTTATAACATTACTACTTGTTCTTGTCATGAATTGCTAGGTCTGTCTATTGATTTTATTCTACCCTATTCATTCAAAGCTAGCTGGAAGAGATCGCTTTTAGCGATAAGACCACCCATTGTAAGGTGTTGTTTTTTTCTTTTGCTTTTGTATTTTCATTTGGTGTGCAATAAAGAGTTTACCTATGCTTATGATACAAAACTCCAATTTTACTTTCAATATTCGGGTCCACAGCAAATCTTTGGCAAATTAAAAAAAATTATGAACTTAAAATATATATTATATTTACATCTTTTATGTGTAAATAGTTCATCAAACATGAATTGAATTTAAGTGTATGTTGTAAAGTCACATGTCGCCGTGACGACTAGCCTCGAGCCCACTGCCTGTAACTAATCGTCGACTCAATGGAATCTGTAACGAACTGCACAACCATGTTTATCCGTAACTTCAATAACAACACAAACGTACCTCAAGTATTGCGTACTAATATGAACGCTAGGAACGTTGTACACAATGGAAACGCTGAAAATATTTCGGAAGACGTTACAAAAACAAGCAATTTACACAATAATGCAAATGCACCTTCAGATCAAGACAAAAGTGTTACTATCGAATAAAGAAATTGCCAAACAAAACGGTGCGGGATTTGGCAACGTGTCGACTACAATTTTACGATTGCGAATCTTGAAAATTTTAAAAGGTTGATAATTTCAAACATGGCTGAGTATGTTATGAAAATTATCGTATAAAAAATATAAACAAACATTCCCATTACCTCAGAATGGCATCATTATGCCTAGTTATCAAACAGCCAATGACCTTGCCACAGTTTGGCCCAACACCAAGTGCCGATGACTCTTCTGGCACTTTCTACTAGTTTTTATCACCATCAAACTCGTCGACAGCTATCTAAAATCGACCCGCATACATTGACGATTTTGTTCTTTGTTTTTGTTAACTTATTTCGAAACAGCAGTGTGAATTTTGCTATCGATATTTTCTTTGAGATTTGTTGTGTAGGACGTTAATGAGACCGTTATCACTTGTGTCATTCAGTTCATCATGTTGTTTTCATAACTTTGTGCTATTGTGTGGCTTTTCTTTGAAGTGTTCGGCTATTTATGAATGCTAAAAATAGTTGTATGACATGAGCTGTTCTGTTAATAATAATGCATTTACTTGCTACAATATGTTTATTTAATTGATTTAAAGATATTGTACGTTACTTTTAGTATTTGGTATAAGAATCCCACTTACAACATTTATTTTAGGTATCCAATTAGCTGGTTTACATCTTTACTTACTATTCATTGATATTGTTATGGCATTTTTGGTTTCCGTACCCAAAGGGTAAAACGGACCCTATTACTAAGGCTCCGCTGTCCGTCCGTCTGTCACCAGGCTGTATCTCATGAACCGTGATAGACGGTTGAAATTTTCACAGATGATGTATTTCTGTTGCCGCTATAAACAAATACTAAAAAACAGAATAAAATAAATATTTAAGGGGCTCCCATACAACACACGTGACTTTTTTGCCGTTTTTATAGATACTGGTACGGAACCCTTCGTGCGCAAGTCCGACTCGCACTTGGCTAGTTTTTAGTTACTGTAATAAGCCTTGTTCTTTATTATTCCTCAGGCCTTAACATTATCTTGATTATGATTTGTCTCTTTAATAAGATACGAATGACGTTTCAGGAATCCGCATGGAAAGTCTCAGACTAATTATATTTAGTTCCAGACGCAGCAGGTGTCAACCAAAATAAACACTTACCCACCTGCTGGCTCCTGTTTGCGAAATTATTATAGTGTTTAATGTGCATGCTTCTGTGTCACTTTTCGTTCTAAATACGTTGCATCTTGTCCTGAATTAGATGTTATTTGATAAGGTTCTACGTTCAAACCTTTCGAGTGATGTTTCTAATTTAATTAGCTCTTCTTTATTACTATCATATGGATTTGTGATTTTGGGTCTCTGACTCGAATTCTTCGTTCGTTTTGTAGTATGATACTTACTGGCTCCCGTTTGATAAGTTACAAAGGCAAAGTACCTAACTATCTATCATCCTATTATCTATATATCTATCTAACTAACTTTTCGTTGATAATGTTTGATTTATTTTCCTTTTCACTTTTCTTAGCTTTATATTAAGGATCATCAAATCAAGCCAAGCTGTGTTTGTTGCCCTGATTCTTCTGTGCTTAGTCGCGTTGGATTAGAAGTAATTGTAGTTTATAAGATTTTTCAAAATTATCCTTGTGATTTCAATAAATAAAATTGATACTTTTCACGACTATGATTGACCATGCGGGTTTAATTTTAAATTAAAAGAGGCCACTACGTTAAAACTGCAACTTTACAATTCAACCCCTTGTTGTTGGTGTGTCATGGGCACCGTCCGCGACCGCGACGGTTCTCTAATATGTTATTAAGTATTTGTTGGATTTTTGGTATCGGCTTTGTGTCGTTTTTTGTTTTTTGGTGTGCCAAATAAACGTTTTCTTTCTTTCTTTCATTCTGGCTATTCGACGTTTGGTGACTATACTTTTCCGTAGAAGCCATGTCTATAATTTATTATACTATTTCTATCAAATATGGTGGTCTTTGCTCGGTAGCGGGACATAGGCTCAAAATAAATAATAATGTAATAAATAATTCAGCGCAAAATTAATATCTCGTCTCTTGTAAGTAACATTTCTTTCGTCGCTATCTGAATATATATATTTACTGAAATTAGATCTCTTCCTCAATTATATGAAACAGCTCATTAATCTCCGTAACTTTCAGTTCCTTCTTTACTTTAACAGTCGTTTCTTAAAGAAAAATAATCGAGCAAGATTTAGTTTTGACTCGAGCAAAAGCTAGTCTAAACATTGTTCCGTTTATTTTTGTTAGAGAGTTTGTTTTACTTTAAATAAAACCTGAACTGGCTTTTCAATTGCGAGCGAATTCTTCATCATTATCATCCGCTTGACGTCCACTGCTGGACAGCCTCACCCATAGAATGCCACGAGGAACGATTTTGTTCTTCACGGAGCATTCTTCAGAGCCTATTAATTAACTATTTATTTTGTTGATAGATACCTATATGCACTACTATCACAATCGTCAAATGAAGTGTGCTTTCTCAATCAGCTATACAAATTCTAAACTTTTGATTTGCCTGGACACTATGCCGTCATCGTCGATCCTGTACCAGCTGCTGTACTCTCGGTAATGCTGAGACAATGTGGTATATGCAAATTTTGAATTAAATCGGACTGCAGACTCCTACATTACCTGTATTCGCGTGGGTGTGTAAGATAACCGTATTCTCTTCTACTATATTGCATTCAAAAATTTTGAGTCTGATCTTACAAACTGTTATATTATTTAATATTGATTAATATATATATTTTTATTGATTTCATGCTGTCTGAAAATTCATTAAAATATTAACATCTTCGACAACACTACATTTTTCAATCGATGGGGTAAACTGTACATTTCTGTCTTTCACAAATCAATTTTAAAATCATCTGCGAGGTTTGCATTGCTCTTTTCTAAAATTTTACAGATATTATGTTTTTTTCCTAACTTTTTATAGCTTTCATAAAGTGTTTTACTTTACTATATTCTTCGACTACTTTGCCTAGACTTCAGTTTCCCTAAATGTGAAATCCACTATCAATCGTTAATTTCCATGTGACTCGTGCAAATTCATTGTAAATTAGGTATCAGAGCTGCGTAACATATAGGTCGGAAGGATATGATCTAATTTTGTTATCATGTTCTATTACTTAATGTGTAGCAGTCCTTGTTCCTGTTTCGAGCCAATAATGGACTGTACTATACAGAGTGATTCATTGACCCCATAATTATACAATTCTATTAGTTTAAAAGCTTGATTATATTATTATATCTTTCTTATTATCACAAAAAAATTGGGATACATTCTCTTTCTCTTCTTTATACTCCTACGGGTTCATTATCATCATTAGCCTGTAGAAGACTACTGCCGGGGTTTCCCCCTAAAATGCCGCGGTACAGTGTTGTGCCGCTCCATCCACCGATTTCCTACGACTTTATAATGTCTTTAGTCCATCGAGAGGAGGGCCTTCCTCTATTGCGTCGTATGGGTTGTGGTCGCCACTCTAGAACTTTTATTACCAGTTCGTTGTTCCAGTTGGTTGTCAGTTCTGCGAGCTATAAAAATGATCTACCCATTGCCACTTCCTAAAAGGTTTCTACTGTTTAATTGTGTAACCCTTACTTTAAAACAAAGCTACCGAACTGTCTAATTTATGCTACCAACCAAGTAAAAATTAAACATGAAAAGTTCAGACGAGTTCCAAAAGTAGTTAAATTTTTCCCCGAACGTGCGTGGAAACATGGGTTGAACCACGAATCTTAATTAATTTTAAAATCTAAATTATGTTACAAAGGTTAGAACGAGTTTATAACGCTATCGAAGTGAGTGTAAATTCGTTGCAAATGTTAAATATTGGCCAGTACACTAACTTTTATCAAGTTTTTTGGCGAGGTTCGAATCTTGCTTAGCGATTGGTTAATATTTGTTACATATATGCGATTAATCCGTCGATGTGATAGCGCTA
Source organism: Epirrita christyi (assembly GCA_951392215.1). NCBI lineage: Eukaryota > Metazoa > Arthropoda > Insecta > Lepidoptera > Geometridae > Epirrita > Epirrita christyi. The sequence continues at coordinate 2,624,314 of OX595839.1, read as the reverse complement.
GAAACCCATGCTAAGGGTACTGCATATGTTCTCATAGTACATCTTAGAAATGCTCTAAGTAGTACATTGACTTATAGATGTACCTTTGTACCAGTTGGTAAGGTTGGTGGCAGTTGCCAACACTTTCATATACATTAACCTTTATCAAAACATATTGGATATAGGAAATGTTAAACGTTCGAAGCACGAGAAAAATATTAAAGAGCCGTAGGTTCAGAAGTTGAAAGTAAAACCGTGTAAAAGAAAGTATCAGTAGCGCAACTTCACTTATTACATCAATATGCAAGTTGAGTAAACTTACTGTTTACCGAACATTCCAAAATACTAGACTAGAATGTCTGTCTGGAAACCATCTGCTATAAAATAGTCAAAGTATCTGTAGACCAGCATAGCAACTTGTTCTTCATTGCTCAGAAAAAGGCCTAGAAAAGTGAATAAGGACAAGTCATAAAAAAAGCTTCCGCCAAATGTCCATTTAACAAGATGAAGGACTTATTCTAATTCCTCTACTACCGCTGCGGTAGAACACAGCTCACGGTAATATTCAGTGTTGCCAGCAATTTTCACGTTTAAGTGATAATAATACAGCTCACCGCAGTTAAGTGGTCGTGATTAATTTATTGAAGGCTCTCGGAGCATGGAAATTGGGCTTAGCGACGCTTGTAAAGGAAATAAATGTCTTTTCAAAAGTAATTGGTCATACTTTATTGGTAGTTTCTAGAAAGAAACTACAGTGTAATAAAGTCATAACAGCCTTTTTTTACGTCGTATTGCTACATAAACATGATTGATCCAAAAAGTATTTCTAGCAATCCAGTGAACACCGTAATTCATATTTATTAACCGACTTCCCAAAAAGGAGGAGGTTCTCAATTCGGTTGTTTTTTTTTTTTTTTTTTTTTTTTTAATTTTTGTTACCGCATATCTCCGGCATTTATGAACCGATTTGGAAAATTCTTTTTTTATTTGATTAGATATACTTCCAGATTGGTCCCATTTTTTTCAGAATCCAGTTCTGATGATGGGATCCATGAGGAATTGAGGGCAATATTGTAGGCATACATATGGCGATTTTGATATTTTCAGCAAGACACCAAGCATTTGCATTCAGAAAGTATCATAATCCTTTCACCACTATGGTTCTTTCATAAATTTTTTTTCATCCAAAATTATTTAGTCGTATAGAATGGCGGAAGTCGGTTTTTTAAATGAAAAGTTATTGCTTTATATTAGCATAGCCGTGGTAGTCTCGACCTAAGAATAGGACTCCTCCAACTCCTGTCAGCTGCATCCACCTGAGTAGGTACTTAACACGAAACTGCGATCACCACTCCGCCTGTAAAGCGTCGGTATTATGGTAAATCCTACATTGCATGTTATGGGGGAGGCCTCATCCAGCAGTGGATGACTACTGGCTAGACCCCTCCGTGTCCTTCCGTGGATATCGTAAAAGCCAGAGGATGGGCAGCCGCATCCACCTGAGTACTCAATATCAATACTGCGATCACCAATCCGCCTGCCAAGCGTGGTGATTATGGCAATTTCTCCTATTGGAGTGGCTTCGTCCAACAGTGGACGTCTAACGGCTGATATATGTTATAATGATTAGAAATTTTTGCTCACATCTGATAATACGAAAACTGTTATTTTTTCTATGCATACGAGTAATTGCGGATGCTTTAACAAAGATATGCCAACATCGAATCGAAAAATATACTTTACTTAGTTTGAATACCTCTTTGGATAACATTCTGAGAATTAAGAAACACTCTTGCAATCCTAACACAAATCAATTTGTCCAACCACGAAGCATTCTCACGCTCCCAAACAAATGTTTCCCAAAATCAACAAAATGATTCAATAGCTCGTAAATTCTTTATACAACTTTGTAGTAACGTATTGTGGGCGCGGAGGAAGTTGCATCAGAAGCACCTTGCCGATGCAGACCCACGTTTGCTTCGTGGGCGATTGGCCCTTTTTACCTTTGTTCAATGCAGGCTTGTGGAATTATAAAAAGTTGATTTAATCTTGCCCGAAAAGTGACCATTAATGTTGAAAGCCCAAAGTCCATAGTATTGTTCAGAACAAAAACAAATTGTGGGAATGAAGAATTGTGATCGGCTTTGCTTTGTTGCTCGTCGCAACAAGACTTGTTTGATAATCAAGTAAAATAACCCTTTGGTGGAATCGTATAATGTCAACTGAAGATAATTTGGCTTAAAACGCTTGGCAAAATTCATTTGCATAATATTTTTGACATACCAGACCGCCTACGAAGGGGTCAAGCTCATATTTTCTGCTTAACGTCATATTAGGCATTCCATATTCCAAATATCCATTCCAGCCCTAAGAGCTTGATTTATTACGGATGCTGTGCAATATCCGGGCATATTTCCTTCGCTATTAACGCAATGAAAAATGAACAAAGATAATTCTTAACCCCACTGCAAAACTCTGAAAATGGAACAAATGGGCCACAAGACTTTTTGCTCACGATTGCTAGGTGCACCTATTAGGTTAGTTCAGGTTGCTATTGTTCGGCTCGTTATTGTTCCGCACAAAACAAGCCAATTTTAGCATGTATGAATTGTGCTTTTCACAACAATGACTTTATATGTTAATCGACTGTTAGTTTCTTTGTTTCTAGAATCACTTTCGATAACGTGAATTCATAATTTCATTGTTTTAATTACAAGTATGCCGTTTGATTCAACAATGTCCGTAAGTCCTAGCTAGATTGATGATATAATCAACGCTACTAAAAAAAAAGTCCTGAATGAACCCATGACAAATTGTACTGGGTAACTATAACCTCTAACAAGTGGTGAAGGACAGGGTGTTGCTGGATGAGGCATTGACGCACATGCCCACTCCATTCGTTCCACTTCACACGACTCAATGCACTGAGGATTATCAACCAACGTATTTATAATTTAAGCCGTGAAGCATTCGAGCTATGCGAGATGCTTGTCGAGAAATACACCACGATCCAGGAATTATGATACAATTTAATTTCCTTGGACTCGTTCATCTTTCATTAAGTACGTCTGCTTCGTTTATCAGATTTGTTGAAACGTTCACTGTTTTAGCGTCGCATTTTTGTACCTCAACGCTTTTTGATGCCGTTGCATCAAAAAGCGAGTTCATTTTCGCTAAACCCTTCCCCGGTGACAAATAAAATCCGATGGTTGGATGAGGTTTAATCCACTTAGTTCACTGAAATTTACTTTTGTATCACGTCCGGATTTGGTTAATGAAACGGATTTTACTTTTTGATGGCTCTGTCCCTTCTGTTTGCAACACTTACACAAGATTTTTATTGTTCTCTTCAAAGGATTAACTTTTTGACTATCATCAGGAATTTCTTGGCTGACTGTTTTACGGAACAAATGATTCTTCAGCTTCGAAAAAAATGATTTATCCATTCACAATCAATCGCAATTTCAATCAATCTAGAGCATTCTCTCAAATCTTTCAATACAGATATTGTTTATCCCCTATTGTTTACAATCCGATGCGGATTCAATAAACAAGTAACGTATTTACAATAGAAACTTTACAGTACTGGCTTATTGTGCGGCGAGATCCATTTGTGAATTACAGAACTTGTGATGTCATCTGTAATCGTAATTCCATTCCAAATCATGACTTGTCTATTTATTAATGAATGAATACCAGGAAAGTGGGCAAGCTTTCTCGTTTCTAAATGCCAAGTATTGTCTTGTTTGACTTTTATTGAAATATGGAGTTGCGGTGAATCCGTATCATCACGGGGCGATGGCTATTAACAACCACATTTATGTTTGCTAGTGCACTTATTAACTTAAAATTGTGTTTGTCACTCATGTTCTTCACTAACGTTTTACCTATATTCTTTATTTACGTACCTATCTTACCTAACATTAATACAAAATACTAATAAATCAATGTTAGTGTCTGTACCAATTCTTCTTTTGCATAAAATGTATAAGTATTAGCTTTCACGTCTTCGAAAAGTTCCTAGTATTCCTAAGGTATTTTTATCATGACCATCATTTAGAAAACATCGAATGAATCTCCCGTAATCTATTTGTCTTTGTTAACCCACTTTCGAAAGTGTATCCTCGACATGCTTAATGATTTAAAATTTCTATCATGACACTTTTCGTGACTATATTGTTGCCAAAAATTATCTTAAGATAATTTACATGAGAATGTTGGTCTAATTTGCCGGGTCTCCCACGAGAATTGTTTCTAATAGAGTCTGGATCTGAACAATGGAGCATGCTTGATTTTGATGACAATTCCGTGACACTGTCACAGAACAAATAAATAAGACGACGTACAGAAGTTTCACTACTCACACAACAACGCTCTCTGGAAAATGCATCCGGGCGATACTGAAACTTTGTCAACCCATGATCGCCGGTGTTCCAAACTGCTGGCTGGTGGCTCCATCGAATTAAATCTAAACATAGGTCTTCATAAAGTTAATTTGACACCCGGTTTACATAACATAACACCCACATACAGTCACATACATAGTCCTGATCCCACACTAGGATTAGGTATAGGAACTACGAGTGTCATTGTAGCACAAGACCCAGACCAGAACCAATATATGCAGATCATGCAAAAATGTCTCCCGCAGCTAGAATCGATCCCGCACTCCTTGCATTTTAATTTGGACTGAGAGTGACACAGGCCTGATAACGTATAATCGTTATGCGTATAGTCTGGCATGCGGCAATTCGTGTTGCGCCCACGCAGCCCATCCATTAAGACAACAATGGTCAACAAAGTTTAAGACATGTCAATGTATGCTCGCAACTGCGGCAAAATGTATCATTATAAACTTCACGAGTTTACCATTTACTACCTAAATGTGCAGCTTTGTGCTGAGTTGATCGACCTACAATCGAACACATGTCCTTCCTTGCATTGGGAGTGTGTCCGCCTACGCAAGTCGTTATTCCGACATCTGTTTAACAAAAGTTTGCAAATTAACGGCATTTGTCTTGGCCGGCTTTGCTACAGATTCCGAGACAGTTGAGCTGAGTATGCACTGGGTAACGTCGTAACGAGCAACGTTGCATACAAAGTCATGCAAGTTGCCACATGTTGTCTGCTACTCCGGCCGGGCGCATCACAATGTTGCAATATGAACAAAACGGGCGGCATATTGTCGGCGTTTCATCTATCGTTCGTTCTTCGTGAAACTGGTTACTCTTAGTTATTTTACTTTAAGCATCATATACGCTGAAAACGGCCTTGTGTGACCGATGGTGAATGAACCAGGGTTTTTAAAATAATCTATGCACCTCGGAGTGAGACTCCCACAGATTTCTAAAGCTACATGTTTTGCAGTAAAATAGACTAGTGGATGACGGGCTTTAGTGTACCGGTGGGTATACCGTTTGCCTGAAATTATCCCCCGCGGATATCGGCTTTGATAACGGACGCCGTATTTGTGTCGTTTGGCGGTATTTCTGCTTTCCGTTGTATTAGCAGCAACGTTTCGTAATATATGCTCCTATCATCATAAGCCTGTAAAAGTCCACTGCTGGACAAAAGCCTCCCACATAGAAAACCACGACGACTTCCTACCTTTAAAATTTCGTCCATTCATCTAAGGGGGCCTATACACTGCGTCGCCCGCAATATTTGTTTCGGGTCTGGCTGCTATGGGACCATGGTACTCGTAGTTCCTGATACCCACAACACAGGGAATTCTAGTGTGGGATCATGACTATGCGTATGTAACTGTTGGGTGTGTTATATTATGTTATTTATAATCCGCGCCGGGTCAGTGTGATAAATGACTATGATGTTAATGATGTTGAAAGTAAATCAATGTGTATTTACAACCTTTGCAACAACACATCTTTCTTTTAATAGTGCGTCCCTTTGCTATAAATTCTGTAGAAACAAAGTCGAAGGTGTTAATTTAAAAAGAATTTTCATCGTAAACTTAGATATTTTGATGACCACTATGATTACTTTAAAAGCCGATAAAAGTTTTATAGGTTTGAGGACACAACCATGTTAGCCTGATGCTTTAATCTCGAGATAAAATATTAGTTGTTTTTATTTTAATATAAACCCATTACTACTCGGACATCAAATGCTTTAATAAAATCTAAAGTATATGTATACTTCATTCATGCATACATACACGCCTTTTTAGGCAGAGCCTCAAATGGCCTCTTTTCACCATGGGTTAATATAGACGTGCCAAGTGGTGAGCTCATGCTGCCATTGCTTTCCACCACCAACTCGGCTAACGCTTTCTTCTAGTAATAACACAAATCTTACACCAACTAAAATTGCCCAACAAGTCCGCGAAGTATATAGTAGCAAGTAAGTCCATTTGAAAATCTTAAAATTCGTAAAGAAAAATTTTCTCCGAACTAAAACAGTACCATACGGATTTTGCAGTAGATTTAGTAGGCACCCACTTCCTCAATTCGAGCTTTATATCATTCGGTTTTATTGCACGAACTCTATTACTGAAGAGTCCATCAGATCCCGTTGCACATTCCCAATACTGGCACGCGACCTCGGCCAATAGACACGCATTCTACGCGTCTTGTGTGTAATGCATTTGCTTTGCACCTAGCTTTGCACTTACTGAATTCCTAAGAGTACATAGTATTTAGTATTAAGTAGTATTTAGTATTTATTTAGTATTTGACCTTTAACTAATCTAGGATAAGAAACTAACTAACACAATATGATCCATGTTGATTGAAATAAATGAATAATAATAATAATAGTACATATACAAAACAAATGGCCACTTGGCCACACACCTCATTCAAAAAAATACGTTAGCGTGTTTTTATTTTATTTAATCTAAAAAGTTTGGAACTGGGTTTGACTAAATGTCATCTAAACGAGGTAATTCTACTAACATTACTTTGTTGTTGCAGGCGTCCATAGGCTACGGTAACTGCTTTCCATCAGGTGGGCTGTATGCTCGTTTGCTTGCCAAGTAGCATTAAAAAAAAACCACCGTAAATTACTGGTTGTTGTGGTGTGGTTCAAAGGTTCACAGGTATTGCGATGTGATCATCTGACTGAAGAAGCATTTACACAAGAGATAGCCGCAGGAATATACCAACACGTCTGAGTGATTATGCAGTCTTCTTACGTGACTGTTTGGTGATTCATTGGAATCCACCTGGTGGAGCATCTTAAAAACTTGCGAAAGGGATGCATGAGGACGTAGATAAAGATTGACATTTGTCTAGTAATTGCATATAGAACAGCTTAGCATCTGCTAGGCTGTAATTGAATGCTGTCTTGTCTAATGTTTTCCTCGACCAGAGATAAATGCTAATGCAATGATGATAAAATGCCATAGACATACCGACAGAGTAGGCGTTTGTTGTTATTTGGTCAAAATAAGTGAACATTCTATAATAGATGACACTTTGTGACTAGGCCGTAGTTTCTTCTAGAATCTAGAACTGCTTATTTCGAGCAAATCTTATAAAGAAAATACACAGCCCCAACACCGCACTGATACCCTAGTCTGAGTTTTACAGCAACCATTGTAACGATTGCGTTTACGACGATCGTCCGTGTATTACTTAGTAACTGGTCATTAATCTGCCATTTCTGTCGAGCGCGCGCAAAGATTAGTTTAAAGTCGTGTAATTGTCATCATACGATGGTTGCTACAAAACTCGGACTTCGGGTTCTGTGTGCATTGTTGTACTGGACGCGGATGCCGTTGTACGTCGCGAGACTCGCGAGCGTACACCTCGCCCACAGGCTGCACAATGGCTTAGTACAAAATAACTGCGATTTAAATTAACTCGCGAGTTTATTATACTTACCCTGGTTGGCACAAGCCCTACTAAGGGGTTTTGGCTTGCTCTAGGAATAGAGTAAGTGAATGTTAATGCTATTTCACTGGTAGGTAAATCTCCCGTTTACGCAACACCTGCACAGGCCGCCTTGCATAATGATAACAGTCCGGCGAAACATTGTCCATTCGCAGCGAACGCCGAGATTCCGATCAAATTAATTAAACTCTACGATCACGAATACCAAATCGTATAGAAGAAATAATAGAACTAACTTACAGAAGTCTCACTCCGACGCGGCGACGCGGTCAACACTTTGAATACGCGATCGACATTCAAACTTCAAATCAGTGACAGCTCAATTCAATTTGACAAATTAGAAAAGCCTTTCCCAAAGTGGGCGATAATGCCCCCTTGTGGGCGCTGCAGGCCTAAAGGGGGGCAGTAAGAGACCCAGAAAAAAAATGGTCGGTGCGCTCAGAGGCCCAATTCTCTAATTTAAAAACATTCCAGTCTCGTGTCAGTCGCACTGTTTCGTATAGTAACTATTACCTAATCTTCGCAAGAAACGCGAAGATTAATTAATAGTTACTATACGTGACAGTGCGACTGAGACGAGATTATACTGCGAATTGAATGTTTTTAAATTAGAGAATTGGGCCTCAGGTCTCAAGTTAACTCTTGCGGGTTATAGTAAAAGTCTCGTTTAGAATGAATGTTTAACTCTCTGCTAATATAGCTCAAAATAATTAATTTAATTTGAAGTTATAGTGGTTTTGAAGTAGATGAAAAAATGGGGGCGCTAAAAAATTATTTATTCTCAAAGTGGGCAGTAGAAAAAATAAGTTTGGGAACCCCTGAATTAGAAGAACAGAGAAGGCACGTAATTTATTTGGAATTCGTATTGTTTTCGTTTCGCAATATTTAATCTTAACGCACGAAAGCTCATTTTACATTGAAGACTGATTTAGAGTGACACAGACCTAACCAAATTCCAGTATGTGGCCCGTCGAATGCAAAATTTCTAGGTCGTGTTTAAATAGCATTGCAAATTTTAAAATACTCCGTTTAACTGGATATAGAAAGAATGCGTGTTATGTGTGTCACAGTCTGTTTTAGACCCGTACGGCCTTGCACTGTCCAAGATTTCGAAATGCATGAATAATATAAGATATTATAGGAGTAAAGTACAGAGATACGATACGCACAATAAGTAATGGTACTATCAGACATAATTAACATGTTAAAAAAACTGTTGACAGATGTTTAATGGGCATGTTTGCCATTTGTGAACCTCATAAATCAATATTTTATTGCATTGAGTATCGAAATTGGCGCTAATACTTCATTGCTGTCCAATTTATGCGACACGTCCATGATGCTCTAAATTCTTTCACGAGTCGAATATAAAAAAGACATAATCTTAAGAAGGCAAGTGTAACTTTCGGTCATCAAATGATTTAAAGCGATGCATAAAAAGTGCATTTTCTCTGGCGCCGAGTCGGTCTCGTATTTTTAGTCTGTCAGAAATAGCCGATGTGTGTCGTTCTCGATGCACTCACATCATCATTATATACCGCCGGCGACGGAAGGGTATTCCATAAAATAAGAGCAACATGTGAGATATCTATGGGGATTTCGGAACTCCCAAGTTGATGTTGCGTTAGTCTTTTTATGGCATTCCTCAGCTCAGGAGATAGCACGAAGCTGATGCACAGTTTAGTATGTAGTTCGGATAATTTACTTGATGTTGTTTTTTTGGTCCACATGTTTGTCTTCAACTAATTCGCCTTTCAATCGAAATCTAGAGATTCGTGAAATAGATCTTCGCTCGAGAGATACATTTAATTTTATTCTGCTAGATAATAAAGTAACTCAGTAACCTCAAGCAATAACATTTCGACCTGGGACTTGACATCTACAACGGCCTACGCGGTACATTGACATAAACGTAATAGGTTTTTGAATAGTCGTGTGAGGCAAAAGACGAGCATGATTAGGGTTACCAGATCCAAAAATGAGGTTTCATGACTGTTCACCAGATTTCCTGACATTTTATCTTTGTGGTATGCGGAGGCAGCGAGATTTTCTAAAGAGGCGAAGCGCCTATTTTTGAAATCTTGCAAAATAAAATATCAATGAAATTTTAAAATAAAACTAACCTTAATATTCAAAATCATTATTATTAAATGCAACCAGTTATTATTAGATCCTGCTTCTTAAAGATTTGATTCGTTATTTGGTTATCTACTAAAATTGCTTAATAAATACATAGGTCATTTACGAAATTACGTACATAGTTACTTATCATTTGTAATTTTCTTATTATTTCAACTTTTTAATTTTAATTAAAACGGACTATTTCAACTTTAGCTGTTTCCTTGACAGAAGCCAAAATTCCTAACATGTTAGAAAAACTCCTGTCGTCAGGTAACCCTAAGCATGATCTTAGAAATTTTCGTATGAGATAAAAGATGTATTTTTTAGATTCGCATATCAAAAAGTTTGTATCTGCGTGAATTCGCACAAAAAAATAATGGTTTTTGTTTCAAAAATATGACTTAATACTCATCGAGACAATAACACGGATGCTACTTTTGAAAATGCGATTCACAACTCACAAAACGTAATAATATTCAAGATGATAATTTATTACCATAAATTTCAAGGAGCATCGCCGTAAAACAACATGTGTTAAAAAAACGCAGTTTTTTTTTATAAAAAGAATAAGTAGCTTTCTTTCCATTCATAGTTAATGTCTTCGTTGGGAAACTTCGAGAATGTTAAAATATCAATTTCGATGACGCTCACTCAAACCGAAAACCACATAAAATATTCTAACATTTTTCCCGACTGAAGATTTCTAGAGCCTTTTCAAGGTTTTTTTGAGTGATAACTCAAGAAAATTGGGCCGAGATTGTTGACCTCCAGGAGTGATAAAGTAGGTAGAGGGCTAGGGATTCGTATAATAAATTCTACAAACACGTCGAGATTAGTTTAAGAAATAATGCGTTGAACGGCCACATCATAAACCAGATCGTCACATATAGTAATTTAAAAATCTGCCTGCTTAGGTAACATATTCTGCAATAAATTTAAAAATCACCGGATCTTTCACAAGTGCCTACAGTAGTTACACATTCGACTACGATCCTATTTATTGAGATCCTTCTGAATGTATAACAGATAGGAATTACTTCTTCTGGGCTTGGGGTTAGTAACAACCAAAGCTCATGAGTAGTTTTGAAAAATGCGTGCCACACTCATGCCACGGCCACAGTCGTGAAACGGCGGTTGGCTGTATATCTAAGAATGTCTAATGTCCGTTACTCGAGCTTTCTGAATGCATAAGCATAACTCGATGAACTTGAGGCAGCACATCTTTTCCTATCCTGAGCTTGGGTATATTACAAACCTTATTTATTTGTATAACCTTTTCCGTCCCACTGCTAGGCAAAAGGCTCTCCCATCTCACTAACCATAGTTTTCAAATATTTAATTTAAAGTCGACATTTCTTTACGTAGGAATTTCTTTTGAAATTATGAATCTCGTCAATGATTTTGCTAGCCAGTTCTATCTATTGTGTATATGATGAATAAGACGGTATAGGTATAGATTTTGCTAGCTCATTATCTATTAATCCACCTCCTTCAGCTAATTAGCAATACTTATCTCACATGTACAAATAGTTGAGCAAATTTTCTATTATTACGCACATCGTATTTAATACAAGCTGGTTGTTAAATACTTAAATCTGAAGTTTCTGTAAGTAGTCGCAAGTATCTAGAGCAAGCAAACACGTTATCGCAGTATCATGAACTCGATCATTTGTTCTAGGAAAGGAATACTTACGACGGGTATTAGTGTATAACCGCAATTCTAATGTTATCTATGAAAGATAATTAACCTGTTGGGTATCTATCACCGTCGTCTCTCCTTAAAACTCAAAGACCTCTACTAACATTGGGATTTTCAGCTCTTCTTGGTCTGTTCCTGCACTTCTCTTCGTGGGGCAGTAGTCCCTCGTTTTTGTCTTCTGCCTTTGATGTGTGGTTTTGCTCTTATGTTTTCTCAGAATTTATATAATATTTATTATCATGTCCATAAATTTCTTGCTTAGTGGAATTTACCAAAACAAATTGTTTTAAAACTCGAGCAGGGTGTAGTCACGTGAAACGGCTAGTATAACAGCTTCAAGTCTAATGTCCCGGTTCAACGGTTCTCGGATCGCATCAATTCGGTATATGGTAACGATCCAGGCGTGCGAAATCTAAGGTCCATCTGCCGCCGTATATGGATCTGACGTGGTTTGCGAGTTTGCGGAAAAACTTTGAAGTGAGAATATTATTTTAGCTAAATATTGTCTTCAACCAATATGATAAATTGTTATCTTAATTAATCCTGCCTGTTTTCCAAAAGTTAGAAGGAACAAAGAAATAAATTATGAAACGTTTCGCAATTGGCGCGAAATTCAAAACACTTCTTGTAATAGCGAAAACTGATTTGGCGAAAACTAGGAGACCTAACACACATGTTTTAATTTATAGTATCTCATAAATATAATTAGTTTAGCTACGAATGTTCTTCAAAGATTTTTACTGTGTTGTTTTGGTTCAGGGACATTTGTGGCTAACGATATTTACGCGATACTTTAAATTAAAAAATGTGTGTTGGGTCTCCTAGTTTTCGCAAAATCAGTTTTCGGTAAGTATCTCAAGAAGTGTGCACGAGCATAAAATACAATAAAATTTAAATTTCGTGCCAATAGCTAAACATTCCACCTTAACGGTGATTATGTATTTGAATCAAACTTAAATTATAAAACCTCAGCGACAAAACTTTAAAATTGCTTAATTGCGGTCTCGTGACAAGTGTAATTTATGTTACAAGCATGTTAATTCCTGCAAATCCTTCCGGAGTTCCTCAGGAAATAACCGTGATTGCGTAACTCACGAAAGTTTCACACCATGCTCTGGGACGAAAAGAGCAAAGGAGCACTGGACGCAAATCTATACATGCCTGTTTGTTAATCAAATCTAAGAAAAGATTGTTAATTTGTTAATTGCGAACATGAAATTTCAATCTAAGAAAGGTTAGTGATGCAGGGAGGGTGACAATGTATTGGACTTCATTATTCTTCGTTATTAAGTTTTCTTACTTGGTTTTCGGAGTGGATCTCCCTTATCCCGGTCGTGATCTTGAGTCTCCATACCGCTAAAAATAAGGGACCCTTATTATTAGCTCTTAATATCTATGTCTGAACCGCAAGTCGTCCCGTCTGGCCCCGTAGATAGATTGATATATATTTAATAAACATAATTAATATCTTTATTGCACACCAATTAAAGTACAAAATACAGGAACACAAAACAACATATAATGAGCGGTCTTTCCGCTTTACGTTCGATTTAGAACTTCTAGCACGCCACGGTCTCGTGATTCCACCGTTCATATTAAGGGTTCTAGCTGACCCTATGCCGTGACTTGCAACATGTGCAAATATGGACAATAGAGATTATCTCAACTTTCGCACGGTTGGGAATCAGGCGAATATTTACGAGCTCAATTTGAGAGGCTCTCGAATTGGGCATGAGACGTTGATTCTCAGAGAATGGCTCTATGATTCAGTACGATTGTGTTAAACCTCCTGCCACCCAGTGGCCTATGTGTGTCCTATACAGGCAGTAGGATTGACTAAGTTATAGACTTCCCTAAAATCTGGCCGTCGATGCATTTACACTGTTAACCCTAAGCAAAACGATTTTTTCTTTCTGATCTTGGCTGACACTACTGAGTGAACTAGTTAAGAAATAACTCGGGATAGTTAGGCACTTAGGTAGCTAGTGGATACAAACAATGTTCAACTTTTTAACGATAGCAATAACGATTTAGCTTTTCGCCTCAATGAGCTTTTCCACAAAACTTTCGAAGGTATTTGTGGCATTCACCAATCTTCATCGAGTCTGTCCATGTGGATTTGCCCAATCTCACTTGCCTGTCGAGCGTAGGTTTGAGAAAGGGAGAATATTTTTAGTAGAGTTTTATAGAGTCACTTGGCTTTTTTTTTCTGTAAGCTGGTAGAGATGAGAGGTAATAATTTTCTCGAGTCGAACTGTATGTTCAAACTAAAATCTCATTTCATAATAGTTCATTGCAGAAGAACAAATTTTTCGTTGTGTCAGCAATTTGAGATTTGATGTACCTACTCAAATATTCAAGAAGATTGCAATAATAAATGGTACATGAATACTGACGCTAATGTATTCCGCAACTTCTTAGCATTATGGAAAATTCAGTTCATTTCAGAGTGTTGGATGTACGTGAAGAGAATATGAAGTACAAAATTCAGTGGATTCAAAAGATGATTTCCGCCAGGTAGAGGTTTGAAACAATAGGTTCTAATTCTGTCGGTGAACACGTTTCGGTTGTTTGTACAGTGCAGTCGTGACGGAAGGGTCATTATGACATGTACTGTCCCTATCAAAAGTAGCTTAACAACTTAAGTCACCAAACAGCTTCACCTTCACTGTGTTAAAAGATTTTTTCAGTCAGATAGAGGTTTGAAAAAATAAGTTCTAATTCTGTCTGTGAACACATTTTGGTTGTTTTTATAGTATAGTCGTGACGGGTGAGCTATTAATGTATGTATGTACTACAATCGTCTACATTCAGAATCGTTACCACCCCTCATTAGCACCCTTACTACAAAGTGCTCAAAATGTCTTGTCAAAGCGCGTCAAAAGGACATTTACAAATAAAACGTCAAACCATCTAATAGGTTATACACGACTCGATAATAATGATGAGGCTCTATTACTCGAGGAGTGTTCATAACTGTCCTATGCGTTGAGTGGGTGCTCAGAACGCTTTAAACACTTCAGTCGTAGGCAATATAGCGAATTCTCATGTTGAGAGTAAAAGCTGTTTTGGAAATTTGTGTTGGTAAGCTACTTCTGCTAACTGTACTGTGCCGCTTTTGATGGTGTCCATTGTTTCGGTTGTTGAAGCTATTATCGTTGCTTTTTATAGTTATTTATAGATATGGTGTGCTAACGACACCAGCACGATATGCTATCGGTGACACTAAAAATACTATCTTATATATATTTTCTAAATAGATAAACAGCTGGTTTGTTTATCGGGTTTGGATAGTGCTATTTCATACAACAGTGATTTACTTTTTTATTTATTTATTTATTAAATTGAGGAACAGAGTACACATAAATATAAAAAAATATACAATATGAAAAGATACACACGCTCTTAAGCTACATGAGAAACCAATTTTATGCAAAAACACAACATGCAACAGTTGAGTAGTTTGCAATTCAAACAAATAGGTATCATAACTAGTTAAATATATAATATAAAAAAATGTCAACACATAAGAACATATACTTTGGAATATTATGGTACTTACGTCTTCGTTCTTGCAACCTCATGACGTTTGTTCCCACTAGGAGGAACTTACTCGCTATTCCCAGTTTTTCTAATAAACGGTACCACGGTTTTTATCAGTAAACTAATGATTGCTGAGGTTCTAACGTAAAATTAATATGTAATACGATTCTTGATCATCTCTTTCCGTATCGATAGGAGTTCAATGAAGCGTCCTATCTATCTTATCTCCGCTGTAATAAATACCTTTTTATAACGAATGTACTGACTTAAAGATTTCCTCCATATTGAATTTCAATTGGTCATTTACAATAATGCTTACTTATGTATGAATATGAAGCTTCATGTATATCAATTCTAGTTTCATCTATCGTTTCCGTTCAACGGTATCGTGGAGCGCTCCTTGTATAAGAGGATTTATTTGCTCCTATCCACAATGCGTAATTTACATTGAGTAAAATACAGTGGCTTTGAGATCATTGGAACCTATCCAAACCAGATTGTGTTGTGCGGGTTATAAATTGGAACGTTTCGCAGTTATCATCATTATCTGCAGCCTTTCACTCTTTCTATTACGTCCACTGCTGGACGAGCCCTCCCCCATAGCATGAAATGAGGGGATTTTCCATAATAATCACACTTGGCAGGCGGATTGGTGATCGTACTGGTGTTGAGTACTCTGTTGGATGCTGCTGCCAATCCCGTGGTGTAATCCCTTGGTCACTTTTTACGACATCCACGAGAGGGGTTTGTTGTTAAGCCGGACATGCCACGGCATTTCGCAATATTTGAAAGTGAATACGGTTTTTGAACAAAAATGCATTACAGCTTACTTTACAACTCTGACTGTCGGTCGGCCGGTATACTAAAATATGATTTTAAAAAGATTAAGAGAGTTGTTTATTGCCCTCATAATGCTAAAGTATATTGAGCATAACCATTATAAACATGGTCGTTGTAAAGTACGCTGGTATTAAAGCCAAGTTTCTACATAACATGTAATTGCGTTCTCGTGATGCGGTGCCGCATTGCCAAGATGCGCTATGCATCCGATAAGAATATTTTTAGCTTCATGTAAGTCACTCATTGACGTGTGTGCATTGCGGATTTTTATCTTATCATTCTGCCTACGCAGTTCCTTAGGACGCATTCACATAGAAATCAGATTTCCGGTGAATCCGAGAAAATAAAAATAGTACATTTATTTAACCCACACTGCTGTACTTAAGTACTTAATAAAAACTGAAGTAAACCAATAATAAAGCAAACAATGTTAAATCATGAATTCATGATAAGAGACCAATGATATTTTAAAAGAGATAAATTGCATTTCATGGAACCAAATGGTGGTCTGGTGTATAGCATAAGCTGCACCAAACCTTAGTACGATGTTGACTTGGGTGACGGACGATGTAGAGCGCGCTTCATACCATAAAGCGCCAGTGCCGGTAGCCAGTCCGCACCAACCAGCTTTACAATACACGTGAATGCACCTCCTCCCTCTATGAACACGCATGAAGATTGCACTGCTATAATAACTTTATTATTATAACCGGCTTTACGAACGTGGATGCGGCGAGTCTGTTGCCTTTTTTTTTTGCAAAATTCCTTTCCTATTTGCATGTTTTATGTGTGCGTTGGATCCAAAACTTGAATGTGGTTCTCGGTAAACAATTAAGTTTATCAGAAAAGGTTCAGCAGCTGCTGATTTCGTTTCATTCTTTGCAGCTTGTTATTTCTAACCAGTATATCATTTCTTTTTTCCTTTTGCCCTCGTTTGTATTCATATTGTGTTTATTTACGAATATTTTCATGTCTTGACTCACTGAATCGTGGAATTCTAAAAGCTCTCCATTTATCCCCTTATGGTTGCGCTAAAGCTTCATCATCAGTTCGTTAGCGGGGTCGTGTCAAGTGGTCGAGCGATTCCAGTGACAGTCCACCGCAAAGATGCGTCTTCACACCATTTTCATGCCAGACAGCTTTCAATCTAGCACCTTTCATATAACGCTTAAAATTCTGGGAAGATGGAGTCGCTGAGTGAAGTGCCAATGCTCGTAGGCGTTGAGTACTGTTAGTGGACGCCACTCGGGATGAAAAAAAAACTGTTTGAGCTTGGAATTAGACAGGTATTTGCTTTCGCATGTTTACGAGGCTGTGGGAGTGTAAAGGCTCTACTTTGTGTGTTTTAAAAGGCACATCAGGGGCCGTAGACAAAGTAACATTCTAATGGCGATGTCGCCAGTAGAAAAGTCCAAAATGTATGGGATTGACGTTAGCTTTCGATATGTCACGTGGTCTTTTGTATTGAATTATGAAATTAGAAATGGAATCGCTTCGAAGCGAAAGCCACTTGGCTAGGCCCTCTTGTTCTTGATTTGTATCGTGCTGTAAAATACATTCTCCACATGTTTACATTTTAAAATGCCAATATTAGTTTGTTATTTTAATTTTATTACTGACACTTTCATGTTACTATTAGTCATAGCGTAAAAAGTACTTACTTATTTGAGTCCACAATGAGTCACATAACATGTGGCGTGTGAAATAAATTAAAATTCAACGCTTTTTTATATTAGGCCATTAAACTCTACACTTTGTGCTACGCATACTTACTGAAATTTAAACTATTGCACAAGTAGGTTCTATATATTCAAAGCTAAGATTGTGTTTCATATTTTTATATGCATTTTTTTCAGAAGCTTCATCATATTTAGAAACTCCATATCCTTTTCCGTGACTGTGAGGTTCCATTCCATCATACCTTTGATTCAATTGAACATGTGAGTAATCGAAGGCGTGTAAAAGACAAGAAAGCCCTGACCTCACATTGACACCCCTGACGAAACGCACAATGTTTGACAGCGCAGCCTAGTTGCATCAGCTATTGGTACAATCATCTCGACTTGTGTAGCTCTTGTTAGATGTATGTTTAGCTAATGGTCATTGTAATAGTAAGACAAAATCAGACAGAACGATTGATGAATATAAGTTAGAAATATACCGATTGGAGGCAGAGTCTCGCCGTAGACACAATGAATTTAATGTTTAAACCATATCAAGAATTACCATATGCGCATATCCTATTGATACGTGTCATACGCTCACGAATCAAGGACAATTCGTCGAGATAAATATGTGAGAGTTAAGTATAAAACCGTCCTAAATATATATATAAATTAAAAGAGACCTAAGGTCATATTTTGGGTTTACGACCGGTGCTCTCTCGGTGATCTATGGTTCAAAGCTCTTAATTCAAATAGTGGGGACTTTCCGCTTGGAGATCTTACCAAATACCCAACTTACCGTGCTGTTAAGTTGAGTATACGCGACTTCAAAAAAATTCATCAGATTCAGATTTCATCAGCTAGGATTCAGCTAACTATAAAATAAATAAATAAATGCTGGACATTTCACACAACATTATCTAGCCCCAAGCTAAGCACAGCTTGTGTTATGGGTACTAGATAACTGATATACTTAATAACATTACATAAATAGATATTTTTTTATTATACATAGAAAAATACCCAGAACACCCTGAATAAATATCTGCAGATTGTACAAATATTTGTTCCGAGGCGGGAATCGAACGCCGCGCCACAGAGGTCGTCAAAACTATAGCTAAAGCTTTCGATGAGTTCCATATTTATATTGTATTTATTATATATTTATATGAAATTCATATTTTAAGTCGCTTCTTATTCCGAAAACTCTGATGGAGTCTTTACAAGGAACACATGCTGAGCTTAATATCCAAGTTATTACCTAGTGTGTTCATAATTGTTTCCTCGCGTACCTCCTCCATAACGTATATGGTGTTGGCAGCTCAATATAAACTACTATTTAATGCGTTTTCCAACTTCACCGTCTCGTTTCCCCTCGGTGGCCCTTCGGATGAAGTCACTTTGTCCCCTTGTTGTTGGGGAATTTATTTAAACTGCCCAGAATATTTTATGTGAATTGTACAAATTGCCGAACATTGGCAACGTGCTAGTTCGCTTCGTATTTATAATAATAATAATAAAATTATTTATTTCAGACCAATTACACATAAATTACACAAAATAAATACAATAGTCCATAGTTTGATTAAAATATAAAAATAATTACTACGCTAACTTAATACTAACAACTCTTACTAAAGAGACACTGGACTAAGAAAGCATGACATGCTCCCTTGTCCAGTGCTCCATGAACAGTCCGTATCCATCCTCCCCGCAATGAGTTGCAGGTAGCTGTTGGAGCTGCCGCGCACGCGACACATCAGGGACGCCGATCTTTTACGCATAATCGCTGCGAAGCCATCCACTCTTGCGTCTGCAAACATTCCATCATCATATCATTCATTTAGATCACTAGCATCTGCTCGCGACTCCGCTCGCGTGGAACCTCTATTATAAATTGTAGCCTATATGTTATTCTGATGTATTTAAGCTATAATACTGTAAAGTTTAATCAAAATTCGTTTTGTACTTTGTGCATTAAAAAGTTACTAACATCCATAAATTCATCCTCACAAACATTATACATTACTTTTATAGTATTAGTACTGTCTTTATTTTGTGCTATTAGTAGGAAGTAGGATAGGATAATAAAATCTTAAATCGAATTGAATGTAATAAATTGTTAATTAATGGTATCGAAATTATAATGTTCATCTGTCGAAAACGACACCTTTATTTATTGCCATGGCCACAGAATGTTATATCAATTTAGGATTTAATTCTAGACTTCCTTATCTTGATCTTGGAGTTCCTTACAAACATTTCAAGTTGTATAACTGCCTTGTCTGGCTTAGCACGCATACTATCAGATGATTAGTATATATGTATATAAAGATAATTAACGTATTGCCTTGTGACGATTAGATTCGAATATTGCCGGAGATAGTAGAGATTTGAAATTTATTTAATTATAGAAATTGAAAACTTAACTCCTCCAAATAATGTTGCGAAATGATGCAAAAAATAATAGAGCAGATTCTTCTTCTTTTTCTTCTTCTTCTTCTTCAACCGCCTTTAAACGTCCACTTGACTCCTGGACGAAGCCTCCCCAATAAAATGCAATGGGGGGATTTGCTTGGCAGGCGGATTGGTGATCGCAGTTTAGTGTTAAGTACTCAGTTAGATGCTGGTGCTGATTGGTGTAATCCCTTAGTGAGGCTTTTACCACATCCACGGGAGGAGAAGGAGGGGTCTATTCTTAAGCCGGACACACAACGGCTGACGGAACATTCTAGATAGTGAAACAAATAAACTTGTGAACCCAAAAATATTAGCCAATCCTTGTAATTTAAAACCATACTGATAGTGGAATCGAGACTGAATTGTGAGTTGACTGAAAATTGGTATTACTGGTATTAATGGTATCTGTACCGCGGTGCCATGGGTACGCGCACCGCTGTTATAAACCAATGTCCACGGTACGGTTAATTCGTGCGCTAGTCTAGAAATCTAGAGTTATTACCTGTTCTGGATCACGTCTCGGCCTACATACACGCAGATCCATCCGTAAACAAAACACTCGCATCGTTTACGATTCTACGTGCACTTTGTGTGTTTGTGTAAGTAATGGTTTTTCTATAAGATATTCCATTAGAACGATATTTTTGAAACCTGTACTTATCAGTTTTCAGCAACGCGCCTGCCGTCGCGACTGTTGTTGGAGATGGCATCAGCTGATAACTGGATGTTGACTAAGGCAAAGTCAAAAACCTTGTATTAGATTATCACTGCGAATTATAATACTAGAAGAACTCAAAATAATTCTTCTATATTATCACAATTTATTCAGTTTAGAATCTCCGCAATTTGATGATCCAATTCTCTTTCCAAGCAATGAAACTAAGGTTGTGGCACATTGTAGTCTTTTCCGTTATATTATGTTACAATCATCATCAGGCCTGTAGAAGTCCACTGCTGGAATTGAATGCCACGACTAACGGTCTTGAGCCGCCTTCACCCACTGACTTCCTGCTACCTTTACAACGTCTTTGTATGTAATATGATGGCACATGTTTTTCAAAGTCCACACAACAGTTGATCATACAAAATCATCAATCCTTCATTAGTTCTTACTAAGTCAGCCAGCATTAAGAAGGGATTTAGCATTTCAAATGTGGTTGAAACATCCGCCGGCATCCCTTTGCTTGTTTAATGAACGCTTAATTGCCATTTGATATTCGCTGGAATTATGAACTTAAGAACAGACGGAACTTTGAATCAAGGAAATAATTTTAAAGTATTTACAACACAAAATTCAATAAGATTGCTATTTATTTCAAACTTATCCTTTTTATATATACTATGTTTTATTATTTTCAAGAACTTTACAGAATAATCAATATATTGGTAAATAAAACATTTACAGGTCAATCAAACAGATAAAGTATCTATAAGTACATTGTCACAATGCTTCAAAAAAATGTATGAAGGGATAAATTATAATTATATAAGTAATTCAAATTGTAAAATTAAAATAAATTCGATACAAATTGTAGACAGTCATTTTAAGACGATTCAAAATGATCCTTATGCTTTCGATGAATAAAATTATTTGGATTTTTGATACATAAGCACTAATGGGAAATACTAAGATTAGCAAAGGTACTTTTGGCCACTTGAGTTGTAAAGCTTTTGCGATTGGCACCACTTCTGACTGAATCATTATTTCGAAAATTGAATGTCATAACAAGACCACTAAAAATTATATTATGACCACGAAAACCCTCAGCTCTACAAACTTGCAGATCTAAATTATACCTCAGCGCGAGATTGTGTATCATAAAGCCGATATAATGATTCTTTTCATAACTGCGGGCTATTTAATAAATTTTGTGTAGCACGTCTATTTTATCGCTATTCTGGCCCTTTGTAAACTTAAGGGCTTAAAAGCTATTGTAGAAGCTTCCGAAGTGAGAACATTGTTGATCAGCAACACGGTTACTTTGTTGTTTTAAGGATTGTTTACTCACACCCGGGCCGGGACGTGGACGGCACTCACGTTTTGCAGTTTGTGCGATTCGGGAAGCGATTACCCAAGTTCAGGTACCCTTTACCAACCTCGGGGTTGAACGCTGGCTTGTTGAAACCTGTTCACCATTACCAATATCTTGCTAGGAACACATAAACAGTGCTGCCATCAACCCTTTTTCGAAAAAGTCATTGAAAAATGGCTTTTTCATTATTTCAAAAAGCTGGGCTGACTGGCGCGTTTCAGAAAGGCTTTTGAACAATGGCTTTTTGATTATTTCGAAACGCTGGGCTAACGGCACGTAGCAGGGATATTGATAGCAGGAAAACTACCATGCCCAGTACACCCTACGGTGGGGCGTCAGTTTGTATCTCTTGACATCTTCCTTACCTATCTTGTATTGAGTTTAATTTATCCAGTAAGAATACATATTTCTGCGCTCCTAACGGGCCAAATAACGGACCATCCTCGGCTAAACTCCAAACCCGCAACGGTGGATTGTGAATAATACTTTTAGGAACGTAGCAACGTTGTTGATCATCACGGCTACTTTGTTGTTTTAAGGAGTCCTCCTTAATTAAAGGTTATCTGAAACATTCCTTTCGTTTCTGGGAAATCAAGAATTTCGTCGACCTTTGTCTTTTACAATGTAGGTTTTCGTCGCTGCATTCTTTGCCGATTTATTGGGAGGCTGAATTTCAGAGTATTTGCTGTATTGAAACCAGTAAATTCTATATCATTTGGAGTTGGTTTGCGAATTAATTTGTTTTAATTCGTTTCCTTTATTATACTGATGTTCAATAACATAGAGTCTGAAACTTCACCCGACCTTTATCCATTTGCCTTACAATCACAAACAAAGCTGTCCTATTTATCTCATTAAAGCTAAAACTGTCCTCGAATCCCAAAATAAACAATAGCAAATTCACTAAAACCAACAATATACAAACAGTAAACAAACCCACGTAAGTTCCACCCACCCTTCGCGTGCGTGCGCATAATAATAACAATTCTTTTGACATGTGACCCACATACCCTCTGCCAAGATTGCACTAGCAAAACCAATAGGTATTCATAATCCAGATCAAAATATGGATGAAACATGGTCATCACCGCATATGTCCAGTTGCTGGGAATAAAACATACATAGGCTCACGACTTTAACCTCCATGGAGGATATCCTTAGCTCCGTGAGGACATAAGAGGTAGTCAGACCCAAGTCCAAACATCGCACTTGGCGTATGCTCAAGTTTTGCTTTTCTATACGTTGCAAGCCCATCGCGGCTTATTGGAATAACCGAAAACCTATCTATCTTGACAAATAGATTCCAACACCTGCAGCTAAGTATCAGGTCTTTATATTTACCTCACGTCAAACCGGCCAAAAACATAAAATATAACATTTTCCTCAAAAGCCAATCAGAGTAGAATATCGTTTCGCCAGGCTGTTGCTCTAACAACTTTCAAGCCTCTTGCCACTATAAAAGAGAGATAACTATCTTAAATCCATTCAAGCAGTTGATCTGGTATGAACTCTTTTGATCCGAACACATTATAATGTAAAATAAATGGTGTTGTTACAGGTGACACACAAAAGCTCTGGCAAGGTGATGGTGCTGAAGATGAACCAGCAGAGAGCGAACCGGCCAAACATGCTTCGGGAGGTGCAGCTCATGAACAAACTTAAACATCCTAATATACTTGGGTAAGTGATTCTAAAATGTTAGATATGTATGATTTAACAAAGATAAATTTTGCATTGTTGACCTAGCATGTCTAGCACATCAACTACAACAAACAACAACACTAGCCTGTTTACGTCCACTGCTGAACGAGGTCCCCCCTTGACTACAATGGAGAGATTTGCCAAAATCACCACGCATGGCGGTGGATTGGTGAACGCAGTTTGGTGTTAAGTACCCAGGTGCTGCCCAAACCCTGGTGTAATCCCTTCGTAAGGCTTTTACTACATCCACGAGAGGAGAAGGTCTATTCTGAGGCCGAACATATAGACAATCTATTCTTAAAATCAAGACTGGATGTATAATAATAAATAATAAATAAATAAATGCTGGACATTTCACACAGCATTATCTAGCCCCAAGCTAAGCAGAGCTTGTGTTATGGGTACTAGATAACTGATATACTTAATACAATACATTACATAGATAGATATTTTTTATTATACATAGAAAAATACCCAGAACACCCTGAACAAATATCTGCAGATTGTACAAATATTTGTTCCGAGGCGGGAATCGAACCCGCAACCTCCTGCGTCGCAGGCGAACCTTCACCCGCCGCACCACAGAGGTCGTCAAAAGGTCGTATAAGCTCAAGTCCCAATAGTCTCAGCAGCGGCAGGGTGGAATACATTCTAGCGATGATGAAGAGTTTTTTTTTTTTAAACAAATGCAATATCTCTTAGGTGACGTCCACCTAGGACTCACCCTGTTTGGCATTTTACTACGCCTGTAATTTCACCGGCACCAATACTCTTCAAACCGCAACACAGCAATGCGAGCACTACTGCTTGGCAACAGTAATAGGTATGATGGTAGTACTTCCACAGATGAACTCTTTCACATGAGAGATGAGCTCTATTACTACTAAAAAAAGTCAGTAGTTGGGAATGTTACGAGTTGTGAGGTTCGTTGAATCAAAAGTTTTGTATTCGTAACATGACTCGTGACTGTCGTGACACAAGCACAAGTGCTTAGCAGCAAAAGTATAAAGTTTTATGTCGTATTACGTAGGATAGTTTAATCAAAAGACTAACTCCAGGTTTACAATTAGCCCCGACACTTTTAATGTCATTTCATTTACAGTAAGAGACGGGGAAGTATTAAAACATGGGTTTTATAGAGACCATGATAATTGAATTTATGTAATTAAAATTTTCATAATTGTAGGGTCTGGGCGTGTCCGGCCTAAGAATAATAATAATAATAATAAATGCTGGACATTTCACACAACATTATCTAGCCCCAAGCTAAGCAGACCTTGTGTTATGGGTACTATATAAACTGGTATACTTAATAAAATATTACATAGATAGATATTTTTATTATACAAAGAAAAATACCCAGAACACCCTGAACAAATATCTGCAGATTGTACAAATATTTGTTCCGAGGCAGGAATCGAACCCGGAACCTCCTGCGTCACAGGCGAACCTTCGCCCGCCGCGCCACAGAGGTCGTCACCTCAAGCCAAGAATTGACCCGTGGATGACGTAAAAGCCGACTAAGGGATTATACCAGGGGATTGGCAGCAGCATCCACCGGAGTACTCAACACAAACACTACCATCACCTACCAAGCGTGGTGATTATGGCAAATCCATAATAAAAAATAAATACATATAATATAAAATTCATATTCATATAAAAAAATCAGATAATATAGATATACTAGTTGCGCCCCGCGGTTTCACCCGCGTGAATAATGATGAAAATTGATGATGATGATGAAAAGTAGTCTATGTGTTAATCCAGGGCGTAAAGTATCTCCATTCCAAATTTCACTCAAATCCATTCAATAGTTTTTACGTGAAAGAGTAACAAACATCCATCCATACTCACAAACTTTCGCGTTTGATGATGATGATGATGATGAAAAGTAGCCTATGTGTTAATCCAAGGCGTAAAGTATCTCCATTCCAAATTTCACTCAAATCCATTCAGTAGTTTTTACGTGAAAGAATAACAAACATCCATCCATACTCACAAACTTTCGCGTTTATAATATTAGTAGGATATAGTGCATTTGGGAGGCCAATTGAATTTAAGGAATTTACCTCGGGTCTTCTAATATAACAGAACATAGAACATAACACCCAACAGTCACATACGTAGTCAGTGCAGATCATACAAACATTTGTCGCGCAGCGCGAATCGCCCGCCGCGCCACAGAGGTCGTCAAATCTTATCTTATCTAAGAAATCGTGAAACACAAGATTCAAGGACATCCCTTGTCAAAATAAAAGTATGTCTGATTTAAAAGAAATTGGTATACCTATAGGTATCTTACAAACATAAACAAAATACATAATCGACTAATTGAAAACCTCCTTGTTTGAAGTCGGCTAAAAATAGATACTGTTATAAACCACTTAGGAGATAAATTTGATATAATATGATTGACACAAAATACAAAGTTGTTTGGGCGGTATCATACATAAAATGTATTAATTAATCAGTATTCTGGTTATTATGATAATCTAGCTAATTTACCATCGTAAATCATTTTAAACTGCTTTATTATTTACGAACCAGGAAGCTTATGCAACAAATAGGAATCTCGAATGGTACCTAATATTATTTAAAAACATTAGTTAAGTGATTAAAAACAGTTATCCGCAAAAACGTTAATTTAAATCAAAATGCTAATATATAATATAAAATAAATACGGTCAAGTGCGAGTTGGGCTTGCGTGGAGAGGGTTCCGTACAAGTAGGCTACCATAGTAACCACTAGCTAGACCAATTAGACTTATCAGTCAATCAACACATTTTACAAACGCATTTTCTCTTTACGAATATTTTCCGTTTCCCGTGGGAATTTAAAGAAGGATTTTCATTTAGGTTTTCCTGTAAAATGGTCCAATATTCAGTATTTTTTTCAATATGTATGGCCCCCTAAAATTAACCCCCGAAATTAGAATTCGTTTATTTAAGCTATACGTTTGTGATTGGGTCATCTAACTACGTACATATTTAAAAAAATTTGGTCCAGTAGATTTGGAGAAAATAGGCTGTGACAGACAGACACATAAGTGATCCTATAATCAGGTACGGAACCCTAATGATGTAATAAAATAAATGCATTTATGCTCATAAATGAGATAGGATTAAAATAACCTTAATAGAACAAGATAATTAATCTTATATGTCAATTAAATTCAATAAAAGTTGTGTTTCTTGGAACCTTTAAATTCCAAGACACGGAGTTCTCGTGAATCTAAACGAAATAGCATCTTTGGTAGTTATTATTAAATTTAAGTGCCTTGTCACATTAATGGGAATGATTGTGCAGTAGTTCTGAAATAGGGTCTTTTAGAAAAACCAAAATACCTCCCAAACTATGCAAGATATCGAATTGAAATAAAAATATATGTTATACTGTATACAATAACTTTTGTAATAAAATACTTCTCAAATAAAAATAAATGAGTTTGGCGAGCTTCATTGCACGCCAGTTTAATAGTTTACCTTTGGTAGTACTATTATTTTGGGATAGGACTACGTTTAGCCGCTTATACCTAACGAAATATAAGAAGTTCTTGTAGATCTGGTATTACAGTCTCTCTCTTCTCAATACTAGACCTCGTGTTTTCCGAAGCTTATTAGATGTTCTATCGATCTATAAACGCATCATCACCATACATATTGTCTTCAGGTCTCACAATTTGTATTGACAGCAGCACGTTCTTTTTTTCTGAGAAGTTGTTTGTTTCTTTTGCAAGATCTTCAACAATAGCATTATATTTTTTCTTCTTCTCATTGTAAACTATTTTTAAAAACATGCAAAATTACTCGCTAACGTCATGATATCTCAGAGACAATGGTGCTCTTTGAAACTAATTGTGGTGACGTCAATGGGTCGAGACTCTTCACTTGTGTCGTTCAAGATGTTAATTTGTTTAATTTCTGTGGGTTTTGTAATTTGCACACAATAATATGTTAGCTGTTTTATGTAGGTACTCGTAAGCTGTTATTGGCAGTTTTACACGACACAGGGAAACCTAGTGTGGAATCAGGACTATATGTAGGTATTTCTTGTGTGTTTATTTTAAAGAAACAAGAGTATGTTGGCAACAACGTTGTACGTACACCAACACTTCTTCTTTATACGACCTGGGATTTTAAATAAAGCTATAATCAATTCAATAACACAAGTGTGTTAAGCTTTAAGCTAGAGCTAACTGTTAGAAATCACCCTCTTGAAAAAGTGGAGCATCGATTAGGGGCGGTTAGCGGAGACAGCAGATATAGAAAATTACTTTGGTCAATTACCCAGATGCATTCACATTCCGAGAACTGGACTTGAACGCGAATCTAATTGTATTTTATTCCGTTATAATATAAAATATTTTAACCCTCTCATGGCTTAGTTTAAATAACGTTGAACACTAGCATTTTAATATTCTATTCAAAATTGGTGCTAAATCTTTTGAACTGTATAGTGACGGAGATCCGTGGGACTAACTCTAAAAGGTAAAGTAGCAATGTGCTTTCTCACTTGAAATAAGCAGCAAAATCAGCAGCTTGAAATAAGCTTGAGGATTGCATTTTTCACAGTATGTTTGGTCAAAAGGTGCGACAGGCACAATACCATCAGTCCATCAGCAGGCTTGAGAAGATAATTATCATCCTTGGACTAATGATAAATTCACAGAAAACCATGGGATGTCCCAATGAATCATGCCGTAAAAGAACCATCAACAAATCATTAAACAACGCAAATATGGCTTGTTATTATTTGTATGTCGTGCAAGAACCCCAGTGGGTCATCGGTCAGCAGACGTCCTCTCCTTTGTTTAAAACGCATTCACGGAAAACGCTGGCTGCCGGTACCTGTCTACCATCGCTTACCTACCGGTGCCAAGGCCAACGAACAAATCGATGAAATGTGGCGTGTTCATGAGAGGACCGTGTTCTTTGACCACACTACTGGTTCTTTTAACCGGTCGGTTATCTGTCACAAGGCCCTTTTCAGGGCCACCATACCACAGGCAGGGTTATCGATAATGAACCAGTGACTCAAAAAATAGCCAGGCGCTTGCAGCCAGCTTTATTCGTAAATTTGGCCTTTGTTTCGACCACGTTTCGACTGTTTGTGTTGACCAAATACTGGGAGCCGGTTTCAGAGCTACATTGTTTGAACTTGCGTCATTCACATCCAAGATCTGAAGTAGCGTAAAATATCAATGAATGTAAAATAGTGGCTAAATGTCAACATCTAAGTATTAAGGTGTGGTAAAGCTCATAAAGAATACAAAAACTTTTATTGCTAATATAAAGCTTTTCAACATTATGTTGCTACCAATAGTCAAGCGTAACCTCGCTAGTTAGAGAAGGAAGGTCGAGTCGAGTCCCAGCAGGCATGATACGCCGATGGCGATCATGATGTTTGATTCAGTAAAGATGTTTCAATACCATTTTAAATGGTGAACCAAAGATCAACTTAAATAGCTACCTACTGATCTCAGTGTAGTAGACAAATAAGGTGTTTCGATAAATAGATAAATAATGTCTGTTGATGTGGCGCCGGAAAGCTGTATAGAAAACACACCCATACATTCAAAAGCACGCGACTTGATTACAAGATTAACCGAGAAAGTAACGTCTAAGTAATTTACTGCATAGACATTGAAATAGATCAGATATTATACCACATCTGTTTCCCAAAATAATTGGCAGAGATTGGCTTCCATGCGGGGGAGTCTCTTTCCGCATTTGTGGGAATCAGACTACGAGTGGCGAATCTAGTTGCAGCGTTTGCTTTCATATGAGTATGTTAATCACAAAGAACTCTTGATTATTAAATATTATTTATTTAGTTTTTTACCTATGGCCAGCAGTGGACTTTTTCAACTTGATGATGATGATGATCATAATTTGACAAAATCCGATCCAAGATATTTTCAGACAGACTTCAGATTTGACAGTTTTGAGACGGAATTTTGAAACTATCTTTTATGAAAATGTCGAGTTCGATACATAATGTCTACAATCCGAGAGTTGGCCCCCAGATCTAAAACTGTGAACGTTAAGGACCGACCTGAAAAGTGACACAAGATTACTAGAGCATGCGACCACTAAGATGGCTATGACTGTTCAACAGTCTGTGACTAACTAACGAAATTAACAACTAAACTTAATAAAGCTACCTGAATAAGATACTAAATAAAACTATCTCACGCGTAATCTCACATTATAACATCCAACTGCTCCACATACCACAACAACAATCACAATTTCACAATACACTCACTTCCTACTTCAAGTGACCCCGGAATTTTGTGAACTCTAGCTTTTGTATTACAGTTCTCATAACAAGATTATTTATTAGTTGCTTCCTGTCGCGAATCAAATTTGCGTAATACGTTACGAAATAATATAAAAACTGGTTGATCCAAACAATAGGCAGGCTGTCCCCCATTTTGACTTTACATTTCGCTCATATCCGTCTTGCTTATCTTCGGATATAAAAAACAATGCTTGCGTTGTTTCTATTGTTCTTTCGGAAATGTTTCTTCTTATTTCACATGCATCTAGAGCAGCTGAGTTTTCAATGTTTTGTTTCTTCAATGATGCATTTCAGCATTTTAATATCAAGTCCTGCATAAAATTCAGATGCGTATTTAAATCTTCATAATTTATTGTCGTTTTTGATGGCTTTAAAATGAATATAATTATCAAGCAGAATAAAAACAGCGGTTATTTAAATGTATAATTATACGAATACTAAAAATGCTAATTAAATTAGCAATGGTTGCAGCACACCTGCAATTTCCATCTACTTTTGACGTGGTTAGTTATTAAGATGACAAGGTCAACGTCTCCTCGGTAAATCTCACAATCATTTACCTCTGCCAGGATTTATCTCACCATCTCTCGTCTCCGCTCTTTAGGTATTCTGCTCACTGAGCATCTCGAGTAATGTCGAGCATGTACTATTAACTATAGTATGCGACAAATTTGAATGCTGGTCTGATATTAATAGCAAAAATTAAACCTCTAGGACGCACAAATAATTCAATTTGTATTTCATAAAACTGTATTTCGTCCAAATCAAAATGTAAACACAGACTCGCAAGGCTTCGTGTTTCGATTGATCGAACCATGTGCACTAAATAAATGCTAGTTTCCATGGTTCGACTGTGAGAACGAATCACAGAGACTCAACAGTCTTTGTGGTCCTATCGTAGGATCAACGAAGTAGTGGTACCGGAAGTAACGGGAACCAATCAACATAAGACCATGCACACCAAAAAGGATGTACCCCCTCTGCCAGAGTTTATAACTCGGAATTCTTTGTGTGGTTCACATCTTCAAAGATAGCTGACAATGGCCTGGTTGCTGTTTAGCTAGGCTTTATGTTCCTAGTACTTATCTTAACGTCAATTACACTTATTTTATTGAGGACTATTATAATTGAGGTTTCGTCATTGTGCTGCACGCGAAGTATTTAATTAGTATTTTTCATTTTGATTACTGATTTCTTGACATCGGGCTCATTGCGTGTCTTCAAGATAAACACGTCATGCGTTCTTATTCAGTTAGTTTCAAGATTATATTGCCAACATCAATTATAATTTTATTATATTCAATTACTCAGTATTAATTGCATCTGTTATTTTTCACTAGGCTTAACAGGTGTCCTGTTCCAAAACATTCAGCCTTATACGCGAAGAACCTTTTTAAGATCGAATCTTTGCGCAATCAATATAATCGCTGACAGGTTAATCAGTAAATTCAATAGCTTCATCGTCTATTGTGTTTGCATCTGTGGGAGCTATCTAAAATCTTTTTCAAATCACATTCTAGTTTCTGCGCTTTGTTGCTTTTTAGTTCAATTTGATTTTCGTATTTCTAATAATTTATCTCAGTGCATCGACCTTGATATTTGCGTGGGAATTGATGAGCAAATAAATAATTTAGATTTGAAGATGAGATTAAAAACATATATTAGCGAAAGAAGCCTTGAACCATGCAATTAATGGAGCGATTCTAGTTTTTACGCATTCTATGTCCATCCATTCAATGGCGCAATACTCTGTGAATGTTATATGTACTTCTATGTTCACAGGGATGGTTACTACATTCCGCACTTCTTCATTCACAGTTTCCTTCTGTATTAATATGACGAACTGTTTCACTTTCACTGATAGGTTGCATTCTCTTTCCATATTACGTCTGCTAACCGCTTCCTCGAAGAAACAAGGAATTCAAGCAATTTATTGTCTATAATATGCAATACGAGAAAGTCTCATTGTAGCTTTTCTTTCCTCGGAAGATTTATAACTGATACAATTGCCAATTAAGTTTCTTGCTATCGTGAATGTAACTTATCCAGATACAATTAAAATGAGTACGTTTATTGACTTTGTATTGTATTTTTTTTTGGATAAGTAGTAGAAATCGTTGTCATTCCTGATCTAACATTATGCATGCTATTTGATTAGCTATTTGAATAGCATGAAGAATATTTAAGGATTTTGTCTTTACACAGATATCTTATCTGTGGTTCTTTATCATAGTATCATACCAGTATGCAATGCCGTCATAATGTCGAAGTGTTTATTGGTATTAATCGTCGGTCTCTCCATGCTGAGAATAACGATTCGTGGTTAGGTTTCTCGAAGCATTTCCTGTCAGTCATTCACGTCTGACATTATAGTTTGTATCACTGCCACCTTTTCGGTTCACGTCCTGATTGATATTACTTATCATAATGTTTTTTGTTTATTTTTAGTTTTATGGGCGCGTGTGTCCACGAGGGTCAGCTCCACGCGCTCACTGAGTACATGGAGGGCGGCTCACTGGAGCAGCTCATCCTGGAACGACCGCAGGAGCCGATGCCGCAGACCCTGCGGATTTCACTGGCGGCTGACGTGGCTGATGGCATGAAGTACCTGCACTCGCTCGGCGTCTTCCACAGGGACCTCACTGCTAAGGTGATAATAGACCGGAGTATTTCAGCGGAGACTCGAGTCGCTATTGATCGGTTAATTTGACCTACCGCAGTAACCGTTTTGCATCTCACTGGCTGCGCCGAAGACGACTACATATCCGTCTCATGTCTTCAAATAATCTTAGTGCTTTGAATTGTGGACATTTTTTCTGTGTCCAAACACAACTTGTCATCGTTCGAGCTCTCTTCATCAGCCGGTAGTCATCCACTGCTGGATGAGGCCTCCCCCACAGCATGCATATCGTGCAATGGGGCGATTGGCAGGTGGATTTGGTGATCGCAGTTCGGTGTTAAGTACCTACTCAGGTGGATGCTGCTGCCCATCCCTTAGCCGCCTTTTATGACATCCACAGGAGTTGGAGAGGTCCTATTCTTAGGCTGAGACTACCACGGCTCATCGTTCGAGCTACATAATTTAAATCGAAGTTGTTACGCATGTTTTTTAAATAAATTTTATTTATTATTGTTCAGTTTTTAAATAAATTTTATTTATTATTGTTTTCGTTGGCTGTTGCTGGCCGGCTCTATTTTGATCTATCAATGTGTATAAAAACTAATTGGTTTTCAAATAATAGCCATTAACCTAATTGTGTTCAAATATTTTAAACCAAATAAACTGGGAGAATTATCGTAGTAAATTGTATTTAAAAACCATCCAACCGTAACATGCCAAACCGCAAGACCCAATAAATAGAATTGGGGTGCAAAAGTAACACAATTTAGCGCGCAGTAAAGACTAAAACTATCTCGAGAATTCGTGGCAAGTAGGGCAAACTCATTTTACTATACAGGTGAGTTTCACAATTTTCAATCGCATGCAAGTGGAGGACACGGTGAGCTTTACATCTAAACTAAAGAATGAGCAGTGGAATCGAATTAGATGCAGCCTACAGGAAGAAGTCCACTGTTGGACGTAGTCCTCGTAGGTCCGTTATTCCCCAACGGTTGTCAGTTCTACGAGCTAAGTATATGACCTACCACAGATATATCACAGATACCGCAGAGCCTCAAGACGAACGTTTATGATCAGTGATGACTTACGGCACTGAGACGTGGTGGCTAACTGTTGGTCTGATTATATACGAGCTCAATATCGCGAAGCGGGCTACGGGGTAGGTATGGCTATGCTCGAAGTTTCATTATGGGATAAGATCCTAAATGAGGGGCTCCGTAGAAGAACCAAAATCACCGATAAAGTTGAAGTGACCATGGGCAGGTCATATAGCTAGCAGAATCTACGTATAAGCCTTGCGGGCGAATCAAATAGAGATGTGGTTCTTATTGGT
This sequence comes from Epirrita christyi, assembly GCA_951392215.1. Classification (NCBI taxonomy): domain Eukaryota; kingdom Metazoa; phylum Arthropoda; class Insecta; order Lepidoptera; family Geometridae; genus Epirrita; species Epirrita christyi. The sequence goes on along the minus strand of OX595839.1, from coordinate 2,590,161 downwards.
TTAATAAAATTATAGCAACCAATAATAATACTAGTAGCACACAATCACTGGAATTTAATCCAACAATAGGTCACTTTGTTCCTTCACCTCCCACACCTGTGCTGAGTCGACACTCTGCACTCCTGAGAGCTCTCGTCGACTTCAAGCAAAATTTGTCATAGAGTTCTCAGGAGTGTATTGTCTATTGTGTGATTAAAATGGATTTTACAGTGGACCAACCTGTGTTTTGAACTACAATCCTAAACCCTATGAAATGGATTTTATACGAATATTGTTTCCTTTTCAGAATGTATTGCTAAGAAAATACGCAGACGGTGACTACATGGCCGTTGTTGCCGACTTCGGTCTAGCGGCCAGAATACCTCATCCAAAGTAAGTGGTTCTTGCATTACCATCGGTGAAATTACAAGCATATGAGACACCCACCAGTCGCGTGCTGATGTGCATCAGTCAGTCTCAGTACGAACACAAAGCAGTTCATTTTGAACCTAATAAGATTTTCGTTTGTTTTTTTACGACCCCCTTCATCACCAATGTATCTTATTTTCAAAAGAATCGCTAAAAACATTAACTGTAAAATAAAATTTACCAAAATTTGTTTATGCGACAGTGGCAGTAAAATTACGCAAAATGTTCGTATCACGTAATTCGCTTGTGGACGAATTAACGGTGTGAATTTACGAACCTGATGATTGGTCGCCAAACTGGGCTTGTATCAGCTGGGTCGAAATTCATTTGGTTTATCATAAATATTTCTTGTTTGTTTTGAGTTGACACAGATGATACTAAAATAGATGATGATATTAAAGGTGCCATAACCGAGACAATGTCACTGTCTAAGTCAGGTTCAATTAGATTAGATATGAAAAAATAAACCTTCAAATTCCATCAAAATCGAAACACGTCGCTTGAGAATACAAGTACTAAAATACAAGTAGATAAAGCCGCAGCATGATACTGACACTTTGTTGGTGTAGTGTGGCTTAATATTTATGTTTCAATTTACTATATAAGTTAAGTATGACTATGAGTTATATAATAGTATATTTGAATGGTCTTAAAGGGGTAATGACACCTCGTCGAAAACTTTAATTTTTCCGGGTTAATTGTTTCAAAAATCTAGAACACTGCGTAATTTGATTAATTTTATCCTATCATATCTATAAAATTTTATGAATATCTAACTTGTAGTTTTTAAATTAAAGGAAGAAAACCAGAACCAAACGCCAGACGTTACGAAAAAACCGTAATTCAACAATGTGCCTTTTTTTGTTTTCAGCAACGGCTACCGACTGCCTTCAGTCGGCTCGCCGTGGTGGATGTCTCCCGAGTGCCTTCGGGGAAGGTGGTACGACCACCGCTCAGATATATTCTCTTACGGAATCATAATGTGCCAACTTATCGCCAGGGTGAGTGTCGATCTCCTCACGCGCCAGCATACAGCCACACCGAACCGCTTACCAGCAACGCACGCGCACAACCAAACAGCCTGTTTGGTCTGTTTGGTGCCTCCAGCTCGGGTTAACAATGAGATCTCGCTTCGCTTGGTCAATTAAAACCTGGATTAAAACATAGAATATTTTTTACCGCCGCCGTGGTATGTCTGGCCTAAGAATAGACCCATCTCGTCATAAAAAGGATGTCATAAAAAGGGATTACACACCAAAGGATGGGCAGCTGCCTTCGTACTCAAAACGAATACTGAGATTACCAATCCGCCTGCCAAGCGTGGTGATTATGGCAATTCCCTCCACTGAATTTTATTGGGGAGGCCTCGTCCAGCAGTGGTCGTCTAAATGCTGCTGTTGTTGTATACTTTTTACCTACAAATTCAGTTCCCTCGAAAAAACTGCCTAAAAATTTACAGGATCTAACATCGAAGTTCACAAAATCTAAACCACAGTATCTATCAGCACAGTGTTACACTGGGTGTAACTCGTTGGTAATACTTCTCCTATTTTTTTTCCTATCGAGTTACACTGTTACTTGATAGGAAAAAAAAATCCTAACGAGTAACAGTCGTTTGGGCGTTACTCGCTGGGAACCCTCTTCAGTAAGGAGTCAGTAAATACTCAAAACTACGCCCGCGCTGGACCGCCGCTAGGTTGTTATTTAATTGATCAATTTTAATTCAGTTTGAATTATTCACTGTTAACTTCAGGTGGACGCCGACCCGGACGTGCTTCCCCGCACCGACAACTTCGGCCTCAACTACATGGCGTTCGTGGACCTCTGCGATGAACTAACGGTGCCGGAGTTTCTGAGGCTCGCCTTCAACTGTTGCATCGTGAGTATTTCTAATGAAAACATCTGTCTCCTTGACAGATGCAAGTAGCATTGTTATTGTAACAACAGCTCTATGTGGATATTCAATTTTGAGGCTCAATTCTTGTCAAAATAAAGTTCTGATCACGTTCCGATCTAGTGTCGGTCGATGTCTTAAATGTCAGAAATGGTATTCTCCTAATTTAAAATACAACTTGGTAATGTGAATATATCGAAATGTGACCGAAACAAGAACGATTTAAAGTTTATTCGTTAATAAAATTAACTTATTTTGTTAATGATATTGTAACGTCTTATGTATTTATTACAGTATGAACCAAAAGCGCGTCCGCTATTCCCCGAAATAGTGTACAAGCTTGCGGAGGCCAAAGAAGGCCTCGACGATGCCGCGTGGGGCTCACTCACGCCGAATAATTCATACGACAGGTGAGTTCCAGGTTTTCTGAACTAGATAATCGGAATAGTATTTTTTTTTTTAATTGTTTTCATGGATCTGATTTTCTTGTTTGCAACATAACCCCCCCATAGAGTGCTGATTACATTTTACAGACCTATTGCCTATTTACCTATATGGGGATAATTTTGACAAACTTAGCGCTGTCACAGATAACAAAAGACTACTAGCGCCCAAAACTTTTGATCTTGAAAAGGGTAATCATTTAGTTTCCCCTTTTAAAGTTGCGAAAGTTTTGAACATAGCTATGCAACACGCGGCACACGATGCAGCGACGACGGAGCGGTGACGCTCCGTAGTTCTACATACAAATCTGATCGACATGCCACACGGGCGTCGACGTACCGGCAACGCCGGCAGCGCTCTAAAGGTCTTCGCACATTAAAACAACTCAACGACGACTCGACTCTATGCCAAATATTGAAATTTAAGCCCTGTGTCATATGTTCAAGGTTTAATTTCAAAAAAATATATTAAAGTAGTGTACGACGAGTGGCCTCACGCATCGTACACTAAAGTCATCGAGAGTGTGAGTAGAGTTGCTGCCGCGTTGGCGTGGAGTTGTTGTAATGTGCGAAGACCTTTAGACTGTCAAAATGATCCTCATAGTTGCGTGTCCCATTGCCATTTGCTAGCAAAATTGGGCGGTACATACAAATGTACTCGGGTATACATATATGCCTTGCACGTTCTCTCTCGTTTTAATAAGAACAATGATTATTATGATTTGATATATTTTAACCGGTTTAACTTACGTAGATTATTTTCGAGTATTCGACCCGAATGATTATTATGATATTTCCCAAGTACATGTGATTTCTCATTGCAGCGAGGACTGTGATTCGTCCGGACCGCGGTCCTGCCCCGGCCTGTACGCCGCGCGGCCGCAACGCTATCGCAGTGAGGGTAGTCCGCGACGCATGGACCATGATACGCGTAAGTATCTATTTAGAACACAAAATCTCTAGTTTTCGCCTTTTTCCGATTTGTTTTCAATAACACATACACTAAACACACGTTTTTTTTTCTATTTTCACCGTAGGTTGTTCAGTTGCAGGAATATAGACGTGACAAGTGGTGAGCTCATCGCCGCCAATTGCTTTCCACGACCAACTCGGCTAACGCTTTCTTCCAGTATATAGTAGGCATAGCAAAGAAGACCGCTTTGCTATGCCTGACTAAAGTGGTCAAAAGTTAGATAATTACAATCACGTATTTCGCAAATTATTGATATCGAGGATATAGACAAATTTGCTATTTTAATACAAAAAAAATGCTGGACATTTCACACAACATTATCTAGCCCCAAGCTAAGCAGAGATTGTGCTATGGGTACTAGATAACTGATATACTTAATACAATACATTACATAGATAGCTATTTTTTATTATACATAGAAAAATACCCAGAACAACCTGAACAAATATCTGCAATCGTACAAATATTTATTCCGATGCGAGAATCGAACCCGCAACCTCCTGCATTGCAGGCGAACCTTCGCCCGCCATGCCACAGAGGTCGTCCGTATTAAGTTCCGCAGCTAGGAAAAATTCCGGACAATTTTTTTTTTGTTAACCTTTAAGTTAGGTTTGGTTAAGGCTTACTGTCATTGTGACCGATAGCGAAAGAACTAGTTTGGTAAAAGGATTCAGATAAATGTAACATAATGCGTCATTGGTTCATAGTCCAGCACCGTCGCTCGCTCTCGGAGCTGGAGTGGTGCGGGGACGAGGGAGCGCGCGCCGCAAGCCCCACCGCCGCGCGCCCCGCGCCCCACCGGTCCGCCAGCGCGCTGCCCCCGCGCACTCTGCCCCCGCCCCGGCTAGCGAGACTACACAGGTACTATGTCTATATCAGTCATTGCGGCACCGTCCACCAAATCCTTACTGCCCCTACAACCCTTTAAAACCGAGGACTCCCGGGCAGGACATCGGGTGGCTGGATTACGCCACTGGAGCCGCCACTTGCCACGCAAAAAGGGCCCATTGGGGGCCTAGTTGCGGAAAAGAGTCTGCGCTACTAGTACTAGTACCCCTTAAAACCCCAAACTCTTACAAACCATTATAACTTCTCAAAACCCCCGTAACCCTAACAACACTTAAAAACCCCTTACTACCCCAAAATATTCCTGAAAAGTTTAAAAACCCCACAATCCCCTAACCACCCCTCTATAACCCTGACAAACCGCTACAGCCTCTCAAAAACACCCCAAGCCACCCAAACAAGTCCTATAAATAAAACAAATAAAAATACAACCGAATTGAGAACATCCTCCTTTTTTTGAAGTCTGTTAAAAATAAGCATTTATTGCTGTTTACAAATTTGTGAAACATGTTGTTAACCTTAATTCAATTAAATCTAATGATTTAAAACAGCCTGTCTTTCGACAAAGGCTTCCAAGCCCTATTACATAAAAACATGTTACTTTTGTCTAAAAAAATTGTATTTCCTCTTCCACAGATTGGCGCATATAATGTTGCTAAGAGACGCGCACGCGGCACCGCATCCAGCGAGACGAGCGCTGCACACCTTTAGGGGGGTGAAAAAGATCGTGGAAGGGGGAGGATATCCGTGCGAGGCCGCATCTCCCCCCGAACGCGCCTCCTCCCTCCCCTCGTCTCCCGCACCGTCGCGTCGAGCCAGTATCGACGCACCAAGGTTGGTCATAAGTCACTAATCACAACTTCTTTAAACGAGCAACTTACATGTCTTTGTTTGTATGTACAGTAAAACTCGATAACGGTTCGAGCAATTTCGATGAAACTACAGGATTTCCGGTTTTTGGGCCAAGAAAACGATTCAGCTAGGGCCCCACAGCTGGGAGAAATCCCAATTTCCGAGAAATTAGAAAAAAACCTTTTTCATGCATGAAAAGCATTTTTTTTGAGGCATGTGACTTCGCTCTAAGTACCAAAATAATAAAATAGTCTTGAACCGCCACCATCCACCGACTTCCTGCGACGTTTATAATGTCATAGTTCATCGAATAGAGAGCCTTCTTTCTTATTTTTTTGGTTGCGACCTTGTGGTTGCCACTCGCCACGCAACAACCAAAAACACCAAACGGTCGTCGCCAAACAAAAAAAATTACAAAACAGTTTAAAATTTGTTTTAACAGGTTAGCCCGTCGCGCCTCTTGCGAGAGCGGTATATTCTCTGTGGCGAACGAGGAGGAGTGCCCGGCGCGCGCCGCAGCCGCGTGCCCGTGCTCGCTCGCCGGCTGCCACCGCTGCTGGTGGTGGCGGCGCGACCAGCCCGAGGCGGACCCCGACTGCGAGGCGCGCGTGCGCGTCTGCCACGCTTGCCTCGCCGCCTACGACCGCGCGCTGGAGGCCGCCGCCGCCGCCGCGCCCGTACCCTCCGACGACCCCCCACCCAGCTCGCCCTTCCTCTGCGGCCGCCTGGAGGAGAACTCCGAAGGTGAATGCCACATCTTGGCTCTGTGCTGCTGCACCGCTCGAGCCGGCTCCGTTTACACTGACAGCTCGGACGATGTCGCCTCGCTCGCCGGCTCGGACTCTTTGTACTGCGACGAACGCGGCCCGCGACGGGCTCGCTCGGCGCAGATATCGAAGATTGTCGAGTATTTTGAAAGGAAAGGCGCAGATTTTACATGCGAGCGATGGGCCCGTGGCCCGTCCCGGTACCGATTGAGCGGCCTGGGTGGTATTAGTCGCACGGACTGCGTGGTGGATGTTAGACACAGACTGGAGGAGAGACGGATCGCGCCTCACCCGCGACTTACTATTTGCGAGGGCGCTGTTAAGTCGAAGCTGCCGTTGTTTGATAAGAAGACGTAGCGGCAGTGTCGCGCGCCCGCCGATGTACGCTAGATGGCTTTCGAGGGTAGGAAACGATAAATTATTAATTCTTTGAAAAGGGCTACAAATCGTTTATTCCAACTATATGATGAAGTTCAGTATCGCACTTAACATTTAGACTGATTTTTATATCCGTCGCACTTGTACCGACTTGAAACATAACTTTCCCAAATAGTCTAATCATTATATAAAATATTAAAAAAATTGTAACACCCAAAAGTCACATACATAGTCCTGATCCCAGTCTAGGATTCCCTGTGTCGTGGGTATCAGGAACTACGAGTACCATGGTACGACAACACTTAGTAAGTATTGACGAGAAATTCATCTCACATCACTATGCGTGTTTCCCGTACGGGTAGGCAGTGATTATTAAGTCTATGAGTAAAAAAACAGCAGATAGAAAAAAAAAGTTGTCCATGACAAAAAAGTCATGAAATGCGTTCCGATTCTTAAGAATCTATGCGAAAATATGCCTACCCCTGCGGAAAATAGCCGTGGTTTTATGGAGCTTTTGTTTTTAAGAATTCACGTTTTGAAAGCGTGTGAATCTATCGATTTCTACCTTCGAACCATAGCTACCCATCTAGTAGTAGAACATTCGAGGACACTATGCGGGCGTGCGTTGTGTCATACTGTGATCGAGTCGACAAACAAGACACGGACGATTTAACCAACATTTGCGGACCCCTAAATAAGATTGATCAAAAAAATCTGACTACCCCCAAGTGGTAAAAATATCCTCACGGATTTGAAGATATCTTCCATGGGAATTAATGTGATGACTCAGGCTTACTGTCAGGAGTAGAGAGTGTAAACAAGTTGTATGTGGAACTTGAACAAAGTTGTGCTGCGTTTTTTTTTAAAATGGTGGTTAATCGTCTTAGGCTCGAATTAACAAATCGATCTTAACTCTGAGAGTGCCCCAAAAATTACATTTTTCGATGACAATTTTAAAATCCGTACACACTCAAGATCGATTAAAGATAGGAGGTAAGATCGATTTATTATACCGGGCCTAGTGTTGTATAGTACGGACTGAGTGGTTAGTGAATAGCGAAGAGGGTTATCTGAGATTACGAAGGTTGTAGGTACTTTAGACGAAATATATAGTTATTAAACCGGCCTAGTTTATATCGTCGAGGCCTTGCGACGTTTGACCGCATTTACACAGAAAGCTGGCTGTACCGGTAAAACAACGGCTACCAGCTTTCTGTGTGAGTTCTGAGCCTTACTATTATTATGGTGGCGTAAGGACTGGCTATTATACTAATTATAACTAAACGTATTAAGAATAATGTTTTGTTTTATAACTCAGTATAATTTACAGCTAGAGGCAATGTGTAAATTTAATTACTTATATCATTAATACTTTTAATTTATGTTTTAATACAGTATTAAAATAGTACTTGCCAGTTATAAATTATGGTGTAAATAATTATTTCGATAAGTTTTATTACTGTCATAATAATTTTGTACTTTGAAAACTGTTCAAACCGATCTTGTATTATGATAGATAGTTTATTTTTTATTTTGTGTTCTTTATTAAGTACTTTATCTTTTAAAATCGACAAAATTATAGAACTTACAATATTTTTCTTTTTTTATATTTACCTAGTTTCATACAAATTATTTGTAATTTTGAAATCACTTTTGTATACTAACGGGCTAAATTTGTCCTTAATAAATTATTTTTAAAATTAAGAGTAGACATGTCATGTTACTAGTCCTAAAAACCATGTCACCATTTGGATGTTTCAAATTCCGTCGCCATTAGATATTAACATTTACGAAACTACTTACGAAAAACTTACTTAGATTAATAACTTGAATATCGGACATCGCACATAACACACGTGAAAATAAAAAATAACAAAAATGTAAGTCATAAACAAGATATCCGTCTCCTTTCGAACCATTCATAGGGTTCCGAAGTTTACTCAACCCAAGACTAGATGGCGCTACTAGTTTACTCAACTCAAGACAAGGTGGCGCCACTAGTAGATTAGAACGCGCTATCGGTTTTATTCCTAACTTTTGTGCGGGGATAACTTGGGATTTAATGTTATGCATTTTTATTATTTGCAAGCAACACAATCTGTAGAAAATTAAACTGGCTACCTCTTAAGGCTGCCCCTGCGAAAGAATACAAACTGACAGACAGACGGACAGGCCCCATTTGGCACCCTTTGGGTACGGAAACCCTAAAAATGTACCTGTGTGATGTTCTGGTTACTCGGTTCAAATCCCACTTTTTCCACAAAATCACGATGTACAAATATCTATGTGTCAAATATGAAGCGAATAAGATGTTATTAATGATAATAAATTGTTCAATATTGTAAAGTGATCAAATTGTTCTTGAATCTGATAAGTTGTTGTAGAAATACAAAATTTCTGTATCGGTTCCAACTTTGGAGTACTCGGAAGTTTCATCACATTATAATAATAATCGATCAATATTACTATTATTATACGTAAATAGTAACATATTTTTGTAAATACAGTATTACATGTATTTATTCTCCATCATTATACTTATTTCAAATCGTTATATTGTAATCCCAGGGTACCGTTGTACGATATTTCCGAACCTGAAATCGACACAATATAAGCGTGTAAAAGAAAAATATTACTGAACGAAAGTTGACGTTTAGAACAGTGCCAAAAAAAATATAATTTGAGTATCACTTTACCACACATTTCTTGTAGAATTAATTTTGAAGATTTCATTTAGGGCCTTTTCCACCGAGTGCTGAGCTCCGAAGCTCTTTGACGGATGTCTTCACAGATCATCTTAACTCGCGAATGACCGCAACTTTGCAAACGGTGGGAACGGTTAAACAAGTGTATGAGCAATTATGTGTCCGTCCAGACGGAGACCGCGGCGCGACGCGGCGGGAATGTATTTGCTTTTGTATACAATTAGTGGCTGATTACAGTACTCGTCACATTGTGCGCACATGACATAGTATGGATATTGACTATTCCCACGCTATTTCAATTAGTGATGCAACGAACACGAATACCCATTGTACTATTCGACGAATACGAATACCGATTGAACTATTCGTCGAATACGAATATCGATTGTACTATTCGACAAATACGAATACCGATTGTACTATTCGATGAATACAAGTACCATTCGTTCTATGGAAGGCCTATATGTGCAGCAGTAGACGTTAACCGGCTGATTATGATGTGTATCATCTGAATGCTGAGGCTGAGATGAAAGAGGTGCGGGTTTGATTCTCGCTGCGCGACAAATGTTTGCATGATCTGCAAATATTTGTTCCGGGTCGTATCATGGTACTATTAGTTCCTGATACTCACGACACAGGGAATCCTAGTGTGGGATCAGGACTATGTATGTGACTGTTGGGTGTTATGTTATGTATGTATGACAGCATCGACAGAACACGTACGCCAGTGGGCCCGCTATCACATGTGCGTATTGTGCATGCATACAGATGCGACGAGTACTGTGGAGCCTAGTCCGAGTTCAGAAGCCGTAATCTTTAGTTATAACAAGCAATTGACACGAACGTTTGGTGTAGTCAGAAGTCCAGAGAGTGATCCCTAGTTTCGTGGAACCACGGGTAATTAAAATTACCTATGGACCCATTTTCGTGGAACCACGGGTAATTAAAATTACCTATGGACCCGGTAATGGGTCGACTCACCGGGACCACTGTTAAACAGTGTGTAACAAACCGACGAGCGCCCCTAGCGTACACTTTTTGAACCTTAATTTTCATACAAAAATCGGTGTGTCTACATCATACGTCAGTGTCAATTGCTTGTTATAGACTACGGCCTGTGCAGTAACCATCCGTTGACAAGTTGGACGATCGTCGTAATCACCGTCATTACGATGGCTTCAAAACTTAGACTAGGGTATCAGTGCACTTGCGATTTATTAACTGGACACGAAGACTGATACGATAGAGCAGCTTTTGTGACTAAACATTAAAAATAATGTAGTTATTGATGTGGCTTCTGTGCAACATTTTATAAAGCTTTAGGCTCAATTCACAAGATAGCAGCGACCTCTGACAAGTCGCGCGGTCATCAAGCGTACAGAGCGAAGCGAGCTCTCCTTGTTAACTCAAGGGATGCTTTCGTATGTATGTATGTTTGATGGGACATTGTTCGATGGTAACTTTTGAATCGTTGAACAAATTTGTAAGCTTAATCGGTAAAGAATATTGAAACAATGTCTTGGTCGGGACGAACTATTAGTAGAAATGAAGAAAGCTTAAAATGCTGCATACATTTTGGCTGCGCAGGAGTGAATGGAGCCTTTAGCTAACATGACGTTAGACAGCGTTTTCTGGTACGAGGTTTGTTCTTGTACTGGATAATTCGGTCCAAGTTACAAAAGGATAGCGATAATTTGTAGCGCCGTTTAGCTTTAGAGAAAGTTGCACAGATTCGCCATTTAGTTTCCGCTAACGTTAATTATAGTTATATTCGAGATAAACTAAGAAACTATTTAGAATAATGGTAGTTGAAAATAAAGTTGTTATATTATAATCAGCTGTTTATTTTATCTGCTTTACCGTTTTAATTGCTAGGCTTATGTATCTAGACTAGAGTTTTAAACATATCCAGATTATGTAATGGTTACAGTAAGAATAGTAGATATGCTTATGCTTATACATTTTGCAATAAGTGTCGATACCCTACATTAATCCTACTTACTATATCCCTATAATGCGAAAGCTTGGATGTTTCTTTGAATCACACCGTAACGGCACAGAATATTATAATATTACCACCATAAAGAATTTCACAGAAAACCACTCCGTGGCCCCGCCACCCTCCCCCGAGTTCCTCTTACCCCACCCCGCACATCTCGGGAGTCAATGTGGTAGTTCCTCCCCGCAGCTCGGCAGTCAATGTGGGAGTTCCTCCCTGCAGCTCGGCAGTCAATGTGGGAGGTCCTCATGCTAGCGGGTTGGCGTAACGGCAGGCCGATTTCGATGAAATTTGTACAGATAGGTACCTAACCTGCATTAACAATTAGGGGCAATTCCCAGTAGTTTTACCGAGTAGTCTTACCAGTTGAACTATTGGGAATTTTCTTCCCAACAGACTTAGGTACTGATAGTGACTTCGCTAGTGCTATTTAGGCTATTTGTCGCGGTATCACACGAGCGAAGCCACAGACGGATATTAACTTGTGAAAGAGTTCGAGCTACCACCATACCTGTTTCTGCCGCCAAGCAGTGTGGCGAGATAGAGGAAAAAAAGTGAGCTGACGGACGTGATCTAAATCGAGAATCGGGGGCCGGATACCGATACCGCGATACCTACGAGATACAAGATAAGATAATTGAAACAGTTGGATGAGTTGCAAAGTTTATTTACAGTTGAGCAAATAATTTCAATAATTTTTATTTTTAATCATTTGCTAAATTATGTTCCTTGCCGCCACAATTTTTATTTTTGAATATCAATTGTTATTGTTATGTACTTCTTATTGCCTACCAGGCCAGTACTGAAACAAAGAAAAATGTATTGCTCCTATAAGAAACCTAACCCTACCTAAGGGCCGGTTTCCACCGGGGCGGAGAGGAGCGGAGACGAGAGGAGATGTGTTTGAACAAACCAATCCGATTTCGTTATTTCCTTTTCGTTTTTACCTGTCAAGCCTGCCTGCCAATAACCTGCCAGCTTTACTCTGAGGCCTTAGACAAAGTAACAGTCTATTAGCGATGACGCCAGTAGAAAAGTCCAAAATGTATGGGATTGACGTTAGCTATCGATTTGTCACGTGGTCTATTGTATTGAATTACGGCTGTAGAAATGGAATAGGTTCGAAGCGAATGCCGTTTGGCTAGGCCCTCTGGTCTCCTCTCCTCTCCACCCCGGTGGAAACCGGCCCTAAGTCGATGTTAGTCTGCGCGGAAAAACGAAAGGCGAGATGAGGGCACATTTTGTGTTAGCAACACTCTCGTCATTATTGCTGGATTATCTGCACAATTTTGATACATCTTCATCAGCCATTAGACGTCCACTGTTGGACGAGGCCTCCCCCATAGAATGCAATGGGGGGATTTGCCATAATCACCACGCTTGGCAGGCGGATTGGTGATCGCAGTATTGGTGTTGAGTAGGTAGGCACCTACTCAGGTGGATGCTGCTGCCCATCTCTTGGTTTTATCCCTTAGTAAAGCTTTTAATACATCCACGGGAGGAGAATGGATATGTTCTTAGGCCAGACATACCAAGGCACAGTGAGTTTCGGTTGCGTATTTTAAAATTTCTACATACTCTTAGGTAGAACGGGTTTTGTAATATAGGTAACTAGGTAGGTACTTACTGTTATGTGTCCACCCCCACACCCACAAGGATCGTTTGTCCTGAAATGGGGGGGCTCGAAGTAAAACGGCATTGAGGGCTTGTCTGTGTCTTCAAACTCGAACAACCCCACCAATTCGTCAAAATGTTGGGACAGTAATCCTATTAATCAAAATAAACATTGCTATTTGTCCGAACATTATTATCTAATTCTTGAATCTTCGACTCGTTTTGACGACGGTCTAGTCAAAGTAGTTGACCATTTTGTCTATTTGGGCTAGACGATTCTTCGAGCAACACGGACTTCCGCGCGGGCCGGAAGGGAGTAGCCTTAGCGATGTATTACCATACAAATAGTTCTGTCTTTTTTTGCGGGGGGAAATGTGCACACAAGCGCAATTCCGCATATACACATCCAAATACAACACTGTAATGACGACACTCACACTAACAAATCTTGCACACCTTCAGAATAAGAACAAACCTCAGCTAGTTTTATTAAACGCATATGCCTACTTTGGCTTGTAGTAGAAGGGAACGCTGCGAATGGCTACTGCCTTCCGTGTTGCTCGAAGAGACGATTCAACCAGGAAGAAGAAGTTTGGTGAAGTTGGACAACTTCACCAAAGAGGTCAACCGACGAATCCAATTCGGATGGGAGCGTTCGAAAAACTACGCCATATCTTCTCGTCACAGAGCCTCAAGACGAAAGTCTGTAATCAGTGTGTGTAGCCAGTGATGACTTACGGCAGTGAGAAATGGTCGCTAACTGTTGCCGTTATACACAAGCTCAAAGTCGCGCAGCAGGCTATGGAGATATCTATGTGTTTCACTACGTGATAGAATCCGAAATGAGGTAATCCGTAGAAGAATTAAAGATCACTGACATAGCTCTCAGAATTAGCAAATTAAAGAGGTAATTGGTAGGTCATATAGCTAGCAGAATCTACATATAGACCGTGATAAATAATAAATAAATAAATGCTGGACATTTCACACAACAATATCTAGCCCCAAGCTAAGCAGAGCTTGTGTTATGGGTACTAGATAACTGATATACTTAATACAATACATTACATAGATAGATATTTTTTATTATACATAGAAATACCCAGAACACCCTGAACAAATATCTGCAGATTGTACAAATATTTGTTCCAAAGCGGGAATCGAACCCGCGACCTCCTGCGTCGCAGGCGAACCTTCGACGGCCGCGCCACAGAGGTCGTCAAAAAAAAATAAAAAAATGGAAGGAGTCACTTGTGTCCACCAAAAAATGTGCTGATTTTCGTGAAAAGCTTTTCACTACGTGCGTAAGTGAATTCTGTGGTTAGGTTACATGACACTGGCCAATTTAGGGCTTATTTTTTTAACGTCTTCTCTTTTTCGACTACTAATGTACTCTAGGCGGGTATAGGTTTATAATCAAAGGACCATACCTAGTAGCAAGACAACTAGCGCTGATCCGCCGATGAAGGGGATCCAAGGGGCGATGTTATTATACATGGCGCTGAAAAAAGCGCCTATTCCGTTGGGCTCATCGGTTTGCGCGCTATGGTTCGTTTTCGTGCCCATTTCTTTTGGACTGAAAGGGATATTAATTATTTATTAATAATTATTATTCGTTCAATTTGTTCACGTATGTCCGACCAGCGCTTTTTTCTCTCTGATTTGATTTACAAATATTGAGAAATATTGAGATTTTTAACAGAAAACTTATTTTTAATAATAGCCTACATTAATCAGGGATAGTGTAGCTTTCTATTAGTGAAATATTTTTTGGAATCAAGTTAGACATTCTTGAGAGTATTCTCAACATTACCTACTTACTATGTTGTTACTTGTTATGGGTACGGGTACTTAACATTTGTTTGTCGACTACGGGATACCTTAATAAACAAACAAATGTTAAGTACCTACCTCTTTATTGTTGATAGATGAAAGCTAGAAGTAGGTTATTATTTACCTATACAATCTAACTGGGTAACTTATAAAATACTGCGCCACGCTTCCCAGCAACAAGAAAATTTCTCCGTTCTAGAGCTGACGCCGCAGGTTATACTACCTACTCATTTACATTAAGAACTGGGAAGTTTTGGAGTAAGTAGGTAGGTACATGTAGAAAGGAGAGAAGAAGATGCTATGTTGACCTCATCCGCTCTTTCTTAGCTTCATAGCTGCTGGTACGTGTCTTGGTAGAAATGAGAAGTCCATAGTTCACTTATGATGGTTGTATTAGAACTTCTCAATGGTAGGTACACGAATAGCTATGATAAATGGTTTGGTGAATGAATACGCGCCGCCTTCTCGGCGGCTGGTTACGTACTGGCGGTACTAGCTCGATGATATGGGCAATGCTGTATTTTGCTTGTTAGGCAAAATACAGAATTGCGTGTTCGGTGTAAACCCGAACATACTCCCGAGCACGAGATGTGGACACATGAGATGAGGAGATGATACACAAGACAGATCACAATAACATAAGGCTATCTACCTACCTAGGTATCTAAAACATTAATGATACCTAATTGGTAGAATCCACTATCACAGATAGTAAAAACATGGTTAAGAACTCTAGTCATATTCTCCAAACTGAAACTATAGTCCTCTAATATTATAACTTATGTTTATCCCGTTTGACTACACAACACATGGCACTAGGTTCTTGGTACTAGCACTCAACTGGCGGTCAGCCGTGCTCTGCTTGAAAGGTGAGGTTGACGAACTCGGTTCTCTTAGGTATAGTATGAGTTTATGTCGTAAACAATGAATTGTAGGTATCATTTTTACTGTTCATATGTAAAAATTTTTGGTTGTTGTCTCATCCCCGAAGACGGACGCCTTCTCATCTCGGCTTTATGTCTTCTATGTTTTATCACTTGGTTTCTGGAAAATAGCCACGACGCGGCAGACCCTGCCACCACGACTCAGTCTGTTTTTTGATCCGCGTCGCGTCGCGTCGTTTGGTTCACTTTGTTTGACTTCCATAGGTGTGATTGTACCACAGGCACTGGTTCTGGTGTTTTGCTCGAAGGACCATGTAGAAAGGAGAGAAGAAGATGCTACATGGTCCTTCGAGCAAAACACCAGAACCAGTGCCTGTGGTAAAGCAGTTAGATTGCAGCTACAGGAAAAAACACACCTATGGAAGTCAAGTGCATCTTCTTCTCTTCTTCTTCTCATCTTCCCTTCTTTCTACTTCATATCTGGCTCGAAGGACCATGTAGAAAGGAGAGAAGAAGATCCTATGGTGACCTCATACGCTCTTTCTTAGCTTCATAGCTGCTGGTAGGTGTCTCGGTAGAAATGAGAAGTCCAAGTTCACGTATGACGATTGTATTAGAACTTCTCAATGGTAGGTACACCAATTAGCTATGATAAATGGTTTGATGGTGATTGAATACGCGCCGCCTTCTCGGCGGCTGGTTACGTACTGGCTCGGTGATATAGGCAATGCTGCATTTTGCTTGTTAGGCAAAATACAGAATTGCGTGATCGGTGTAAACCCGAACAGTTAGGTACCTTCTTCACTGAAGATACTCACCACTCACACTTAATTGAATCCTTGCAGGCGCAGACAGTCAGAGCAGGCATTTGATAGCCAATATTATGATATGATGGTAAGTATTGATATGGGTCCCATCTTTGTTGAAATATTGTTTCTATTTTCTAGATTTTTACTAAACTTGCTTGATTTTCTTCATTTTTGCTTTTGAATGACAGAATGTTCTTGTCAATTGTGGCGGTTAATTCTACTCATATATTATTTTTCTAGAAAGAAGTTCTTCATCATTATTTATTTGCTTTGTGGATTTGACACTGGAATAAATTAAACATGGCTTTTTATTCAACTATTCTTGAGTGCCTTATTAAACGAGCAACGTATATTTTGTTTTATAAGAGTTAATAAATAAAATAAATAAATGCTGAACATTTCACACAACATTATCTAGTCCCAAGCTAAGCAGAGCTTGTGTTATGGGTACTAGATAACTGATATACTTAATACAGTACATTACATAGATAGATATTTTTATAATACATAGAAAATACCCAGAACACCCTGAACACCGCAACTAAAACTCTATAAGCGAAATTGCGTTTATATGACAAGCAAAATATACAATAAACTGCCAAAATTGTTATTGGAAAAGAGAGGCAATGCTTTTAGTAATGCACTAAAGGAATGGCTTGCTATAAATTGTTTCTATTCAATTGAAGAATTTCTTGACATGTAAAATTATATTGTTCTGTGTATATTGTGTTGTAAAATTGAATTGTTTTTATTTTTATCTCTTTGACATATATTTCTTAATTTTGATTTCAATGCGCATCCCAAAAATTCTTTAAATTGTTAATTATTAGGTACTATTTATAATGACATGGTAATGGATGTATCTACCAAGTACCTACTTATGGGAACTAAATTATATGTATGACTGAGTATGTTGGACGTGTGAATTATGACCATCTATGTAAAATTACCATATTCAAAACAAATAAATTATCTTTATCTTTATCTTTAACAAATATCTGCAGATTGTACAAATATTTGTTCCGAGGCGGGAATCGAACCCGCAACCTCCTGCGTCGCAGGCGAACCTTCACCCGCCGCGCCATGCCACGGAGGTCGTCAAAAAAAGTCAAAGTTCTAGGGGAAGTAGGGCTACAGTGATTATAGTAATACGGAAACTCCTTCAACCCCTACGTAGGTACCTCGAAAAACCCCTACGACCCTTACAAATTGGCCCAAGCACCAACATTTGTCGTAAATTGATCGTAAATGTGTGCTTAATACATGTCTATGCTTAATAGCATAGACATGTATTAAGGGAATGTTACCGGTAGGGCGCTTACGCCCTTTTGTACGCGAACGAAGTTTGCTTCTTTTTTGGCTATTACTTCATCAAACTCACCACCATCTGCCAGTTGCGTTTTACACCAGTTTGTACTTAGACCAGCTACTTTTTAGACCACTTGCAATTAGCAAGTGGTCTAAAAAGTAGCTGGTCTACTTAAGACCAGCTGCTTTTTGACCGCCTCGGAAAAAATATTTGTACGATCTGCCGGTATTTGTTCAGGGTGTTCCGAGTATTTTCTATGTATAATCAAAAATATCTATCTATGTAATGTATTGTATTAAGTATATCAGTTATCTAGTACCCATAACACAAGCTCTGCTTAGCTTGGGGCTAGATAATGTTGTGTGAAATGTCCAGCATTTATTTATTTATTTATTTTATTTTTTAGACGAAATGATACTAACACCCGCGATTTTATTGGGCAAAAGTTGACATCGACTATCTACCTTTAGATATTCCTGCTTACCCTACAGAAACCAATCTTACCGCGTCTTTGCTCCCTTTCGCACAAGTGCACTTGTACACAGCATACATCTGCTGGTTGTAAGGAGTGTTCACTGCCTTCCGACAACCGGAACCGAGCATTTTGTAGATGAGCGCCAAGAGACCGGCGCCGACTACTACGCCGGCGGCGATCGGTATCCAATCTTGATTGCCTCGGTCACTCATTGTTGAAACTTTGCATATCTGATGAACTAGGGGTGCATGAACCAGCCCCCCTGGTTCCAAGGCGCCCCCGCTGAGCGCTTACAGCAACCCTCTCAGCGTCTTATCTTTCCACGATGCAAAAACAATCTACTTGTAACTTTAGATCATTTTATACTTAAAATTTTAGATAACTTTTTTCTTGGAAATTTAAAAGCATCATATTTACTTGAATAGAACTTTTAATTTAGATCAATTTACGATTTTACGGTATCTTCTTTTCTGAACTTGAAACTTAACGCGTACATTATTTGTTGTGGGTTTTTGACAGTTTTTTTATAACTTTGACACTAACAGACACAGAAGCCACAAATAAATGAAGAAGAAGAATTTACCAACCTATACAACCTTCTCGATCTAAAAATTTAAAAAAAAGATTTTATAGAATATATTTATTTCATCTATTAGTACAGGCAAATTAGCAAAAAGTGTGGACCTAAGTCGTGTAGTCGTGGATTCTTATGGGAACGTTAGATGACACGAAAAGAAGCTTATCCTAGGTTTGCACCGTTTCTGGCGCTTACGGAACCCTTTTAAATATTAGGTACTAACTTAAAAAGGCCGTAAATTTTAAAATAGAAAGAAATTACTTGATGCAAGTTAAATTACGTATAGAGAGACTGTCTTAGCGCATTATGATTTTAATAAAAACCACTTGCATGTAGGGAACACAGTGTTGAACAAATGCATTTTCCGTAAAAAAAAAACAAGTATAAAACTTCCGGCGGATGTAGTACTAATTAAATTAATAAGTTTAAGTCAATTTCCAGAACTACATTAGTTTTCCCCGAAGTAGAGCGACAATAAAATATGGAAAAGTGCCTTCCGTGAGACGCACCAAGGTGCAAACCTGGTAATGTATTTCGAACATTTTTCTGATAAGTCTATCAATTTGCACAGACTAAATTAATTTTCCCGGAGCCGCAATACCCATAAAAAGTTTTTTTTGTATGTTCCGTATGTCGGATTTAAAAAATACTTGGTGCAAATGTAGATCATAACGGTTCAAAGTCTATGCCAAATTGCACCGACTACTTCTATTTCCCCCATTAAGTTACGGATATTAATAAGATTTTCACCCTGTTCCGGAAGGTGAAATTACTGATGCTAATTATTAGAGGTGAATTCTAAGCCATACAAAACAACTAGAATGGATTTCATGACTACATCTAATTAGTTCCACACTTTTGCAAAAAATCACCTAATTTGACTGTACTATGAATGTATTTGAGTGAAATTTGGAATGGAGATACTTTACGCCCTGGATTAACACATAGGCTACTTTTCATCATCATCATCATCATCAATTTTCATCATTTTTCACGCGGGTGAAACCGCGGGGCGCAACTAGTAGAATATATTTATTTCATCTAATGTCTTAGACTGTCTTAGAGCATGCTTAGATCATTAAAAGTTATTGCGCAGAAGTTAAAAGTAAGGCATCTTGGGGGATCTTTATCTCTATCTTGTATTGCGTGCGCGACAGTACCCATGCGCACCTATCCCCTCCACGTTTCGTTCAGCGCTAGACTTACGTGCCGTTAATTATCGCAAGACCGTACTTAAAAAAAATTGGATCAGTATGTACTCAAAATAAAGACTAAAGATAAGTAGGTACACATTATTTTTTAATGTCAACAATTTTTTTAACAGGCCATATCAAATGTCATATATTTTTATATTTTATAAAATTGAATTGTATATGCTAAGTTCTAAATAGTTACTGGTTATTTACCTTACTTTCTTGGCGCCATTTTGGCGGAGTAGCGTATCTAATGTATCTAATATAGAAGATCGTTGCTTATAGCCATAAGTCTTGCAATAATAGTAAGATTTATAGCCATAATAAGTCTTACAATAATAATAAGTCTCATAGCCATGATAAGTCTTATAATAATAATAATTCTTATAGCCATAACATAACCGCCACAGTTTCACTAAACATTTAAGAACTTCTCGCTATATTCTTTGAATTCTTTCGGAGACAAAAGGTACTTGGCGACCAATTTATAGTTGCTACCATTTTGATTATCAAGGATTTGCATTAGAGGAACCAATTTGGCTGCATACTCTGAAAGTATTCTACTTTCCACGTTTCCTATCAGATTATTCCGTCTATTCCAGAAATATGGAATATTGCGATTGATCAGCGCCGTATGTAGTTTCTTCACCATATGCTTGAAGATGAAGGCTGGTTTGTTTTTCCAGAAGGCTTCATTGTTCTGTTCGACTATTTCCCAGAAGAAGAGGGTTTTAATGTAATAGCTTGCTATTTTTTTCATACCTTGCTCGTCGCGAAGTTTCTTTAGCTGAAAAGTGCAATATAAGTTTTCAAAAACGCAATTAATAGCATTTTTGATAACTTTTTTTTGTACAGTATTTTTAAGTTGTGTTATAAAGAACTTTAAATCTTTCTATCTATCAAAGTTTTTTCAAATGAATATGAATCTCGGAAATAGCATAGAACATATAGTTGATGAATTTCTGACCGATAAATACTAAAAGCCTCATCATCACTATCAGCCTGTAGAATTCCATTGCTAGACAATAGGCCTCCCCCTTAGAATGCCAAGACAAACGGTCTTGAGCCGCCTGCATCCACCGACTTCCTGATATACTTAATGTAAAACTTTTTGCCAATAAACATATTTATCTTATCTATCTAAAGCATCATCAACGCACCAGTCTCACCGCCTGTCGCAGGTGATAGGAGTTGTGCATGAGCTCCCTCTCCTGGTTGTGTAGCGCGATGCGCCAGGAGCGCTCCTGCTCGTGTGGAGGCGCCCCCTTGTTGGGCTTCCCCACCACCATCCATGTGTCCTAGAAGAAACAATCATGACGATGATGGTTATTTTTATACCTATGTCAGATTTAATAAAAACTCAGAATTAGGATGTTGAAATGGCAGTAAGCAGGCTATATTAGCTCGTAGAACCAACAACCAACGGGGAAAAAAACCTTACAGAGTCTGTCAACTATGAATGAATGAAGAATAGTTACCGCGCAGTCGGTCGATTATGAATGAATTAAGAATAGTTACCATGCCGAGTCGGTCGATTATGAATGAATGAAGAATAGTTACCGTGCAGAGTCGGTCGACTATAAATAAATGAAAGAATAGTTATCGTGCAGAGTCTGTCGACTATGAATGAATAAAGAATAGTTACCGTGTAAAGTCGGTCGACTATAAATTAATGAAGAATGACTATGAATGATTAAAGAATAGTTACCGTGCAAAGTCGGTCGACTATAAATGAATAAAGAATGACTATGAATGAATAAAGATTAGTTACCGTGCAAAGTCAGTCGACTATAAATGAATGAAGAATGACTATGAATGAATGAAGAATAGTTACCGTGCAGGGTCGGATGACTATGAATGAATAAAGAATAGTCACCTTGCAGCAGCCCGGTGGTATCTGCCTGTAGTAGCTGCTGATTGGCCACCGACTCTCCGGGAACTTGAGAGCCGGCACGAGGTCCACATCCAAATGAAAACCTCTTCTTTCATTCTTGATTAACAAAGTCATCGCTGGCCCGGACTCGGACTTGTATATTTTGTATTCCACTCCATTGACATAGTATATAGGAACATTGTCTCTGTGTTGGAATGTGTTCAGAGCTAAAATAAACAGAATTGAATATGAGTGGCTAAATACAGACAGGGTCAATCAGCTCCCCAAAAATCTCTAAAGATATAATACCTATCTTATCCACACTAACATGTTAGCAGGATGGAAAACACAAGGTGGACGAAAAAAGTGATAGAGTGGATACCGAGAGAAAATAAAAGGAGTAGAGGACGACCACGGAAACGTTGGGACAGTGTATTTAAAAAAGAAAGCGGACTAGACTGGATGAGACAGGCCAGAGACAGGAAAGCATGGAAAGAAATGGGGGAGGCCTACGCCAAACGGGCGACTACTACCTGACTGCGAATTAAGATTAAGATAAAATGACATGGACAATACATAAATAATAGTAATAATGATTAATAACAATATCATCTAATGACATTAAGGAAATTGTAGTAGAATAAATGGCTTTTTATATTTTTTTATTTATCCACACTAAACTACAGTCACGTTTTTCTTTGAACTATGATGTAGGTAAACATACCTAAGTGTCGCGCCACACCTGCGGAACGTACCGCGCCGATCGTTCGGTTCAATACGCTCGCAGTGTTTTTCAAGTTCCCTATGACACATCAGCCGAAATTACGTCAAACGAAAAACTTCAGCCGCTGAACTTTCGGCGCTGTACGTTACGCAGGTGTGGCGCGACACTAACTTATGGACAACGGCAGGTCTATTCTCTATCTCGCGACAGGTTTGCGACAGGCGTAAATTGTGCAATCAGGGCTGTCAAACGGTAACTTTTGTATGAGAAAAGCGACGTTTGCCACAAACAGCCTTGATTCCACAATTTACGCCTGTTGCAAACTTGTCACGAGATAGAGAATAGCCCTGCGGGGCTGGTTGCTCTCATAGAACCAATGTTATTTTTATTTTTTTAGTTCTATATTTAGCACTACATGAGTCTAATTGCTAGTGACCTGCAATACAGGTTTTATACAAACCTATCTCAGGCACCAGTCTCTCACAAAACGGGTCTACAATTTTGTTCTACCTACCGATTTGTGCTCAATACTACTTATATAAGACTTTTTTTTTGAGAGATAATAAACTTTTTTTATTAATATTATTGTGTTTTCCTAAACCGGTAAAAATAAAAATAAAAGTCGGGAAGTATAATACTTCTCGACTTTTTTTTTTCTTTCATGTTGGTATCTCTTTAAGTAAGGGAGTAAGGATACAAGCAAAATAAAAATTTTAAACTCGATTTTCTCGAAAAGTGTCAAAACCTAGTTCATGCGTTTATCGGAAGCACGGCAGTATTGGATTATTGAACTGGTTCACTAAAATTTTAACAGGCTGATTGCACTTTTAGTACCTACCTATTTTTAAAGAATTATTTGTATTCTTGTTTTTTAGTGTAAATGACGAATGGGTAAAAATGGAGGGTTTAGACCTAATTTACCTTTGTTGACTGTGCTCTTCCACCAGGCCATGAATTTAGAGCGGAGTAGGTACTTTGTCTGGTCCATCCACTCGTAAGCCGCTTTGTTGTTCTGCCATTCAACCCCGTCTCTCATGGGCAGCTGAAAAAAACAAACTCGTCACTAGTTTCATCCGTTAGTTTTTTTTTCTTTTTTTATACTACTTACCTACGTACTTGATTAGGAGTTTTCAGGGAGGCAATTAAAAAGAAAAAATAGTTCTTAAAATTCCGATAGATGGCGGTGACTCGCAATGGTTGTGTCTTCTGAAGATTTTGCAAAAGCACCACAGAGAACAAATTCTCTTTGTTTTATCTTTTTTTCTTCCAAGTTTCGCGTTGCGATTCCGAAGCTCGTTTTTCAAGTCTACAATAGGCCGGTCTACTTGGTCCGGCTTCAAAAAATTATAACAATAACGTAACACAAACAGATATATCAGAATTTCAACAAAAACATTACGCAGATACTTACTTTACTTCACCAACAAACAGCATGAGCAAGTGAAGTCAGTGACACTGACAGTTGGTGGCTGACCGACAAAATTTAGACAACCAAATCGGACTGCGCCATCTATGAATGGATTTAGAACTATTTTCTTTCAGCTGTCAGAAAACTCCCCATTATAACATCAAGAATGCGAATCCACCTGCCTGCGTGGTGATAATTGAAATCCATTGAATTCTATGGAGGCCTCATCCAGCAGTGGGCGTCTATCGACTAATGATGACAATGATGAATAACTGTTACCTAAATAATTGATTCAAGCGTGACTTTGCGGAAACCCATTCTACAATATAAAATAGACGAACAAATATATGCAGCCATGTTGCCTCGCCGAACAGAGCTTTCTGTTCGGCGTTCGGCGAGGCAACATGGCTGCGGAGTTTTTGCAGTAGTGTGTCTTTGTTGTTCTAGCGCGCAGTGAGCCTACTGTTTCCTGAGGATGCTTCGTTGAGAGGCGAAACACGTGTCAAATTCTTTCAGAGTTTTTGTTGGAGAGGAGAGGAATTGTTACTATTTGTTAGTCTATTTTTAACCGACTTCCCAAAAAAAGAAGAGTTTCTCAATTCGGTTGTATTTTTTTTTATGTTTGTTACCTCATATCTCCGGCGTTTATGAACCGATTTGGAAAATTCTTTTTTTATTTGAATAGATATACTTCCAGATTGGTCCCATATTTTTCAGAATCCAGTTCTGATGATGGAATCCATGAGGAATTGAAGGAACTCCTCAAATATTGTAGGCATACATATGGCGATTTTGATATTTTCAGTAACAAACCAAGCATTTGCATTCAAAAAGTATCATAATCCTTTCACCACTATGGTTCTTACATAATTTTTTTTCATCCAAATATGTAGTCGAATACAATGGCGGAAGTCGGTTTTTTAAATGAAAAGTTATATATTGTAACTGTTACCGTACTAAGTTAGTTAGTTACTGTTATTGTACTAAGAGCCTGGTTTAACATACCTTTTGGAACTGAACCCCCATTTTAAGCTGCACGAAGCCGGCAGTACTGGGCTCTATTTTAATGTCACTCTCATCTCGGTTCGAGGATTCTGATATGTTGAGGGGGAGTCGGATCACAATGTCCATGTCGAACTCATCCGGTTTAATTATACGCAGGTTGTCGTAGTGGCTGCCTGCAAACTGACGCTGGAACAAAAATCAACCAATTTTAACACTCTACACCAGGCATGTCAAACATGCGGCCCTTTAAACTTTGACTGCGGCCCGATTCAATTTTAAGAACATAATAGCATATTTTTCTGTCATTTCATTATTAAGTAATTATTAAATAAACGATTAGCGTCCTGCCCCCCCTATTCCCCAACTGAAAGTCACTCGGTGACTAACCTAACTGAAAGACGTCATTTCACAGTAAGAGATGAATATATTTTACAACTGGGGTTATTTTGACTATATTTATACTATATATTATATTATTTATACTATATTTATTTAGATCAGGCCTGTTTTACATTTGTATGAGATTATTTTTTTTAGAAAACAAAGGATTCGGAAATCTTTTGATGAAGTCCTGGGGATTACATTGAAACTTGGAATTATCTATTAACTGAGAATTTTAAGTTGAAGTAACTGTCATGTTAGAACATGTAGTCGTATCAGTGGGGCTACTCTTGAAAACAGTTCCAATCGCAATCCAGTTCCAATCTCAATCCAGTTTCAACGCTTGTTTGGCACTATTGAACCAAATAGAGTTTGAAATCGAGATAGAGCATCGCGATTGACTTTGCGTTAAGAACAACAGAGACAGAAAGTTAATTTCACTTAGTTCCATAAAATTTCACACCAAATTGTGCGCTAGTATTGAATTCAAGAGTACGAAATGACCAAGGAATCTAGAACTCTCTGACGAAAAAATTACACTAAATCCTGAATTAGGATCGAGTAGAGCATCAAGAGCAGGTGGTTCTGGGTATTTTTCTATGTATAATAAAAAATATCTATCTATGTAATGTTGTTGTATTAAGTATATCAGTTATCTAGTACCCATAACACAAACTCTGCTTAACTTGGGGCTAGATAATGTTGTGTGAAATAACCAGTTTTTATTTATTTATTTATTTGGTGGTCACCACCACGATTTTAAACAAATGCTCAAGTAAGGTTCAAGAATACTTCAAGAATACGGCCGTAGTAAACATACCGTGCTGTGATATTTTCTGTAATACAGGTCGACTTCCATCATCTTCTTGTGTAGATGCTGGAACACATTGTCAAACACATCATAGTGTAATTGGAAGTCATCATCCTTTAGCTGGATATAACGGACGTGGAGATCAGCAAGCAAGGAGTTCAAGTTGGATATGCACGGGTTCGCCGGAGCTGCATTTCTAGCCACCTTCCCGGAGGCATAGTATGTGTTACTGAAAGTTAAAGTATGTATTAATGTAAACAATAGTAAGGTTTCTCCAAAAAAAAACCATAATTAAAATTATTTACTTTAAGGTGGAACGTTTCGCAAGTGGCGCGTAATTCAAATTTTATTGTGTTTTTGGCTGATTTCTGCTCATCCACACTCCTTGAGATAGCGAACACTGATGTGCGCTATGTGCTAGGTCTTCTGATTCCCGCAAAACCAGTGTTCGCAATCTCAAGAAGTGTTGATAAGCTATAATATGCAAAAAATACAATAAAATTTAAATTTCGCGCCACATGTGAAACGTTCCACCTTAATAAAATTCAATTCTATGATCAATAGAATTGCCAAAAGTTTAGCTCTTTACATATTCACTTGATTCATCTTTGAGGTGCTTAATGTACACTTGCCAACAAGCACAATGATACTAATAAAATAATACAGTAGCTGTACCTAAGTAGTATGAGTCAGTACAACATTCCCTTCATCATTACAGTGATGAACAAAAACATATTTGTATAACATTACATTGTTGTTATTGATGAAACAAAATCATTGTACTACTAAAGCGGTTATCAGCAAAAAAGATGTTAGAGAGAATTACTGGAATTACTAACATCCTGGGTTAGTAATAATATAATATGGCAGCACATTACATTAAAAATAATACCTACCTTTTGATTACAATTATTTTTGTTTTTTGTTAGTTGTAGATCTTCTTGTGAAAGTGTTTGTACGGGGAAGTATTACCACCATACCTATTTCTGCCGCCTAGCAGTAGTGCTCGCATTGCTGTTTCGGTTTGAAGGGTACGCTGCGGGGTGCTGGTGAAATTACAGGCACATGAGAATTTTTATCTTTATGCCTCAGGGTCGGCAGTGTGCGTTTGATGTCTCTGATGTTGCAGGCGTTCATAGGTTACGGTAACTACTTTCTAAGAGGCCGTATGCTTGCTTGCTTGCTCTAGTAGATAAGAAAAAAAAACTTGCAAGGAAGTGGCACAGGTTTCTGCTTTGATTAATTCTTTTGGATGCTCCGGGTGTTCCAGGAGTCAACAGGTGATGGTGACCACAAAAGCGTAGGTATACTATACCTACGCTTTTGTGGTCACCATCACCTGACCATCAACCTGTTTGTTGTATAAAAACAGCAAAAACATTAAAGGTAAAAACTTTTAAAACAATTGTACCTTTTGGGCGTAGCTAAAGAACCTAAAAGGTTAATAAGACCCGTCATTGTCCCACCACTAGAGTTAGTAGAACTGGGGACAGGGCTTGCCGGTCTTTGTTGTGGTTTTGGTTGTGACTTTTTAATCTGTGGCTTTTCCTCCTTGGACCCGCTGGCCAGCCAGTAAACGCCACCAGCTAGAGCCGCCACGCCAGCCATGGCGGCGCCGGCAGTGAACCAGCTGCTGTTTTGGTTCTCATTCTCATCTCTCTGGTTTTCACCATTCGGGTTTCGATTCATATTGCAACGGGCAAGATCAATTTAACACTGCAAAATAAGAAAATATTCAGTTATTTTTCTTATGAGTAGATATTGAAAATATAACAAACTGTAGTTATGTACCTGAATAACATTGGGTAATAAGGTCATTACATACTAATAGATCTGCCCCCATATTCCCTATGAAAGTCACTCGGTGACTAACGTTTGACAAGTACAATTACCACAATTCTTAATGATAATTTTGAGCAATTGATGGTCATTTTACTTGTCAATTCACCGATTCATGGGCGTAGCCGGGGGGGGGATGTACACTTCTTAAATATACGATATTTTCGCAGCTCGCTCCGCTCGCCGCTTCCTCAGTTACCATACTTTTTCGGCTGCTCTTGCTACTAAAATCAAAAAACTTGGCTCATGAATATTAATGTGATTTTGTGTACATTTCTGTTTTATTATTTTCTTGACCCCTAAGCTAAAACCTGGCTACGCCCCTGCAACGATTGACTTTCAACTGAAAGTCAACCCCCCCTAACTAGGGGGACAGAACTCTAAGCTTTCTTTATTTAGTGCACCAAAAATGAAGTTTTTAGAAACTTTATTTTGAAATTGGAAGACAAGACACGCAGCTTTCAGAGTTGAGGATCAAATAATAATAATATAAACTAAACTCGAACTCAATGGTTCTAAGCACGAGAGTGTTGTGTTCTAAATTCTTAGTATATTATTACCTTTATTTACCTTCCCTTCAAACTAGCGCAAGAATTGTTTGGTAGGTAAACTTACAATAGGCATTGTCGGCGGTATAGTAGCGTCAGTCGGAGGAGGAATCCTCAAAAAATAGTATTAAAAATATTTAAAATCTAATTCTACACCGAAAACGCAATAATATCTTACTTCATCGTCGTAGTATTAAATATCCTCTTAGCTAGCACAGTTTCTTTGTAAAAGTACAACTAACTAAAATATACTTACTACATGTAGTAATGTAGGCTGTAGCACATGTATGTATGCGATCTAGCAGGAGTAGATAACTTTTGAGTAGCAGTTTACAAAAAGTTTTTTCCATTTCAACCATCGATAGATTATAGAGTAGAGATAGAAAAAGAAAAAGTCCCGCTCAACACTTCGCCAAGTTCGCACGCAACAATAAACAAAACAAATAACAAACCATCAACAAACTCAAAGATGAAACTATCTATGAAAAAGAAACAACATTGTTTTGGCGTTGCGTGGCTTGTGGACTTTGTCCTTTTGCCAATTTTGCCATGTCTGATTTGCTCTTTTGTACACAAATGGGATGGGATACAAGGGCAAAAAATATACGTTCAGAGTAGTAGGTTACTAATAAAGCCCAAAAAAATAGGTAGGTAGGATTTTTTGCTAGCCAAAACCCAAAAGAATATAAAATCAGAATAATTTTAACGTATATTATTGAGTAAATTGCGTTTTTGACAGTAGTACATATTTTAAGATACTGGTAGCACTGCAGGGTTTCGAAACATTTTCTTGTTTTGACGACTGGCTCGTCGCAATCGCAACTCCTTGATTAGTCCGATTCAAATAGTTCTTTTGATGTTATTTAATTAAGGAATGATCTCGAGGAGGAGGTCCCGTGACAATGTTATCTAAATGTTTTTTGAAGTCTGAGATAGGTAAAGAAAGTAGTTTTCCTACATCGCGTGTTTTCGTGAGGTCTCAGTTCGGGGCGAACCATTAGTAATAAAATAATTCGTGACCCTATTTGTATATTTTATTTACATCTTCCTATGGCTACACTACAGACAAAAAACGATGCCGCGACGACATGTTGTATTATTAAGTATTTGTAGGTAGGTTTGTAACTAAGCACGTAACAAGGCGGCGTCGGCGCGGCACGGCGCTGGATCTAGAATAGTCATAGATTTAGATAGTAAGAATAGTACTATTTTTTTAAAAGGAGTGTTTAACCCACTCCCGTACAAGTGAAGACAATGTTGTGAACTAGTCAAAGATCCACACTGAAAAAATGTTCTGAACCCCTGACTCATCACTTTGGCAGTGGCATATCTTGACATTTCTTTGTTTGCAAAAAATATCTCAGATTTAAAAATCTGAGTCTAACAGTTATTATTCTCTAGATCTTACCACAGAAGAAATTTCTTCTTCCATGGATCTTACAATAATGAGGGGTTTTCACGGCCGTTTCATATCATGCTTTCAGCGTTGAAAATAGATGGCGCTGCTCTGTTACGTAAATGTCAAGTGTCAAAATAAAGTTAAATGTCAACATCAACAACGTAGATATATTTTCATTTCGTGGTATTTAGTTTTGTTTACTTCTAAAAACATCACGAAATCACTAGCGCACACTCAAGAAGCAGACACAAACAGAATATCATGACTAATAGCCGCAGACTAGTTAGATAATAGCTTAGTACATGTACACACATTTGACAATCTTGGCATTTACAGCTGAGTCAGCGCCATCTATCGAAAAATTTAAACTACTTTTTTTTTATCGATGTTGAAAAGCCCTCATTCCAAAAAACACCGGCGTCCTCAGAGGGTTCAGAGTGGCGCGGTGTGGTTTTAAATGCGTGAGCCCCCTTAAAAATATCCCCAGAATTCACTAATTAAAAATGAAACTTAAGTTAGGTTTACATTTCGCGAAGACTAAGTAATAGTTACTATATGCTCGTGATCAGCTGTCAAAGTGTTAGACGTTGCGTGTTGGGATGAGATTTAATGGATGCAACAGGTAAGTGATTCAACGTTTTCTAAAGCTTCTGGACGAATTTAAATGTAGAGTTGATCTGGAGGTTTTTATGTATTAGATACCGGATATATTTGATCCTACGACCAGGCCAAAGGGTCAATATCCAAACATAAAAAAGTTGACACTATAGAAAGTGTTGCTATGCCAAGTTTCATACCCAGTTTTACAGTAAGCATCGTAGTAGACGGAGTCACGGAGTAGACGAAGGGTTACCTTCAACTTCATAGCTGTTGTGTTGACCATTATTTGTGATCAAGCAAACTGTATGATTTGACCACATCATAGTTTTTAATTGATGTGCGGTGAGTTGCTTTTGATACGGTCGGAAATAATTATTTTTGTTTCCAAACTGACGTCCATTCCATGACGTCAGTTTGGATTCCATGTTTGACGACCTCTGTGGCGAGTGTGGCGCGGCGCTGGCGTGGTGCCGGCGCCGGCGGGAGTAGCCCTCGTGAGTAATGTTGTTCTATGGAGTAGCCGGCTGAGATGGGAGAGGTTGCGGGCGACGCAAGACCGTTCGTCATGGTAATTTAGGGTGAGGCCTATGTCCAGCAGTCAACTTCTATAGGCGGATGATGATGATGATGTATTCTCGCGAGTCACTTTTTCTAAGCGGTGAATATTTTTATTTTCAGTGGGCATCACTGCCGCCGGCTTGCCGAGTCCCAGTACTATACTTATAAATCTGTGCCGAGTCCGCTTCGGCTAGCTAATCATGGAAGTCCCGGCCAGAAATAAAAATAACTGTGTTTTTGTTTTTTTCATACCTACCTACTTTCCACAAACTACGTGGTGGTGGGCCAATGGGTGAGCCGAGTCGAGTGTATTTTTTACTCCAATCCAACCACAACCAGCCAGCTAGAATCAGAACTCAGAAGATCAAGGAACATGGAACCATACCATTCAAGGAAGATAGTATAGTACTATGAAAAGTATGAAATAGCAAATCAGTTTGTTGTTTGTTATTTCTTGCACTTTGCAGTTTTGTTTCGAATAGACGTTAGTGGTAAGTTATTTTTATTTTATATTATCAAACTACTGGTAAATAACTTGAACTAAACAAAAGCTTATCATGTAATGTGATGTATGTACTTATGTACTTACCTAGTGTGTGTGTGTTCATGATTCACTAGGCTAAAGATAATGTCAATAGAATTAATAAAAAAAAGTTTGAGATTGAATATTATTATTATAATACCTACACCTGCCTACGGTGGTATAGCTTTTGGAATGACCCCATTCCCATCTTTTTATCTCTGCGATTATAACAATATCATTATCTTTGTGACGAGGAAAATACTTTACACTCACCTATTAATCAGTTTATAATTAATTAGCTTTGCTTTTGTGAAACACAAAGTAGGTAGATGGTCAACAATTCTACTTCCTAATAATAGGTACGTACCACCTACCTAGTTAACAATAAAGACAACCTACTTACCTTACTATTTAGACAATATTCCTATTATCACTTATTTATTTTGAACTAGGCCCGTATGAAACCTACCTACCGTCAAACGTGGCAACTTTACCATAGTCAACCTGTAGAGACAAAATGTTTTATAACTAAATAAGAATAGCCCATAGAAACTCCTGATAAAAAGGTAGCTTTTTTTAAATATTACTGGCAAAATTTATTAATTTCACTCTGGCTACATTCACAGTTATGCTAATATGCCCGCTTAATATGTTCAGGAGATAAAGGTATTTTGGAGTTGCTGTAAAACTTTGTTCGTAGCACCTAAATTATTGGTAGTAACATTTTGTTGTTCTATGTAAAAAAGAGTGCTGAAAAGTACATAAGTGATGTCCATTTTTTAAATATCTTCTTGGGTAAGGTGTGGTTAGGTAAAGTTGTCACTAACAGCTTTGTGGCATCTTTACCTACTTTTTACCTTTTTTGTTTTGTTAAAGCAATTATTTTTTTTAAAATGAAATCTATATATTATCTTTTCTTGATAGGTAGGTATTTAGAAGTTTTGTGACAAAGTGCATATTGTACCTACACTGGGTGGGAGTTCACTCATTATTATGGCTTTTAATAAATAAATAAAAATTAAGTAAATTTAAATACATATTATAATTATCCAACACTAGATGGTTGGACTTACATAATGGATTCAGCGTAATACACTACCCCTACCTCTATCACTATCTAGGGATAATAAAAATAATAATAGGTACTTACTGATAAATTATGTACCTACCAATAGTAACTACTGGTGTGTAGTTTTTGTGTGCCCTATCATATTTAAATTATTTGTATGAAAATCATGCAAAAACTATGGCAACTTTACGTACTTACCTACTTTTTGTTACTATTTGCACATTGCTTCAAACAAGATTTTGATTGTGGTAAATGTACCTATAGCATCTTTACCTGAGTTTCAAATATGTAGCATGTTTTTTTGTTTGAAAACTGGTATGTAGGTAAAGATACCAAACATGTGACAATTTTAGCTGTGTTTGTTATCTTTTTAGAATATGCTTTTTGGGGTATTCTAACCAAGTACCTATTTAGAAAAATCTAGCCCTGACTGTATGTAATTGTACACAATTTATGAGATTAAAATTAAATGCTTTCGTCTAAATTAAATTTTAGTGTATGTGAAAAAATGTGGTAAAGTTGCCACGTTTGACGGTACCTACCTACTTATATAATACAAGATGCACCCTAAAATATCCTGCAAACTATTTGATAAAATACCTAATATCATCTATTACACGGAGAACCACATTTAAATAAATAAATAAATAATGCTGGACATTTCACACAACATTATCTAGCCCCAAGCTAAGCAGAGCTTGTGTTATGGGTACTAGATAACCGATATACGTAATATAATATACATTACATAGATAGATATTTTTATTATATATAGAAAAATACTCAGAACACCCGGAACAATTATCTGCAGATCGCACAAACATTTGTTCCGAGACGGGGATCGAACCCGCAACCTCCTGCGTCGCAGGTGAACTTCGCCCGCCGCGCCACAGAGGTCGTCAAAGGTATTTAAATCCGTCCATTAGAATTTGAGTTAGGTAAGGTACCTACCTATACCTAGGTACTTATAATATGTAATACCTACAAGTACTTACCTACCTTAATATGTGATAACAATAGCAAATATACCATTACCATGTCTAAAATGGGAACCAAGGCCATATTGGGAAGCCTATTCATTCCAAGTTGATTTACCGTTTTGGCCGTGGTATTCTCTGCCTAAGAATAGGACTCCTCCAACTCCTCCTGTTGATTCGTGAAAGGCGACTGAGGGTTTAGCCAGGGGGTGGACAGCAGCATCTACCTGAGTACTGAACACCAAACTGCAATAACCAATCCGCCTGCCAAGCGGATGCGGAGCCAATTATGGTAAATCCCCCTTATTGCACGTTATGCATGCTATGGGGGAGGTCTCATCCAGCAGTGGATGTCTACCGGCTAATGAAGAAGCATTATCACATTTACGTGACTGTACATAAAGTTAGTATCAGTGTAGAAGAGTGGAGCACTGCGTTCGGAAGCCAGTTTCTACCGAAGATTAGAGTCTATTCAGCAAGAGAGTCGTCGTGGACAAATTGTGAACTAGGTACCATGTTACAACCATAATTAGGAGTTGGTTACTTTCTGTCGGCATTTTAAATCATAAAAATTAAAGAATTAGTACAACAGCGCGTCTGTTCCGTTTTGATATCATTACAGTATCAAAACGGAACAGACGCGCTATTGTACTGCCCGCTAAACAAAAAAGGTTATTAGGCACAGCAGCGCCCTCAAATCCCACAACGGGTCTCTATCAACAGAGTCTACCAGTAGGTACCTACTATCAATCACTATATCAGTTTACTATAGCCGCATCGTCGTACGTGACACCGGTGATGCCATGGTTTCAATTGACGAATTATTCCAATCTGTTTATTATTAATTATTATTATTACGAATTATTCCCATTATCGACAAAAAAGTTCGATCTGTTCTTTTTGCAACAGATGAAACTTTTTTATTGTTGATAGTAAAAGTAACTATTAATTAATCTGTGATAAAACACTCCATGCAAAATACTTCTTGAACTGAGTTGGTAATTGGTTGGTTGGGAAGTAATTATTTTTTGTTATAATTAATAATTACGGGATTAAAACATAGGGTAAAGAAAGAGCTCTTACAGACCTATTGGTGGTATAGGATGCTTTTTATAAAAAAATACATTTGATTTTAATATACAGGCTGTTTTTTTTTAATGGGACTTTGTATAATGCCTCTAGAGGTGTTTTGAAACGTGCCCGTACCTGGAAACAGCAAGAGGGAGGCCATTTTGTAAATTTATATTACTTACAAATTGTATGAGAAAACATTTTATTAAATTTGACTAACTTCTGCTGCTCCGATTTTTTTCTTCCGATATAATTAAACAATCCTTGCATGAAACTGAGTCGATACGCATTAAAAAAATGTTTGATCATAACTCATTATTATGGAGAACTCACGCTTGACCAAAAAAATAACTATGCCAAAATCATTTTCATACAAAATGAGTAAATGGATCTAAAGACAGTTTTCCCGTATCTCTTATGGTTTCGGATATCCCCATACTGTCCCATTTAAAAAAAAACACCCTGTATAGGTATTGTATAAGTGTTTATCAGAATGAGTAGAACTTACATTTTAATCTATGCCTGTGACCTATTAGGTAGGCTTACAGACTTTTCAGTATTACTTACACCAGATAGAAAAATAAATTGAACAATTTTTTCAGTTTCAATCCCACCATGTCGAAAAAGAAGAATTTAGACGTATACCTGGCAGAGGTGTTCAAACAGTTTATTGCCATAAAGGATGACGACTTCAAGTTGGCCCAGGAGGTATTCAAGAATGTCTTCGAACAAGTCAAGCAAAAGATGGGGGAGCAATGCAACTATTTCAACAAATACAGCAGCCAGGTAGGTACTGGCCTTACCATGAGCTCTTATAGCGATTCAGTACAAAATATCGGTTCGTCGTTGACATCCGTCATCATTAAATAACTTTAATCGCAGAAGTCTATATACCTTCTGCAACTGTGCCTTTAAATATAGCTGCGGATATCACGGAACCGATATTTTGTACTGAATAGTTTTTGAACTGAATCGCTATAAGAGCTCATTGTAAGGCCTCTGTTAGGCAATGTAACAATCATCCAAACCTTTTGCGTTTATAATAGTAGGCCTATAGACAAACAGACAAACAAGTTTACATACAGCAAAAACGCTAACTAAAGTATGAAGATTACATAGGCGATCGATGAACAACAAGCACCATCCCTTTCTTTCCCATAATATAAGGCCATCCCTTTTTATAGATAAGACGGCACAGGCCAGGCAGAAATATAGTCATAATTTAAACACACTGTATGGTATGGGACGGACGCTCTTATGGCGCGCCATGTCGGCATCGCGCCGGGTCGCCGTGTCCTCGCATGGGAAACGGACTTTTTAAACTATACAAAGGGGACGGCAAGGAGTAGTTTTTGAATGCTTCAGTTGCAAAAGTCTGACCACGGATGCCAAGTTATGAAACCCCACATCCTGTTTCCTATGTATGTTTTGCAATAGGGCGCAGACGACGAAGCGTCGTGCGCGCACCCGTTGTGTGTATGTTTTGCGTCGCGCACGACGCTTCTATATACATTTTGTGAAATATGAATCAAAGTACAATAAAGGCGCCACGTCTTCGCTTTATGACGACCACTGTGGCGTGGCTAGTAGCCGCTTGAGATGCGACAGGTTGCTGGTTTGATTCCCGCTGCGAGACAAATGTTTGTATGTTCTGCAAAATATTTGTTCCGGGTCTGGGTGTTATGGTATCATGGTACTCGTAGTTCCTGATACCCACGACACAGGGATCATGACTACGTATGTGACTGTCTCTTCTGTCTGGCGTGCCCCTAATGTAGCGGCTCACATTTAACACTTGTCTATTGCCCCAAAGGTGCTCTACGCGGGAAGCGTGTACGACGGCATAAAAGTGTCCAAAATGGACGAATTCGACATGGACATTGTGATCCGGCTGCCCATCAACTACGAGGAGGGCCCCGACGGCATCTGTGTGGAGCCCGACCAGCCGGGGTTCGTGAAGCTGCGGATAGCCAACGCGTTCGACAACCTCGACAAGCAGCCGGGCTGGGAGGGTTGCCACAAGGTGACGCGCGAATGGAGGGACGCAGACAAGTATTTTCTGCAGAACAAGTTCAGGTTAGCTAATAATACCTGAGAGTTCTAAAATATAAAAAAAATAAAAAATGCTGGACATTTCACACAACATTATCTAGCCCCAAGCTAAGCAGAGCTTGTGTTATGGGTACCAGATAACTGATAAGTATACTTAATACAATACATTACATACATAGATATTTTTTATT
The DNA here is from genome assembly GCA_951392215.1 of Epirrita christyi. Lineage (NCBI taxonomy): Eukaryota > Metazoa > Arthropoda > Insecta > Lepidoptera > Geometridae > Epirrita > Epirrita christyi. The sequence goes on along the minus strand of OX595839.1, from coordinate 2,553,173 downwards.
ATGCATAGAAAAATACCCAGAACACCCTGAACAGATATCTGCAGTTCGTACAAATATTTGGTCAGAGGCGGGAATCGAACCCGCAACCACCGGCGTCGCAGGCGAACCATCGCCCGCCGCGCCACAGAGGTCGTCAACGTTTTTAGCACACAATTGACACGGACGTATGAATAGTGTAACAAGGATTTTGTATGGCCGATGAGCGCCCCTAGCGTACACTCTGTGAACCTCATTTTCCATACAAAAATCTGTGTTACACTACACCATACGTCCGTGTCAATTGCTTGTCAAAACTTTGAATCAGCTCTCTGTGTAGGTACAGTTGCTGTGGTGTGTACGGCCTAAGAATAGACTTCCTTCTCCTCCGAGGATGTCGTAAAAGCTGAGTAAGGGATTACACCAGGGGATGGGCAGCAGCATCCACCTGAATATTTTACACTGATACTGCAAACACCAATCCGCCTGCCAAGCGGGGTGCATGATTATGGCAAATCGTTCTTGGTTTGCATGATCATGATTTGCATGATTTGTACCAGGTTTGTGTATTGTGGTGCCATGGTATTCGTAGTTCCGGATACCCACAACACAGGGGTATCCAGGTGTGGGATTAGGACTATGTATGTACTAGCGTTTGCTCGCGGCTACGCCCGCGTGGAACTTCTAATACAAATTATAACCCCTATTATTATTATGTTTATTCTGATAATACTGTATAGTTTAATCAAAATCCGTTCAGTAATTTTGAATGAGTAACAAACATACATCCGTCCTCATAAACTTTTACATTTATGATATTATTCTTTATTCTTTATTATACACACATAATACATAAAAAGAACACAAGACAGAATTAAAGGACATGTACAAAGGCGAGCTTAACCCTAAAAAGAGTTTTCTTCCAGCAAACCTCTGAGGCTAGAGGGTGGTGATTATAGAGGTAGGTTCATGTACACATATAAAAAGAAAAGTGAGAAACAAAACAAATTAAAAATGATATATTAATTAAAATGAATTATTGAATACTTAAACATAGATAAATATATATATATATTAACTAGCAAATACATATCATAAATATACTAATATATATAATTATGTAGTTCTCATACATAAATAAAAATATAAATTCTACCAAGGAAACAATTTACAGAGAAAGATGTGCTCTTTTGCTCTACTCTTAAAGACGTTAACTGAAGAACTGTCACGGATGACATGGGGAAGGGCATTCCAAAGCCTTACCGCCTGTACGGTAAAGGAGTCACCGTAGCGACTGGAAGAGTGAGGGGGGATATTAGTAGAATATGACTGTTGGGTATGTTATTATTATTAATCTAAATATTCTTTAGGCATTGGCTACATGGGATCGTACAAAAGGCCTTGAACGAGTTGAAAGGCCAGGTGGACGTGAACGGCACAGTCTATCTCGTCACATACAAGGTAATCATTGAATTATACTTCTGTGTTGTATATTGTATCCGGCCTAAGAGAATTACACCAGGGGATGGGTATCAGCATCCACCTGAGTACTTAACAACAGTACTGCGATTACCTGCCTGCCAAGCGTGGTGATTATGGCAAATCCCCTCATTGCATTATGCTTCTCGTCCAGCAGTGGACATCTAAGGGGTGATGATGATATTAATTAACCGACTTCACAAAAAAGGAGGACGTTCTCAATTAGGTTGTATTTTTTTTTATCTCCGTCGTTTATAAACAGATTTGGAAAATTATTTTTTTATTTGAATAGATATACTTCTAGATTGGTTCCATTTTTTCAGAATCCAGTTCTGATGATGGAATCCATGAGGAACTCCTCAAATATTGTAGGCATACATTTAGGCGATTTTGATATTTTTAGCAACAAATCAAGCATTTGTATTCAGAAAGTATCATAACCCTTTCACCACTATGATTTTTTCATCATTTTTTTTTCATCCAGATATTTAGTCGAATACAATGGCGGAAGTCGGTTTTTTATATGAAAAGTTGTGTATGTGTGTGGTGTATAAAGTTAGTGACCTTCACTATCCATAAGGATAGTGTAGGAGGCCTTGATGTACAGACGAAATTTTAAAGGTTGCAGGATGTCGGTGGATGAATGCGGCTCAAGACTGTTCTTCGTGGCATTCTATCATAGAGGCCTATGTTCAGAACACCAGCAGTGGGCTTCTACAGGCTAATGAATTACCGACCGGGTGCTTGACGCCAGGTTGAAATTCTTGAAATGGTATCGGCATGCGCCGCTGCGGCCACCTCGCCTTAGCTTCTTCTGTATTTCGGTATATATGCACAGTTGACCCGATCGGTAATTTTTGGAATATTTTAAAATCTTAATATCCATCCTCATCAACCTGTAGAAGCCCACTGCTGCAGGGCGATTCTAAAACGTCGGAAATGTTTCCGATCGGATTCGTTAGTTTTTCATTTCGATGTGGTAATTAACTAAAGCAATTTTCTCTAGTAAAACACAGTAAAAAACAATATATATATATATATATATTATGTTATGGCTCGACAAACTGGCATACGGCCCACCTGATGGTAAGCGGTTACCGTCGCCTATTGACATCTGCAACACCCGAGGCATTGCCAATGCGTTGCCTGCCTTGGAGGACCCTTTTCACATTTTTTGATATTGTATATTACTGTGTTTTCCTACAGAAAATTGTTAGAAAATTGTCGCCCTGAATCGCCCTGCTGGTGTTCTGAACATAGGCCTCTTTGATAGAATAATAAATAAATACATAAATGCTGGACATTTCACACATTATCTAGCCCCAAGCTAAACAGAGCTTGTGTTATGGGTACTAGATAACTGATATACTTAATGCAAATACATTACATAATTCTTTTTTGTATTTTACATAGAAAAATACCCGGAACACCCCGAACAATTGTCTGCATATCATACAAATATTTGTTCAGAGGCGGGAATCGAACCCAACCTCCTGCGTCGCAGGCGAACCTTCGCCCGCCGCGCCACAGAGGTCGTCAACCTCTAGGGCCTCCTCTGGGGGGATGAGTATTAACAGTAATGAATGTTGAAGGAGTCTGGTCCGGCCTACACGCTGAACATCCGCAACGACAAGGACGACGAGCACTTCATTCTGGACGTAGACCTGGTGCCTGTCATCCGGTTCCTGCATCCCAGGTGGCCGGAGGGCTACAAGTAAGTTATGATAACTGCCCCCGCACCGCACTGACGTAGACACTAGACAGGTGTGATCACATTATTGATGAGTATTCAGTTGGATGCTGCTGACCATCTCCTAGTGTAATCCCTTAGTCAGCATTTACTACATCCACGGGAGGAGTCAGAGGAGCGATGACCAACTTCGAAAGATGGAGGGGTCTATTCTTGACACACCATGGCTACTACACCTAAATGCCTCTAAATACCACAAAATGTTTATGCTATTTCATGGATTGTTCTTGACTACCCCCTAATCCTCACTGATAGTACAGGCAAATTAGCAAAAAGTGTGGGCCTAAGTCGTGTAGTCGTGGATTCTTATAGAAACTTTAGATGACACGAAAAGAAGCTTATCCTAGGTTTGCACCGTTTCTGGCGCATACGGAAGGCTTTTAAATATTAGGTACAAACTTAAAAAGGCCGTAAATTTTAAAATAGAAAGAAATTACTTGATGCAAGTTAAATTACGTAAAGAGAGACTGTCTTAAAGCATTATGATTTTAATAAAAACCACGTGCATGTAGGGAACAGTGTTGAACAAATGCATCTTCCGTAAAAAAAACCAGTATAAAACTTCCGGCGGATGTAGTACTAATTAAATGAATAAGTTTAAGTCGATTTCCAGAACTACATTAATTTTCCCCGAAGTAGAGCGACAATAAAATATGGAAAAGTGCCTTCCGTGAGACGCACCATGGTGCAAACCTGGTAATATATTTCGAATATTTTTCTGATATGTCTATCAATTTGCACCGACTGCCTTAATTTTTTCGGAGCCGTAACAACCACAAAAAGTTTTTTTTGTAAATATTTTTTTTTGTATGTTCCGTATGTCGGATTTAAAAAATACTTGGTGCAAATGTAGATCATAACGGTTCAAAGTCTATACCAAATTGCGATATTTTTATGGTTTTCACCCTATTTCACCCTGTTCCGGAGGGTGAAATTACTGATGCTTATTATTAGAGGTGATTTTTAAGCCATACAAAACAATTAGAAAAGTTTTCATGACTACATCTAATTAGTTCCACACTTGAGCAAAAAATCACCTAATTTGACTGTACTATGATTAGAGTAAGGATATCCTTGATGGGGATTACAATTTAAGTTGGGACTTGTACTTACCTGTTATTAAATTTTTGAAGTAATGACGATTACGAGTTGTGTTAGATATTAATTCATTAATTTTTATTGTCACCCGCACAAATATATTAGTGTGACTCGTTGAGAACTTTTTTCCTATTGAGACAAACTGTTACACGTTGAAACTTTTTTTCCAAAAATATTGTCAACGAGTAACACCCAGGGGTAAGAATGTTACACGTTTGGGTGATACTTGTTGGGAACGTATCAAATTATAGGGATATAAAAATAATGATTGCATTATAAAATTTCAGGGAAATAAAGACGGAAGGGAGCACAGTGCGTGACTGGCTGGTGGTGCCCAAGCCGAACAAGGTGATTAAAGATGGCGCCCTCAAGAACCGATGCTGGCGGCTCTCGTTCCAGGACTACGAGCGAGAGATGATGAAGGGCTACCAGCAACTGAAGATGACTATACGATTGGTACGTTAACGAAACTATGCAACAAGAGGCAGGGAAACTTTTAAAGTGCACTGAAAATTAATAAATAAATAAATGCTGGACATTTCACACAACATTATCCACATAGCCTCAAGCTAAGCAGAGCTTCTGTTATGGATACTAGATAACTGATATACTCAATACAATACAACATTACATAGATAGATATTTTTTATTATACATCGAAAATACCCAGAACACCCTGAACAAATATCTGCATACAGTACAAATATTTGTTCCGAGGCGGGAATCCAATCCGCAACCTCCTGCGTCGCAGGCGAACCTTCGCCCGCCGCGCCACAGAGGTGGTCAAAGATAATAAGGGCCGGTTTCCACCGGGGCGGACAGGAAATGAGACGAGAGATGTGCTACAAAGCTGGCAGATTATTTCTACCAAAGCGGAGAGGTTTTGTCTGTTCTTATTATGTATTTTTTAACTAATAATTTAAGTGTACCTACTAACAAAAAATGGATTTTAAGTATCTGATTCATTAATGAATTATTATTATTAAGTCTGATTTTGCAAATAAAATCGCACAATTGACAGTTGAATTAAATAGACCTTGTATTTTAAAGTTCTTACCGCATATTTTTTATATTATGATTTTTAACTTTTTAAATAAACGTACACCCCAAATGACTAATCCAAAATGAATGGTTCAACATTTTTGCATTTGCAGGTGAAGAAACTCCGAGACGGACTCGAAATGAGAGGCATCGCCAGCTATTACATAAAAACGCTCTTCCTTTGGGAGCTCGATAAAAACGAGGGTAAAACCTTCTGGCGTAACAAAATCAGCGTTTGTTTCAAACATATGGTCGAGAAATTCTACAACGCTATAGTCGACAAAAACATTCCATACTTCTGGCACGAAAACAATAATCTTATAGAAGGTCTAAAACCTACTTTACAAAAAGTATATGCAGACAAATTGAAAGAGGTTTTGGACGCTATGAACTCTAATGATGTAGACAAAGTTGTCGCTGCAATATTGACCGTTGATGAGATGCAGAAGTTTAAAGAAAGTGACGTTTACCAGAGCCATCAGAGAGTATCCGGTGTCTCAAAGCAAGTTTCTGTAGCTGAATCCTCTACATCATCTTCGAGCATGTCCGAGGCAGTCAAAGCTTTGAATGATGAAATCGACTCTGCGAGGAATGGAACAGCTGATGATAAGATGGTACAATTGGAGCGAAGAGTTAAAGACTTGGAGGATAGATTGAGTGCTTACGAAGACAGACTGAAGCGACTTGAAATGGATAAGAGAGAAACCCTTATAAATAACACTGGTGGGTTTATTCCCCAAGTGGATTCCTTAGATGCTGGTGAACCTTTACTCGTTTTTGAATGATCGGTTTATGTCAAAGTCACTAGCAGGTATTCTATATTCCAATACCAGTTGCTAAGCATTTAATGATATTGGGCAAATTCCCACTAGTTAACCTGTATGTCCCAGTAGTTCGCCTTAGTTTAACTAGTGGGAATCTTAACTACATTTAATATTTTACAAGCCCAATTAGACAAATAAGAAAATAAGCTTATATACTATTTACTACGTTATAAAACTTACTGTTTATTACTTATGATACTTTTTTAATACTTGTAAGTTGCCTACCCACGATACGGTTCACACAATATTGCTAAGAAAGCGGCAAGTAATTATGAAATGATGTGTAATTTTAATATGCTTGACTATTATAATATTTAGGTATTCTAAAAAAGGACTGATTGCTTCTGAATTGTAAAGTGTATGCATTATATTTTTTTTTAATAAATTTAAAATAATCTCATTATGCGGTTTTACTGTAAATACAAAGTTCGAATTTAGCGTATCAATCTTTATTACATAACATGTTCTTTCAAATACAATGCATTGAATTCAACTTGCTTATTTACATAGTCATACATAAACATCTTATACATATCTACATACTAATAACCAAACATAAAATGGGGTGTTTTCTATGAGTAAATAAATTGTATAGAATTTCTTATCGTAGTTCAGAATAAGTAGGAAATTAAAATGAATGCTAACTATTTACTTCGTATGGAACAGTTTCTTTATAAAACAAGTAGGAGTACATCAAAATTATATTAGGTTTATTCCTTACAAACGTAGGTTATTAAATTATTTAAACGTTACGTACAAGAGACAAAATCATATCACAAACAAAAGATATAAAAACACGATCGCATTAATTGCTTTGTAAAAATTTTGGCTACGTTATAATCACACTTTTTTGCATTTAAATTGAAGTTATGTGACAAGTATTAAACCTAATCGTGTGAAAAACTCACGATCATCTTCATTTTCTGTTTAACACAGCGACGATAGCATTAGAAAGAAAGCCGATACGTTGTTTTTTTTAGATATACTTATATAATTTTAATTAAAGACATTTGAGTATAAAAACATAAATAAAAAAGCTTTTACATAGGCGTTTAATTAAGTAAAATAAAAATTTACAGCCATGATAATAAACGCACCAAATAAAGACTATATCCCAAACTATACTTTTCTAGAGTTGGTATCGACCTAAACATTAGTGCTCAGTAATCAACAAAAGCGTTGCGGAGACGTGTTACGTAATCCACAAGCGTTTCTTATACATCTCACTTTACTGCACTTTGTTTGATACTAGACCGCATATAACATTCGTATTCAATCATTACAAACGAATCTCTCTCAGTACTCATCACACTTCGGAATGCTAAATCTAGGGATAACTAATTTTAATCAGAACAATTTTAAAGGTAACATAATTTGAGATATTATTAGAGAAAGTCTAACATCTAATACTAAACAAATAAACTATAACAATATAAATTTCATTTTCATGTTTTCTAGCGTAAATTCCTGAGCTCAATAATATGATTTGGATATTTATACACAAATAATCTGAGTAGTTTTTGAAATGGGATAGTAGGCACCAGTGGCAAAGAGAAAATACTACATAACGGAAAAACTTATCTATATAGGTACCTAAAAACCTTATTAGACAAGAATGGCCAACCGAAAACCATGAGGCAATAACGGAACATTAAACTTTAAATTCGAAATTTTGTTTTTTACAGTTACTAGATAGGTTCATATTTAGTTTTTTTTTTATAATTGACTACCAAACCAAGTACAAAGTTTTGGCAGTAACGCGACAATATTGTTTCATTTGAATCCGACTGCATGAAAACCAACCAACCCATTGTCGGTAGGTATAAGGCCAAAGCACACCGGATGACGTAGACACGCGCGTCTCTACGTATGTACGCGCTTGCGTGCACGTCACGCAAGCGGTGTGCCATGTCTCATACAGTTCCATACATTACAACGTCATGGTACGTCGACGTGCAAATCTACGTCTACGCGTACGAAGCCGGTGTGCTGCGGCCTTTAACCCGACAGCTACCGGCTTATTGCGCACGAGTGTGCGTGTGAGACCGCAAGAAACAAGATTTTATGAGATAAATTCTATAGCAACCATGGATTTAATGAACAGTTATTGCTAAGTACGTGAATAGCTGCCGTAGCTGCCGCCTGTGGACCGCAACAGAGTCTAATAAGACTCTGTTGCTGTCCATTGTAACTATTAATTAATCTGTGCTATTAAAAATAAGGAGCCTCGTCCCCTCGTGATGTTAAAACATGTCATGCGTACCTGCTATTTGGAATATTTGCGAAGCATTCAAAAAAAACATTTAGTGGCAGGTATCTATCTTACTTATATTTTAAAAGGAAAGACTCATCAATTTAAATACCTTATATCCTTCGCCACTGGTAGCGACTACGGCAAAAAAGATGTGCACTAATTAATAAGCGACACACCACACCATGCAGTAACGAAACAAACTAGCGTCTTACTTGATAAGTGCAGTACTGGGTTTATTTTCCCTCTAGTTCACCCAACTCTAAGGTGAACTACTGGGACAAAATAGGTGCATCATTTGGTCCCAGTAGGTTAGTCAAACCTAGAGAAGCCTATTTTTAAAAAGGTAATTAACTATATTACCTACAGTTTACACCCGATCGAGCGACCAGCCGCGCCGGCCCGCGGCGCGTCTAGATTACATTTTATTTTCAAGGTGAGCTACTTGCTCAAAATATTTCAACAATCTTGTTCCAGTAGTTCATCCGTCAAATAATTAAGAGAAAAGTGAATTAGTGGGATGGTTCCTACTAGTCCAACTCTCACTTAATTCAATGTTAAGTCTCACTTTATTATTATTTTTAGCAATGCACTGGAAAAAAAACATTTTTTCGAAATGGGATTGTTATGTTTTAGGTTCTAAAAACATGCTGAAATTTACACTGGTACCGAATGGTGTGCACACTTTTTATAAATTAAATGTGCATAAGCGTTTTTGGATAATCGCGAATTCAGATCCGACACGATAAAAAAATGACGGACGACGTTTTGTAATCGTTTGAAAAAGATACAAAAAATTTATGAAGTAAGTTCAAACAAAAGTGTAAATATTTAAAATACGACCGCGACGTTACATGCAATATTTACACTGAACATAGATGCTCACTGTGATAGAAATTCGTAATCCGACATTTGAGATGGACGCCCTTATTGCCTATAGAACGGATAATCGCTTTCAGATAAGATTTTACAGTACATAGCGCTGTATGTTTTGAATATTTCTGCTCTTGTAAATAACTAGTACACGCGGCGCAATGTACTACAAACATTGTAGTTGAAAGCGATCAATCAAATCGTCCTGCAATAAAGGGGCAGATTGATGCAACACAAATCGTGCCAACTGTGAGCCTAATTTTGACATTTGTTAAGTATCTATAGATTAAGAAAAACGCAGATGCATTATCATTATCAAAATAACTACTCCGGAAGTCATTGGAAATCAGTACTCTTAAAACAATCAATATTATATTTTTTTTAATAAACTGTTAGCGAGAGAAACCATTGTTTAGAGACATTTGAAGTTTGTTTTAAAATAATATTATAGAAACTGGCATGCTCCAATAAAATAACAAATCTGCGTTTCATATTTTTAAGATAGCGTTTATTATTTGATAAATAGTTTATGTACAGTTGCACCTAGTTCCATTTACATTGAGCAAAATTAGTCCCACACTAGGCATTTTTAAACTTATATTTTTATAAATATTAATTAAGGAATCTAAATATTTTATCTTTGATTACATCCACAATATAGTAAATCATTGATTATAAAAAAAAATTGAAAATTCATAGTTGTGATTATTTTTATAAAATAAAAATTATATACACTTTGATATGTCCTATTGTATCTATAATTCAGTATATTTTGGATGCAAAAATTATAATTTAATGTGGCAACTATCAAATCTTGACTAATAATAATAATAATTAACGGTAAAATAATCCATTAAACAAAATACTGCACCTAATAAGCCTAAACAGTGTTTCTGTAAGTTATAGAACCAGCCATTATTAAAATCGAAATTATTAGTCATATTTGAATGAAATCGCCACATTTAGAGAGTGTAAACTCGAGCTAATACAAAATTTTTACGTTCAAATTAATATTTTTTACTAATATTTCAATCATATTAATAAATTGGTCTAGCACATCTAAATTAAATTGGTTTGGACTATCCACTCAGTATAGATTGGTAACTTAAGATCAAATACCAGAGACCCAATTCTCGAGCTAATCGACAATTATATCGATAATTATATATATGATATTAACTCTATTTCTGACAGTTTGACAGAACTTTCACAGATCTAGATTTTATCTTCCGCGAGAATTGGACCCCATGTCCCGTATTCTCCGATAAATCTCATAACATTACATCTCGCATGCCGCCTACACAAAGTTATGGTTTTTAACAGAGAATCAACCCCAGATCATTTGTCACCAAAGCTATTGAACCATCAATCTCATCGTAGTTCCCACAACTTCACCTTAACCAATTAATTCCCACCTGTACACCTAGGTAAAAAAAAAGATAATATAGTGGGAATATATCTACCCCAATATTACATTCATTGTACACCTAGAGAAATAATTAATTTGCAATTTTGTGTGCCTAAAAAATCTGTTTCCACTATAGCTTACATACAGAGCTGAATAATTTTGGTTTTAACTATAATTGTGAAAACTCTTAAATATATTTTCAATCAACCTCCACAAGGCGTAGTAACTAGATTATACAAAAAAAAAGCTAGATTTTGTTCGTAATATGATGACTTGATTTAGTAGGGTAAGCCGATTTTAAGCTGCCAGGTCCACCAAAGCGTACAGTTGCGTGCAAGCTTGGATATTTCTGCAGAAACTATTCTATACATTTTTCACAGCTCAGCTTTGTTGGACAGGCAGCCTTGACAAATCAGAAATAGATATAATCGGTTGCAAATTTTCTAGCAAGGTCAGACTACAAAGGTAAGTACATAGTCGGATTATGAATAGAATGGTCGGAATATTTCCGCAGTATCCGTCCAAAATCCGACTGCATGTAGTCCAGCAGCCTACACAGGCATAAAGGATCACGAGGTTTTAAGATAGCATACTCTATTCAACTTGAGAAAAACAAGGTTTTTAAAATTTAACAGACTAGTAACGTAGATTATCATCATCGTCATCAGCCTGTAGACGTCTTTGTCCAATGCTGAACAAAGGCCTCCCCCATAGAATTCCACGACAAACGATTTCGAGCCACCTCCATCCACCGACTACCTTTCATTTTCTTTTGGCCGCAACTCGAGAACCTTTATTCCACAACGGTTGTGAATTTTCGAGCTATATGACCTGTCCATTGCAAGGCTATGTCGGTGATCTTGGCTGTTCTACGGATTTCCTCATTTCGGATTATATCGCGTAGTGAAACTCCTAGCATAGCTCTCTCCCTAGCCCGTGGTGCGACTTTGTGCCTTTGTATGCGGCCAATAGTCACAGATTATAGACTTTTGTCTTGAGGCTCTGCGGTATCTGTGACGAGAAATAACGGCGCAGTTTCCCGAACGGTGCGCATCCGAGTTGGATTTAATAATATCTTAATTAAAATATAGATAACATCTATTTTTCAATCAACATAGAATTGAGTTAATTACATTACTTTTCCTAGGAGTCATTTTTACTCAAGTTGAATATAGTACCAAATAATTGTGATAAAAAAATCCGCACTCCCAAAACCGTACCGCACGATTCTTTATCACCGTGTGTTCTTAGCCTTATCCATACGAATATCTTATTTTGTAACTCGTTTTTCAAATGCCTACTTTATTCCACTAGACGCTAGAACTTATTATACATAGCGCTAACACGAGTGTGCACGTGACTTATATCCTGTTTAGACGGAGATTGGTGTTACAAATAATTGAACCTTACCGCAGTTGATAGAAAGTTTGAAATTACATAAAAACTCTGGTCATCTCATAGGTCATGGCCGATACACGCAGTGCATGCAATTTTCAACTCAGACAAAAAAAAGTCTAATAAAGATTGTAGTTTTTACTGATTATTATTTTATCGATTCATGAATATATATTTTTTTTGTTTAGTTTTTATAAACCATAACATGAATTCAAACTGAAGTTTGCATAAATACAATATTTTTATATAAAAGTTTTGTGGAAAATTTATGAAAATTAAACATATTATTACACAGATCAATGTTTGAAACCGCATCTTTCTCCCATACACTTTGTATGGTAGTATGAGGCTTAGCATCAGAGGAAAACAAATTGAAAGACAAAAAAAATTAAAACAAAAAAAAGACAAATTAAAGAAATTTTTGTTTGACCACCAAAAGGATCAGGAAAGTCTAAGATGTGACACAAGTGTTCTGTGAGGGTTTATAATAATGGTGAGTTACAGGGCTTGTTTTGAATTGTGTCAAAAGTGTGGATCATATCTATTTTATCTTAAGCATAACTTTCTTCTTTTATTATTAGTTAGTCTTATGAATAGTTTTCTTTGTTAGTGTATTTTTTTTTTTTGTATGTTTACTTTTTGTGAGTAGTTGGTCCGTAGCGCCAACAAGTGGCTCTGACGGAAGACCAGCGTTGGTTGCTAGCTCGCTAGTCAACCAACTCATGCTGAGGCAGAGCCATTTTGTTACTGGAGTTACACTTTGTACCTTCGGGTCTGTTTCCTCTTAGTCGTAAGTTTTTTTATGTGTCTCTGTGTAACTCTTTTATACAAATAAATTATATTCTATTCTATTCTATTCTTCTTCTAAAACAATCTCGCTTTAACGATGTAGATAATTTTTCCTCATCCCAAAATAAAATAAAAAAACCATAGACATTTGTTACTCTATCCGGTTTTATCTAACTAAAAACATGTTATCTAGCTAGATAAACACAGAAAAAATACCTAATATACCTAAAGTGCCGTGTGTCTGGTACACCAGGGGATGGGCAGCAGCATCCACCTGAGTACTTAACTCCAATACTGTGATCACCGATACCGTTCGTCGTGACCTTGGAGCAAGGAACAAAATGGAGCGGCATGTAACATTTATTTTGTATGAAAATTGCCCACCATTAGCGTGCTATTCACCATTCATTCAATACTCTGTGACCTTTGATTGCCTTCATTCAAAGTTTTTACTTTTTGTGTTTTCGTAAAGTTTCACTATTTTATTAGAAAATACCTATATTTTTTACTACACAAGTTGGATTTCACAATGCCTGAGTGTAATATTGTGCATTGTGGTACGAGGCAAAGCCAGTATCGGCCTGGACTGACTTTACACAAGTGCTTCAACAGTTTACATTGAAATTGTAGTTTTGCTTCATTATTTTCTTCTAAATGTTTCGTTAGTGAGCTTTAGAGTAAACATAAGGACATTAGTGCCATTGTTGTGTAAAATATCATTATTTCATAGTAATTCATTTATTGCTTACAAGATTGTTTACAACTAGGGATCGGTCGGGCAAATAGCCGACCCAGTCCGACCCAAAAACCGAGCACGCCTTATTTATCAGAACAACCGCCCTGTGGTCGTGACATTCTATGAAGGAGGCGTACTTCGACTTCTATATGTTGATGATGATAATGCCTTGCATTATGGAAGAAATAAAAATATTATCGACCTAGATAAAGCGAGGTAGTCGTCTAATGCTAAGCCCGCTAATAATGGTTAGACTACACTGTTTGCACGGATTAGCACCGCACTCACACTAAATGCGTGTATAGGATTACATAGGGCAATAACACGCATGCGCGTCCGTCTGTCATCGCATACGAAACACGATTTTAGTATATACGCGGTGCTGCTACGCCGGTAAGTGTGGTCCAATTGAATTACAACCTTTTTGTGAAAAGAAAAAAAACTAATAAGAAAATCAATGAGCAGTTTGAACATAAGTATACATAACCAGAGTCTACGTACATGGAGCAAAGTCACGTGTACAGCCACAAGCGCAAGTTAGACCAGTGGTGCGGGCACTACGCCTCAAGTGTAAACGGAACCTTGTTGCGTGGCTATACGGGCGGGTTTAGCGCGCACTTCCCGACTTACTATGAGAGATCAGCCATTGAAGCGTTATGTCGATGTTGTCTTTCTCCTTGCAAGAGATAGAGTAGCAGCATATCTCGCGGTCCTGGATCGCAGACAGGTTCCTGGAAATTGCGAGTTGTTTCATTGTAATAAGGTTTTTATCGTAGAAAAAACCAAGGTAGAGCTCTCCGAATTAGCGCAGGGTTATTCAAAAACGTCGGAAACGTTTCCGATCGGATTCGTTAGGTTTTCATTTCGATGTGTTTAACTAAAACAATTTTCTCTAATATAACACTAGAGAAATATATATATTTACTGGAGAAAATTGTTTAGTTACTTACCACATCAAAATGAAAAACTAACGAATCCATGGATGTCAGGAACTACGACTACCATGGTACCAAATATTTGTCCCGCAGAGGGAATCGAACTCGCAACCTCTCGCATCTCAGCCGGCTACTCGCCCGCCGAGCCAAAGAGGTCGTCAAAAATATACCTAAAAATATAACATTTTTTTTTGCTTTACGTTTACAAATATCGCAGAAAGTCGGAATATAGGCCGCCCATGACCGTTCGTCGCTTTCAATGGAGAAGGCCTATATCCAGCAGAGAACTTTTGCCTCGTTGGCTCGTGAGTGTACTCACATTCGCTCGATGAGGCCGTGCTCGTCCAGGGCGTGCGGCAGATCGCGCTTGTTTCCCAGCACTAGCACCGGGATGCCGGTCAGCTGCTGTTTCTCTAGGAGGCTGTGCAGCTCGTTCCGGGATGCCTCGATTTTATCTGGATCGGCTGCGTCTACCATGTACCTGTGTGAGAAACATTTTTATTCTACAAACATTGTAAACGCATTGTGATGTAATGCTACAAATGTCTCATGAAGTTTTGAATAACGACTGACAGAGGACAACTGAGTTTCAAACGTTAGGTATTAGGGTATAACTAACGTTTGAAACTCAGTTACCGCCTTACCCGACCCAAACACGCGTAGTTTTTTTAATTATAATACCTCTTATTAATTCTTTTTCGTTCATTTAAATTAAATTAAAAAAAAACTAAGCGGGTTATACCTAACGTTAATCGATTTTTTAATTAGAGAATTGGGCCTCTGGTACAGACCCCTCCTCCCGTGGATGTAGTAAAATCCTTACTAAGGGATTAATTACACCAGGGGATGAGCAGCAGCATCTACCTGAGTACTTACATGAAGTTTGCTTCTTTTTTGGCCATTATTTCATCAAACTCCATGAAATTTTGTACACATGATCATGAAACTTACACGTGGTGCGTCAGTTTAAAAAAAAATTATGTTATGGTAACCATCAAAATTTATAAGAAACCTAACGCACCATGGATCTAGACTAGATATTAGAGTAGTAACTAATCATGCGTACAAAATTTCATGGAATTTAAAGAAATAATAAAAAAACTTCGCACACGTGCAAAAAAAAATCGTTGACCTCCTCTTAAGTGGTTACTCTATGAATAACTAGAAAATAATACTCACACAATAGCGTTTACGCCGCGACAATATCTTTCCCACATAGACCGGAATCTTGGCTGACCGCCGATGTCCCAAACCTGAACAAAAGGACAACGAAATAAAACATAGTAATAAAATTTAAAAAAACAATTCCCGTAACATTAAATCGGCCAATGCAGCGCTCCCTAGCGCTCCTACACGCTTGCGTGCACGTCACGCATTTTTTCACGAATATTTGTTCCTAGGTGTTATAAATGGTACCATGGTACTCGTAGTTCCTGATACCCACAACACAGGGAATACTAGTGTGGGATCATGACTGTTGGATGTTATATTATGATGAAAATTACCTTGATAGTCACATTTCCTTTTGTAATCTTGCGCATATTGAAGCCCACAGTTGGAATCATGTCTTCACTGAACTGACCGGACTGAAAATAATATTTTATTTATTTATAGGTACTTTACCTAGATACTTACTTCAGTTTATTGTCTTCAATAACATAAGAAAAAGTTTTGTTAGGTAGCTAGAATGTCGTCATTCCTAAATATGGACTGACTGCATCTCACCTACTTAAAAAGTTGAGGGTGATTGCGAGACCATGAACTTTGATTATAATTTTTCAACTTACCCATAGCCAGCACAATAATCAAAAAAGTTTTATATACAAAAACAATTTGTGAAAAAGATTTCTCATTTGGGTAAACTTTGAAACCAGTTGTGAAATGACTGTAATCATTTTAAGGCTGATGTCAAAAGTAGTATTTTGAACGCCCAGTACGACGTGACGAGATTAAATAATGAGATACATAAAATAGTGTAGATAGAACCATATACTAATAATAGTTGTAACCAAAAAGAATTTTGAAAAAAGTCTGGTTTTACAAATAACAATCGCACAAAATTTTACTACGCTAAAAAAGCTTAGGCATTCAAATGCTCTTAATTTTGAAAGGCAACAATACAATTTCTTTTACGAATTAAATAGCTAGACTTGTAGTTTTAAAGCATTACTATTATCTAGAACTAAGTTTGATGTACATTTTAATGTATTTTTGACGTTTGTTACTGAATAAACTTACTATTATTATCTATGATTTATTTTCGTTCATTTATGTATACAGTGTAATCTCACTAATCCGGCACTATTGAAAACCGGAGGATGCCGGATTATCGGAATGTTCGGATTACTGGATTATACTGAAAAAGTCATGGGTAATAAATAAAATCTCCATTTTATTATTCAAATCTAGTGTCTTGTGTTTGCGTTTATTTGACATTTTTAACTATAAACTATTCTCACTTGAAAAAAACAAATAAGTTAGCACGTGCACGTGATAAGTTTTGAGGTTTGACTGCTAGTCGACGACGCAGCGACCAAGCGCACAGGTATAGAGGGGTGAAGGAGTCGTGGGCGGAGGGTGCCGGATTATTGGACATGCCGATCTATCGAAGTGCCGGATTAGTGAGATTGTACTGTATTTCGATTAATTAAAAAAAAACCTCAAAATGAATACATTCTGAAGTGAAAAACCAGTTTCATCGTCAAATATTACATGCTATTTTTAACTTAAAGCATAGCCGTTTAGATAAAATAAATTAAGTTTTAGATGTTTGGATTTTAGGATCATGCCTATTAAGTTCTGAGGTTGTTTAGACAAAGATTCAGGTTTGTTGTTTCAGCTAGCTGGATTATGAAATCAAATATCCATCGTTTTCTTATTCTTTCTAGTCACTGAAAACCGGTGTGCACCAGGGGATGGGCAGTAGCATCCACATGAGTAATTACCACCAAACTGCGACGACCAAGTCAAGCATGTGATTGTCACAAAGGTTTTTTTTATATTATGGTGGGAAGACTCGACAGATCATAACCTTATGTGTTAGTGAAATAGTGATTAATAGTATAATGTAGTGCAAAATATACTCTGATTTTTAATCATAGACATATTTTGTAAACATATATAATGTCAAGATATGCCACTGTGTGTATGTGTCATGTATGTGTATCATAATATATGTGTATACATAGTATATGTGCTACAAAATATGTTCTACTGAAAAATATAATTTTTTCAACAATAACAAATTTTAATATAACTTTGTCTAAAACTCTGTTTACGCAATAATATTTATATACGTTAAAATTATTCTGATTCTATTGGGGTTTGGCTAGCAAAAAATCCTACCTATTTTTTTGGCCAAAAGTAACCTACTACCTGAACGTATATATTTTGCTCTGGTATCCCCTTTGTTTACAAAAAATGTCTAAGATTAAAAACAGAGTATAGAGCTAGCTAATTGGAACACAAAAACAAAGTGTCTTACCCTTAAATAGAGACAGCATAAAAAATATTTAACGGACACATTTTTAGATCAATGTTAAATTACTTTGCTGCCTTATAGCTAGATTTTAATGTTATTTGTACATATTACAAATGCTAAAAAAATGGGTATCCAACAGAGGTACCCATTTTTATTAGCACAGTAAATATACAATAATAGAATAAAATACAGCAAAAATATGTTAAACATAAGCTTTTTAAAATACCCTTGATTATAGTGATACCACAGCTTGCCACATGATTAAGATGATTATGCTGAGACAGGACATGTTTGGCTCCACAGAAAGAAAAGACTAATTAGCACTACCTACTGTTCATTCTTTTTCATCAGCTGGTAGATGGCCACTGCTGGACAAAGACTTACAATAGAATAATAGGATTTGCCATAATCACCACGCTAAGCAGACAGATGTTTGATCACAGTATTGAAGAGTTGGAGCAGTCCTATTCTTAGGCTGAGACCATCACAGCCAACTGTTATTTACCATTCATTATTTTCTAATAAATTAAAATAACTCAATTCTCAGACCCAATAACAGAAGGTGTTTGTAGCATTCCTTAGCCATTCAATTCGCTTGGAAAGCACCACCCTAGTTAGGTTTTTATTCTATTCCCTTTGCAATCATTTTAATGTTTTTAGTGTAACAAAGATAATGCTTATAAATTACAAGTCGCTGAATCATAGCATAAAAATAATGAAACAATGAATGAGTTGAGTTATACTTATCACAAAGTGCCGACGTTTGGCTAAAACATCTGCCAGTTTGCATAAGTACCTACATATTTCAGGCCATACAACATGAAACTCAACGAGACGTACAATCATACAAACAACGTTGATAGCTACGCATTCATCTACATAGTGTACACCGAGGAAAATCTAGTAAGCGACCTCAAACAACGCAAAATTATTGTGTTCAGTTAGTACTAACGGCAATGACGTTAACAAATGTAGTTTTTCCTGAGTACTGCAGTCCGACTAGTGTGAGTTCCATTTCCTCCTTCCAGAACAAACTTTTGATCCAATCAAGGATGCGATTGACCAAAGCAATCATTTTCACTGATATTATCACAGTAATACTTGAGAAAATCGAAAATATTCAACGCCTCTTGCAAACGAAAATCTCTTGACAAATTGACAATTTTTGATTGACTGACCAGTCAGCCTGATAAGGCTGACGTTGACGTCCGGCGTCCGTCTGTCTGACAGATAAGACAGAGTGAGAAACTATAGGACGGTTGTTCTGATAAATAGCACCCACTCGGTTTTTGATCTGGCTAGTCCTGCTATTTGCCCCATCGCCAATTTTGCATAGTGGCTTGATTTCATCATGCGAACATCAACATCGCCATTAATTTCTCGTACCTACATAGTGAAAATAAAGTTTTATTCCTCCCATGGAATCCCATGATGCCTCCAAGCAGAGAACTGACTGAAACAGACTGGCTGTCACTGTCAGACAGTACGTCTGAGCAAGGCGGGCGGGCGTTTAGGTGTTTAGGCTTGGAGCAACGTATAAGCTTGGAGCAAGGAACAAAATGGAGCGGCAGTAACATTTATTTTGTATGAAAATTGCCCACCATTAGCTTGCCATTCAACCATTCATTTAATATTCTGTGACCTCTGTGGCATTCATTCAAAGTTTTGTTTACTTTTTGTGTTTTCGTAAATTTTCACTATTTTATTAGCAAATACCTATATTTTTTACTACACAAGTTGGATTTCACAATGCCTGAGTGTAATATAGTGCATTCTGGTACGAGGCAAAGCCAGTATCGGCCTGGGCTGACTTTACACAAGTGCTTCAACAGTTTTCATTGAAATTGTAGTTTTGCTTCATTATTTTGTTCTAAATGTATGTTTCGTTAGTGAGCTTTAGAGTAAACATAAGGACATTAGTGCCATTGTTGTGTAAAATATCATTATTTCATAGTAATTAATTTATTGCTTACAAGATTGTTTACAACTAGGGCTTGGTCGGGCAAATAGCCGACCCAGTCCGACTCAAAAATCGAGCACGCCTTATTTATCAGAACAACCGCCCTGTGGTATAAGTCACAAAATCGTGACGTCACATTTATTGTTCATCAAATCAGTCGTCAAATGTTTTGACGTGCAAGTACCTACCTATCTCGCCTATACACTTAGAGAATTTATGTACCTATGAACCTACTTACCGCTACTTACTTACCGAGATAAAAAAGGTAGATAATTTTTTATTAGGTCCTACATATCAATGAGTTAATTTTTTCTTGAACGGACGTATGTAGGTACTTACTTACTTAATGCCTAGAGGTAAACATAACACCTATAGTGATTTAAAGTAAGTATCATAGACATCTATGGTAAGTATACATTTGATTTTGTCGTTTTTGCTTGTTCAAGTTTATTTTGGTATGAATACATTTTTCACGTGTGAGCAAACGAGGCGTGCGTGGATGACTGCGCGCGGAGATTCTTGTTTGTTTTGTTTGTCACGAAAAAAATACACGCAGATTTACTGCACCAAAACCATTTCATGACCTTTTACTTTGATACAATAGATTAGGTACCTACCTATAGATTTTGTATACACAGGTAGGTACCTAGACCTGTTATCGTTACTACCTATGAAATAAATAGTGTCGTCGAGCCATCACATGACTCGAACCGGCCGGTATTCATTCAGATTATATCATAACCATGAGCTACTCATTCGCTCCCTACTATACCTACCTAGGTACTTAGGTCAGATGCAGAATGGTCGCGAACGTATGAGACGTTGAACGCGTATCGCGTATTATCAGTGCTCTTGCCTGCGTACATGCTGCTAGATAATAATAGACAACACCATCACAAATCAGTGTTTGTTTGTTAAAAATGGATTGCGAGGGAATGTCATAGGCACTATACTATTTTCTCACTAGTGTTGCACCCGTCCCGAGAGATAAAGTGAAAAAGATAATCAAATTGTCTCAACTCAAGTGATAGTTTCAATACATACGGTGATCTTTTGTTTTTGTTGTGACATGAATATGGAAAAGAGGAATTTTTGGGAAGAAAGCGGACATGCGGCGAAATTTGATAGGTTAGTAAGTTTCAAAGTTAATTTTCACTTGAACAAGCAGTATCTATAAATCCAATTTCATGAATTTGAGCACGAATCAGCTGATGTTTTGTTTTTAATTTCCGAAGGCCAGTCTACATTCACGGCGAATCTGGTGTAGGCTGAATGAATTTATTTCGTGTTTTGGTTTCCAGTTTTTAGGGTTCCGTACCTCAAAAGGTACCAACGGAACCATTATAAGATCACTCCTGTCTGTCTGTCACAACATATTTTCACTGAACATATCGGAACAAAAAAAAATTTGTTACATAGGTACCCTATATAGTATTCCAATCACGAGCGTACCTATAGCGTAAATAAACGAATTCTGAGACCCAATTCTCTTAATTATTTCAAAACTACATTGAAAGTTAACCGAATCGAGACTGAATTATGAATTGACAGAAAGTTGGTACCTATTCTGCTCCCTCATAAATAACAATTTAGTCTACTTTCAATTCACGGTGAATACCATTAGAGTAGGATGGTTATATACCTATATAATTGGAAAGAGTTAAGAGAGACTCCATCTACTTAAGCTAAAATTATCGAAAAAACGTTGAATCGTTCTGGTTTCGGTCACATTTCGATATAATCACATTTCAGTGTTGTATTTTTAGCTAAGAGCCATTATACAAATACCATTTCTGACATTCAAGACATCGACACAAGATCGAAACATGATCCGAACTCTATTTTAAAAATTTTTTAGTTAGAGAATTGGGCCTCTGATTTCGGGGGTTAATTTTGGGGGGCAAACTAGAAAAAAAAAGTGTGTCAAATGTATCATGTGACTTGATGTGACATATCAAATGAAAGAACTCGTTAATGAGAAACACAGGTGTAATTTTTTTACAATTTTAATATGCGCTTAACTTAAGAGATATTATGAAAATATGTGAACACTTACCATTACTTGGAAATTGACCGTCGATAGTAGCATTTAGAAAAAAAAAACAGGAACTAGTGGGCCTAACTCAATAGTTTACAGGGAGTAAGGACTCAGGATTTCCGACGAGTATGTTCCGAAAATTCCCACGGGAAACGGAACATACTCGTAATGTGAAAATGCATTGAAAATTGTGTTGATTTACTACTTAAATAAAAGTTATTTTGGTCTAGTGATTACTATGGTAGCCTACTTCTACGGAACTTTCTCTGCGCGAGTCCGACTCGCACTTAAGCGGTTTTTGGTACTGGGTGCGCTGCAACAATCGGGTAACTACCTACCCATCTATTCACTTTTGTATCAGCTAGAGATGCGAAAAGTTCGGTCGTCCGGTCACAACTTGGTAGGATATTATGCGGTCATAATAACCAAAAATTTATGGTAAGGTCTAAGCCTATATTTTTAAAGCTTAGAGTCTAAGATCTAAGGCTTAGACCTTAGACTCAAGCTTTGATTATATACACATTGTATATAATCAAAGGACTCAAGCTTTTAAAATAGGTAGCCTTTTCAGTCGCCTACAAAAAAACTACCAAGCCGGTGACCAATGAAATGGCAGGTGGTGAGAAAATTGAGAAAGATTTTACTATAAGTATATCTGGAGTTAATTATCTGCATACTCGTATCACTGGGGTGCGATTTTTGAATGTCACTAAGCGACTAAATATCATGGAAAAGGCCGCAAATCAGCGTTTTTGGAGATATACTGGAGGAGGCACTTTTATTGATATCTAAGGTATAAGAACTTTAGTCATCAATGAGTTTTAGATAGGTAGGTATATATAAATTTGGAAATCGGGGATTATAGGCAATTTTGCTGACGTTTAGTCACTTGATGACATTCAAATATCGCACCCCTGTGGCCTAAGTCCCTATTCATTTCGTCATGTAGGTGCACGTGCGTCTGTATGTCAGTCAAACCTTCCGTTTTAAAAGTAGGTAGATATTATCATAAAAGCTTGTCACATTAGTTCCTTTAAAAGGAACTAGTGGGAATAAATCGGTTTAGGTAGGTACTTACATAGACACGTGTTTTGCTAATCCATAGGCACAAAACGATTTTTTGTTGGGTGTACACTTACAGTTGTACACCGCATTAGTAGGCGTTGGTGTCTTACTTATGTTTTAATATCCTATTTGTAGAGCTTTGATTATGTATATAATCAAAGTTGTAGAGTTAGTTTGGTAAAGTGTCTAACAATAAAACATTATGAGGTAAGTAACCTCCTAAATACATATATAGGTAGGTATATATATATATATATATATATATATATATATATATATATATATATATATATATATATACTCAGTAAGTATATACTTACTGTTTGATCGTTAGACACTTTCGTCTTCCGTTTTTAATCTATGTAATCCTACGACTGTGCAACCCACGGTGAGGATTAAGGTGATTCCTCTCGCATGTGGCGCGAAATTCAAATTTTATTGCGTTTTTGCTCATTGCAGCTCATCAACACTTCTTGAGATAGTAAAACCTGATTTTGCGAAAACTAGGTGACCTAACACACATGTTTTAGTTTATAGTTTCACATATAGATCATTACTTCAGCTCTTCAATGATTTTTACAGTGTTTTTTTGGTTTAAAGATATGCGTAGCTTAACTAATGACATTTATGAGATACTATCGATTAAAACATGTGTGCTAGGTTTCCTAGTTTTCGCAAAATCTGTTTTCTCTATCTCAAGAAGTGTTGATTAGCTGTGATTTACAAAAAACACAATATAATTTGAATTTCTCGCCACATGCGAGAGGAATCACCTTAAGGCTCTGTCACCCTTTCGGGGGAAAAGGCGTGTATATGTATTGTACCCAAAGATTTAAATCTTTGATTGTACCCACATACATACCTACATAAACACACGCCTTTTTCTCTACCCCTGATTAAAAACGGTTGAAGACGAAAGAAAATTAAAGCACATTTTATTTATTACGTCAAACTAAATTATAACCCCATATAAATATGAGAAACTCAGATTTGTTAAACTCCCGTGAAATTCCATCGACAAATTACCTACAAGGTACCTACTACCTACCTACCTACTTAAAAGTTAGCAAAAGTAGGTCTAACTAACCTCACCTATAAAAGTGATAGATAGGTAGGTAGGTACACATACAATGATCTTCTTTATCTCTGGGTACATACATACGTGAAAATCTAACAATCTCATTCAAATGTTAATGACGGGTACTATCGCACATTACCGCGATATCGGTAACATTGTGTGATTCTGCGTTCTGCGGGGAAAGTTGTGGCAAAAATAGCATATCGATAACACGTGACGAGTAGCAGCGGGGAGCGGGGAGGGCACTCGAGCGGCCTCCACACGATCGCCCGCCTCGCCGCGTGAAACGTGACCGCGCCACGCACACACCCGCACATTCCGGTGTATGACTACAGTTGCAACGGGGCGCGGGGCGCGGCCGGCGCGGGCGGGGCGCGGCGCGTCACGTTCGTTTCGTATCGTCTGCGCTGTTTGTTTTCAAAGTTTTACTTGACGTCAGGTAAATCTCGGTGTTTATTTCAATGTCCGGAAATACGACATTTTCCTCATTTCAAAATATAGTTAACCAGAAATAAAACTTTCATAACTATTTATATTTTAGGCTACATAGGGTGACTAACCTTGACCTCATTCGATTGTAGAAATGTTTATAAGTACATCTTTGACTGTCAAAAAGCCCAACTGATGTTTATTTATGGATAACGTTGGGAATCTTCTTGGAAAAAAAATTAAATAAATAAATATGCTGGACATTTTACACAACATTATCTAGTCCCAAGCTAAGCAGAGCTTGTGTTATGGGTACTAGATAACTGATATACTTAATACAATACATTACATAGATAGATATTTTTTATTATACATAGAAAAATACCCAGAACACCCTGAACAAATATCTGCAGATTGTACAAATATTTGTTCCGAGGCGGGAATCGAACCCGCAACCTCCTGCGTCGCAGGCGAACCTTCGCCCGCAGAGCCACAGTGTGACACAGTACCTAACTCTGTATCTATGTACTTATTTACATACCTAACTAGCAACGCATAGGTAGCTCTGCATAGCAGCAGCTAGCTAGGTCATCTGACCTAGGTAGGTACTACAGTTGAGTCGGTTCCGTCAAGTCACCTTGGCAAGATCGAAAGTTTCATGACCTGTGAAGGTTGCAGCCATAGTACATAAGTGTGTACTTAATAAAATCTAACTGCAGCGGTAATTAACAATACGAATACCTATTGATTTAACATGCGTACTTATATTAACCATGATTCTCCACTTTTGGTTCTTCTAAGCCGGATCCTGACACATTTTTCGGTGACGAGATTTTGTTATAGTTACCTTGTAGTTACCTACCTACCTCGAAGTCTAATAGTGGAACCGCGAGAGACAACGAAACGAAAAATATTTTTTTTACTCTGTGGTTTTAGATCGACAACATTTTTGACTTGGTACGATCTTACTATGTCATTATCATCATATCATCAACAGCCTTTGGGCGTCCACTGCTAGACAAGGCCTCCCCCATAAAATACAATGGGGGATTGCCATAATCACCGCTCTTGGCAGGCGGATTGGTGATCGCAGTATTCGTAATGAGTTCTCAGGCGGATACTGCCCATCCCCTGGTATAATCCCTTAGTCGGTTTTTACCACATCCACGGGAGAAGGAGGGGTATATTCTTAGGCCGGAAAGTCATACATCCGTCATATACACAAATAAAAACAATAGAAACAAAAAAAACCTGTATTAAAATCAAACTAAAACGGTATCATACGATAGGTACCTACATTGATTCCTGTAAACCTATTTTGCTCCAGCGAGATGTGGTCTTTATTCCTAGAGAATTAAAAGTACAATTTGCTTGTAGATGGATGGTGTTGTTATCGTTACGTAGGATAAACCGTTGTAGTTTGGGCAACTCGTACTCACTCATGGATCGCAACGTGAGAAATAGGCACGTGGCAGAGCATGTTGACTTGTTGAGGGGTCGATTAGAACGTGCATTACGTTATCAGTGACCGAAAATATCAGAGAGTTTTAAAGGCTTCGCTGTTGACAATAGAGCCGGCTACAACGTAATTTGCTGAACTTTTGCAACTTTCCGTAATTGGATTCGAAGTTTTTTTTAGGTAAAGTTGTTATTTTTGGCATGGTTTTTGTAAGATAGTAGGTACTTACCTACTTACTTAATTTTATACAAATAACCTAAGTAAGTTTAGGTACCTACACTCGAGAGCAATGAATCCGGGTCACTTAAAGAATCCTAAAAATCTCGGAAACTAAAAATGCTAGGTTAATGCAATAAATTGTATTTAATAGACAATGTAATACTCCTTAAATGAAGGTATTAAAACTTCTTAGTTATTGTAAAGTTATATCATAAAAAAATCAAATTTGAAAAAGGGCCACTTTCGAAGATGGAACTACGAAATTACAGCATTTGGTTTTGCTTTTGTTTGTAATCTGTCATTTATCATTGTTTGATTTCTGTTTTTTTGTTGTTTTTTTTCTGCGTAAACGCAGTAATGGAAGCACGAGGAGGCAATACGAAGTATTAAAATTCAAGAAAATCGTAATAAAGTTCAAAAATTTCATGTTTCCTATTTTTGTTTTAAGGAGAGATCAGCAGTTTTTTTCTTTATGTAATTTTGTGTTAATAAAATGTATGGTGACTCATATTTTTTTTACCTTCATTTAAGGAGTATTACATTGTCTATTAAATACAATTTATTGCATTAATCTATCATTTTTAGTTTCCGAGATTTTTAACATTCTTTAAGTGACCCGGATTCATTGCTCTCGAGTGTAGTAACTTAGTTTATTTTTGTAATTTTATGCAGAGAACACCTACCTAGGGTACCGTCTTCTTTTAGTTTAGGTATCTGCAAACAATTTTTTTTCGATGTAGTGATGCGCCTACACTAAATACAATCGCCCAAATAATCCGTAGCTACGATCGATCAGAAAATAATCCGTAACTACGATCGCCGTTGGTAGTTACGGATTATTTTCTGATCGATCGTAGTAAGAGTTATGAATTAAGATTAGGTAGTGTATGTAATTATGTATGTACCTACCTACATATTATGTGTAAGATAGATAAGTTGAATAGATACCTAGCATGATAGTGAATATAGAGTGTTCATCCATCTCTCTATCCAGATATTAGATTTGATTACTGTAGGTAAACCAGGATAACATTAAGTAGGTACCTACTATCATCATCATCATCATCATCAGCTAATAGAAGTCCACTGCTGGACATTGGCCTCCCCCATATAATGCCACGACACGAAGCGCGACGCGACGAACGGTCCTGACCCACCTTCATCCACCGACTACAACATTACAATAAATATTAACGCTAAAAGCGATTTCTTGAAGGCAACCTTTGGATGGTAAATTTTTCAAATGATTACTGAAGCTCATTAAAGTATCAAACAAATGTCGTCATAGTTTTAAAATTAAACGCAGGTGAGTTGTATTTTAGGAAAATATGTGGTACTTACTTAAGTAATTGATGTTTAAAAATAATATTTTTTCCCTGGTTTTGTGTTTTTACGTAGGTAGGAAGTTTCTATGCCAGTAACCAGTTTTACAAGGAAAAGTGTAGGATATTGAAATCCACGTTTCGCTTATAATAGGCACCAGGGATACCCTAGCAAATACTTAGGCCGATCTCGATTGCGCAAAATAAGCACGTGCAGGCTCACCGGACGGAGTGTACACCTACAGACTTAGAGAATTTATAGTACAGCGTTAACCAAATAGAGGATTATTGTAGAGTGACATGTGCCCATGTGCCTTTATTGTACATATTTCTGCCACAAAGCAGTAGTGCTCGCATTGTGTTTCGGTTTGAAGGGTACGGGTGCCGGAGAAAGTACAGGCACATGAGACTTTTCATCTTTGCCTCAGGGTCGGCAGCGCGCGTGTGATACCTCGTTTATTGATCGCAGTGATGCAGTGTAGAATGGTGAAATAGTAAAATAGCAAATCATACCTAGGGATACAAAACTAGAGGAACGCTCGCGACTTGCGTGGAGTTGGTCCATACAAACTTCAATACCCCATTTCACTTTTAGGGGTTGAATTTCGCAAATTATTTTCGTGGTGCACCCCTAGACCGCAAAAGGAGTGTACCATCTAAACTTCAAAGACCCGTCCCCGTATTCTCTATCTCGCGACAGGTATGCAATAAAGTGCCTATTACGAGTTTTTCATTGCAACAATCACTTTGCGAGTCGTGAGTATTCAACGTGACTTACGTAGTAACTATTTATGAATCTGTGCTGTTTCTATCGACTGCGCGGCACTTAAATTATATGATATGAATACTTACTAAGTAAACCACGTTGAATACTCACGACACGTAAAGTGATTGTTGTAATGCAGAACTCGTAATAGGCCCTCTGGCGTAAATTGTGCGATCATTGCTGTCAAACGTCGCTTTTATCATACAAAAGTTACTGTTTGATTGCACAATTTACGCCTGTTGTAAACCTGTCGCGAGATAGGGAATAGCCCTGCTGATTCTCATAAATTTTAAACGTTCAATCCACAATCCAATCTCAGTCAACTGTCACGTCACGTCTGTCACTGCGTGCGTAGATGTCACGGGGCGGCGCGCGGCGTCACCTTATTCCCACGTTTCCCAAATAAAGGATTATTTTAAAGCATTGAACACAACAGAACACACATCTCGATGGGACAGGACAACGTCTGTCAGCTAGTATAAAATAATTGTTTTAATTGAAGAAAACATAATAGGTAATTTTGAAAATTACCTTTGAAATTGAAATATTCAAATATAAAGTATACTTACTTATAGTTTACTTTGTACTAAGTAGTAAGTATAGGTAAAAGGTACCTATCAACTGGTAAGTATTAACATTATAACATAACACGCAACAGTCACATAAATAGTCCTGATCCCACACTAGGATTCCCTGTGTCGTGGTGGGTTCGATTCCCGCTGCGGGAAAAATGTTTGAATGATCTGCAAATATTTGTGGTTGTTGTGGTACCATACCATGGCACTCGTAATTTCTGATATATCCATTGGTACCCCAAAACCCAGACGGAACCATCACGAAACAAATATTTGCAGATCATTCAAACATTTTTCCCGCAGCGGGAATCGAACCCGCATCTCTTGCATCTCAGCCGGTTACTCGCCCGCTCAACAAACAACAATATATGTATATATCGGCGTAAAGGCGTTGTCAAGCTACAACAATGAGTCAACAGTGGAGAATCACGTGTTTTTAATGACGTCATTGTTGAATAATAAGTTATTGTTATTGTTAATAGTTGATTATTCATTACGTAATTAAGTTATTATCTTGACTGTCTGATTATACTACGTAAAGTTTAGATGCCCACGTGCAATGTTTAACTTGTTGACAACATCGCTTGCCCGAGTCGGTGTTTTTGTATAAATACGGACGACGGCCGGCGCACAAGTCATTCTCGCTCGAGCCGTCGTACCGTGCGGACCTAAGAAAACCACCTGTTCGTAAATTAAGGAGAAGAATAAAGAAGAACATCATTCCCTGGCGTTTTCTTTAACCAGGGATGAGCAACCACCACAATAATGAAGAAAGTGAGGTCAGCAATGCTGACGTCACTCATTTTAAAAACAACGCTGGAGCTGGTCTTCCGTCATCAGAAGTGGGATTGGAATCGAATTCAATCCTCACCACTTCCTCATCAGCTCATCTACCACCTGATACACCACATCGAGATAACATCCATTCCACGCAACAGCATGCGCCATTGCTTATACCTAACTCTTCAATGAGTGGTATACCACACCCATCGTTATCACCACCACCATCGTTATCACCACCATCGTTATCACCACCATCATCACATCGAAGTAACATCGATGCCACAAAACAGCATGATATGCTGTTGAACATGTCTATGCCTAACTCATCTATGGGTGGGGTACCAGCCCAATTCATCATGCAAATGATGCAGATGATGCAGAAAATGTCAGATCGTTTGTGCACTCCACCTGCCCAGGCAAAAATAAGTATTAAAGACGTCTACCTACCCTCATTTGATCCTGATACCAACGTTGGGATTCGTGAATGGTGCCAACATATAAATAAAGCTGTTGAAACATACAAGCTAAATGACTTCGACATCCGTATGAAAGTTGGTAGCCTGCTGAAAGGACGAGCCAAAATGTGGGTCGACGATTGGATGGTGACTACATCTACATGGGAAGAGCTACGTAACAACCTCGTTACTACATTTGAACCAGAAAACAGGTATTCCCGTGATATCGTTAGATTCAGAGAACATGTTTACGACTCGTCCAAGGATATCGCAGAGTTTTTGTCACAAGCCTGGGTCCTGTGGAGAAGAGTTACCAAGGACAAACTGAATAATGAGGATGCCGTTGAGGCTGTGATTGGGTGCGTTAATGATGAACGTTTACGCATCGAATTATTGAACTCAAGGGCAACGACAGTTCCTGAACTCATTTCGATCGCCTCATCAATAAGAAAAAAACGTCCTCAAATGAATTCAAACTCTGCAATTCCAAGCAAACGCCCCCGCTTTTCAGGTAGCATATCCAGCTGTCAGATCTGCAAAAGGACGAACCACACTACCAGTGAATGCAGACACAAACCTCCTGAGACTACACCAGAACAAAGAAACAAAGATTCTAAGTCAACGAACCTACCGACCTGCACATTCTGCAAAAGGATGGGCCATACATATGAAGTATGCTTTAAACGCGAACGTTCGCTGACATCAAGCGTGAATTGCATCGCAGGAACAAAACTGGCTCCAATTACCATACAAATAGGTGTGAAAACCATACAAGCTGTGTTTGATAGTGGAGCAGAGTGCTCGATCATGCGAGAATCAGTAGCTGCAATGTTACCTGGACAAAGGAGTCAAGCTGTGAACTACCTCAAAGGTATTGGACAGTTTCCTGTACTATCTTTGATGAAACTATCAACCATCTGTGTCATAGACAGCATCAGTGTCGAATTACAGTTTTACGTGCTGCCAGACTACGAAATATCTACAGATATCTTGGTTGGTATGAATTTGATCCACGACACAAACCTTAGTATGATGATAACATCGAAAGGGACAAGGTTAATTCATCAACAATCGATCAACCACTTAAGTACGAGCAATCCAATCTTCGACAGATTGGACTGTGACCTAACTGATGCTCATGAAATTACCCAACTACGCAAACTGCTAAACAAGTACGAACATTTGTTTATCCGAGGATACCCACGAACACGAGTCAACACCGGTGAGTTGGAAATCCGACTAAAGAACCCTGATAAGTACGTGGAACGAAGACCGTACCGCCTTAGCCCAGTAGAACGAGAGAAAGTTCGTGCCATTATCAAGGAACTACTTGAACACAACATCATGCGTGAAAGTAAGTCACCATACTCGAGCCCGATCATCTTGGTCAAAAAGAAGAACGGTGATGACCGTCTCTGTGTGGATTTTCGAGAGCTGAACTCTAACACCCTACGTGATCACTACCCGCTTCCGCTGATTTCTGATCAGATTGATCAACTGGCTAATGGTAAATTCTACACTAGTTTGGACATGGCTGCTGGATTCCACCAAATACCTATCGCAGAGACCTCGATTGAGAAGACTGCCTTCGTTACGCCTGATGCTTTGTATGAGTATATTACCATGCCATTTGGTTTAAGCAATGCATGCTCAGTTTACCAGCGATGCATCAACAGAGCCTTATTCCCACTGCTGGGAACTGCTGCGCAGGTATACGTTGATGATGTATTAAGTAAATGTGCGGACTTCCCTGAAGGACTGTCGAATATTGAGCGCATACTTATAGCCTTGCAGGGAGCTGGATTTTCAATCAATGCCGACAAGTGCAGCTTCTTCAAACGATCGATTGAATACCTGGGCAACGTGGTTTCCAACGGTCAGGTCCAACCAAGCCCAAAGAAAGTGGAAGCTCTAGTGAAAGCACCTTTACCA
Organism: Epirrita christyi; assembly: GCA_951392215.1. NCBI lineage: Eukaryota > Metazoa > Arthropoda > Insecta > Lepidoptera > Geometridae > Epirrita > Epirrita christyi. The sequence goes on along the minus strand of OX595839.1, from coordinate 2,521,056 downwards.
AAAACTGCTAAACAAGTCAGACAGTTCAATGGTTTGGCGGGATACTTCAGAAAATACATTCCTGACTTCTCTCGTATCATGGTGCCGTTGTACGAATTGACTAAACAAAGCGCAAAATGGGAATGGAATGACCGACATGAGAAAGCACGTAGCCAAGTAATACAAAGTTTGACATCGGCTCCAGTACTTACCCTGTTCCAAGAGGAAGCACCTATACAGCTGTACACTGATGCAAGTAGCCTTGGCTTTGGTGCAGTACTCGTTCAGGTGATCGACGGACGTCAACGTGCAGTTGCCTTTATGAGTATGAGAACTACTGATGCCGAGAGCCGCTATCACTCATACGAGCTGGAGACTTTGGCAGTAGTACGTGCTATCAAACATTTTCGCCAGTACCTCTACGGACGTAAATTTACAGTGATAACGGACTGCAATTCGTTAAAGGCATCAAAACACAAGAAGGACCTTCTGCCAAGAATTCATCGCTGGTGGGCATTTCTACAGAACTACGAATTTGAAGTAGAGTACCGCAAAGGTGAGCGTCTCCAGCATGCAGATTTCTTCAGCAGAAACCCGAGTGAGCTTGTAGTCAACGTAATGACTAGAGATATGGACTGGTTGAAAGTTGAACAACGACGAGATGAAGCATTGCGTCTGTTGATGGATACCTTGAGAGACAATAACCCAGTAGAGGGTTATGTCCTGGAAGATGACGTCCTAAAAAGGAACATAGAAAACCCAGTCTTTGGACAACAGACCTGCACGGTGGTGCCTAAGTCATTCCATTGGAGTATTATCAATTCCTATCATACTGCACTCAAACACCCTGGCTGGGAAAAGACTTTGCAGAAGATTAAGGAAACTTATTGGTTCGACAAGATGAGTAGCTCCGTCCGTAGGTTTGTAGACAATTGCGTGGTATGCAGGACATCCAAAGGGACATCAGGTGCTGTACAGGTTCAGCTACATCCTATCCAGAAACCAACTGCTGCCTTTCAAGTCGTACACATGGACATCACAGGCAAGCTGGGAACTCCAAATGACCAACAATACATCGTCGTCACAATTGATGCCTTTTCAAAATACGTATTGTTCTATTATGCCACTAACAAAAGTCAGCATAGTACACTCGCTGCTCTGAAACGCACTGTGCATTTATTTGGTACACCAGTTCAAATCATCGTCGATGGAGGAAGAGAGTTTCTGGGTGATTTCAAGGCTTACTGCGAACATCTTGGTATAAATATCCATGCTATAGCACCAGGAGTCAGCCGAGCAAACGGACAGGTTGAACGAGTCATGGCAACGCTCAAAAATGCATTGGTAATGATCAAAAACTACGAAACCGAACCATGGCACACCACACTTGAAGAACTTCAGCTGGCAATGAACTGCACCATCCATCGTGTCACAGGTGTTGCTCCGCTTACACTCATCACCCAGCGCAAACACTGTGTCCCACCTGAACTACTAAGTCTAGTAAATATAGATGAACAAACCGTTGAAAGCGCTTACCCGACATGTACAACAAAGGATGTCTCAATCTGCTGAACAAGACAGGCAGCGCTTCAACTTACGCAAAGCAAAGGTTCGTCACTTCCAAAGAGGTGATTACGTGCTTATAAAAAATAACCCTCGAAATCAAACTTCATTAGACCTTAAATTCAGTGAACCGTATGAGATTTTCAGAATTCTCGAAAACGATCGCTATCTAGTAAAGAGAGTCGTTGGCAGAGGAAGACCACGAAAAGTTGCTCACGACCAACTTCGTCGAGCTCCACAACCTGGTAATCAAGAGGCCGTATCGGAGCCAGAAGATGAGTCGCTAACTCTTCAAGACTCCACTACAACAAGAAGCGAGCCTATGCCATCTACCTCACAAGCTGTGCTGCCTGAGCAACCAACTCAAGGCGCAGGGGATGAGGGCACACAATCAGAATAAATTGTAAGATATTCAACTTTGCTGCTGCCATAAACACATTTAATTATCATTTTAGAACCCCTGTGTCCGACACAGCATCAACCTAGACCTTGTTCCTAATAGAGCCTCTGTGCACCACGGCGTACAAGACCGCCCAGAGCACAGCATCATTCATTCCCTTATTCAACGAGTCTACGAAAATCCACGAGTTCCAAGAAGTACTTGTAACCACGCCATTTTAGAACCCCCGTGTATAACACGGCATCAACCCAGTCCTCAATCCTACTAGAGCCTCTGTGCACCACGGCGTACAAGACCGCCCAGAGCACAGCATCATTTATTCCCTTATTCAACGAGTCTACGAGAATCCACGAGTTCCAAGAAGTACTTGTAACCACGCCATTTTAGAACCCCCGTGTATAACACGGCATCAACCCAGTCCTCAATCCTACTAGAGCCTCTGTGCACCACGGCGTACAAGACCGCCCAGAGCACAGCATCATTTATTCCCTTATTCAACGAGTCTACGAGAATCCACGAGAATCCACGAGAATCCACGAGAATCCACGAGAATCCACGAGAATCCACGAGAATCCACGAGAATCCACGAGTTCAAGTAGGTACCACAGAGTACAATATCACCGAGTACATTTATAAAGTGTTCCATCACATGATTGATGTGTCATGGTACCATTAACAAAATACTTTAGCAAAACAAGTTGCTAACAGGTACCAAACTCAGGCGAAAACACATCTCACTGTTTCAGATACCCACAAACAAGGCTGGTGCAGAGCGCGCACCGCCTGTCAGTATGGCCGTATCGGCGTAAAGGCGTTGTCAAGCTACAACAATGAGTCAACAGTGGAGAATCACGTGTTTTTAATGACGTCATTGTTGAATAATAAGTTATTGTTATTGTTAATAGTTGATTATTCATTACGTAATTAAGTTATTATCTTGACTGTCTGATTATACTACGTAAAGTTTAGATGCCCACGTGCAATGTTTAACTTGTTGACAACATCGCTTGCCCGAGTCGGTGTTTTTGTATAAATACGGACGACGGCCGGCGCACAAGTCATTCTCGCTCGAGCCGTCGTACCGTGCGGACCTAAGAAAACCACCTGTTCGTAAATTAAGGAGAAGAATAAAGAAGAACATCATTCCCTGGCGTTTTCTTTAACCAGGGATGAGCAACCACCACAATAATGAAGAAAGTGAGGTCAGCAATGCTGACGTCACTCATTTTAAAAACAACGCTGGAGCTGGTCTTCCGTCATATATATATATAATATATATTTATATATATATTTATATATACATATATATAATATATATATTTAAATATATATTTATATATACATATATATAATATATATATATATTTTTTTATTTTTATATTTGCAAGCAAACAAGGTTATAACAAGCATAGCGTGTGCTGTCTTGCATATTTTTGCTGATGTTTATTTACTTTTAACAACCTTCCTAAGGTTTTTAAGTTCTCATGTACTATGTATCAGCAACTCCTTGCTCCGAGGCACCACACAGGCGCTTCTCACCTAGTGGTAAGACGGACCATTTATGTAAGCCAAGCTGTGTTTGTTTCCTGATTCTTCTAGGCTTGGTCGCGTTGGAACAGGAGTAATTTTAGTTTATAAGACTATTCAAAATGATCCTTGTGATTTCAATAAATAAAGTTCTTTTTGACTTTGACTTTGACTTTGACTCGCCATAGAGGCCGTCCTTGGTCGATTTTCAAAATTTCAAATATTAGATCAGCAATAAGCGAATTAGTCAGACAAGCTGATAACATAGCAATTATCCGATAAAATATCAAAGCGACATCTTTACACGATCACGTGTATCTTTTATCACAAGAGTGAGTGGAATGAACTCGTGATTTATCGAAAACCGCTCCCCAACCGAGTTTCAAGGTTTCTATGAAAAAATAACAACTCGGAAGAGCTAGTTGGGCAGGCAAATTGTAGAGTTCCGTAGTTATCTCGAGGCCTAGTCTTTTGCAAACAATTGGTGTAGCAAACACTGATTTTATATAGCGACATCGATGAGCGCCTCTAGCGTACACTCTGTGAACCTCATTTTCGGTTTTATAATACCATACGTACGTTTAAATTGTTTGTTAAAACTCAGACTTCGGTCTCAGGACTTTTAATATCCGTCACACTATACTAAGTAGTTATTGCTGAGAATCACCAATATGTCCGTTTTAAGAAGCTTTCTTTAAATTGATTAACAATTAATTTAAAGATAGAAAGGCATTAAAAAGGGGAAAAGGCGGCCTTATCACTGAGAGCTATATCAATGAAATGAAATGAGCAACGCTATATTAGACTGAGGCGTACCTACAAAGCAAAACTACTTAGGTACTGCTACTGCTCTCTGCAAGAGGGGACTGAAGATAATAACACAACAGTTTTTTTAAGAAAACCTTTGGCCTGCGGATCCCTAAAAAAGTTTTCTGTTTACTCGACCAACGTATTGTTTTCAACTTCCTTCTATGGCATCCACGTGTTTTATAAGACTCACGTGATTTAATGCTTACAATGTAGAGCAGCATTATACTTCATTATTATTGCATATAAGTAGGTATTTATACTGTGGGACACGTGTAAAATTTATTACTAATATGTATTTATTAACAACTACGCCATAACTTCTCGTCACAGACACCGCAGAGCCTCAAGACGAAAATCTATAATCAGTGCGTGCTGCCGCCTGCCAGTGATGACTTACGTACGGCACTGAGACGTGGTCACTAATTATTGGCCGTATAACAAGCTCAAAGTGGGCTATGGTTTCACTACGTGATAGAATCTGAAATGTATTCCATATGACGAACTTATGGGATTTTTGCCTAGTTCACGGTGAACTAATCCGCCCCCGTTTTCTCTATCTCGCGATAGGTTTGCAACGACTTTGCAACAGGTGTAAAATTTTGCAATCATGGCTGTCAAACGTCGCTATTCTCATACAAAAGTCACCGTTTGACAGCCCTGATTGCACAATTTACGCCACTTGCAAACCTGTCGCTAGATAGAGAATAGCCCTGCCGCCCTGGGTTGACGGATTATAATCTAGATTACTAGCATTTGCTCGCGGCTCCGCCCACGTGGAACCTCTATTATCAATTATAGCCTTTTATGATAGTCTGATGTATAAGCTATAATACTGTAAAGTTTTATCAAAATCCGTTGCTTAATTTTTGCGTGAAAGAGTATCAAACATCCGTCCATTCATTCACATTAGTAGGATATAACTTTAGGATAGTTTTTTTTTACTTTGGAATAGTGGGGCGTTCAGTTTTAGATGCGTCTAATCTCTAAACAACTGCAGAAAACCCACACGTACTTCAAAATTAGTTTTCTTTCTCTTTGTTTTGCTGATATTTTCTAGTTGCACCATATCATACGACATGCATGACGTAATTGTGATAATGCAATTTGTTAACAAAGTAGTAAGGTTGCATATGTAATTGCCAGTGATGGTTGAAATAAGACTATTTAATTCTGGACACAAGGCGTGCTGTCTACACGTGACTTCACTGGAAATACATTAGCGAGCGAAACACGTTTTTCGGTATTTCACACTGTGGCTATTTAAATTTAAACTCTATAATCAGAGGCATTTAAGTCTGAATATATAAAATGCCCTGTGTTGATAATAGTTTAAACATTAATTTTAGGCAGTTATGGTACCTACGAACAGTATCTACTTACCGGAAAATAATACGTAGGTACTCTAGGTACTATCTAGAGGAGACAAAGCTCAGGCATTCAAAAAAATCAACTAAGTATTATCTTCGATATTTACGTTACCTAAGAAATATAAATATAAAAGGTATATATATAAGTATATTTACTCTATATTTTATAAGTTAACTAGCATTTACTCGCGGCTCCGCCCGCGTGGGACCTTATTATAAATTATACATTATACATTTATTTATGTTATTCTGATGTATCAAAATAAGTATAGTATAATAATAGTGAGTATATAATTCCAAGCTATATTACTGTCAAGTTTCATAAAATCTGTTCTGTAGTTTTTAGTAAAAGAGTCACAAACATCCATCCATCCTTTAAAACTTTTACATTTATTAATATTAGTTGAATTGTCTAACAAACGATAGGTCACGGATTCATAATAAAGGTAAGATTCCTTTCATAAGCTTGGAAAATAAACTCAATTTCAATTTACCATTTCTGTAGAGCGTGCGCACAGATTAATGGCTAGTTACTACGTAATACACGGACGACCGCCGCCGCCGTAATCGTCATTGACGATGGTTGCTACAAAACCCAGACTAGGGCCACAACCCCGGTCAACTCGCTGCATACAAAATTGTTGATATAAGTTGGTACCTTTGTGTACCACTCCTACATAAATATAATTTGTACACGCGCTAAATGTGTGTTAATGTTAAAGAACTCCCTTTTCCGCATTCGAACTCTATGGATGGTCCATTATGCTAAATGTGTGTGTATGTAGGTACAATAATGGACTTAATATTTTATTTATAGATAGGATAGGTATCTAATCCATTTGCATGTCACAAGAAGCTCTACCACTAACTTCGCTGATTTCCACGATTTGAATTTTATTTGATCTCTTGTATCCAAATGAAAAAGAAGATTAGTGGATTCCCAAGCGTAAAAACGTCTGCAAGTTTTAAATGTCATCGAGACTGTAAAATTGCCGTTAATCCCCGATTTCCTTTCTGTAAGTAAGTATTTATATTGACACTCATTGAAGACTAAAGTTCTTAATACCTCAATACAAGTGCTTTCTCCAGTACATCTGAAAAACGGTGATTTGCGGCCTTTTTGATGATATTTCTCAGCGACATTAAAAAATCTCACCACATGCAAATAATAAATAAAAATAATAAATAAATAATAGGTAATATGTACTATACTTACAGTACATATTATGTACAGTGGAGTTTTGGAACCTTGAAAGTGCAGACTTTCGCACCTTGGTGCGAAAGTCTGCACTTTCGCACCTTGGGTCCACCGCGTGGTGGCGGGTAAACCACCAACAAGCATTCCCAAGGAAGGTTGGTGTCAGGCAGGCGGCCGACTGTAAAAATCTAGCCAAATCTTTCTGCAGTATGACTAGTACAAATTATAATATGCCCGATAGAGCTAGGGCGTACCCTACAGGCGACGGAAAGGAAGAGGAAGACCTAAGAAAAGATGGAAGAGAGTGGAAGAAAAAGACGTACTGCGCCGACCCCAAATAAATTGGGATAAGGGCAAGACAATGATGATGATGTACTATACTTACATATTACCTCAATGACCACTGTTAATATTTTTAAAGTAACGAAATTATGCCGAATTTTGTGAGTTTCGTGACGCGATTAGCTGTACCCTGTGAATAGTGGACCGCACAGATTTATAAGTATAGTAGTACTAGTGGACCGTCATTGTCACTTATATTATCAGTTCTTCCAGCCAATAGATTCATTGCGAGCTCCTACCTCGCTCGCTCTCGACACGTGAGCAGTGGGGCACGTGTGTGTGCGTGACGTCACTCATTTGGTTTGCACAACGATACGAGTGCATCTTGAATGAGTGATGTTGTGTTGTGGAAAATGTAGGTCAGTTTTCTCTACAACTAGTACGTTTACCTATGTAAGAGAAAAGCTAAATTGCCAATCGTCGATTTGAATTTAACCAAGTTAATATATCAAGTTAGTAGGTAGGTACCTACTTACATAATTAAGTGCAAAATTGAAAATTAAAATATGAGCGACAAGGGCTGACTCTTAAAATAGTACTTAGGCAGGTTCTTATCTACTTTATTTTCTCCATTAAGTAGGTATAATTTTTCTACTACAAAATACACTAAGTAAAGTACCTACCTACCTACCTTAGTCATTTTAATTTGCATAATATTAACAAGGGCCAAAAAAACTATCTTGTCAATTACCTCAATCATAATTTATAAGCGATTGTATTTATGCAATAAGTTATTACATATATACGCTATATTTTATATCAATTATGATTGAGGTATTTGACGAGATAGTTTTTTTTGGCCCTTGTTATAATACCTACTACCTACCTACTTACAGATGTATATGATGATGTATGTACAGAATGTATAATGAATCATTTTATTTTAATGATCTCATGACGTGTCATGAATTTGTGATAGTACCTACTTACTAATCTACTTAATAAATCGCATGAGCCCAATTGTTTATTGTTTGATTTGATAAGGATTATGGAAATAACTATGCCACAGTTTTACAACTATGCTATGTGCCGGCCGTGGTGTGTCTGACTCCAGCCTGAGAATAGACCCCTCCGACTCCTCCCGTGGATGACGTAAAAGCAGACCAAAAACCTCTGCCCACTATCCCGTATCATAAATCACCCTGCAGCAGGCGATGGGCAGCAGCAGCAGTATCTACCCTGCGCTCACCGCCTGCCAAGCGTGGTGATTATGGCATTTTCCCCCATTGTATTCAAAGGCCTAGTCCAGCAGTGGACGTAAGCTGGTGTTGTTGTTGTATGGGAATACCTAAAGATAAAAAACCGGTCAGGTGCGAGTTTCTAGACTTGCGCTTGGAGGATTCCGTACATAGTAACCAATTGAACTTATTAGTCGGTCAACACATTTTACAAGCATTTTCTCTTCACGAATATTTTTCGTTTGCCATGGAAATTTCAAGACTTTAGTTAAGTTTTACTGTAAACTATGAGTGAGAACATGAATCTTCTGGTTTTTTTGAATTTTTGGCTCATTTATTTCTTAGATAAGTGGGCAAAGCTCCGCTTTCGTATATTTTCTATAGGTTATATTTTTTTAAACTGCATTCCAAATTATTAAGCTGCCCTTTTATTTGATACGTCGAAGCACACGACAAAAGTTTTTTAAAAATTTTCTAGTTTGCTCCCAAAATTAACCCCCAAAAATTCGTATATTTAGGCTATAGGTCCGTAATTGGGTCACCTAACTCTTTATACATATGTGTACCAAATTTCAACTTGTTTCGTCAAGTAAATTAAAAGAAAATAGGCTGAATGTGACAGATAGACAGACGACAGACACGATAATGATCCCGTTGGTACCGTTTTGGTACCAACCAAATAAGTACGGACACGATTCCGTTGGTAACTTTTTGGTACCAACCAAATAAGTACGGACACGATTCCGTTGGTACATTTTTGGTACCAAGCAAATAAGTACGGACACGATTCCGTTGGTACCTTTTTGGTGCCAACCAAAAAAGTAAGGATGGAAGGTGTTGGTTGGTACGGAGCCCTAAAAAGAGTTAAATTAACAGTAAAGGTTGATTTGATAACTTTACTGTCTGACCCTTAGAGAATTTATATACCGACCGTTCATGTACTTCGGCAGAGGGGAACGCATACGATTGCCGTCTCCCTATCCCTATAGGTAAAAAAAAAAATCATAATGGTAATCGTCGTAGTCGTCGTCATAGAGAATTTATATTAAATTCTCTAGTAAGTCTGACTGGTCTGACCAATGATAAGAAAAACTTGTCAGTAAATAAATACCTACCTAACTAAGTAGCTAATCAAAGAAGAAAAGATAGATGGCGAAGTCACGTGCCGGCAAATTAGATTACCTCGAGTCCGATGTTAATAAGTATGGGATTAAATAGGTATAGGTATAGACACTATTAGGTACTTAGGTACCTAATACCTTACTACCTACCCGTGGATACTGGAAGGTAACAATTAGAAAAATTTAAACAAAATTCATAAACAAAAAAAAACACCATACCGTAGTAAAAAAATACAAATAATGCGTTCCGAAGGGAAGGTCCAACGTAGATTTATCTGGTGACCCTAGGTCGAGTTGGGATTTGTAATTAATCCGATGAAATTAAACAGAAGTTCGTCTGAACCTAACCGTATTTCGTAAAATTACCTTGTCACGTGTCTGGCAATAATTGGCTGTAGGTTATTAAGGTAATGTTGGTAGATAGACTATGTACTTGTTTACCTATTTATTAATTTGTTTTTTTTTATAAGTAATTTATTGTTCTAATGAGAAGGTTTACTAATACTCATATAAAATTCTCAAAATAATTAAATTTTGACCTAATTTTAATAAAGGGCCTACTACATTTTATTTATGACTTGAGTTGAGTGACATTTTGTTTGTATCACCACAACAACCCCCAAGTCTTTTGCAACCAATCTCAATTCATTATGATCTTTTATTCACGTTGGTTTACCACCCAAGCCAAACGTCTAGCTACAAACACGTGCTGCCAGTAATACGCCCACAATTTCTGGAAAACGACGGAACTGTCTCAATTCTGAAGTGATAAATATCCCAATTCCTACATTTGTTTGTCTGTAATTTAATCCACTGTACTTACCTATTTTAGGTTACACAATGTTTGACCAAATTATCTACCAATAGCCGATTTCCATTTTGCCAAATCCTACTTCATGATGGCTGAATTTTCAATAGGTAGAGTAGGTATGCCAATAATTAAGTTAACATTTTACAAACTACTAGTATTTACCTACAACAAAAGTGACTTATTACCTATACTTTTTGCTACAGTTACTAGTTGATGATTTAATATAGTTAGAGCAGCAATGCCTAATAATATATTCCTCTTAAATTAGATCAGTACATAACAACAAACAAATAAAACAACACTCTCTCCGCGTCCCTCCTCGCACTGATATCGGTACGTGAAAGGATCTTGCCGTTTCAAAAAGGCAGCTCGTACCACACCAAAAATAATTGCGTCAAAACAATACCTCGTGTATTATGAGGATAATAAACCATTTTTGCTTTACCAACAAGCTTTTTTAAGATACATGACCGTAATTCATAGTTTTTGGGACATAAAGTTTTGAGGTTAGTTTTAAAATAAATACATTCTTTAGTATCTTTTGGGCCTTGGCATGATAAAAAGGATGTTCTGATAAAAAATAACTTACTTCATAAATAGTCTGCATAATCTTAGCACTTAGGTAGTTACAATATCCAACATTTTGGTAACATGGTAGGTAGGTACTAGGGCATGTAAACCGGTTAACCGATTAACCGAAAAACCGATTAACCGACTGATTTTAGGTCGGTTTTTTACCGGTTTTTTTCTTAGAAAATAACCGGGTTTTCGGTTTTTTTTTAATGAGTAATAAATCACAATTTCATTTCAAACTACGCTTTGCAGACTTTATTTAGAACGACCATTTTAATCCATCTAATTATATTACAACATAATACGTTAAAATTGCAAAAATACAGACAAACACTTCTCAGAAAACTTTATCATTGGACCGCATAAAACGTCGTTAGTGAATATCGTAGTGTAAATAAGCTATTACCTACTATTAAACAAGCAAAGCAAGAAACCGAAGGCAGCGTTGCATGTCGTCGTCGTCGCTGCGGTCAGCGGTCGAACTGGCAAATTGTTAATTATACTAAAAAAGTGAATTAGACTTAGGACTGATCAATGATAATATTTTAGACGTAACTACTTATCTTGTTGATTATAGTTAACTACTCTATTTGAGTATGAGTGAGTTGAATATTACCGAATGTTTTAAACTTTACTTGAGTAAGAGAGAGAGTTTTAATATAAGACTAAATTATTTTAATGTTTAAAGATACTTATCCCAAAACGTGAGAAAGTCGAGTGGGCCTGACAGTACCCCGGCTACTGTGCTCAAAAAATGTGCTCCCGAGCTGTGTTCCGTTTTGTCGCCTCTTCGACCTCTCTTATACCACGGGGGTTGTGCCATCTTCATGGAAGGTAGCCCATGTCCACCCTATCCCTAAAAAAGGGGATCGTACCGAACCGTCCAATTACAGGCCTATAGCGATAACCTCCCTTCTCTGCAAGGTTATGGAGCGAGTGATCAACACTCGGCTTCTTGGTTATCTGGAGGAACACCAGCTGATCAGCGATCGGCAATACGGTTTCCGTCACGGGCGATCAGCTGCTGATCAGCTGGTGATCTTCCAGTCTACCTTACTCACCGTTGGGCAGAAGCCATTAAGAGTAGAGGAGAGGCTTTGGCAGTAAGTTTGGACATCGCAAAGGCATTCGATCGTGTGTGGCACAGGGCGCTTCTATCGAAGCTTTCATCATATGGCCTTCCCAAGGGCTTATCTAATTGGGTCGCCAGTTTTCTTTCCGGGCGGTGCATTAAATCTGTAGTTGATGGATCCTGCTCGGACTCCATGCCCATCAACGCTGGCGTTCCTCAAGGGTCAGTGTTATCACCCACGCTTTTCATCATTCACATCAATGATATGCTACAAATTAGCGGTCTCCATTGTTATACGGATGACAGCACTGGTGATACTCTCTACTCTGGCCGTGCAAACGCCTCTCGTGCCGAAGTGGATGAAAATAGGTCAGCGCTTGTATCTGAAGTGGAAAGCTCCTTAGAGCTCGTATCACATATCCAAAATCTGGTTACTTTCAATGCCACTAAGACACAAGTGTGCGCATTTACCGCAAAAAAAGCTCCATTTACCATCGCGCCGCAGTTTCAGGGCATTCCTCTTTCCACCTCCACTAGCTTCTGGGAGTTGAAATTTCTAACGAGGTCCAATATGGGAGTCACTTAGAAGTAAAGGCAAACCTAACTACTAAAACACTTGCGAGTGCTTAATCGTGCAAAACAGTATTTCACGCAAACTCAGCGCTTTCTACTATACAAAGCACAAGTTCGGCCACACATGGAATACTGCTCTCATCTATGGCACGGGGACCCCAAGTACCAGCTGCTTCGCTTTGACTCCCTACAAAGAAGAGCCGTTAGAATCGTCAACGACCTCAAGCTCACCAGTAGGTACACTAGAGCCGCTGAGCCTGCGCCGAGATATCGGCTCGCTCTGTGTATTCTATCGACTATATAATGGGGAGTGCTCTGAGGAACTATTTGATCTTATACCCGCTTCCACGTTCTATCATCGCACCTCTCGACATCGGTTGGGAGCTCATCCACATATCATCGATGTGTGGGTATCTCGTACAGCTCGCTTTACAAAATCTTTTCTCCCACATACGTGGAAATTGTGGAATGGGCTCCCTTCTGAGGTTTTTCCGCTAAACTATAACATATATAGCTTCAAAAAAAATTTAAAAAGGGTCCTCCAAGGCAGGCAACGCATTGGCAATGCCTCGGGTGTTGCAGATGTCAATAGGCGACGGTAACCGCTTACCATCAGGTGGGCCGTATGCCAGTTTGTCGAGCCATAACATAAAAAAAAAACTATTTTGTTGATTTTTATAGTTTTCTCATGAAGTGAAATTTAATTTATTTTAAATATATATAAAGAACATATTTAATATAACAAATACTCTATAACCGGAAGAGAGACAGTTTTAATACTACCAAATAAATAAGTAAATTACACTTAGTAACTAACTATTAGGACTGATTTATCATGTTGTTGAATTTTGTTACTTTATTCGAGTAAGAGTGAGTTCTGCACATTACAATAGTTACTTTAAAATTTTACAAGCTAATTTAATTGGTGTATCCTTATTCAAATAATAAGTTCCTTTTTATTAAAATTTACGGTTTTATCTTATCCTAAGACACCTATATAAAAAACTCTAAAAATAACCGATTAACCGGTTTAACCGGTTTTTGAAACATAAAAACCGAGAAAACCGGTTTTTTAAAACAACCCGGTTTTTACATGCCCTAGTAGGTACCTACTCGTGATACCCATGACACAGGATATCCTAGTGCGGGATCAGTAACTGTTAAGTACGATCTAATAACTCGATGAGGTATATATTTAAATATTATTAATAACCAGCTATTAGTGAAGTCAGGAAAGTAGCAAGTATAGGTACAATAAAACATTTCTAATGTACAATAAAACACTAGATAGGTACGTAGCATCATTTTCATTATCATTATAATTTCATCCATTTGACGTCCCCTGCTGGACATAGGCCTTTCCCATAGAATTTCACAATGAACGGGGTTGTGCCGCCCCTATCCACTGACTTCACGCGAACATTAACAGTGTAAGTTTTTTTTTTTTCGCCGTGTGGCAACCCCAGCTGACGCACGTCAAAATCAGCTGCTCTAATTTATTTTAGTTTTTATTGTAGTTTTCACTGTTAATTATCATTATAAGTTACGTACGGTTGTTAAAAATAGTATATTTCACACGTGTGAGTGTTTGTGTTCTATAAAAACATATGAAAAAACTTTGCCAAAGTTCGTACTGGGTCACAACGGTTGACGTGTTCGAGTTTGAATTGTATGAAAGTCCACAAAAGGAAAGCAGTTTGATTCCAGAGGATTCTGTGAATTACACTCCAAAGTGTTAGCTGGATTTCATGGATAAACCTGGGGAGTATATTTTGTTCTAATAACATAAAATTTTACACCTCACACACGTTACCACACATACATTGACTCGGCTCCTTGTGAGTCACTTGCACTACACAATACGAAAAGGTAAAGTTTTGTACTCTTTCGCCTTGACAAAGTTTGGAAGACGACTGTAGTCTAAACACTGCCTCACACAGACACAACTACAGAGACACTCAGAAAATTACAAAAATATTATCATTCTTTTGCACTAACTGGTCCCAAAATACCAACTAACTGTAATCTGTAGGTTGTACTTTCCACAATAACTAAGTACTTATTACCTGAGTAGTATTTAGTTAAATGCATGAATTCATTGTTATTTTTTTTTAATAATTTGTAGTAACCGGAGTTAACTTACTTTGTAATCTTTCTTTTACTTGTGTGTCAAGTACTTAGTAGTGAGAAATTCTAAAACAATTTTTAAATTGATCTGGTAATAATTGGTTAGCTAAGCAAGTGTTATTTTTCATTGTAAATTTTAATTCTATTACTACATTCTTGTTACTTTCTACCTCCCCCATCTTTACTAATTGTTTTTTTTTATATTTCCACCTTTTCTATACCTGTCACTATCTATTTCTAGATACCCACTTGCCTACTGCTGTGTTTCAGAATACCATCTACCATGATGACTCGGAGGGCATGCGACTTGGAAGCAAAGTACAAGGAGGCAGCTGCGGAGCTCAAAGAATCCAACGAGATTCGCAGCCAGCTACTACAAGAACGTGACGAGAGTGAGGCTGAAATGTTGGTGATTCTTGGCAAGAATACAAGCCTCAAGAAAGAACTTGCCGAGCTTCATTCTCAATATGTAGCCGTACTTGAGCAGATGGACCGTATGCAGTCCATGTTACAATCCGTAGACAGCTGCCATGAAACCTACGAGGTGTTGCTTCAGGAAAATAAAGACTTACAGCATGAGCTTGCGGAGTGCAGATGTAAACTTGAACAATTAGAGTCGAAGCATGTTCCCTCAAATAATAATTATAGGAGTCTGGATCTACAGACGGAACTCATGGAAAGTGCTTCTAACTTCTCAACGATAGATCTCACTACACCAAATTGTAAAAGTAAATTTCAACAAGTGAAGGGGAGTAACAGAATAAAAAAATATGTGAAGCTAAGTAATTTTATAAAAAAAACTGAGAAAAAGCTTAAAAAGCATAAAAATGTCCTAAGTTATGCCAAGCATATTAAGCAAAAATGTTATTTAAATGAGGAACTTAATTCCTGCTATAATTTGATAGGACGAAATTCAAAAGAGTTAGTTGATATGTCAGAGGAAATTAAAAGTTTAGAAACATCACTTCATGATGTAACGTGTAAATATAAAAAAGCTGAACGAGAAGCATCTGACAATATTCAGAAAATGAATAATATCGTAGAGATACTGAGTGATGATAGCACATATGTACAAGTATGTAATAGTAGCTCACAGACGGACCTTCCTTTATCAGAGCCTTCTGGATCAGCTTTAGGTGCTTTAACACACATTGCAACATGTGCATCGCAGAGTCAGGCTAAACCTACTGTTCAGGTTGAAGTAGTTTCCACACCTGGTACGCAGTCTCCGGTTAGACAGATTAAATCCTGTTGTCAGACCCGGAAGACTGTGGTGTATTCAGATAAGATAGGTGTTGGGATAAGCTTGCTCCTTAGTGACCTGTTAGGGCAAGTTGTGACAAATAATTGCTTTCCTAATGCCCCTATTAACAAACTTATAGATACTATAAAGAGGGAGGATTGCTTTGACAACAACACCACTCTGTTAGTACAATTAGGTGAGAGTAGTGGTGTAACGCGTTTGGATATTATTAAGTTAGTTGAGACTTTGTTACAAAAGCTAGATTCAGGACTGGGAAAATTAATTTTATGTGCTTTCCCTTACTCAAAATGTTTGAGTACTAAAGATAATCAAAAAATTTGGAATCTTAATTTAATGCTGTATAATTTGACATGTCGTCATAGAGACGTTTTGTATTTTGATACTAATAATTTTATTAGTAATTTTATTTTGACACAAGATACTATGTATTTGAGTAGACATAGTAAATTAATAATTGCTAAATTGTTAGCATTTAATATTTTTGATCCCGTTATAAGTACTATAACGCAGTTCACCGACAAGCCCGTAGTTAGTAGTAGTACTAATGAGGGCAAACAAGTAGGAGTAGCTGACAGTCATTTAAACTGACGAGTTCGACAATGAGACAGCCGGGCACATTACATGTAGTACATCAAAATGTGCAAGGCCTTCCCAGCAAAATCTTAGAATTAGAATTATTTTTAAATCGTTTTAATGTTGATATTATGTGTGTAACTGAACACTGGATGTTACAATTTGATTTACTCCCTTATTATGAGAATTATAATATTGTAAGTTCATACAAACGCAAAAACGCCATACGTGGGGGTTCCTTAATTGTTGTTCGAAATACTTTAAAATGCAAGGAACGTAAAGATGTTGCAAATCTCACTATTGAGAGGACTATTGAGCTATCTTGTGTTGAGCTAGAGCGGCATATCATTGTGAGCGTTTACCGTCCCCCTGACGCAGACTTCGCATTATTTGAATCCACTATGGAAGAAGCATTGCTTAAAACTTTTGTTTGTAATAAAATGCTAATAGTCTGCGGAGATTTCAATATAGATATTCCGGTTAATCCTCTATCTGAGAGGCTGCTTAATTTATTTAAATGCTTTAACTTAAATCACCTCTTCGAAGAACCTACAAGGGTGACACTAACAACATCCACCTGTTTAGATAATATTTATTGCAGTAGTGTTCCAATTGATAAATCAGT
Organism: Epirrita christyi; assembly: GCA_951392215.1. NCBI lineage: Eukaryota > Metazoa > Arthropoda > Insecta > Lepidoptera > Geometridae > Epirrita > Epirrita christyi. The sequence continues at coordinate 2,503,953 of OX595839.1, read as the reverse complement.
AATTAAACATTTCACCTCAGATCACTATGGTCACAGTGCTATATTTACTTGTAATTTTGTAGATGAACCTAAGGAATTCACTTATCGGCCTATCACAGAAAGTCGCATTAAGAAGTTCCAGGGCAGTATTGAACTTAAAATGCCCCTTGTACCGTGCGTAGATGATCCGAATGACCTTTTTACTAGTTTGTTTAAGTTGATATGTGAGGAACATAGTGAGATATTTAAGTTAAAAAAATGTAAAGCTAGAGCTAATGTCGGGTTAGCTGATTGGGCTACAACCGGTATTTATAGAAGTAGGAATAAATTATATGAACTCTATGCGGCTAGAGAATCAATGTTGCACGATACAACGTTTATCTTGTACATAAAGAACTATTCCAAGACCTTCAAAAAAGTTTGTCATGCAGCAAAATCATTGCATTTGAGAAATAAAATAGAAAAATCAACAAATAAAATTAAGACAACTTGGAAATTAATAAATAATGAAACAGGTAAAGCTAAACCTCGTAGTAAACAAATTAATTTAAACGTAAACAATACAATATTATCAAATAATATTGAGGTCGCAAATGCCTTTGATAGTTTTTTCTCTAGTATACCTAATATTGTGACTCAATCTTTAAAATCAACTGCCTCTGGAGCATTTACTTTATTGGAATTAAGTGTTGATAAGTGTGAGGTCGCGTTTAGTTTCAGATACGTTAATGCCATTGATATTGTTAAGACATTTAAGTCACTTAATATTAAAAATACTGAAGACCTTTGGGGAATATCTACAAAGGTGTTAGGTGTTATAATTATTGATATTGCGCCGTGTATGGCCTATATTTTCAATGGATGTGTTGACGAGGGAGTCTTTCCTGATCTTATGAAACATAGTAAATTAATTCCTTTGTTCAAGTCTGGTAATGAAAAAGATCCAGGTAATTATAGGCCAATTTCTATATTGCCTGCGTTAAGTAAAATCTTTGAGAAACTTATTCTTACTCAGTTATTGTCACACTTCAACCTCCACGGACTTCTTCATAGTCATCAATTTGGATTTACTAAGGGTCGTTCGACAGCCGATGCTGGTACCATGCTCTTAGAACACATATTTGAAGCATGGGAGAACTCGCAGGACGCGATCGGAGTTTTCTGCGACCTGTCCAAAGCTTTTGACTGCGTGAGGCATGATACTTTAATTTCCAAGTTAAAACATTATGGCATACAAAATCAGGCAATTAATCTTGTAAATTCTTACTTATCCAATAGAGTCCAAAAAGTTGATGTTGGTGGTGAAAGGTCTTCAGGATCGACTATTGTCATGGGGGTGCCACAGGGTTCAATACTAGGCCCATTTTTATTCCTAGTTTACATTAACGATCTCCCGTTTTTTGTGAAAGACATATGTGACATAGTTCTGTTTGCTGACGATACTTCTTTGATTTTCAAAGTTGATAGATCTAAATCTAATTACGATGATGTAAATGATTCACTATCGCGTGTTCTTGAGTGGTTCACAGTTAATAATCTTTTGCTTAATGCTAAAAAAACTAAATGCATCAAATTCACATTGCCAAATGTAAAACATTATCCAACTAATATTAAAATAAATGGGGAGACACTTGATCTTGTCAAGTCTACCATTTTCTTAGGGCTTAATATTGATGCGGGCTTGCAGTGGGCACCACAAATTGTGGCTCTTGCTGGTAGACTTAGTTCCGCTGCATATGCAGTTCGTATAATAAGGCAGCTTACTGATGAAGCTACAGCTAGGCTTGTTTATTTTAGCTACTTCCATAGTGTTATGTCATATGGTATCATACTGTGGGGTAAAGCAGCAGATATCCAAGCTATTTTTGTCTTGCAAAAACGGGCAATACGTGCCATTTATAAAATGAAGTCGCGTGACTCCTTGAGAGAGCGTTTCAAAGAAATTAATATTCTTACAGTAATATCGCAATATATCTATGAAATATTATTACATACACATAAACACTTGGATAGTTTTATGATAAAAAGTGACGTGCATGGTATTAACACGAGAAATAAACACAAACTAAATATACCAAAATTTCGATTAAAGAAAGTAAGTGGGTCTTTTATGGGGAATTCTGTACGGTTCTATAATAAACTTCCAGAAGGTGCATTTAAACTTCCTATTCGAAGATTTAAATCCTACATAAAGATGAATCTAATTAAAAAAGCGTATTACACTCTTGATGACTATATTAATGATAAAGCCGCGTGGCCTGATGTCGCTCTGCCCCTCGACTGCTAAAATGGAAATTTGCAATATCTGTACTTACCTATTTACATGTTTGTATTAGATTATTATTTATAAGTATAACAAGCGTAGCGTGTGCTGTCTTGCATATTTTTGCTGATGTTTATTTACTTTTGACTACCTTCCTAAGGTTTTTAAGTTCTCATTTATTTATTTATCAGCAACTCCTTGCTCCGAGGCACCACACAGGCGCTTCTCACCTAGTGGTAAGACGGACCATTTATGTAAGCCAAGCCGAGTTTGTTGCCTGATTCTTCTAGGCTTGGTCGCGTTGGAACAGGAGTAATTTAATTTTATATAAGACGATTCAAAATGATCCTTGTGATTTCAATGAATAAAGTTCTTTTTGACTTTGACTTTGACTTTTGACTTTTGTCGTTGATTCGTCGAGTGGGGTATATATAGGAAAAGAAACGATATTATAAAAAAAGGCATGATGTTCAAAAGCCAATAAATAATAAAAAAAAAAAAAATAATAATATGGTTCCAAATATTTATGCATGCAAAACACACACTATGGTGACCAATGCTAGGTTCAGGTACACTTTCAGAATTCAAGGGCGTTGTTTCTTGTATTTAATATGAAACATTCATGGCCTAGTATTTTATCAGGGGTTAACTGTAACAAATTAATGTTTATACAATCAATATCTAACAATAAACTAAAGTCCTTATTTTATTTTAATGCAGATAGTACAAACAATACTTACTTAGGGGTGTGGGCTCAATCCATGATCAGATAATCCACATTGATCACAGCGTATGTCATGCCTCAAGGGCATGACATGTATCCGTAAGTTTCGCAGCACCAATGCCAAGTATGATGACCTGGGTTCATCAAAGCAATCATCCATCGCAAGTTGAGATGCATTACTTCTAGTTTCTAGTTAGTTTGTGTAAATCGAGTATACGTTTTTTAAAAAAGCCGCTGTCTTTCACAGAGCTATCCTGTCATGAATGATAATGTCATTTGTGAGTCTTACGTAGTCATTATTCTGAGGTCTTACGTATAGTAATTGCATCCTCTTTGTTTGTGAGCATAGACTATACCTACCTGCAATAATTTCTCTTTGTGAGGTTCATTGCCAAGCAATGGCACCGTCACCGCACGGAAGTAAACAATACAAAATCCTATTTAACTTCATTTCAAGATCACGGGTTCATGTAAATCAATCGAAAATGTTTACGTAATTTAAAAAATATGGGTAATTTTATGAAATACATTTGATTTTGACGCAATCGGTACTAGCTCTCGGCGAGATCCTTTCCCGTTTTACAAAATGAATGATAATATACTTTATTCACGAAATTTATTTTAGTAAATAAAACAACTAACACAAAACCTATATGTAGCTATCTAATTTTCGGAATTGTTGTCACCCCAGCAATACGTACGCACTTGCTCGTTCGTGGCTCGTGACTACGTTACGTTCCAATTCCAAAGGAACTGCCTGACAAGTGACAGTTCAAGTCAGTTCAACCGACCGAGCGGCCGATCGAGACGTGTTTGCATTCGAAGGAAAACAAATAAGAGTTTTAATTTTGATATTGTGATGAATGTGCTATTAACCCCCTACGCGAGGGTGGAAGAGGAAGACCCCCTTCTTGTTGGACTGTTATCGTGAGTTAAAAGCTTAATGTTAATTAATAAGCAACATAGGCATAGTGTTAATTATTTGATTGAACGCGGCAAATTTTTTGATCTTCAATTTATATTCGATAGTGATAAATATGTTCTATAGATAATTTATACTTAACTTAATTGGGCTTCATAACTATTTTGGTTCTTTGTGGGTTTAGGTTCAATTTGGTGTCAATGGCTTTTTAATTAGATTATAATCTAGGCTGGTATCACTTTCTTAAAATTATTAATAATTAAAATTAATTCCATTTTTAATTGATATTAAAAATCGTAATTTGAGGTGTCTGTCACTTTGAACCTACTTACAGTTTGTATAAAAGACATTTTTTTCAAACTAAAAATCATGGAGATCGGCTAATATATTATTAATATGGGCGAAATGTTTTCTCTTTTTGTGTGCACAAGTGCGCAGTATGTGTTCTATGCTCTTTGCTACAAGCAACAGTTTTGACTACCCTCTAGTAGGTTCTCCCGATGGATCTGAAGAAGATCTAAGGATTTCCCCCTACGGGGGTTACAGTCGTGCGTGATACGTGTGTTGATTGTAGGTGGGTAAGTAGGTAGTCATCATGCTGGACGAGTGGTTGGTGATCGCCTTATTCATGTTAAGTACCTACTCCTTTTACGACATCCAAGGGAGGAGATGGAGGGGTCTATTCTTAGGCCGGACACGCCACGGCATTGCGGCATAGGCAAAGTAGGTAGTATTTATTTAATGATGTAGGTACTCAGGCACAATCTATTATTATGGTCAAGGAAACTTATGACGTCGACAATGTATAAAAGTAGGTATGGTCAGTTCTCCGTTTCGAATCCTTATCTCTACCTAGTACCTACCTACCCAGACTGTCGCTACACTCGCATTGTCGTCAATCATGTGAATGTGATTGCTCAGCAGTATATCAAATATAATAGTAGAAAGATTTTTATTCTGGCTTTGGTAAATAGGTAACTTTGTAGTTACCTAATTAATTTATGTAGCCGATGTAATGAAGATAGGTATTCATTATATTATTAACTTTATTTGATTACTCTCCTAAAACAAAACTGAAACGTACATTTTAACAAAAATATAGTTCATAGTTACTTAATTTATTAATACAAGTTATCAGTGTAACAATAGCTGTAGGTAATTAGGTATACAATTAGTTATCTATGAAACAATAATAATTAAAATTATACATAAAGTACACGAGTGACATGAACATAATAATTAATAATTCAATTAAGTTAAAATTACCTACAATTCAATTATACTTAATTATTTTTTTCCGGACATAAATCCGTAAACTAGTATCGGATTACGGATTACGGGCACATCACTATTTATAATAAAAATTTAAAAGGCAAACTGTTCAAAAAATATTCGTTAAGTACCTATACCTACCTATCACGTTTATGAGCGTAATAATCATAATAAAAAAAAACTTGTTTGTACTTGCTTAGATTGAAAAACCTCCGTGTTATTTCCTAAAAAAATAAAGGATCTATTATTATTATTATTATTAGTAAGTAACTCCAAAGTCTACAGGATCATAACCACAGGATCTATCAGCAACTACTCTTATTTTACGTTTGCTTAGACCTACGTTTTTTATTAGTAAAAGAATCCGGCGTTTTAAAGTTCCTAAAGAGTCGGCAGCGCGCGTGTGATGCCTCTGGTGTTGCAGGCGTCCATAGGCTACGGTAACCGCTTTCCATCAGGTGGGCCGTATGTTTGTTTGCTTACGTAGTAGTATATAAAAAAAAACCGCGAATAAATCGTGCGATGTATTTTTTCCCGGAATCCACATTATAGGTTGGTGTTGGTAGCCTACCTCCTATAGAAGCCTCTTAGAACACGATGGGACTCAAGTCTACCTACTCTTGACAACCGAGAGTGAAGAAGCCATCCACCCAACCACAATCCACTAAAATCTCTAAGATCCACATCAATAAATAAAATATTGATTGGTTGGTTTCTGTGGCCCTAAGGGGGCTGGTTTTATAGCGAAGTAAAACTAATTTACTATGATTCACTCAATCAAACATCCGTGGGTCAAAAAGACAATAAGGTAGGTATAGCGCCGCGGTGCCACCTGCCGAATTTGAACCCATAACCATCCCACAACCAACACGACCGATCACCAAATAGACGGCTTTTTGCTCCAATATTTTATATATTTTCTTCGAAATCTATTTTTCTTTATATTTCTCCTCTTCGAGTTTTATTCCAGAATTTTCCGCACAAAATAATTTATTATTTGACCTTCGCGATCACGTGCCCAAGTCACATGTTGGGTTAAGCGAAACCTTGGAAACAGACTGCCTTAAGCATGTAGCTACCTACAGATTATCGATAGACATTGGGCATTGATGCATTTATTTATTTACCTACTAGCATTTGCTCGCGGCTCTGCCCGCGTGGAACCGCCTTTATTAAAATAGGTATTTCTCCGGATGATGAAAGTACCTAATTTACTCTTTACATAGTTGTACCCTGGGCTACCACTGGTACCTCAGAACAATAACTAAAGCTAAGAGATAATGTTCTGAGACTGGGTACCTACTACTAGGCGCTTCGCAGAGATTGGATATTACTTGTGTTTGTTTTGGATAAAAGATAAAAAAGATAAATTTATTTTTACGTAAGTAAACTCAATTACCAATCACATCAATAAACACAGTTATACAATATGACATCCAATGAAAAGGAACTAATGCTACACTTTAAATATAAGTACTTAACTAATATTTATTAATGCTACAGACATTCCATCGGGTCCCAAACTAGGCGAAGCCTGTATATTGTTGACCCAGGGGTTTATTATCCTAGCTCTGACTTGGTAAAGTTACCAAAAAAAAACAGTATCAACAGATTAAAAAATAAAAAACAATAACAAAAAAAAGTGACTCAAAAAGTTTAGGCTTGTAAAATACTTCTTTATCAAAGAGTTCAAATAAAAATCTATAATCACCACTCTCTAGTCTCAGAGGTTTGCTGGAAGAAAACTCTTTTTAGGGTTAAGCTCGCCTTTGTACATGTCCTTTTAATCTGTCTTGTGTTCATATTATGTATTGTGTGTACAATAAAGAATAAAGAAGAAAAATATAAGTAGTAAACTCGTAGGTTGATTGTTCTAACTTGTAACAATAATGTTTGTTGCAGCTACAACTCAAACGATGGTTTTGGACGGACCGACCAGCTTAACTTTGCAGCCCAATCGGAGGACGAGGTAGAGTACCCCAGCGGTGCTTACCTCAAGAAGGGAAAGGTCTCGAGGGCAAGTCTACTGAATATGCCAATTTTATCTTAATCATTCTCGATTTCAAATTAGTTACAAAAACCAGAACAAGTACCACTAATTACACACTAGTAATACAGGACTCCTGATCCAACACTGTCGTGTTAGAACACGAAATTCAACACAAAATGCATTTTTCCTATAATTCGGGCCCTCCTCTGAAATTTCTTAAACTTTTCTGGCTCCCAATTAAGAAAGTTTGCCCACCACTGATTCAGGACGAGAGGGTGGGAGGGGGTATGTGAGTTAGGGTGTGATAAAACGCCAAACATCCTTCGAAGGCTATCTTGACCACAGTTGCTACAATTTAATTTTCTTTCTACAGCAAGACCCGATGTCGCACCGAATAATAGAGAAACGTCGCCGTGACAGGATGAACAACTGTCTCGCCGACCTCTCCCGTCTGATCCCTCCTGAGTACCTGAAGAAAGGACGTGGCAGGGTCGAGAAGACAGAGATAATTGAGATGTCTATACGCCATCTGAAATACTTGCAGGATCGCGTGAACGGTAAACTTACAAACAGTCTGGTTGGTAGTATCCCATTTTTGTTGGAAGTAATTGAAGATTAGTACCTATGGCAAGAAAATAATAATTGGTCTCATAAGGGATTGAATCTCACTGTTGCAAGAGGGACTAGGGAGGGAAGATCACACAGTAGGCTAGTAGGTTAGTTTACGAGATAGGTGAAGTTGTCGAAGCACATAATACCAATATCATATCAATACTGCTGATGTCATATGACTTCATAATAATAACCCTCTAATTCATAGGCAAGGTATCGCAATATTACTTCAATTATTTCGAATAATCTAGAGCCGATCTTTCAAACTCAAAAAAAATCAGTATCGTGGGATACTACATATTTTTAAAACTGGCCTCAGCGCTCGATTTGCAGGAGAAACTTTTGGTTTCATTAAAATAAAATTTTGTCTTGCCGTTTTTGGCTCCCTCCCAATGAAAAGAGCTTACGTTAGCTTTAGAGACTTCAACAACATTGTTTTCTTCAGAAGCTTTCAAATGTTTTAAGATAATGTCAGAAATACTATTGATAAACCTGAATTGGCTGACCAGAATTAGGTTTCTCAGTTATTTCTGCATAATCTCAGAATGGTTCTAAGTTCGTCGCACTCTGAAATCTCTGTGTAGGTAGTTTGTAAACTATGTAAATGAAGGTACCTAATTATAAGAACAAGTGAACAAGACCTCTGAATTAAAATCGTGAATTAATAAGGTGCCTAACCATTCGCTTACATTGGTATCTTCTATGCTTTGGGTATGTAATGTACTTAATTGAATCTGGCAACTACCTACCTACTTTACAACAAAGGTACTTTCTTGATCATTATAAATTGACTAAAATTATACTAATTATTGACTAATTGACAAGATCATTAAAAAAATAAACTGCAAATTCCTCCTTGCGGTCCTCATTTTGGCGGACAGCGTGATAATTCCGAAACTGCATTTCTTTTAAACTTTATTGAAAGTTACTTGTCCGAATTATAAGAAACCGCGGACGGTTAACAAGTCTGCTCAGAGTGCTGCACTGAAGAGATTTTGTGGTTGGGAGTCGCCCAGGGGAAGATGCTCCATCTTCGCGTGGGTTCTGTTTCTAGCTGCCGACCGTCAGGCGGGCGAGGAGCACTTCAGGGCTGGATACAGTGAGGCTGTCAGCGAGGCGGTACGATTCCTGGTGGAAGTACGAGGCTACAGTCCTTCTGATAGACTCTGTGTGCAGATGACATCACATATGCAGAGGCACGTCGATGCTGTCACTAAGGGTAAGAATTCTTTAGATGTGATTTCAAATCCTGGTAGAGAAAAACGAAAAAACCTTTACGTCCTGGTGCACCCGACTCCCGATAGTGTGCGCTGTTGTATGAGCAAGAAACCATCGGAAACTTGTGATCACCAGAAGCCAGGAAGGCATCTAAGCCCCTGTACTTTCACTATGACTTTACCTTCAGAGTTAAAGCCGTGTTCGCCTCCAGCCAAAGTGTTAGCTCTAAACCGCAGCTCCAGAAATGATTTAATTGTTTGTTGATAATCTATTTATGGTGTTCGCATCCTTGCATTTTTCAGAATCTTCGGCACCCTCACATAAATTGAGATGCTGATGACCTGATGTGGTGCTCAAAATTTTTTCCTTCTTCTAGGAGAGGCATTACCACGCGAGAAGCTTCGCTCCCACCCCTCATCAGAAACAACAAGCTCGTCGAGCAGTTCGCATGGATTTATCTCCAAGGGTGTGATTACGCAAGCCCCTCCATCGGTGCCGATACCCTTTGCGGAGCCCTACGAGGAGCCCTATCCTATGGAGTGCGATAGAGGTGGGTTCGGTCTTCATTCCCGCTGTGAGTAGATACCTGTTTGATACTGTATGGTGGATGTTGTTGCTTGTGATATGGACACGGTCGGTAGATATTTCTTGCAGCGAAAAATATTGCAGTTTTAGGCATACGGAACGGGGTACGAAATATAGGAAAATGCTAAAAAAATCTTCCCAAAAACCCCAACGCGCGATCATTGGCAGGGCAGTGAGAATTTTCAAATTAGATTATTCCCAAAAACCCCACCAGCAGTATATCATGTTATATGTGCAACTAATATAGGCATATACGAATGCCACGACTGTCTTGAGCCGCCTCCATCCATATACAATGCCATTGGTTCATATAATGGTGGCCGTCCTACATTGCGACTTCCGGTTTGTGGTACCCTTTCGAGAACCATTCTTAATGGTTGTTTCTACGTGCTATATAGCCTGGCCATTGACACTTCAACTTGCTAATTCTTATTTCATATAGCGGTGATTGTGGTTCTGCCAAAAGGTTTCCTTGTTTCTGTAGTCTTATCACGTAGGTAGTGAAACTTCGAGCAAAGGTCTCTCCATAGTCGGTTGCGCGACTTTGAGCTTTTGTATGAGGCCAACTGTCAATACTAGCAACATGCACTGATTGTACCTTAACATTAATCTTGAGGATCTGCGGCACTAAGTATCTATGTCGAGTAATTCGTCATCAGCAAACTATAGAAATCCACTGCTAGGCATAGGCCTCCCCCATAGAATATCACGACGAACGTTCTTAAGCCGCTACCATACATCGACTTTCTCGATTCCTCGTGGTGGCTTTTCTACACTGCGTCATCCGGTTCGTGTTCGCCACTCAAGAACCTTTCCCCAACGGTTGTTGGCTCTGCGAGCTATATGGCATGCCCAGCCCATTGCCTCCTATAATTACAGTGGCTATAATTTCCCAAATCGTCTTTCTAGTGTCAGTGAGCCAGATCCAACTGGCAGACAGCGAAGTCCTTGAGTTAGAGGAGCCGATTGACGGCCGACGGAACCCTGAGCCTAAACTGCACGCTGACGCCGGCGTCGTGCGGAAACCGGAGCTTACTGAGGACTACCTGCAATCCTACAAGTTCAAGAACAGCATTGAACGGAGGTTCTCGAGGTCGCAGGACTCGGCGGAGATCACTGAGGTAGGTAAAGCCTTCGGCTTCAGATTTGAATCCTAGGTAGAAGAAATTGAGACGAAATCTGACATGCCCTAGAACCAAAAATTCTTATGTGACATCCATGAAACCGCATTCGGTGGATTTAAGCTGGGCAGTCAAGGTCATTTGGCGTGACTCCTATCTGTTGAGGCATATATAGAGGGGTGGCCGGGTGGGCCGTGCCCACCCCAGAATGATCTGGTGCCTACCCCAGGATATTAGGTTACCGGGCTACTTCACGCCCGAAAAAGTTTAAGTATTTTTGCAGAGAAATTAGGCTGCCACACTTCTTAAATAAGAAACTTTCGCAGGATTGTGGTAAGGTCTAGTGAGACTTTCGCAGGATTGTGGTAAGGTCTAGCGAGACATTCGCAGGATTGTAGTAAGGTCTAGCGAGACTTTCGCAGGATTGTAGTAAGGTCTAGCGAGACTTTCGCATGATTGTGGTGAAGGTCTAGCGAGACTTTCGCATGATTGTGGTGAAGGTCTAGCGAGACTTTCGCAGGATTGTGGTAAGGTCTAGCGAGACTTTCGCAGGATTGTAGTAAGGTCTAGCGAGACTTTCGCATGATTGTGGTGAAGGTCTAGCGAGACTTTCGCAGGATTGTAGTAAGGTCTAGCGAGACTTTCGCATGATTGTGGTGAAGGTCTAGCGAGACTTTCGCATGATTGTGGTGAAGGTCTAGCGAGACTTTCGCAGGATTGTGGTAAGGTCTAGCGAGACTTTCGCAGGATTGTAGTAAGGTCTAGCGAGACTTTCGCAGGATTGTAGTAAGGTCTAGTGAGACTTTCGCAGGATTGTGGTAAGGTCTAGCGAGACTTTCGCATGATTGTGGTGAAGGTCTAGCGAGACTTTCGCATGATTGTGGTGAAGGTCTAGCGAGACTTTCGCAGGATTGTGGTAAGGTCTAGCGAGACTTTCGCAGGATTGTAGTAAGGTCTAGCGAGACTTTCGCAGGATTGTAGTAAGGTCTAGCGAGACTTTCGCATGATTGTGGTGAAGGTCTAGCGAGACTTTCGCAGGATTGTGGTGAGGGTTACTACCCAGCATATAGGTGAAGCCGTATGGATAATGCTGGTATCGTAGTGTCCACTTTTTAACGGGTCCATCGTTTTCAGGCGACTGATATGACGCGAGCCGAGGCCCCTCACTGCAAGTTGTACACACACAAGCGCAGGCGAGCGGCCAAGCTGGCACCTTCCGCCTCCACCTCCAATTCCGGTTCCGCTGAGGAGACCAGGGATACCTCACCGCAGGTAAACAAACATAATATACATAACATAACACATTCAATAGTCACATACTTATTCCTAATCTCACACTAGGGTTCACTATATGGGTATCAAGAACTACGATTGGTACCACCACACCCAGACTAATAAATAATAATTTGTATGACCTCCGTGGCGCTGATGATGTTTCATTTCTTATTTTTTCCTCGTCTCTTATTCAATCAGACGTGACGAACTTGGTGAAGACATCACTTGGTGTATATTCGCAAAATATGTTTGCGTTATTTTTCCAAGGTAAAATCAACCATGAGTCTATCGGTACATAATGTTGTTATCCTTGGCAAAATAACGCAAACATTTGCGAATATACCTACACCAAGTGAAGTGCCACCATTTGGTACTACCTATTGGGCACTTTGGCCAGCGCGCATTTTTAAGGCCACAGCACACCCTGCGTACGCGTAGACGTGCACGTCGACGTACCATAACGTTGTAATGTATGGAACTGTATGAGACATGGCACACCGCTTGCGTGACGCGCACGCAAGCGTGTACATAACATACGTAGAAACGCGCGTGCTGCATACGCATCCGGTGTGCTTTGGCCATTAACGTGAAGTAAATTAACAGGTTGATCAGGAGGTTGATTTAACAGTATGTAGGTAATACCACAAAATATAATTTTTTAACAGTATGTAGGTAATACCACAAAATATAATTTTGTGGTAATACTAAACATACACTTATTTCTCTCGTTTCCGTTTTAGTGGCTAACGGACCACTTCTCATTTCAGGACACGTCAAGCGAGTCGCATCATCATCACCACCATTTCGAAAAGCCCCCCACTGAGTACGTGCCTATCTTCGCGCTGAATGCTCTTGGTAAGAATCACCTTGACTTTAAGTGATAAGTTGATAAACTAAGTAGAGTCTGTAAGGCAAGAGAATAGGTGTGGCGACAAACGGAACTAACATTATGATAGATAAGATTTTCACATTGCAAGCCACCGTCCAAGCATCTAAGAGATTTTTTTTATTATTTACTTTTAACTACAAGTCTCAAGATCTTGTATTAGAGCTATAATGACGAGATAGTGTTATTTACAATTCAAAATCAGTAATTAAGCATGCCACGCCTTCATCTCCCACGTCTATTCTCATTTCGCACAGACTCTACCTACCTCATATTTTTCTATTCCTAGGACCTATTGAAGCCTTAAAATCTTTACTGCCGTATTATATACGCTTTAGGTACATACCCCCTATTTATAATCATTAACCGACTTCAAAAGGAGGAGGTTCTCAATTCGACTGTAGGTACGTTTTTTTTAAAACGTATTTTAGTTAAAATAGCTTTTGGTTTGTTCTCTCTGACGTAAAATTACATACATATAAGCCAAAAACAAGACAAAAGCTGCTTTAGCTATCAAAGGTTCAAAAATGTATTATGAATATATAGGTTAGTCTTTACTTGTGCATTTATTGAACCCTAATTATGGTTTCTAGTGTTTGGTGCCTGTAAAATTACAAAGAATTTGTACTTTTAAATTTGAAATAAAATATCGCTAGCACTACGGTTTGACTGTCAAGTAGTAGGTACCCAGACGTGCTGTCTTTCCCCATCATTTGAATATGTCAGAGACAGCCTAGGACTTCGATGTAAGAAATGCTCAAATAGGTAAAGGCCATGTTCTAGAATAGGGCTGTTAGACCCTTGAAATCCATCCAGAGTCAAAGTCAAAGTCACATTACTTTAATGTACTTACTCATTTAGGTACCCACTTACTTGGTGACAAACTTAGTCCTATAGATTTGTGGAAATTCTGGACATTATTTAAAATTTGAACGTGCTCTTTTTATGCGTGTTCTAATGGCGTAGTAGACAAAGTTTAACAAACAATTTCGTCAACAGGTAAATACTACGTGCCGCTGAGTGTCGACTATGCATGTCTATCTCGACATCTCGGTCCCTATGACGTGTTAGACTCGCAAGCCATGCAGCAATCCGCGCCCCTACATCCCGTCACCATACACGTCAACTTCCAGTCCTGTATGAACTACCACGTGAAGCGGGAACGAACAGAGGAGTGGCGAAACCAATAGGTCAAAATTAAAAGCCAAAAGACGTGTTATTGAAACTTATAAGCCAAGAGCAAAAGCCACAAGACTTGTTGGCGAAACTCATGGGCCAAAAGCAAAAGCCAAGACTTGTTGCTGAAATCAATAAGCCAAAAGACTTGTTGGCGAAACCAATAGGCCAAGAGCAAGAGCCAAAAGACTTGTTGCTGAAACCAATAGGCCAAGATCATTAGCCAAAAGACTTGTTGCTGAAACCAATGGGCCAAGAGCATGAGCCAAAAGAGTTGTTGCTGAAACCAATAGGCCAAGATCATTAGCCAAAAGACTTGTTGCTGAAACCAATGGGCCAAGAGCAAGAGCCAAAAGACTTGTTGGCGAAACCTATAGGCCAAGAGCAAGAGCTAAAAGACTTGTTGGCGAAACCTATAGGCCAAGAGCAGAGTCTAAACACTTGGACGAAACTCATAGACCAAGAGCAAGAGCCAAAAGACTTGTTGGCGAAACCCATAAGCCAAGAGCCAAGACCGTATCTAGTGCGACAAAAAGCGGCCAGACTTTGTGGTTTTTTGAAAATGTAACAACTGCTGCTTTAAAAGGCTAGTCTATGTAGTACAATAGTCTCTAAGTTAGTTTATTACTTGTTGAATCGAGTTCTGCGAAACATTTGTCTGCAATTCGCTGAAATAATATTGTAGTTAGTCGTGCGGATAGAGACAAGGCGCGGAGAAAAACGGAACTAGCATTATTAGTTTTTCACATAACAGCCAAACCATCTGCGATCAATTTTAATACTTACCTTTTAATTACAAGTATCAGGATCTTGTAGTCGAGCTATAATGACAAGACAGTGTTGCTAACAACATTAAAACAATGCAAGGTCGCGTCAATGTGGAATTTCCCTCATTTGCCCTCATTTCCCACACCTATCCCCTACTACAGAACAAAATCATATTAAAATTGTTACAATAAATAAATATGCAACAATATTTAACGTTGCTCATCATTAAAGCCAGCATTTGTGTATATGGCAGGAAAAAATCCCCGTGGTCCCACCAGTGGGTCATAGCAGTGGGTCCACGGGGAAAAACCCAGGAAAATCTGTGCCATCTTGAGTGCCAATATTCCGGATTTATGTAAAAACTATGTAAATTAAATGGCAGGCATGAGCCCAGCTTTGAAAAATAGAACCTAAGTACCTCTTTGCTATGTATATAAACACCGGTTTAACTTAGGTACGTAGGTATAATTGTTTTTCTTGATTATCAACTTTACATCTTGGTGTACATGATCATTTACGGAAGTTTTCAAACAAAAATTACCTTTTTGTTACTAAATATTATCTAATAATATTCCCTCACCTAGGCTAATTAAATATATTTTTTACTTCCCTGTCAGTACACCACTGAACATAGTTTATTTTTGCCACTCTTTCAGTGAAGCATAGCGAAGCTGTCTCGCTTCAGAGAGGGAGGGTAATGAGTTTAGCGTCTATGTACATTTGTATGCATGCACCTTTAGAGCACGAACCGAATACAACGGAACGGAACGGAAAAAGGTTTTTTTTTATTAATACCTGTGATCACCGAATGAAATCTGAATCTGTTTTCAGAATTGAAAAAAGTTGCTATCATATGACTAATAATATTGTGATGAAAATATAGGACTATCAATTTTTTAACTGTGCACTTGTTTATAGGTCGTATTAAAGGCCGCAGCACACGGGCTACGTACGCGTAGACGTAGACGCGCACGTCTACGTACCATGACGTTGTAATGTATGGAACTGTATGGGACATGACGCACCGCTTGAGTGACGTACACGCAAGCGTGTACATATGCGCGTCTACGCATCCGGTGTGCTTTGGCCTTTATAGATATTGGAGTTACCATTCCTTGCGAAGGATTTATATTGTTTGTACTGGAATTTATAGATTCCAGGATTTTTTTATGATTATTGATAAGATTATGAGAGGAATTTGTCGTGGTTCTGTGATAAATGTGTTTTCTAAGTACCTATTGGCATTCTGATTGGGTGATCCGGTTTGCCTGTAAACTGTTAGCTGTGTTTGGTGTTGAGTAGATAATAGTTTTAAGGTGTGTCGTCCGTAAGCGGACTTTAAGATAAAGACTGAGGTTTATTAACATAGGAATAAGGATAAAAATATCGGTTTTCTACTCTTGTATAAAAAACAAAAACAAAACTACAAAACTAAAATGTGTGTGATCTAAATGTCAAATTATATGTAAACGAAGGTGTGATAGATACCTAATTTTGTAAATAAAAAGTATATTGATAAGAAATATACGATATTTTACGGATTCTGTGCGTTTCAATTATGGGAAAGATATTAAAAACAAAGATTTATGTAATTAATTATCATAACATCTTTTATTCTATATTATTATTTTAAATTTTACATGCTTAGTTCAAACATTAAGAAAGAAATAATAATATTTAACATCTGGATAATATACAGCTCTACTTCTTATGATCCACTTAGCGTTAAAAATATATAATTAAAATATTGCAAAATATTCTATAGTTACGAATACCTTACGCGTAATTAAAAACAAACAGGGAAGGGTAGCCGAAGGTGGGTGCAATCACAAGGGAAGTTACCAATCTAGAATCAAATATGGCAAACGATACATAGAAAGTGCGCTTTTTGTTCATCATGACAAAATATATCTTCCACTTCACGTATTCGTAATATATTATTTACAGAGTTCTCTACTGGATGATAATAAAGAATTTATCACAAGATTTTCTAATATTCTACAGAAACATCTAAGAGTTAGAGCGCATAATGCTGCTTCATGTTTGTAAGACATTTTTAATTAATATTCAAAGGCTTTCTGGATCAATTTTTTTCTTCTCAAAATAGTGTGACAACAATTCTACAAAAACAGCTAGCTGTTAGTGATCATAATTATGTATTGTTCACAGCAAAATGCACCTAACAACAAGACAATAAGCACTTATTTTGAATAGGTAAAACTCCAGATCAAAATATTTACAAGTTGTAATTCATATACAAGTGAAAAAGCCATATTGGACCGGCTTCGAATAAAAGTCCAGACACTATTATAATTGATTTATAGGAAAAATATTTTAAAAAAGAACCTTACAACACTTTATACAATACAAAAATATATAATAAAATCATTAATTAAATAAGTGGCTAATAAAATAATAAGCAATCTGTGTTTCAATAAATCGACAATAAATTTAGTACATTGCCTTGCAGGCGTTATTGCAACAAGTTGACTAAAATACTAAATTAATTTACAATGGATTATGCGTCATGGACTAAAACTTCAAGTAGCAAAGAGCACTGCTGATCGTCCGATTAATCATCTCTAAATGCATCGCTAGAAATGCTATATTATTAGTCTAAAAATGTAACAAGATTGGTGTGCACTATACTGACTTTTGTATGGAAATTGAGGTTATCATGATGTCCGCTAGGGGATTTTTTCGATGTTTCCATACAACACGACCGTGTAGTTGCTTGTTACATTTTTAGACTAGGCCCTCAAATGTGTGAGATTCGTATTTTTTATTTCATTTATGTAAATTATTCTCGGCTAAACAGTCTTAAAATTAAAGCAGTCCTTTTAAAATAGTCTTTTAAAAAAAGATTGCAATAATTAAAGTGCAGTTTAGCCTGTGAGAAAACACAGAATCAACGACATTTTCTATTTAATTGGACTAAAGGAAGATCAGCGTTATGAAATATCACTGTTAAATTGTTTTCTAGAAATAATATATCACCAAATGGTTGGCTTAGCCTCGTTAAGTTCAAGAGGAAGATATCAATACAACCCGTTGAGGCAAGCTTTAAATTGACTTTATTAATTAGCCAGTTTTATTCTCACTCATATTTCATCTGCGTTCGAACGCAAAAAGCACACAATCCGTCTATACTATAGGCTCTACCCCTCGCATTACGAGAGATGGTTTAGGCTTTTAAGTTGCACCCTGTTTTACAATACTCCTGTCACTTCCCGACTACAATTTAAGACGTGGACATTTGAAAGATTGGGTTTTACCAAGACCATCTAACGTAATGAGGCTTTATGTTCCGAGGTACCGAGAAGATGGGTACCTCGAACTTTTGAGCAAAGTTTGGGATGGAGCGAAGACACTGGGCAATCATTTTACGTTACAGTAGTTTAACTACATACAATCCTAAATAATTAGCGGCACATCCAGTTACCTACATGCTAGTCATTCGGATTCTAAACGAGCTGCGACTTTGTAAAGGAGTGTTAGCTTAATAATGAAAATCCAAGAGAAAAAAAATACATTTCTATATACTTTTGGTCGCAAGCTCACTTCTGCTCCGTTATATAGGCCACAATAAAAATTTTGCTTCGGCTGCCTATGATACTCGCCCGTGCTACGTAACGAGTATCGTACAAAGATTATTTTTTTCTTTCTACGTAACCAGTTTTTTTACGAAGACATTTTGTTCTTCATACCTAGCTAGGGCTAAGAACAAAATGTCTTCGTGTTACTTTTTAAACAATATTTTAGGATTCGCTACTCAAAAAAATCTAAGTCCCTAGGTAGGTTGTTAGGTTTTTTAAACTATTTTATATGTGCTATAACATAAACTGTTTATGTAGAAAGAGACATTTTTCTGTATTATTGATTACGTAGCACGGTATCCTTGGTTTCGTACGAAGAATAATGTGTCTTCGTACGAAACTAGTTACGTAGAAAGAAAAAAAACCTTTGTACGATAAACGTTGCTGGTTACGAAGCATGGGTATCGTAGGCGGCCGAAGAGTAAAATTTCAGGCTTCAATCCCAAAACATTTAGCGAAATTTAAAATTAATATTTAAAATTAATTCAAGGCGGTTTTAAACTAAACAAACTGCTATACTAAACTCTTCTAATATAACACAGAATATTTTGCAACTGTCGTGCGTACATCACTGGGCGGTTCACGCGAGTAGCTCTAAGTCCGGGGTCACTGACAACATCGATTCGTTGTTATTATACACAACATTATATTATATTTATATGAACTTTATAACCATTATATTTATTACTACAAGTACACTACTCTGAACGAATGACTATTTTAACTTCACGCACTTTTATGATAAGAAAAAAAATCTGCTATTTCTCGATTGTTATTACTTAAAAATTTGTAGAATTCAATTCACGCTAGCTGGTTTTGGCTAAATGGAAACTACTCTTTTAACGGAGGTTGGTTTTAAGGTTTCTACGTACAAAGGTTTGACAAAGTGTACGCGTACTCATGAAGATTATTATATAACTATTGTTATAACAATAACCTATGTTTGTGATTAAGTTGAGGAGTCATTTCAATTTCGTCAATACTATCAAGTATCTACATTGATAAAAAAAATTACACATTTTGATCCGATGTGTTATCTACATTCGGTAAAAAATGCATTTTCACTTAAACTGGTATACAAACAGGATAAATCCAAAACTAGAACAAAAAGAAGATATTTTAAATACATCAGCAAAATACAGCTAAACTCTGTATTTACAGTTATATAAAGTTTTGTAATAAAAACAAAAAGTATTAATTAAGAGCAATCGTCCCAACGTATCATAATTATTGCAAACAAAATAATAAGTCATCACTTTATATTTCACTTGACTCAAATATAATTTATAATGAATGAACAAAGGTTTATGAAACAGGAGACACAGACCCAGCTGCCAAGTGTGGTGGACCAAAGACAAAAATGTAATCGACAACGAAGATTAACCTCTTTTTATGGCTAAGGAAGGTCTAAATTACGTGTAAAAACTCTTACACCATTAGGAGACCTACCAAGACGATACGCTAAAAAACGTATAACGAAATATTAAAAAAAAAACAACTATAATTTACTTAACATTATGCGTACAAAAACCTAGCCATCGCTCAACTCACTATCGAACGACCCATAATAAATAAATATATCAATAAGATACATATTATACCTTGTACATATATAAAAAAATCTTCTCTATAATTATACATACATACCATTCCCTAAAACTTTATCTTATTTTTCATATTTACAATATGTACAAAGGGAAATAAAAACAATTTGTACTTGCAGAAAACTGTGAAAATAAAACGTAGGTACAAGACGAAACGGAAATATACAAAAAAGCGCACGAAGGCGCACCTAATATACCTAACGATAAGTATAACGTATCTAATATGTATAGTTATTATAATAATATTTGTTTTATAATACATGCGACGGCAGGCGCGCGGCCGAAGTGAGATTTACAAAAATATGTTTTGGACGCCTGTCTACCTGTCACACCGCTTCGCACCGACATCAACAGCGCCATCTGCCGGACAAAGCAAAGCTTTAGAATTCATGATACTACACTTTATTTCGCAATGATATGTAAAAGCGATTCCACAAAAATTCTTAAAATTGTACACGGCACTAAATCTACAGAATATATTTTAAAGTTATGCTATTGTAAAAATTAGTTAACACCAAAAATCTACCTTATAAAATAGAATAGAATATTGTGATATAGCAACGTATCCCTCCAACGAACCCAACAGGTTACACCCCTCTCCGTCCCCATTTGAACCTCCTGCCCGAGATGCCGAACCCTGCGTTAGGGCTGTTTTGCCTTTCATCACTACCTCCGGCTATATTTCTCCTACAGGTTTCCAACGAAGCTACATTTTGTGCAGTCTGCCCGAGCAGTACTAAGTTATCGTATCCAGGGAGACTCGTAGCGGATTCAATGTTATAATTGGCATGAAAAAAATTTGCGCCGTCACGACTGTTAAAAATACCGTCTCCTCGCGAGCTATGGGGCCACGCGTCTTGGCTCTGGGTGATCAGATTCGGTGCCCAAGTGCCGAGGTCTCTAGCTTGTGTTAGTTGGTAATCCGCTGAGGGTCCGAATGGAGGTTGGTTGTCGTGTGTCGTACCGGAGGGGTCGGTGGCGGGCCGGGCGTCATCGTCTTCCGGTAACGCGAGTCCGAACTCGCGCCGGAGCCTCGAGCTTAGGTTCTCCCGCTGCCGCTCCGACGCCGTAGGCTGAGCGTCGAACACACCTGTTCAAACAAACACAATATTGAATATAACAATGCCATGAACGAAATTTTAGTCATTTTGAGGAAATTCATGGTTGTGTATTGAAGAACTGCATGTAGCATAGTAGACTGTGTGCTCGCTTATTTATTATCCTGACACGAACTTGGATGTCAGCGATAATTCTCATGTTCAAGGTGTGACACGGCAACAGCTGCGAACTACATACACAATTATAAAAAAACTTGTTTTTTTTTAAATGTACTTAAGGACATTTGTAGCCTGAACTGCGAGCTGATTGAGTCCAAACACGGCCTATACTATATACTAGTATCCATCAAAAAGTTCCGTTGTCCACTCTCCATCTTCATCATCAGATCAGCTCGTTGTCACCATAATACTTGGTACATTATTAGTCAGTCATTGGAAGTTTGGAAAATGACAGGTATGCAATTTTCAATTCAATTGAATAACTAGAACAGTTACATACATAGTCACATACATAAATAGATACATAGTCGTGATCCCACACTACGATTCCCTGTGTCGTCGATATAAGGAACTACGAGCACCATGGTCCCACAACAACCAGACCAGGAACAAATATTTACAGATCATGAAAGCATTTGTCCCGCGGCTGGAATCGAACTAGCACCTCTTGCGCCTCAGCACAGTTGTGTTGTTGCGCAACACTGAGGTCGACAAACAAAACGTTACACAAAAAATACACACAAACATACCAAGGCCAAATTAAATAAGAGTTCAAAAAAACATAAGCGCTCCTGTAATTTAATTGCCTACATTCAAACAAGAGCGATATTGAGTGCGTATTATTTGCTCGTAAACACCGACGCACGAACCAAAAATAATCCTTTGACACGCTAAGCGAATTGAGACTCTATAAACGGTTTAATAAACCACAATTACAGAGACTACGATTGATTATCTCAAAACGGCATCTCTATACACGTAAAAACCATCAGCTTATACATAATGTATGCATACTATACACCACAGATGACCTACCTAGTAATAACCACTACGGTTTTGCGCAGTATTTTAGTGCGGCAGCCGTCAAGGTCGGTCGAGTGATTCTTGACGGTACTATAATGCAAAAGTCTACGCTGCGAGTTTTGTTTTGTTTAACAAGTTGCAGTGCCACCGGATGTGCATGATAATGATTGTACAGTATAATAATTGCACATGACGAACTATAGGCATAATGAGTCTTCGATTAGTGTATTTCTGGAGAATGCACTGTGACTTTTAGGGTTTATTTTCGTTGAAAATTAAAACAGTAACTACAGGACTTTTGGAAAATCAAGGTCTACCATGCTCTAAACGTCAACTAACACCAAAAATGCACTTTAATATGCAACAGAGAGAAAAGAGGTTGCCATGTTACATAATTTATTTTATCAAAGTTATTTCAATGCAAACTTACATCTCATTTCTTATCAGTGCAGTTGAAAGTTACATGATAGAAGGGTCAAATAAATAAATATTGTTTAACGAACGAACAGGACATACAAATAGGTAACAATATTATTATGTAGAGCTGGTTTATTTCCCACTTGAAAACTAGGGTATGACAGACACTTTCTCTGGATAAACAAACTACTGCTCCCGGCTGTTGTCATGGCATGTCGCTCCATCTCAAAGAGATGTTCTTCAAGATTAGCTAGCTTCGGTTGTGTAGAGCGTTTTCTTATGTCACACTTCACACGTTTTCTGGATGACACATGTCACGTCCGTGATAGAGAAAGATGGCGCTATGCAAAACCGAATTCAACAGCTTGTCCACGATGTGCATTACAAAAGCCGGAAACTATAATAAAAAGATCTACAAACAGATTTTACAAAAGTAACCTTTGTATCTGGAAGTGACGTATTGGCAGATGGCTGCCTGATGACCTCCTCTGCCCAATACAACTGCAATATCACGTAGGACATATTCGTAGTATTGCGTTGCCATCACCCCGAGACGTGGCACGTCTCATGAGCCTGTAATAGTAATTCAACTTCTCCGTGAAATCACAGACTTTATTTATACACGACGGAACGGAGTAGGTGAATTGTGTTTATTTGTAAGTGCGCCTGTTAACATTTATATTCAAAACGATTTAAACTTTGATGCGGTTTTGTATTTAAGAAGGTAGATAGATGGTGGTTTTAAATAGATTTATTGCCGCACGTATCTAGAGGACTCTGCAATCGACGATGCAATGAATAAACACGGATATACGTTTGCCAACACACACTTCAGTGCATTTTTGGTGGTAGCGCTCATAGTCCTAGGGTACTCGTATTGCCGGTAAAATTACAGGCACACGACGCAAGAGTTACTTACTAAAGTTGCGCGTCCAATGTGGTATTGAAGTTGTACTGGGCATGCACTTGTTTGTACAAGAACTTTTTTAAAATAAATAAATGATCAAGCCTATGGTTACTGACATACGAGTTTATACAATTGAGTCAATTGAACCACGGCACAAACGCATTTATTTAAAGTGGTAAGATGCAATTCAATGTGGCAACACAATACTAATTTGAAACGATACTGATTATGGCTGCATGAATTTGTTTAGTGATATGAGAAATGATTGGCTGCATAATTTTAGCATTTAGTTAAACCTACCGCTATACTGCTGGTAACTAGGCAAGTTAGGATTCTGATCAACAACAAAAAGTGTGTGAGAATGTACGAAGCGCACCTGTGCACGTAGTGTGTACGTAGCAACGTACAAGCTGGTGACAACGTCATAATTACCGCATCCGTGAGACCGGGCGGCGTAGAGCGTGCTTCAGACATTTGAGCGTTTCGCGTCGGAACGACGTGAAGTGGTTGAACGATGGTGCCTTGAGAGTTTCCTATCACTCTAGCCCTGAATGAAGAGATTTCACGAAAGACGGACGTCGGTAGTTTTTTCCTTAGCTGTTTGCATTACGAAGGAGCAACCGAAACGGTTAGTGCGAACGGGTATGTATACTAACGAGGCACTGAGCCATGTGTCTGTTTGTCCTTTGGTAGAAACACGGTGGGATGATGTAGTTCCTGGACACATTCTCCAAAACGTAAACTATAAAAGAGATGATGTAGTTTCTGGACACATTTTCCGAAACTTAACTAAACTATAAAAGAGATGATGTAGTTTCTGGACACATTTTCCGAAACTTAACCTATAGAAGATATCATGTAGTTTCCGGGCAAATTCTCCCAAATGTTACCCTCCTTATGAGATTGTGTAGGTCCTGGACAAATTCCTATAAAACCTAAAAAGATGGAAAGAGTTATGCTGTAATTGGTCTAGACGTACCTTTCGGCATGTGGTCCTGCACCAGTTCCCTGTGCAGTCGCTGCTCAAGCTCGTCGGCCGCCTGCGCTGCCGCCGCCTCCAGGCGGTGGGGCGACAGCGCCGATGAGGACGAAGACGACTCAGCAACCTCGGAGGAATGATGCTCCGAGGGGGTGTCAGAGGGTTCGTCAGCTGCGCCCTTGTGCCGCTTGCGGTACTCGGTTATAGAGAGCTGTGGAGGGATGGTACGTGTCATAGCTCCGTCAGCCAATACAACTGGTCGCGCAGACCAGCAGGCCTAATAAGGCCACTTCACTTCACTTGCTAAGGATCTGCTGAGAATTCGGAAAATAAATTGCTACCAGATGAATTTGCCGCATTGAGCAATTAATTTTCCGAATTCTCAGCAGATCCTTAGCAATTTCTATATAAAGTGGTCTTTTTAGACCGGCAGGCTTTATTGGTTTATTATTCTATCGCGAATTTGGACGAATAATCCACAGTAGAATGGAATACGCCACCAAACGACTGGCTAAATTTCAAACATTGACCTGCCAGTGGGCCGCCAGTGCTATTGGACTTGGATTACTAGATAATATGTCGTGATTCTGACGTCTACGTAACAAGGTGGATGCCATAAATCCTAAAATTATTTCGATATAGCAGATCCAAAATCAGCAATCTACGATAAAATTGTTATGACATCTTTAATCGCGCTTTCACTGAACTTCACCCAGAAGATATGAAGCAGACGATTATTATTCACTACGTGAATTGATAAAAAATTGTAATGTAGCAAGTAAACTGGCAAATGTAGGCACTAAGCAGACAGTGAGTTGACCTTATAATACATATTCTCTTATCTAATCTGGGACCTTGGCTGGCCGGCATTAAGTCATACCAAAAGAGCTGCTGTAAGTTAGCAAAGGTACTTGAGAAGGATTGGAAGTTTACAATTACAGGCAGTGAAGGAAAACATCGTAGTCCTATTATGAAAGGCAAGTGGGCGCGCGTAGTGTCGGCCCTTTCACTGTTGTCGGTCAACCGGCGCACTAGCTAATTGGGAATATTTTAGGCTGAAAGAAATAAAGAAGAATCTATATATCATCTATCTAACAAGCCTCCAGCAACCAACACCCCATGTTAGGGGCATAGGCCTCCTTTTTAGGCTATTCATGATTCCTGTAAAAGAAACAGTCAACTTACCTTTCTTCTAATGGGTTTGGGTTTTTCAACAGGCGGAGGATTCAGTCTGGGGTCGTTGGTCCGTGGGCAGTAACTCTTTGCAACCTGCTTGGGCGAAGGCGGCATCAAACCAGCCTTGTTAGAACTCTTTAACACCCCTGATAATATCACACTGTTATTACTATCCATATTGTTCACACGCGTCAGAATTTCCTGAACACTCTTCATCTCGTCCGACTGCGTAATACTGTCTTTGTCAAACAAACTACTATCTAAACTTGTAGTCCTATCTATTGCACTTTTTATTATGGACATGTTTGGTTCATTCTCGTTTGAAATGTCCACATTGAATGTTTGTGTCATATTGCTGAAAATCCCGGAGAATAAGCCGGTGGCGCTAAATCGCGTCGAGAAGGGCACCGGGGAACTGTCGAGAACGGACGGCCGATCTGATGTGCTCTGCCAATGATCCGTTTTCTCTTCTTGGAATGGAGATGACCGTTTAGGCGAGAGCATTCGGATGGGCGAAGCATGTCGAACAGGCGACGCCTGTCGGATAGGCGAATGTCGGATTGGCGACACACGTCGTATCGGAGACGCATGTCGAACTGGCGTACGGATAGGAGAGACATGTCGTAACAGCGGTGAGGAATGTCGCACAGGCGAGATACGTCGTGGAGACTGTCGCACAGGTGACGCACGATGAATGTGTTTGACCAGCATCATAGGTCCTTCGGGCAGCGGTATCGTTTCGGGCGGCGGCACCAACGACATTGGGCTTGGTTCTTCAGGCAGGGGTATGTTTTCTGTTGCAGATGGCAGAGGTATCGATTCGACAGGCGGCAGTGGAATATTTTCCGGTGAAACTTCATGCATCTCGTCGTGAATATCACCATTGATCTCCGGTTCTCCATCACTTTCGGTTCTTAGCTGAATACTGATTTGATCATCGACCATGTTAAGATCGAAGTTCAAGTTGACCTTCTTTCGTTTTTCTTTGGGCTTTTTGTTCCTGCTTTTTAGTATCTGTATGTTTTCAGTGTGAAACGAGTGGATTTTCTTCTGAATGTCGTCCATTTCGTCTCGCTGAGGAGAGGAGTTCCCGCTCGTGTCGGCGGATTGGCTGCTGTTAAGTTTTTCGGTTGGGCTGTCTATTCTTCTGGGGTCAACGACACTACTTTCGATAGTTTCTTGTATTTTTGGTTGCAGTATCGTCGTATCTATCTCCATAGGTACGACTTTGTTGTAGTTACTCTCTTCTAGTTCTAAATTATTGTTATTGGTTTTGATGTCTTCCGGTCTGGGTATTTCTGGGAGTAATTCCTCTTCAGGTGTGGGAACTCCTATGATCCGCCTGATGTTTTCGCTGTCATGAGGTCCCTTCAAGTTGACGTTGAGCATGTCATTGTCCATATTGCATTGATCGTCGGATCCCTGTCCGCTGTCCGACCTTGTGCGGTCCCGGACTCCGTAAATACTTTCCATAATATTCCTCATTTTGTATTGTCTACAGAGGGGATCCTCTTTGACTGGGGAGTCTTCAGACGTCAAAACCGGGGAGGTTTCATCGATACACTGTGTGAATAGATGGCTAGTTAGTTTTCGATGTGAAATAAACTTTTTATGAGTGTAAAGTTTAGGTTGAGTACTTACAGGCACGTTGGTGTTCTGTTCGCACGATAACGATTCTCGTGCTAACCGACGCTTCTTTAAAGGCGTGTACATTTCGTTGGGCGGAGATTCTGTAACAAAAGTGTCAAATAAATTCCTTAACATGAAGAGAATATCTTATAAATGATACGGCGCTTCGGCGTGGAGCGGGCGGGTGCAGCGGTGCTTCGCCGTATTTAAGGGCTGATCGCGGGTTTGATTGTCGTTTGCTCGTCTTCTTCTTCGCGTCTTGGTCTTGTTTTAGTCAGATTGAAGGGTGGCAGTAAAGTAAGAGTTATTTTGGAAAATACAAACCTGGTACAATAGTCTGGTCGCACTCTTCGCTGATCGCCTGCCGCAGCCATCGCTTCTTGGCACTATGCTGCGGCAGAATCTGCGGCACGGCCTCCGGGACCTCCGCCGGGGGCTCAACAGGCGTACTCCTCGTGACTCTTCGCGATTTCTTCGGAGGGCGGTTCCTATCCCGACCGGGTGTTCGCGGCGGGGACGTCCACTCATCATTTTCTGCTGTATCTTGGATACCACTTAGATCGCCAATCATGGTCGACGCGACTCGCACTAAGTTCTCTAAAGATGGTGCGGAGACCAGTGCAGGTCTGTACGGTGACCGGTAAGGCGACGGTGTGCGTTCAGGCGAGCGGCCGATCCATTCCGTCGCCATGGTCTTCTTTGTCTTGGGTAGTTTAAAGGCGGACTCCACACAGCCTACTGCGGCTTCTACTAGTAAACACGCAGAGCTTAGGCCTATTTCCTGAAAGAGAAACACGTATGATTATGCATGTTAAGTTTTCTAATCTACTCAAATTTTTACAAAAAATATAAGCTACTTTAATTCGGTTTTGCTTAATTTAATGAACACATTGTTTATGAAAGGAAAACTAAGATTTTGTTTCAACTTTTATAAAGGCTTGCAATTTGTCGGTGCCTTCACTGATATACCGGTACATGTACACGGTTAGTTTTCGTTTGCAAATTGTTGTATTTATTATCCATCTACATGAAAATTTTCCAAAATACAAAATTATAAAAGTCAAGGCAGTTTTAAAAGAATTGTTTAATGAACTTGCCTCATGAGGTTCATGATGCCTTTCGGGTTCACTCGGTATAGGCAAGGTGCTGTTGCGACGTGGAGGTGCGGCTCTGGGGGGAGTCATGGGAGGCAAGGGTGCTTCATCCCCGGATGTAACCATGTCGCTATCGGCTGAGTTGAGGCGCCGCCGATTGGATTGAGATGTAGTGCGAGCACGGCCTTTGCGCCTGTAGAGAATAAGGTATAATTTAGCATAACAGAAGAGGTCGATTATTTTGCAGTTGTAATAAGGAATGGATAGGTTTAAAAACACCTTCGCACTTTTAGCCAAGACACCTTTGTGCAGGTGTTTAGAGTACCTCTATAAAAACTTGTGTGAACTTAAAGTATGTATTAGATTTGACTCACTTTCTCCTTTTCTTAGTAGCACAGTGTGTTTCTTCATCTTCTTCTTTGTCCATAGCGTTGGGATGCGGGTCAGACTCTCGCCTCTTCTGCCGTTCTTTGACTTCCTGTTTCCGCTGTTGGGCTTTCTCCATACGCTCAAACGCCTTCATTATAGCCTCCATTTTACGTTCTTCTCGCGTCTGCAATAAAAAAAAATTGTTATAAAATGTTCTATAGCTAAAATAATTTGACATATTGTTAGAAAAAATACACATACACTTACCATTTTTCTCTTGTCCTTTTCCTTAGATTTTGGTGTAATTTTATCCTGAGAATCGTCGGTTTTGTCGTCCATAGAATCTTGGTTCACGCAAGTTGATTGGTTTCTGCTAGAGCGCGATGATCTATCGTGACACGCCGACTTAGCGGTTTCTTCTTTAGTCAAAAACTTGTCATCTTCAAGTTTCACCTCTACTTTTAAGTCTTGCAGTTTGTTATCTTCGAATTTCTCTACTTTTTCAAGTGGTTCATCATCAGAAGTTTCTTCTTTATAAGACTCTATTCTTTCCCGAATTCTACTCTTTCTACGCTCGACAATTTTCTCTACCTTAAGAGCGATCAGTTTCTCTTTTTCTTCCACCTTAGGAGTTACAATCGGTTTAGGAGTTATAAGTTTAGGAGTCACAATCAGTTGAGGTTCTTCTAGTTTCACTTCTTTGACCGGTTCAGGTATAGGTATATTAACAATGGATTTGAATTCCTCAATCTTTTCTTCAAATTTAACAAAATCTGGTTCATCATAATCCTCAGGCTTCATTACTTCTTTAGAAGTCAAATCCATTTCTAGTTTAGGTTCATCTGATAGCTCCTCTTTAATAGGCTCAATCTTCAAAACCTCCGCTTGAATTACTTGTACTGGCTCTGGTTGAATCAGCTCAGTTTCCATTGGCTCCACTTTCATGACGTCACCTATGATCTGTTCCTCGATCCCTGGCTCCACTTTCATAGGTTCTTCGAATACCGACATAATCACTGGTTTCGCGGGAGACATAGGTGGATACTCATGTTTAATGGGAGATCTCTCAGGTTTCAAAGTCATAATTGATGGAATATACGGCGGTTCTCTGACGGGCGGCGTCAATGGACCAGTAAGTTGATGAACAAGCGGTAGTGGCGGTGGGGATACGGCCGAAGATGAACTGAAACATCTGTTCCGAGCCCTTTTCTCTCTAGGAGGGTAGTCAAAACTTTTTCTTGCAGGCAGCGGACTGTTGAGTCCATTGACTTTGCAATGTTTCGGATTCCCGCAAGCGCAAGGCTGCTTGCTTCCATCAGCGTCATGCCCAACCGTTATCTCAGTATTAGATTGGATGACACCAATCGTTACCAAATACACATGAAGAGTTCCTTTGACGATGCAGTGTTGGAGTTCCGCGTTGGGTTTGCACGATCGGCGAGCGAAACGCGCCTCGTTGCCGTACGTTCTCGTGTCGATACAGATTTGTGTGTTGTCTTTAGGCAGTCTGTAGAAAAAGACGAACGGACCGGGCTTCTGACTGCCGGCTCGCGCCGTGTTCTGCAGCTGTGGTCTGTGTTGATTCGAGAGCATGTACTTTCCGCGGAGTTCGATGATGGGCATGTTTTCTTTTAAGTCTTTTGTAGCGATTAGGATTTTTCCGCCCGCGTGAGGCACCGTAGTGCAAAGATGCGCGCTCGTAGCGTATGCCATGTTAGGCTGATTGCCTAGTTTACTGCTGTATTTCATTATCTTAGCCCTCAGTTCCGGGCTGTAATGGTTCGTCACGGCCAATTCGTAAGCATCCTGCCAATGAGACTGATTTGAGAGACTAGAACCATATTTGCTTCTGTTTAGGATCATTTCCTTTTTGCGCTTCACTCGTTTTTCGGCGAGTTTTCTTTTGGCTCCTTTTCTCAGTAGGTCAGTTTTCTTGGGTTTTTGTGGCGCTTTTGGAATAGGGCCGCGTTTGGGTAGGGGGGGTAAAGCTGGCTGGGATAGCGGCGGAAGCACGGGGACTCCCGAGTTGTACGTGGTAACGCAAGAGCCGCTAGTGTCGGTGTATGTGGTAACTGTGAGGAGCCGTTTCCTGCGCTGACCCGGAAGTCCTCTTACGATCTCGGACGAATCAGAATCCGAAGCTCCTAGTGCGCTCAATTCCTCCCGCTTTCTCATCTGAATGGCCCGCGCGTGGCGACGGTCGATCGCCCTCGGATGGCAAAGATCGCACATGTACGCATCGGGTATGTTGTTTCTATCGATGCCCATGCAGTCGACGTGCTGCCACTCGCCGCAACGGTCGCAGCAGATCATGTAGCCGTCATCGTGCGTAAAATCGCAGATGCATCTGGTTTTACCCTCTTCTTCACCTTCAGGCGCTGTTTCCGTGTCGCTCCCACCGAGCGGCGGCTTTCTGTCCCCGTCGATGGAAGAGATCACCGAAGCGGCATCGTCATCTGGCGGCGGTGCTAATTGACGAGGCTTGTACGTCACAGGCGCCATTTGCATCGATGCAACGGGAATAGAAGTTCCAATAGCGACGGTCGGGACGGTTATCGGCAGTTCGTATTGTGCAGTTGACACGATTACCGGCGAGCTTCTTTTCATGGGGCTCATGGGAGCGATGGTTGAGACCGGTGATGACACAATGGCTAGAGTAGCAGGGGGGATTGTGGATACAGGAGTGGTAGGTGCGACCGGTGCAGGTAATACTATTGGTTGGATTTGGATCGGCGGGAGAGGCTGTGGTGCAGGTGGGATCGGGGCTTGCGGCGCCGATTGAGGTTGTGGCAGCTTCTGAGCCGGCAATGAATAGGTATGGTCCAGCATGATAAAAGCTAACGGCTGGAATGTATACCGACGTAGCTCCTCTGAAAGGTTGGGCCTCTCCTCCATTCCAATAAGATCATCAGCTGTTAGCAAGGTGGATTTGTCACCCCTGAAATACATAAAATGAATTAATATTAACACTCTGAATATACATTTCAGCAATATAAAATTCTATGCTACAATACTTACATGACAATGCGTTTTTGATTGAGTGGTTTAATTTCAACTGGCTCCTCAATTATAGCAGCTGGTAAAGGAGTCACAGCGTTGAAGTGATTGATAGGAGTTGGGCTAGTTTGCAACATCAGTTTGGGCTGTGACAAAGACTGCAGTATCTGTGCTGTAAGCTGTTGGTTAGCAGACACTTGAGATACTGTCGACATCTGATTGTCTGCTGATCCATATGTTTGAACATAGCGCAAGTTTGGTGTGGCTCCAGATTGCACATAATGAGGCCCTTTGGCCAGGCTTGTGCTTATCGGTGCAGTAGAGAGAAGAACTGGACCGCATGGAGACTGGAGCACCAATCGTTCCCCTTTAGCTGGGAACTTATGTAAAGGTATCGCTTGATTTTTACTTGTAGGGCTCCCCACCTTCTGTATTATTTTTGAAGAGTTTGTATCGACAACACCGTAAGGGCTTTGATGATTCTTGTAGGTTACACTAGCAACAGGCCATGGCTTTGTTTCCGTTTTATTAGCAGATCCTGCCTGCTGTATTATCTTAATCGGCCTAGACTGATTTTTCTGACTTGACACTTGGCCAGATTTAGATCCCTTTAGTGTATTTACGGATTTCCTGCCAGAATGGACAGACATCTTGTTAGGACCAGACACAACGCGAGAGAGAATGTGACATTGAGTACTGCCTGACGAAGCTGCTACCATAGCATTCAAGTTTGCACCATTGTTTACCTTATTCAATGTCTTATTCAAGTTTGAGCTCTTAGTAAACGAATGGCTATAGGCCACATTTTTGATAGGACTGCTATTGATGACACTCTGTGTTAGAGTAGAGCATCCAATCAACGACTGACTTTTTGGTGTTTTAGCACACAGAACAGAGCTGGTGAGATGCTTCTGGGTCACAACATTAGTGCTCAACTTGTAAACATGGTTTTGAGTGGCATACACAGGGGTAGCTGTGGCTATCTCCTTCGTTTGAGTAATATACTGTTGTGAGTAAGTAGGATTCTTTGGTAGAGAGATGTTACTCAATATCTGAACTTTTGATGTCTTCGGTCTAGTGATGTAACTTGTCTCAGTTACTATATTGGACCTGCGGCTGACGTGTGTATCATTGGTATAGCTTTCACTCGTTATGAGAATTTGTGATACACCAGCTTGTGACCCATCATCTTCGTTTTTGCAATCACTTGTGGGAGCACTGGTAGCAAGTATTGTGGGCAGCCATAGTGTCTGGCTGCCAGGCACATCCTGAGATACATTCTGTAACGCGGTAATGTTGCTGACTGCAGCATCTACATTGATTGTGAAGTTTTGTGGCAGTTTTGTTACATTTTGAACAATTGCCGTGCTCAATGGAGCTTGTATTAGTGTGGCAGAGTTTTCCACGTAGTTGCCTTCGTTTGAATCTTCCGTTTCCTGCAGCAATGGGTATGCTATGCGACCCATGTCATCTACAGCACCTTCGTCCATCCTAACAATGTTAGCAAGTGTGTCAATAGATATTTCTGTGTCATTAGTCTTCTCGGCAATGTGAAATTCTACTTCTTTATCAGCTTTGTGTACTGAGTGGATAATGCTTTCATTGTTTGTGGAATCGGGTTCTGGGTCTCCCTCATCAGGAGACAGGGGCACAGCCCTCAAAACTGGAGTCCGAATACTTTGTACATTCATATTTTCTGCTAGTTTATGATCCAAAACTTGTTCATACACATTTTCACTGGAGGAGGCCGGCCCGTAATCCTATAACAAAAAATATTTAAAGGTTAATTACCAGATATAATCCCAACCACATTATTTCTGATTAGCTGAGTTGACTTTATCTCATCATAATGACACTCTCAACACATTTTTTACAGTAAAACTAGTACATCAGCCAAATTACACAATGCCTACTGAAAACAAATTGCTGGACTAACTGTCCATCATCCAATGAATACATTTTCTAATCACAGTAGAGTAAATACATGAATAAATTGACAATTATTTCTTACATCCCAATTCAAAAGTAATGCTATTGAATCAACAAAGTGAATTGAACAACATTTATCAATCTACTTACCAAATCAACTATTACCAACTATAAACTAAAGGATTGTAATGAATAGACTAGGATTTTCAAATCTTTATTGAACACATCAACCTCCTGAAAATAGTCACACAGAAAATGTATAATTTCAACTATGTAGTATATAGGGGTTAACAGCTACTTTATTGATTTGTCTTCTGCCACAAGACAGAGAATGAGTAAAAAAATACTTTTAAACTTTGGAAATAGCTTGGGTGTGTATGAGAAGAACTAAGACACGATTAGAGTAGTTGCATATAAAAAAAAACACAATAGTGGAAATTGGCAGGTATAAATGGGGCAACTTGGACATGCATCTTTAGTACTCTGAAGGTTGTATTTTATTGAGATGTCTAGTACTCACTTGCCGGGCCGCAGATTCGTATTCTGATGAAGCTGACATGCTGTATATACTATCATCTTGGGTCAAACCCGAGATGACGCCTTGGAGTGCACTGCAGCCTCCAAAGGTTATTTCATGTGACTGCAACCGAAAATTGACTCTTTATCCATATGTCTTCGAAATCGTCTCGCATAAGCTTGATGCACACCATAATGCTCTTGGTAAAATATTTATAGTCCACAAATAGGATACGACCGTCGAGGTCATTGTTCTCGAAAATTATTCGAAAGTCACTTTATTTTGTTTCCTACGAGAAGGTATAAACATACAACACAACAAAAATTGATTTTGAGTGCAGCTACATAGGAATAATTACATAAAATAAGTGAATAGGTTAATCCTACTGCCGCCATTATTGTCGCACGGAAATTGAAATGTCTGGCCACCGAACATCAAAATAGGTAAACACTAACCTAAAACAAGAAAATAGTCGGTTTTAGGTGCTTTACTCAATGAAACATACAAATATTTCATGTACATGAGGTCATAGGGCCCGGTTAGTAACAAAGAGACGAAAAATAAGTACCTACATACGAAAATGAGGTTTGTATAATTATATCTGTTCACAACGGCAAATAAGACATATATATATAAATTCCACAAGCACTCATGATGAACCGAATGAAATACACTTATTTGTAAGCAATAACGACATAACCACAGTGGCATAGCACCAGAAAATCCAGATGTAAACACTTTACGACAAAATACTAATGAAAACTCTTACTAACCTTCGCTCAAATGAATTTATAACACCTGTAATGCAGGGAAACTATTTTCGTCAACTAATTGCATAGCACATATGAAATAAGCGTCAAAGTCCGAAACTACGACCAAAACATTCACGAGAGTCGAAGATGGCGACCATTGCATTTTCGATGCAAAACAACGGGGTTTCACGGAACATTTCGAAGCTGGTAGTACTTCCGGCCAAGCGCAAGATTAATTTTATTTTACATTGTTGCTTGTAATTTTTGATAAGAAAAACTATATTCTAATTTGTAAAATTAATTTACACATACTTTTTTTATAATAAAAATAAAGAATACTGATTTTTCAATCAAATTATCGAAATAATGCTCTAATTTGGTCTTAGAAATCTATGGATAGAGTAAATAGACTGGAGTTGATCCTTTATAGTTATTTATGCCAACTGGCAACATTAGAAACCACAGACATGTTTTCTTAGTTTTTCTTAGCATAGAGTGTAGAATCTGGTATAGACACATCAACATGGGAGAAGGCGTAAATAGAAAAACAGGTAGATGCCATAGAATTTTCATAGACTCGACCGGCTTGATTCAAACCATGGAGGTAGTAGGTTCATGTGTTGTGCACACTTAGAGAATTTATGTAGGGAGATGGCATGCTCAACTTCTAGTACTAAATTATTTCTGCCACTTTTT
This sequence comes from Epirrita christyi, assembly GCA_951392215.1. NCBI lineage: Eukaryota > Metazoa > Arthropoda > Insecta > Lepidoptera > Geometridae > Epirrita > Epirrita christyi. The sequence continues at coordinate 2,468,419 of OX595839.1, read as the reverse complement.
GCGGGAGGCGAGGTAAACATGTACAGCACACATTTACTTACTCACGCACACTCATGCAGAAAGTTGAGGCGTCTCTATAAACGCACACGGAAATAAAAGCTGTCACACAAACATAAAACAAGCACACAAATAAATAATTTCTGTAATTACACTATTGGTTAGTTGCACACTAACGCAAAAACTAGTGATGGGGTGTAAAAGACTGAATGAAATTAAGATTATTCATTGTCTATGCACCTAGTCTATGGATGTATGTTAATTATGGTTGAATAGGTGAATTGCACAGGGCGGTTGTTCTGATAAATAAGGCGTGCTCGATTTTTGGGTCGAACTGGGTCGGCTATTTGCCCGACCAAGCCCTAGTTGTAAACAATCTTGTAAGCAATAAATGAATTACTATGAAATAATGATATTTTACACAGCAATGGCACTAATGTCCTTATGTTTACTCTAAAGCTCACTAACGAAACATACATTTAGAACAAAATAATGAAGCAAAACTACAATTTCAATGAAAACTGTTGAAGCACTTGCGTAAAGTCAGCCCAGACCGATACTGGCTTTGCCTCGAACCACAATGCACAATATTACGCTCAGGCATTGTGAAATCCAACTTGTGTAGTAAAAAATATAGGTATTTGCTAATAAAATAGTGAAAATTTACGAAAACACAAAAAGTAAACAAAACTTTGAATGAAGGCAATTAAAGGTCACAGAGTATTAAATGAATGGTTGAATGGCAAGCTAATGGTGGGCAATTTTCATACAAAATAAATGTTACTGCCGCTCCATTTTGTTCCTTGCTCCAAGGTGAATTGATTCATATTAATCAATAGTAATCGCGTAACAAACATACAAAAAAAAACATAGTCAGTTAAAAATTGATTTTTAGGATTTAAGAGGTCACCGGTAATACGCGTACGTCCTTTTGCATGGGAACGAAGTTTGCTTCTATTTTGGCTATTATTTCTTCAAACTCCATGAAATTTTGTATTCATGATCAGTACACTAATATCTAGACCCGTGGTGCGTTGGTTTCTTATAAAATTATATGATTTCCAAATCACACGCATCAGAGGCCCAATTCTCTAATTTAAAAACATTCAATTTGCAGTATAATCTCGTCTCAGTCGCACTGTCACGTATGTTACTATTACTTAATCTTCGCGTTTCTTGCGAAGAATATGTAATAGTTACTATACGAGACAGTGCGACTGACACGAGATTTTATTGTGACTGGAATGTTTTTAAATCAGAGGATGGGTCTCAGGCATGTATGATCTGCAAATATTTGTTCCTGGTCTGGGTGTTATGGTACCAGGTACTCGTAGTTCCTGATAGGTACCTAAGATGCAGGGAATCCTAGTGTGGGATCAAGACTACGTATGTGACAAAAAAAACAATGTTTTGGCTCTTAAAACCGAAAAAAAAGGAAATACAATCCTCTAAAAGAACTTTACAACTCCTTTAAACCCCAAAAACAGCTAATCAAGCCCATTTAACCTATATTTTAGTTCAGTATTGAACAGCGTAGGTATTGATATTTTCTTTGGAATCAGGTTTTTTTTTACAGCTTTAAGATCGTTTTTTCGGCCTGAAAACTCCATATCCTGTTAATTTCATAAAAATCGTTGCAGCCTCTTTCGTTCATTCATTCGTTCGTTGTTTTCACATCACTTGTCCCCGTACCAAGAAATTACGTATCGTTATTTCTGTCGTAAGCTTGCACTAAGAAAATATATTTTACGGTGAAATTAATGGCTTAATTGTGTTGTCAATTACTTAAATGTGATAGAAACTCCATATTTTGTTAAATTTGATGTTTCCGACCGCCATTAACACGAAACCACAGCACAACCAACCATTTTTAGGAGCTCCGTATAGCGACAGGTATGAACGCAGAATGGCAAACGATCGTGGCTAAACTAGTTTTATAAACTGACACGAACGACCGTTCATGTACTTCGGCAGAGGGGAAAGCGTATGCTTGCCATCTCCCTACTATAAATTCTCTAAGTGTGCACAAGAGGTTATTCACGGCGCGCGGCGCCGTTTCAAATCATGCTTTCAGCGTTGAAAATAGATGGTGCTGCTCTGTAACTTAGCTGTCAAGTGTCAAAATAAATTGAAATGTACATCAACAACTCAGAAATAATTTTCGTTTCTTGGTATTTATTTTTGCCTACTTCTAATAACAGCACGAAATTACCTAACGCATACTCAAGAAGCAAACACAAACAGAATATCATGACCATATCATGACTAATAGCCACAGGCTAGTTAGATAAATAGCTTATTACGGGTGCACCAAAAATAATAGGTACATTTGACTATCTTGACCATAGAACAACATTATCTTGACAGCTAGAGTGGCTAGAGTGGACTCAGCGCCATCTATCGAACCAATTTGAACTACCTTTTTTTATCGAAGTTGAAAATCCCTTATTGGACACGGTCAAGCGGCAAGCTGGCAGATTTTGTGGGTTTTTACCAGTTTTTGCTCTCGGTTTTTGTCTCGGACGAAGTATTTTGCCCAACCAAATCCAAAACGTGCGTGAGCGTTCGAGCTTGTGCTTTTGCTCGCGACACAGTCAGGCAAATTATGTTTCTGCCTGACAGTGACAGTGACTGACAGTAAAAATATCATTGACCGAACGAGCGAAACGAGCGCAGGCAATGATAGTGGTCAGTTTTAGAGGGAGATACGAGCAAAAAATATTTTTCGAACATTTGATTGATCTAATCTAAACAGTACTAGGTATGTACTTTAGTACTATATACTTATAAATCTGTGGTACTATGTTAGTATTATTGTAGGTAGTGGGAAACTTTGCTAATTAGTGTACTGACTAAGACTGCCTAGCGACTTTGACAGTCAAAAACAACAACTAGTCAACGTCTAAAGTTGCTCTACTGGCTATCTGGAATTATGGAATCATGAACTGTTAAAGTCCTGACTTTAAATAGACATAAATGTACCCACGTGTTCTCGGGTCAGGCGGGTATGGAGTTACATACACTATTAGTAATAAGTAAGTATAAAAATTCCTTGGTGTTATTGAACTTGAAGTTTAGGTAAAACCTTAGGGTAAAACCTATTCACCTATAACTTCATGGGTATACGGCGCACTGTGGCTTTATCCCTGGCTGACGTGATATTTTTTTTTTTTTTTTTTTTTATGGCATCTGAGTATTTCTCAATTTTGCCAATGTCAAGTTATTGATTTAATCAAACAATGTCCAGTCGTCAAAGTCTTCTGTCAAGTCATGTTCTAGGAAATCGATGGCAGTTTACTAGGATGTTCCTGGACAATTTCCACCCCTTCGAAAAGACACGCAATACACTTATTTTATTAAAATTCACCACTAGGCTGACGTGATATTATATTTTTACTGTCAGTCAAGGTCAGTCACTATCACTGTCAGACAGAATCTGCCTGTATCGCGATTGGTGTAGACTCGCGGGCCAATGAAATGAAAAGACAAGCTAGCTCGCTCACTCACGCACGTTTTGCATCAATGTTTGGTTTTGGTTTGTCGATGATTTTGTCTAAGAGGTTATAATTTAAGATTTCCGCAATATATTAAATTAACTAACACATAAACTAGGTCAGATTCGCATCTAAATTAATAATGAGTGACTTCCTATTAAATGATAGTGAATCTGAAGTCGATTCCGACGAGGAAGTAAGCATAATTTGAATGTAACCATGTGTTCCTCATAATAAGTTTATGTGCGGTTTTCTCACAAAATACCTACTTGAAAATACATTGTTTTAGCTACAAGAAGCCTTCGCCAAAGGGTTGCTGAAACCTGGACTCAATGAAGAAATTGAGAGAGTAGAGAAGAAATACGTGAACAATGTAGCAGACTTGAAAGCTAAACTAAAGGAAATTAAACTCAATTTGGCATGGGATGAAACTCTGGATTTGGTGACCACTGTAGCGCCGATGGCACCCGACGTCGCGATGCAAATGCAAGAAACTGCACAAAAGAGAAAGTAAGTTTTCACAAATAAGACAATAATTTACACTGGTTTATTGAATCCAGTAACACAGTATAATAATATTTGACGTAAACAAGCAACAGGATCAATCATAGATAGTTCCAAGCTACCTCCAATATGTTGTTTTAGCTCGGGAAGATTGCATGTGAAAAATCATAAGAATTTAAAGTAACCTGAGGCAAATTGCATCTTATTGAAATCCTACTTCCTACAGTTTCTTTGTTACCCAAAGTTTATTTATAACACAGAGGCAGCTCTTGGAGCTGATGCATGTATGTCCTTTACAGGAACCCCATGTGTATAACCAAACGCCGAGGAGATAGTTGTAGGCCCGGTGTGTTGGTTATTGAAAGCACTTTATACTTCTTAACTTATGGTAATGGTAAAGACACTAGACATAATAATTTAGTATAATATTTAACATTATTTAAATTCACATCATGAGAGCAACCAAGTAGGATCCAGAGATTGTCTATGTGTACTATTACTTCAGTGCACTTTAAATGTTTGTCTCTTTGAGCAACACGGAAGGGAGTAGCCATTCGCAGCGTTCCCCTCTGTCAAACTACAAGCCAAAGTGGGCATATGTGTTTAATAAAACTAGTTGCTAGTTTGTTCTTATTCTGAGGTGTGCAAGGTTTGTTAGTGTGAGTGTCGTCATTACAATGTTGTATTTAGATGTGTATATGCGGAATTGCGCATGTGTGCATATTTCCCCCTGCAAAAAAAGACAGAACTATTTGAATGGTAATATATCGCTAAGGCTACTCCCTTCCGACCCGCGGCAGGAAGTCCGTGTTGCTCGAGGGTTTGTCTAGTCTATTTAGAGGGGTAGAGGTAGAGGAATAAATACCTGGAATAACACATAGCCTAGTCTTTACCACTTCCTTTTTAGCTAATGATGATGATGATGACATTTACTTAATAAATCCGACTTGCAGGAACATAAAAGAGAACACAAAAGGGGGTCAAATGTATGATCCCACTCAAGATCCCGTGCTGAATGAGTTCAAGCGAGAGAACCTCCTCCACCGACAAGGACAGGCAGCAGTGGTTGAGGGACTCAAGAAACTTAAGGAACTTGGAATACCCACTAGAAGGTACTGGAATCAACTATATTACTTACTAGTATTTGCTCGCGGCACTGCCCGCGTGGGACCTCTAAATTGACTCCACCCACGTGAAACCTCTATTATAAATTATAGAATAGAATAGAATATAATTTATTTGTATAAAAGAGTTACACAGAGATACAAAAAAAAACACTTACGACTAAGAGAAAACAGACCCGAAGGTACAAAGTGTAACTCCAGTAACAAAATGGCTCTGCCTCAGCATGAGTTGGTTGACTAGCGAGCTAGCAACCAACGCTGGTCTTCCGACAAAGCCACTTGTTGGCGCTACGGACCACACTCACAAAAAGTAAACCTACAAAAAAATAAAAATAAAAAATACACTAACAAAGAAAACTATTCAAAGACTAACTAATAATATAAGAAGAAAGTTATGCTTAAGATAAAATATATATCCACACTTTTGACACAATTCAAAAACAAGCCCTGTAACTCACCATTATTATAAACCCTCACAGAACACTAGTGTCACATCTTAGACTTTCCTGATCCTTTTGGTGGTCAAACAAAAATTTCTTTAATTTAAATCTAAAATAATGTAAGCTAAGCAGGTTCCTTATCGGTGGCGGGATATTGTTCCAGCATTTAGAGGCTGCATATCGAAAGCTGCCTCTGAAGCAGGCAGAGCTGTGCCGCTGTGTCACGAGCTGCTTCGAGCACTGGCGAGAGCCACAATCTCTGGAGCTCGACATCCATGACAACTTCTCGTAGAGATAAGACGGAGATTTGTATTTCATAACACCAAACATAAGACACGCAAGGTGCAATTTGCGACGATGCTTCATTTTCAAGATAAAATGTTTATTCAAAAACGGTGAGACATGAGCTTTAAAAGGAACATCGGAACAAAAACGGGCACAGGCATTTTGGACTCGCTGAACCAGTCTTTGCGTTCTTGAGAGTAAACGAGGTCCAATTACGACGTCCGCATAATTCAGCTTAGATAAAACAATAGACTCTACAAGCTGGATACGCAAGTCGATACTGAGGTAGGGCCTCATTTTATAGTACTTGCCTTTAATCTGTAGAAGCAGTTCCTGGCAGAATCAGCAACATGCTTCTCATAGCGAAGGTGACTATCGACTTGCAGGCCGAGGTTCCGTGCCTCGTAGACACGCTCCACCGACTCACCCATAAGTACTAAACGCTGCGTGGGGCTCAGATGCTGTAGATGATAGTCAGTTCCGAAAATTAAATATTTTGTTTTGCTCGGGTTTAACAAGAGACTATTACTTCTTGACCATAAAGCAATATTAGTCAGATCTTCATTAAGATTTTTTATAGCAATATCGATTTCAGACGGTTTGCAGGAGATATAGATCTGTATATCGTCCGCGTATATATGAAATCTACAGTGCTTAATGACAGTTTGCACGTCAGCTGAAAAGATTATGAAAAGAAGCGGACCCAGAATTGATCCCTGCGGAACCCCTTGCCTTACAGGCAAAAAATCCGAGAGCAAGTCCGTACCATCACTCCGAGTTATCTTAGTACACTGGTAGCGGTCACTAAGATAGCTGTTGAACCAACGCAAGGCCCCCTGGTCAAAACCGTAATAATTTAGTTTTGACATCAACAAATTAAAATTTAAAGAATCAAATGCCTTAGAGAAATCAAGCAGGACGAGCAAAGTACATAACCCTTTATCTTGTGCGAGGAGTATTTGGTCAGTTACATCTAGCAAGGCAGTCGTGGTGCTACGCCCTTTCCTAAAGCCAGATTGTGCCTCTGGTAGAATTCCATTCTTTTCAACGAAATCCGTTAACTGGTAACTTATCACCCTTTCCAAAATCTTAGATAAACATGGTAGTACACTTATAGGTCTCAACTCATTTAAAATAGTCGGATTTGGTATTTTAGGCAAAGGTAGCACAATAGCTCGTTTCCAAGCGTCGGGAAAAACCGAAGAGCTAATTGATTTATTAATTAAAGCAGTTATAGTGTCAAGTGCCTCAGGTAGAATCATCATTAGCATGTCTAAGCTAATTTGATCCCAACCCACTGCTTTTGACTTAAGACTACGTGTAATTTTGCAAATTTGATCCAAGCTAACAGGTTTCAAATTAAAGACAGAATCACTAAATTTATGAAAATCGAAGTAAGTAAGATAGGAGATTGTAACGGAAGTACCCGACAGAGACAAAAAATGAGTATTTATGATATTAGAATCTTGCATATGAAGGGGAAGCTGAGAATTATTTTTAGGCAGAAGTGTGTTTTTCAAATTTTTCCAAAGTTGCTTGGGATCATTTATTTTATTATTTATGTTATTGTAAAAGTATGCTTTTTTATCATGATAGAGAGCTTGGTTAACAGTAGACTTAAGGGTTTTATAATAAATTCTTTTGCTCTCCGACTTGCTCTTATGGTACTCTATTGCCGCTTCATCACGTAACCTCATTATTAACTTAACCGTATCCGTGATCCAAGGGTGTGAGCTGGATTTGATGCACACTGATTTCAAAGGAGCATGAACGTTGTAAAGAGCCAAAACAATCTGATTAAGACTGTTAACAATATCGTTAACGTCATCGAGAGTCTCAATTAGACCCCATCTAATGGAACGTAGGTCTGAATTAAAATTATCAATACAAATATGCTTTATGGGCCTGTAAGTAATGGTAAAAGGTTTCAGTTTATTCTTTTTAATATTAAATTCACAATAAACAAGCCAATGACCAAAGAGGGATCCGAGTGGTTCAACGGCTATCCTATTCACTTTGAGATCTGTGCAAATGACATCAATTAACGTTTGCGAGGTCTCAGTGAAATGTGTAGGTGAAGAAATTAATTGACTTAGATTCAAACAAGACAGAAAGGTAGATAATTTGACGGATTTAATTTCAGCTGCATTAAGAAGGTTAATATTAAAATCACCTAGTAATACCACATGATCGCGGGAAGGCAACGAATTTATTGAGTCAGTTAAGGCGTCAAAGAACAAATCAGCGTCTAACCAGGGTGGCCTGTAAGCTGTGCCAATGGCAAGTTTCTTTCCATTTAGAGAAATAGTGAGCCACATTTGCTCAACTGCTTTGTGTAACGGGTCAACCGGGTGAGCCCATGTGCGTGCAGTTATATCACGCTTAATATAAAAGCCAACCCCACCACCGCGCGAGCGCACCTCCCGAGGCCGCGGAATGTGCCTAAGATGATAGCCCGCCACGGCGGGGGCGCGGCCCTCCTCTCCTGGTCTTAACCAGGTTTCGTTGATGGCAAGAACATCTAGGTTCAGCCGCAACAAAGAAGCAACAAGATTGTCATGGTTAGTGCCGAGGGAACCTGCATTTATAAAACCAATTTTTAGCATACCAAAAACAAATTGAAAAGGAAAGTCAGACGGACAACATGTGACAAGATAATAGAATAAGCCAGAATGTGCATAATAGTAATACAACATTTATGCATATAGTTTATAAAATACAATTCAAACAACTGAAATGTAATACAACATGTAACATAGAAAATAATTAATAGTATATAGGCGTGATTGCATATACAAAACATTAGTATAGTTGTAATTTTTATTATACTACTTAATAAGTTACTGTTATTACGTAAATGGTTTAACAAAAAAATTACCATAAAACAACAAAACATTTTTAGACAAAAAATATGGAGCACACTAGAAAAGACAGAATTATTAAATTTAACTGTTGTAAATGTAGAGTAGTAGAAATTCACACACACTAAATTAAACAAAAACAAGTTTATACAACAATTATTAGGCAGCACACTTAATTTTAAAAATACGTATGACATCAGCCTCCGTCCGAAAAGGGTACGCCGGCTTGCCCTCGCTTTCGCGAGCGTAGGGGCGGCCCTTCTTCGTCCACGAGTACCGCCAGTTGTTCTTCTTACACTCTTCACGTACCCGGTGAAATAGCTGCCGGTTGGCTCCTGTAAGTCGCTCATTTAGGAAAATTCGCTGCGGAGGCGCTGGCAGACCAAGGTCTGTAGATATGAGCGTACGACGGACGCGCGCTGCGCTCAGCAGCTCATCTCGCAAGTGCCGGCGTGCCAGCCGCACCACCAGGCGACGCGGACGCCCCTCCGTATCACTCGATCCCGACCGAGCAGGAGGACCCACACGCTCGGCGAACACTATGTCCCGACTTTCAAGAGACAGTCCTAGTTTTGCCGCTAAAATGGTGACAGAGTGAATGGCGCTCTCGCCTTTAACTTCTGGGAATTGCCCTATGTCGAGGTCGGCCAATAGCGCCTCCTGGTCACGATCATTCAATTCAGATTTCAGCTGAGTGACCGTTCTCTCCAGCTCGGCTACCTCAACTGCTCCGGACGCCTCCTCTTTGGCTTCTATCACATCCAGACGACGCTCGATGCCTTCAACGCGCTCATTCATGGCTGCCATAGTGGCCCGAAACTCGACCATCTCGCCGCGGTAGAGGCGCAGCTCAACCATGTATTCAGCTAACTCGCGTCGCATTTCCATAATACTCGTATCCATAGGCGGGGTAAGAAGCGGGTTTTCCAACGGTACTGGTAGAAGAGAGCTAATGGATGGGCTTGTGCCCGAGGCAGCAATCGAAGTCGATGCGAGTGTAACAGTTGCTTCCCCCCCTACTGGAGTATTTCCACCCTTCTTAGTTTTCTTTTTACATACAGGACAGACCCAGTCCTTGCACACAGTCCCTGACTCAGGAATCGAAAGACATCCCCTATGAAAAGTGCCTGCGCAGACGGTACAAGTAGCGGCACCTATCGGCGAAAGAAATTTTTTACACACACCACACGCAACCTTTCCCATGATGGTTCAAGGTATTGAGGTTCTCACAAATTGATCGAACAATTTGACTTCAATTTGATTTTTTTCAATGACTTCACACAAGATGGCGCTGACAGTCAAAACCTTATGAAGAGTTGAAGATGGCAGTAGTGTGGCGTATGTGGTGTGTGAGGTTCAGCCGCTCGTTCCCAGATGGCGTGAGGCACAGCTACCTGTCACCAGATGACACCCAAGGTGATCAAAACTGTCAAATGATCGACAGACTAGAGGCACAAAACTACCCACATGAGTGGAAAAAAAACTGTCAACCAAGTCTAGATTATTCGAGATTTGCACTCTATCCCAAGCACGTAGGAGCTAGAAAACACTCACTCAGAAGAGATCAGCGATTGTACACACACTATTAACACTTTGAAGGGAAAACTTGTGCATTTACTAATTTTAACTGATTAAAATACAACACAGTAATGTTGCGAATGATCGTCCGTAATGCCAACCATCAATATATATATATACATCAGAATCACATATAGCCTATATGTGATTCTGATGTATAAGCTATAATACTGTAAAGTTTCATCAAAATCCGTTCGGTAGTTTTTGCGTGAAAGAGTAACAAACATCCATCCATCCTCACAAACTTTTACATTTAGGATTGATGATGATGATGATGATGAAAAGTAGCCTATGTGTTAATCCAGGGCGTAAAGTATCTCCATTCCAAATTTCACTCAAATCCATTCAGTAGTTTTTACGTGAAAGAGTAACAAACATCCATCCATCCTCACAAACTTTCGCGTTTATAATATTAGTAGGAAGTAGGATAGTAGGATTATCATGAAGAACATATCCGTGCTGTTGTGTGTCTGGCCTAAGAATATACCCCTCTTTCTTCTCCCATGGAAGCCTTACCAAGGGATCACACCAAGGGATGACCGGCAGCATCCACCTGAGTACTTAATACCAAACTGCGATGACCAATCTGCCTGCCAAGCTTGGTTATTATGGCCAATATCTTGGCAGTGCACTACACCTGCCGCCCTAGACATAAGATGAAAAGTTATGTGCCTAGTGTGGGATCAGGATTATGGCCAATATTAATAAATCAAACTTGACTCGGAGAATGATCTTGAGTAAGTTCCAATTTTAAAATTCCCATACAAAATTTTTATTTTTGGTGTTCTCAAGATCGTTCTCAGGGTCTATTAATGTAAGCCCTATGTATGTGACAGTTGGGTGTTATGTTATGTTAGTTATGTTTGTAATTTCATTACCATCAAACTGGAGCACAGCAATGCTCACATTACTGCTCAGCAGCAGAAAGGTTGCCACCACTAGACGTGAGCACGAAATAGCGGAGTGCCCAATGTTCGACGACGTTCGACTGACACGCACCAATCACGCGTCGCTATGACAAGTGACATCTCGCTCACGACTCAAACTGACTGACAATCTGTGGTTGAAGTCTTTCTCAAGAAGTTCTACTACCCACAACACTGCATAATATTATGTCACGCAGGCCAGAAGATTACTTCGCTGAGATGGCTAAGACAGACGAGCACATGCAGAAGGTTCGTAAGAATGTGATGGCGAAGCAAGCGTCGCAGGCGCGCACGGAGAAGGTCCGCTCACTCCGAGACCAGAAGAAGATTGCTAAACGAGTACAGGTACGTTTCTTTATGGCAACACCACACGTGTAATAAAATCAAATTTTATTACACGTATGGCAACACCGACTGCACAAACAATAAACGTAGCACAATACAATTTGGTATCATAGAATTGGTACCAAATTACAGGCATGCACAATGTTCAAATAAATAACAACGTTCTTAGACCAATTTTAACGGCATTTTTTACTACCTAATAAGGCCATTAGTTATTCTTATGGTGGTGCGCCATTTAGTGTTAGGTATTTAAATAAATTAATAAATAAATGCTGGACATTTAACACATTATCTAACCCCAAGCTAAGTAGAGCTTGGGTTATGGCAACTAGATAACTGATATACTTAACACAATACATTACATAGATAGATATTTTTTATTATACATAGAAAATACCCAGAACACCCGGAATAATTATCTGCAAATCGTACAAATATTTGTTCCGAGGCGGGAATCGAACCCGCAACCTCCTGCGTCGCAGGCGAACCTTCGCCAGCCGCACCACAGAGGTCGTCAAAATAGTAATAATAATATATTTGAATCCATGGCTTGAAGTTATGATCTAACTGCACAATGTCATACATTTGTATTTATTATGCCCAGAGGACTACCAGAGTTTAATGGAAATAATGTTATTTTTCAGATTGATGCCAAACTAAAACAAGCAGCCGACAAGAAACACATGCTAGAACAGCTCAAACGAGTCAGGAAAGGCAAGTCCGCAGATCTAGACTTCTTAGAAGACAATAAGGGCAAAAACAAAGGAAAAGGACCGCAGAACAAAGTCTCCAAAAAGAGAACTGCAAAGGACAAAAAGTTTGGTTTTGGTGGCAAGAAGAAAGGTTCAAAACTAAATACAAGAGATTCAACCAATAATATGGATGGATTTAATAGTTCGGCTAAAAAGAAGCCATTTGATTACAAAAGTAAGACGTTTAAACCCAATAATAAGAAGAATACGAGGCCAGGGAAATCTAAGAGGAAAGGCGGTAAAAAATAACTTTTACCTATAAGAATTTTAATAAAAATATTGTCTGCTACAAGATTTTCGTTTTAATTCTCTAATTACATAACGACTGTGATGGTCTCGGATGACTCCCGAACTCTGGATGTCGTAAAAGGTGGCAAAGAGATTACACCAGGTGATGGGCAGCCGCATCTATCTGAGTACTTAACACCAATCCGCCTGCCAAGCATGGTCATTTGCAAATTCCCCCTATATAGGGAGGCCTCGTCCAATAGTGGACATCTACTGATGAAGTATCAGTAATAGTCAAGCGAGATTGTTTATTAGCTGGGTCCGCAATGAACTATACGTGACAGTGCGACTGAGAGACGAGATTATACTGCGACTTGAATGTTTTTAAATTAGAGAATTGGGCCTCCGATAGCTATCGGGATCTAAAGGCGCGGTCAATATGGGTGTGCCGTGCGCGATCTAAGCGCACGCTCGTTGCCGCGACCGATCCGTTCGTTGTCGGTCTTTTGTCCATACTCAAAGACGCCTCAATCACTTGGCGCGCGCGGTGTGTACGATTATTTTTATAATTATTTCTTAACTTGTTATTCAACAGTGAACACTAATGCCGAGATAAATAGACGTTACTTAGCACGTGCTAATGCTTAGAACTGTCCCTGTCACTGTCACACATATGTTAAAACACGCATGTTAGAGAGTGACAGGGACAGTCGTAAGCATTAGTACGTGCTAAGTAACGTCTATTTATCTCGGCATCAATTTGCATCCATGCAAAATTGTTCCATCGTCAACTAATTCTTTGTAATGCAGTCTCATGTTCAAACCGGTTTTTATTGTGACCTTTGTAGTAAATATTTAAGAGAAGGTTATCGGTAGGGCGCTTACGTCCATTTGTACGCGAACGAAGTTTGATTCTAATTTGGCTATTATTTCTTCAAACTCCATGAAACTTTGTATACATGATCAGTACACTATTATCTAGACCCGAAAGCCGCAAAAGTTCAGTTTTTCAAGAGTTAGTTTTTTTAATTTATGATTTTGTAACCATATAATTTTATAAGAAACTAACGCACCATATTAGTGTACTACAATTCGACTGATTGATCCGGCGTGGATCGGTTGGAGCGTGTTGAAGCGGAGGTCGTTCAATATCTGGCTGTACCATATCGTCTCTGAGAGAGTAACTAAAGGGGTTTGCCCTATTATATGTACATATATATTTCAAGTAGGTACGCAATAAAGTCGATAACACACCATCTCACGAGTGTGTGCAATTGTGCATTATGAGGTTAAAATTGGATTTCACCTACAAATGACATCTGTTTAGTCCAAGTCCAAATGCTTTTTGCCAGGTGTTTTATAAGATTATCTGTCACCTTGTCCAATGGACATTTACTAACGGTAGGAGTATGGTGAAATTGGCTCTTAGCCTGTAACCTCTGTTATATCGAGTCAGTGCTAAAGAAAGCATGTTGAAAGTAACATAAGATTTACTAAATAGTTAAGAATGTCACACACAAAGTTATTAGATGGTTTCTATCATAAAGCTACCAGAGCTACACATGATTGCACTCCCAATAAAACACAGTGTTCTATATAGAAAGTTTATTAACCAATTAACCAGTAGCCTGACCCTGGGGTCACCACTTGCGTCCCTTGCCCTTCTTTTTCTGCTGCTGTTTGCGTTGCCAGGCACTCTCCTGCTTGGTGCTGGTCTCCACGGCGCGAGGACTCTTGGCCGCCGCCGCACTGGGCTGCTGCTTGCTCATGTCACTGTTTAACACAAGTTATATTATTATTACATATTACAAGTATGCCTACAATATTTGAGGAGTTCCCTCAATTCCTCATGTATTCCATCATCAGAACTGGATTCTGAACAAAAATGGGACCAATCTGGAAGTATATCTATTCAAATAAAAAAAAATTTTTTCAAGTCTGTTTATAAACGACGGATATGAGGTAACAAACAAAAAAAAAATACAACCGAATTGAGAATCTCTTCCTTTTTATGAAGTCGGTTAAAAAGGGACCCTTATTAGTTGTCTTTTGTCTGTCAAGCCCCTTTTTCTTAAGAACGGCTAAAGGCTATCAACTTTATAAAAACAAAGCTCTGTGAAATTAAAAGCTTTTTAATGAACTTACTGGTTCTAGTACCTGTTTGCAATTTAATTTGCCTAAAAATTACCATTAAGCAAGACGATGACCAATGTAGAACCTTAAACTGGCTTAAAGGCTATTTTCAGAACCTATGCTTTCAGAAACTATAAAATGGAGGTAACTTTTAAGAAAGGCACTAAAGAAATATGGGATCCAGGTAACTTAAAGGGGAATTGGGAAATACGGGATCTTGGTAACTTTTTAAGAAGGGCACTTGATAAATTCGGGATATACACATACATTTTCAATACGGGTACCCGAGAAATATAGGATCTAGGTAACATTCAAATACGGGATCAAGGTAACTTGAGAAATAAGTTGTCTAGGTAACTTTTTAATAACTTGATAAATACAGCAGTTGTTTACTTACTATTGATCGGTAGCGGTGGTCGACATGCCCTGGCTACCCTTGATGACGTCACGCCGTACGCCGCGTCGCTTTCTGTACGCCGTGCGCTCGTACTTAGGGAGCCATCTGCAACAAAAAGAAAACATAGTAAGGGCCGGTTTCCACTGGGGCGGAGAGGAGAGGAGACGAGAGCAAAGCTGGCAGGTTATTGGCAGGCAGGCTTGACAGGTAAAAACGTAAAGGAAATAACTAAATCAGATTGGTTTATTCAAATATTCTCGTCTCCTCTCCTCTTCGCCCCGATGGAAACCGGCCCTTATACAAAACTAGTGTACCCTCCGCGTGGATTTTTTTCCATACAAACTTTAATATCACTCTTCACCCTCTTAGGGGGTGAATTTTGCAAATTCTTTTCTTAGTGTACCCTAGACCACAAAAGGAATGTACCCTCCAAACTTCAGAGATTTAATTCTCGTAGTTTTTGAACATTCAATCCTCAATCTAATCTCATTATCTAAACATAACGGGCGAGAAAGCGTTTGAGGGACGATATCGACGCATTCGATAGATGATGGTGGGAGACGCCGAAGGAAAGAGATGGTAGTCTAGTAGTAGTAGAACTTCTTGTGAAAGAGTTCGTCCGGGGAAGTACTACCACCGTACCTATTTCTGCCGCCAAGCAGTTAGTGTTCGCATTGCTGTTTTGGTTTGAAGGGTACAGGTGCCGGTGAAATTACAGGCACATGAGACTTTTCATCTTTATGTGTCAGGGTCGGCAGCGCGCGTGTGATGCCTTTAGTGGTACAGGCGTTCATAGGCTACGGTTACTGCTTTCCATCAGGTGGGTCGTATGCTTGTCTGCTTAAAAAGTAGCATTACAAAAAAAAAAAAGCAATACCTTTCTGGATCCGGCGGCCGGGACACATCGGCGTTGGGCGGCAGCTTGGTCTTGCGTTTGCGAGCCGGCTTCTTCTTCTGTCCCAATTCCGAGCCAGGGGTGCTGAGAATACAAAACGTATTGTTCAAAAAGTATCTTATTCATTGAAGGCACAAGGATCATTTTGAATCGTCTTGTAAACTAAATTAACAGAGGCCCAATTCTCTAATTTAAAAACGATTAAATTACAATATAATCTCGTGTCTCTCGCATCTGTCACTATTATTACGTAGTAACTATTACTTAATCTTCGCATGCTTAAGTAATAGTTACTATGTAACAGTGCGACTGACACGAGATTATTTATAATTTAATCGTTTTTAAAATTAGAGAATTGGGCCTCTGTAGTCTTGATCCCACACTAGGATTCGCTGTGTCGTGGATATCAGGAACTACGAGTACCATGGTACCACAACACCCAGACCCGGAACAAATATTTGCAGATCATGCAATCATTTGTCCCGCGGCAGGAATGGAACCAGCACCACTTGCATTTCAGCCAGCTACGAGCCCGCAGCATCACGGAGGTCGTTAAAAATGGATGTAGTTCTTACCCAGGAGACTGTTCCTGCTTGCTCTGAGCCGTTTTTTTGACGATCTTAGCTCCCATCATCCATTTAGAAGACTCCAAAGCATCGATATCAATCTTCATCTGTAAATAAACAAATAAATAAATAAATGCTGGACATTTCACACAACATTATCTAGCCCCAAGCTAAGCAGAGCTTGTGTTATGAGTACTAAGATAACTGATATACTTAATACAATACATTACATAAATAGATATTTTTTATTATACAGAAAAATACCCAGAACACCCTGAACAAATATCTGCAGATCCTACGAATATTTGTTCCGAGGCGGGAATCGAACCCGCAACCTCCTGCGTCGCAATCGAACCTTCGCCCGCCGCGCCACAGAAATGTATGTCGTCAAATGTATTAAAATTAAATATTAATTTAATTAATGTATTAATTTGAAGTTATAGTGGTTTTTAAGTAGGTGAAAAAATGGGGGCGCTAAAAAATAATTTATTCTCAAAGTTGGCAGTAGACAAAATAAGTTTGGGAACCCCTGCACTAGAGCATCAGTGCTCTTAAGGGGGGTAGTAAAGGACTTGCCTCTAATTGGTGCAGCGGCGGCAATTCATTGGCCAGTTTCTTGGCTCTGGCCGGGTCGGTCGCCGCTAGCGTCTTGACGAGGCGGGCCAGGGCGCGCGTGTCGCCGGGCGCTGCGCCCGCTAGCGCTTCGTGCGCGGCCGCGGTGCGCGCCGCGTTGCCCGCGCGCGCGTGCGCCGCTCCCGCCGCGCGCCACACTTCACGCAGCGACGAGAAGCGCTGTAATATAAAAAAATGCTAGATTAGATTATAAATTGAGCACTCATATTCTGCAAGTAGGTCCTAGCTAAGAGGAGGCTCCAGGTTTCATTTAATTTATTTCCAAAAAAAATATACAAATGTTCAAACAAATAGTTGAACGAGCGAAGCGAGTTCTCTGAGTCAAGTTGGAAGAATCGGCGTTTGTATTTATGTGTGTATGTATGTATGTTTGTCCGATGAAAACTTCCAAACCGTTAATCCGATCTTCATGAAATTTGGTATGGGGGTAGATAGTATTGGTACAATTTGTAGGTAAGGTTATGAGCTATATCGGTCAGGGGGTTGCTGAGATATTGGGGTCCAAGAGGGGGTAAAAAAAATAAAAGTGAGATAGTCAGATCAAGTGGGGTGTTTAATGAAAGCGCTTTGGTTGGACATTTCAAAACTGTTTTTAATAAGTATTTAAACTTAGTAGTTTCCGAGATATTAGGGAAAATAAAAAACGTAAAAATCGAAAATTCTAGGGTACTTCCAGCAATCCCACAATGCTGAACTTTGGTATGCGTGTGGCTTTTGTGTCACAACTACAGGGAAAAGTCTGAAATTGAAGTAATTAGAAACCTGAACCTTAAAAAACAATTACCAATATAACATCTATTGTTGACCTCCCATTCCTAGGAATTTGAATGACATTGGAGTTCTATGTTTTCGTCAAAAGGACGTTATCAATTAATTCGTCAAGTACTTTAAATACTAACAGGTATGTCGTATTTACGCCCTGTTGCTTAGTCCTATTCAATGGCTATTTCGATGATGTGTAGAAAAATTACCTATGGAGGATAAATTTTTTTCTCAGTAAATGTTTTTAGAAATCGGTTAGAAAGGTAAAGAAAGTAAAATATGCAAAAAAATATTTCGAAGATACTTCAAGTTCTCTGGTAATGCTGAAATTTATTATTTAAGAACCCAGCGAAGGATGAACTGCCCATACAAACGTAATACCGACGTCATTTGTAATTCGAGCATATTTCCACCATATTATGCTATTATTCGGATTCGGATAGTATTTATCTATGTTCCCAGATAGTTTTTTTTATCAAAATATATACCTAAAATGAAATGTAAGCGAATTACTTTTTGTATATTTTTACGACCTAAACGACATGTTTTCATCTTATTTGTTTCGTATGAAAAACAACGATATGTTACGTATTTTATGTGTAGGAACATAGCTTATATTGTCAAGTAACAGAATAACAACACGATATAAAAAAAACAACAAGTTTTTATTCATCATTTTTGGTATTACGGAACTTGAACAAATTTCTAAAAAATTCTGAACGTCCATATTGCTATCGCGTCAGAACCGAGGGCCGGTCGGGGAACTACGGTTGTGTGATGTTTGACAACTCGACAGGCACTCACACTAGTACACTGTGTAACCCCGCGCTTCGCTTGCTCTTGTGTTTGTTCACCTATTTGTTTGTTATATATGACATTGCAATATTTTTGTCATTTTATTTAGATTTGCCTTGTGATTTGGAATGAAGTAACCTAGGTAACTAACATACCTACGACTTGTGCTTTGTTTACCATTCAGTACCTAGTTTTTGCGTGAAATAGTAGCGGCTCAACTTTCCAATAGCGACTGTGAGCTCGGAGGTTCATATTTTTATCACATGTAGGTTCACATAGCACAAGCCTGAATATTAAATGGTGTACTGCGGAAACCAATAGTTTTAGCATTGTGAGCTATGACAAAAAATCAAAGAAAAATATTTCAAAGTAAATGCTCAACTTTCCTTTAGCGACTGTGACCTAAGAGGTTCATATTTTTATCACACGTAGGTTCACATAGCACAAGCCTGAATATTAAATGGTGTACTGCGGAAACCAATAGTTTAAGCATTGTGAGCTATGACAA
This sequence comes from Epirrita christyi, assembly GCA_951392215.1. Lineage (NCBI taxonomy): Eukaryota > Metazoa > Arthropoda > Insecta > Lepidoptera > Geometridae > Epirrita > Epirrita christyi. The sequence goes on along the minus strand of OX595839.1, from coordinate 2,449,196 downwards.
AAAATCGAAGAAAAATATTTCAAAGTAAATGCTCAACTTTCCTTTAGCGACTGTGACCTACGAGGTTCATATTTTTATCACATGTAGGTTCATATAGCACAAGCCTGAATATGAAATGGCGTACTGCGGAAAAAAATAGTTTTGGAGCTATTCATTGTTGAAATTTGCTAAAAACCGGTTTCCGATCTCCATATTTTGGTGATATTTTACTATTTGTCAGTGTTTGGATACGATTTTCGGCTTTTGACATTGACAACCCACCCCTCTCCTCCCCCCTCAAGCCTTATACTTATAGTCGCTAAAGGAAAGTCCTTCGATGAATTCTCAAACAGGAGTAAGCACGTAAACAATCTCAACTCTGAGAACACAAACGATGACAGAGTTCATTGATGTTCAAGGAATACGTAACCGACTGGACCGTAAGAGCAAAAAACACGACTAGTTGAAAATTGAGAAACCACCAATTTTTAGCAAAATATACCATTTGGTCTGTCACTGTCATTGTCAAAAGCCGAAAATCGTACGGGAACACTGATAAAAAGTAAAATATCACCAAAACATGGCGTTCGGAAAGCGGTTATTAGCAAATTTTAAAAATGAATAGCTCCAAAACTATTGGTTTCCGCAGTACGCCATTTCATATTTAGGCTTGTGCTATGGGAACCTACATGTGATAAAAATGTGAACTTCCTAGCTAGCAGTAGCTAAAGGAAAGTTGAGCGTTTACTTTGAAATATTTTTCTTTGATTTTTTGTCATAGCTCACAATGCTAAAACTATTGGTTTCCGCAGTACGCCATTTCATATTTAGGCTTATGTCTACATGTGACAAAAATATGAACCTCCTCGCTCACAGTCGCTATTGGAAAGTTGAGCCAAACTCAACGATCATCAAAGCACCAACCTGCCCCCTTATTCGCTCTGACCAAACGTAACATAACGCGGGCTCGTTACGATATCTGCGTGGAATCATCGCTGAATCGTATGGGTGACGTCACACGTTATTGAAAAGAAATCTCATAGGTCATAGCGAATAACCACCCTGATCACAATTATTGGAAAAAAGTTTGTGCTCGCGAGTTCTAACTGTTCGCAGAACTAGGTACCAAGGAGTTTTTATTGCTAGATATATAAATGTAAAAAGTTTGTGACAAATGCCAAATATGCCAAGAAATTATTTTTGTCAAATGCTAGTTTGCATAAAAAATAAATACCACCTTCGAATTATGAATGGTAACGGCCACAGAATAGAAATAAGTGTTCGGCTGTGCCCCGCGCGCGCGGCTTGTGTTGCGGCCATCACCGCAACCTTAAGGTGGCGTGGATGGCCGCACGCTAAATCAACTCGAGAATAGCGCAAAAGTCGGCCTGCATATTGCTGTCCCTGTTTGGCTAACGCAGGCGCGCGCGGGGCACAGCCGAACACTTATTTCTATTCTGTGGCCGTTACCATTCATAATTCGAAGGTGGTATTTATTTTGTATGCAAACTAGCATTTGACAAAAATATTTTTTTGGCATATTTGGCATTTGTCACAAACTTTTACATTTATATCTAGCAATACAAACTCCTTGGTACCTAGTTCTGCGAACAGTTAGAACTCGCGAGCACAAACTTTTTTCCAATAATTGTGATCAGGGTGGTTATTCGCTATGACCTATGAGATTTCTTTTCAATAACGTGTGACGTCACTCATACGATTCAGCGATGATTCCACGCAGGTATCGTAACGAGCCCGCGTTATGTTACGTTTGGTCAGAGCGAATAAGGGGGCAGGTTGGTGCTTTGATGATCGTTGAGTTTGGCAAAACTTTCCAATAGTGACTATGAGCTAGGAGGTTCATATTTTTATCACATGTAGACACAAGCCTAAATATGAAATGGCGTACTGCGGAAACAAATAGTTTGTGTAATACATTGTGAGCTATGACAAAAAATCAAAGAAAAATATTTCAAAGTAAACGCTCAACTTTCCTTTAGCGACTGCTAGCTAGGAAGTTCACATTTTTATCACATGTAGGTTCATATAGCACAAGCCTAAATATGAAATGGCGTACTGCGGAAACCAATAGTTTTGGAGCTATTCATTTTTGAAATTTGCTAATAACCGCTTTCCGAACGCCATGTTTTGGTGATATTTTACTTTTTATCAGTATTCCCATACTATTTTCGGCTTTTGACAGTGACAGAGACAGACCAAATGGTATATTTTGCAAAAAATTGGTGGTTTCTCAATTTTCAACTAGTCGTGTTTTTTGCTCTTATGGTCCAGTCGGTTACGTATTCCTTGAACGTCAATGAACTCTGTCATCGTTTGTGTTCTCAGAGTTGAGATTGTTTACGTGCTTACTCCTGTTTTAGAATTCATCGAAGGACTTTCCTTCAGCGACTGTAAGTATAAGGCTTGAGGGGGGAGGGAAGGGTTGGGGTTTCAATGTCAAAAGCCAAAAATCGTATCCGAACACTGACAAATAGTAAATATCACCAAAATATGGAGATCGGAAACCGGTTTTTAGCACATTTCAACAATGAATAGCTCCAAAACTATTTTTTTCCGCAGTACGCCATTTCATATTCAGGCTTGTGCTATGTGAACCTACATGTGATAAAAATATGAACCTCGTAGGTCACAGTTGCTAAAGGAAAGTTGAGCATTTACTTTGAAATATTTTTCTTTTATTTTTTGTCATAGCTCACAATGCTAAAACTATTGGTTTCCGCAGTACGCCATTTCATATTCAAACTTGTGCTATGTGAACCTACATGTGATAAAAATATGAACCTCGTAGGTCACAGTCGCTAAAGGAAAGTTGAGCATTTACTTTGAAATATTTTTCTTTGATTTTTTGTCATAGCTCACAATGCTAAAACTATTGGTTTCCGCAGTACACCATTTCATATTCAGGCTTGTGCTATGTGAACCTACATGTGATAAAAATATGAACCTCGTAGGTCACAGTCGCTAAAGGAAAATTGAGCATTTACTTTGAAATATTTTTCTTTGATTTTTTGTCATAGCTCACAATGCTAAAACTATTGGTTTCCGCAGTACACCATTTCATATTCAGGCTTGTGCTATGTGAACCTACATGTGATAAAAATATGAACCTCGTAGGTCACAGTCGCTAAAGGAAAGTTGAGCATTTACCTACTTTGAAATATTTTTCTTTGATTTTTTGTCATAGCTCACAATGCTAAAACTATTGATTTCCGTAGTACGCCATTTCATATTCAAGCTTGTGCTATGTGAACCTACATGTGATAAAAATATGAACCTCGTAGGTCACAGTCGCTAAAGGAAAATTGAGCATTTACTTTGAAATATTTTTCTTTGATTTTTTGTCATAGCTCACAATGCTAAAACTATTGGTTTCCGCAGTACGCCATTTCATATTCAGGCTTGTGCTATGTGAACCTACATGTGATAAAAATATGAACCTCGTAGGTCACAGTCGCTAAAGGAAAGTTGAGCATTTACTTTGAAATATTTTTCTTTGATTTTTTGTCATAGCTCACAATGCTTAAACTATTGGTTTCCGCAGTACGCCATTTCATATTCAGGCTTGTGCTATGTGAACCTACATGTGATAAAAATATGAACCTCGTAGGTCACAGTCGCTAAAGGAAAGTTGAGCATTTACTTTGAAATATTTTTCTTTGATTTTTTGTCATAGCTCACAATGCTAAAACTATTGGTTTCCGCAGTACGCCATTTCATATTTAGGCTTGTGTTATGTGAAACTTTATGTGATAAAAATATGAACCTCCGAGCTCACAGTCGCTATTGGAAAGTTGAGCCGCTACTATATCACGCAAAAACTAGGTACTGAATGGTAAACAAAGCGCAAGTCGTAGGTATGTTAGTTACCTAGGTTACTTCATTCCAAATCACAAGGGAAATCTAAATAAAATGACAAAAATATTGCAATGTCATATAATATAACAAATAAATAGGTGAACAAACACAAAAGCAAGCGAAGCGCGGGGTTACACAGTGTACTAGTGTGAGTGCCTGTCGAGTTGTCAAACATCACACAACCGTAGTTCCCCGACCGGCCCTCGGTTCTGACGCGATAGCAATATGGGCGTTCAGAATTTTTTAGAAATTTGTTTAAGTTCCGTAATACCAAAAATGATGAATAAAAACTTGTTGTTTTTTTTATATCGTGATGTTATTCTGTTACTTGACAATATAAGCTATGTTCCTACACATTAAATACGTAACATATCGTTGTTTTTAATACGAAACAAATAAGATGAAAACATGTCGTTTAGGTCGTAAAAATATACAAAAAGTAATTCGCTTACATTTCATTTTAGGTATATATTTTGATAAAAAAAACTATCTGGGAACATAGATAAATACTATCCGAATCCGAATAATAGCATAATATGGTGGAAATATGCTCGAATTACAAATGACGTCGGTATTACGTTTGTATGGGCAGTTCATCCTTCGCTGGATTCTTAAGTATATTTTGTTCTACGGGAAGAAGTCGAAAATTGAGGATTTTTTCTTTGTAATATCCATTTTTAGAGTAGAAAACTTAAATCTTTAAAAATTAGGTAGGAAAACTACAACTAGATGGCACTGCTTAATTAAAAAAATAATTTTTCTTGCTTCACAAAATCTCTTTCATATTAGAGAAATTGACTCGATAGTTTTAGATTTCTGATGGATCATCCATACAAACATACTTACATAGCCGTTAAATACAAAACCCTTTCTTCCCCTCTTAAATTAGTCGGGCTGTTAAAGGTGTCATCGCGAGGTCTCAGTTCGGGGCGAACCACTAGTTAGGTAAGTACTAAGTATATGAGAAAATAATAAATTAACAATTAATTTTACTAAAGTAACTTTCGTGAATTATATCGTTCATTTTGTAAAAATGGGAAATTTTCACGTACCGATATGTTGGTGGAAGCACCAACAGGTTTCGACCCTAATCGAGGGTCTTCATCAGGGTGGGTATAGGATCCGCGCTACACTCCCTCCGCGTCCTTCCTCGCACTCGATTAGGGTCGAAACCTGTTGGTGCTTCCACCAACATTATCGGTACGTGAAAATTTCCCGTTTTTACAAAATGGATTAACAATTAATTTTGTATACAACAAATTTACCAAGCTACAGGTAATACTGGTATTGGTCAAGAATAATGTTGCCATGACATATTTTAATGTTTACTACTATACAAACCCAATAAATTAAATAATTTGCGGCTGTAAAATGGCCTTGCCAAATGTGTAAAATATAAATGCAATTCAAAATAAAGTTGTGTTAAAAAACTAATAGCTAGGACATAAATAAACCAAAATTAACATCATTCAGAGCATCTGCCAATGAGTAGTAACTTTTAAGGTTGCGGTGATGGCCGCACGCTAAATCAACTCGAGAATAGCGCAAAAGTCGGCCTGCATATTGCTGTCCCTGTTTGGCTAACGCAGGCGCGCGCGGGGCACAGCCGAACACTTATTTCTATTCTGTGGCCGTTACCATTCATAATTCGAAGCTGGTATTTATTTTTTATGCAAACTAGCATTTGACAAAAATATTTTTTTGGCATATTTGGCATTTGTCACAAACTTTTTACATTTATATATCTAGCAATAAAAACTCCTTGGTACCTAGTTCTGCGAACAGTTAGAACTCGCGAGCACAAACTTTTTTCCAATAATTGTGATCAGGGTGGTTATTCGCTATGACCTATGAGATTTCTTTTCAATAACGTGTGACGTCACCCATACGATTCAGCGATGATTCCACGCAGATATCGTAACGAGCCCGCGTTATGTTACGTTTGGTCAGAGCGAATAAGGGGGCAAGTTTTTGCTTTGATGATCGTTGAGTTTGGCTCAACTTTCCAATAGCGACTGTGAGCTAGGAGGTTCATATTTTTATCACATGTAGACACAAGCCTAAATATGAAATGGCGTACTGCGGAAACCAATAGTTTTAGCATTGTGAGCTATGACAAAAAAATCAAAGAAAAATATTTCAAAGTAAACGCTCAACTTTCCTTTAGCTACTGCTAGCTAGGAAGTTCACATTTTTATCACATGTAGGTTCACATAGCACAAGCCTAAATATGAAATGGCGTACTGCGGAAACCAATAGTTTTGGAGCTATTCATTTTTAAAATTTGCTAATAACCGCTTTCCGAACGCCATGTTTTGGTGATATTTTACTTTTTATCAGTGTTCTCATACGATTTTCGGCTTTTGACAATGACAGTGACAGACCAAATGGTATATTTTGCTAAAAATTGGTGGTTTCTCAATTTTCAACTAGTCGTGTTTTTTGCTCTTACGGTCCAGTCGGTTACGTATTCCTTGAACATCAATGAACTCTGTCATCGTTTGTGTTCTCAGAGTTGAGATTGTTTACGTGCTTACTCCTGTTTGAGAATTCATCGAAGGACTTTCCTTTAGCGACTGTAAGTATAAGGCTTGAGGGGGGAGGGGAGGGGTGGGTTGTCAATGTCAAAAGCCGAAAATCGTATCCAAACACTGACAAATAGTAAAATATCATCAAAATATGGAGATCGGAAACCAGTTTTTAGCAAATTTCAACAATGAATAGCTCCAAAACTATTTTTTTCCGCAGTACGCCATTTCATATTCAGGCTTGTGCTATGTGAACCTACATGTGATAAAAATATGAACCTCGTAGGTCACAGTCGCTAAAGGAAAGTTGAGCATTTACTTTGAAATATTTTTCTTTGATTTTTTGTCATAGCTCACAATGCTAAAACTATTGGTTTCCGCAGTACGCCATTTCATATTCAGGCTTGTGCTATGTGAACCTACATGTGATAAAAATATGAACCTCGTAGGTCACAGTCGCTAAAGGAAAGTTGAGCATTTACTTTGAAATATTTTTCTTTGATTTTTTGTCATAGCTCACAATGCTAAAACTATTGGTTTCCACAGTACGCCATTTCATATTCAGGCTTGTGCTATGTGAACCTACATGTGATAAAAATATGAACCTCGTAGATCACAGTCGCTAAAGTAAAGTTGAGCATTTACTTTGAAATATTTTTCTTTGATTTTTTGTCATAGCACACAATGCTAAAACTATTGGTTTCCGCAGTACGCCATTTCATATTCAGGCTTGTGCTATGTGAACCTACATGTGATAAAAATATGAACCTCGTAGGTCACAGTCGCTAAAGGAAAGTTGAGCATTTACTTTGAAATATTTTTTTTTGATTTTTTGTCATAGCTCACAATGCTAAAACTATTGGTTTCCGCAGTACGCCATTTCATATTCAGGCTTGTGCTATGTGAACCTACATGTGATAAAAATATGAACCTCGTAGGTCACAGTCGCTAAAGGAAAGTTGAGCCGCTACTATTTCTCGCAAAAACTAGGTACTGAATGGTAAACAAAGCACAAGTCGTAGGTATGTTAGTTACCTAGGTTACTTCATTCGAAATCACAAGGCAAATCTAAATAAAATTACAAAAATATTGCAATGTCATATATAACAAACAAATAGGTGAACAAACACAAGAGCAAGCGAAGCGCGGGGTTACACAGTGTACTAGTGTGAGTGCCTGTCGAGTTGTCAAACATCACACAACCGTAGTTCCCCGACCGGCCCTCGGTTCTGACGCGATAGCAATATGGGCGTTCAGAATTTTTTAGAAATTTGTTCAAGTTCCGTAATACCAAAAATGATGAATAAAAACTTGTTGTTTTTTTTATATCGTGTTGTTATTCTGTTACTTGACAATATAAGCTATGTTCCTACACATAAAATACGTAACATATCGTTGTTTTTCATACGAAACAAATAAGATGAAAACATGTCGTTTAGGTCGTAAAAATATACAAAAAGTAATTCGCTTACATTTCATTTTAGGTATATATTTTGATAAAAAAACTATCTGGGAACATAGATAAATACTATCCGAATCCGAATAATAGCATAATATGGTGGAAATATGCTCGAATTACAAATGACGTCGGTATTACGTTTGTATGGGCAGTCCATCCTTCGCTGGGTTCTTAAGCACCAATAATCTTTTAATTATGGCAACTTAAATTTTTAACTTCATCGGAAAGCTTATTGTACAATTTTACACCAGTGCCCAAGAAGCTTTTAAAGGATTTGCTTAACCTATATTTTTGGGTACTGGGCCTACCACTATGTCTTGTACCATAGCTGTGACATGTGTTGGGCGCTTACGTCTTTTTGATAGCTACCGGTGACCTCTTGACTAGAAAACTGTGTTGGTTGTGATGAAGACTTTCCTGCCAGTCAACCGGTTAAGGGTAAGTAAAGGGGTTCAAACATTTTGGCATAGCAATTAGCCGCCATTTTATTAGGATTTTGTACCTCAAAAGATGCTAAAGGAACCACGGACTATACACCACGTACTTTACTATTCTCCTGCTGACGTTGAATAGTAAAGTACGTGGTGAATAGTCGTTATTTTTCTAAAATGATACCAAGCTACGATAACTTCAATTCTATCATTATAGGATCACTCAAGTGTATGTGTATCTGTCTGTCCCTTAGCTTATTTTATCCGAATCTAACTACCATACAAGTTAAAACTAAAAAAGTTGTAATTTTCTACATAAAATAGAGTTAGGGGACAAAACCAGGGACACATAGCGTAATTCTGATATAATAACTAAAAAAAAAACTTGTGTCATCATTTGACATAAGTCATTAATTTTTCATGTGTTTTTGCATCATGTGACATATCAAATAAAAGAACTCTTTATGAGAAACAAGAAAGACTATTTTTTTTTAAATTCTTCGTTTATAAGATATTGCAATTCCTATCACCGAAGATACTATGCATGCCACATTGAATTATAATTCATATATTAAAAAAAACAACAAAATTGTGGAATAATGGGCCTAAGACATAGTTTAAAGGAGCACTAAAAAAAAAGTCAAAGCCTTTAAATTCCCACAGGTAACGAAAATATTCGAACAATATATTGAACTGATCATTAAATTATTTCGATATAAAACTTACCTGGTCATTCTTGTAGTGCTCGTAGACGTCGAGAAACAGTAGCGACGCCCTCTCGTGTTCATTATCGGCTGATAGCAACGTGCACAGAGTGCCGATCACAGCGGGCCGGTACTTGTACTCGCTCTCTTCAAGCAGCTTCACAGCTCCTTTGCGATCACCCTGTACCAAAAATCATCATCAAAGTGGGAGACGATAATGCCCAGCCAGGTATTGCACGGCTTAATATTGTACAGAGAGCTGATTTCATGTTTTTAGCACACAATTGACACGGACGTATGGTGTGTAGTGATCTATGCATGATCTGCAAATACTTGTTTCCGGTGTGTGTTGTAGTACCATGGTACTCGTAGTTCCTGATACCCACGAGACAGGGAATACTAGTGTTGGATCATGACTATGTATGTGACTGTTGGGTATTATGTTATGTTATAATGTTACGTTCAACAGTGTATGTCTTGTAGGGGCTCCAATTGCTGATGTAGCAAGTTGGCCCACTCCCGGCTAACCTGTGGCTCGGCAGGCCAGTCTCTAACCGTCCGCCTTCAAGAATTGTACTACTCTAAATATAAAATATACGTTCATAAGTGAACGGACATTATTATTACTTCCTCCCACCGAAGGTTCTCTGCATCGCAAATAGAACCAGGTACTCGTATCATTAATGTAAGAGAATAGTACCTGGTTGCCCTATCGACGTTTTCTTATAAGAACACTCGTTCTTACATGTCTAAACAAGGATTTTGTATGGCGACACCGATGAGCGCCCCTAGCGTACACTCTGTGAACCTCATTTTCCATACAAAAATCCGTGATACACTACACCATACGTCCGTGTCAATGGCTTGTCAAAACAAAGTATCTTAAGTAACCTGACAATTCGTAGAGTGGCAGCAGTAACTATTTTTTGACATAGAGTTTCATAAAGAATATGGCATCATCATCATCAGCCTGTAGAAGTCCACTGCTGGACATAGGCCTCCTCCTTACAATGCCACGACGCACGGTTTTGAACCGCCTCCATTTACCGACTTCCTGCTACGTTTATAATGTCTTTAGTCCATCGCATAGAGGGCCTTCCTCTACCGCGTCGTCCGGTTTGTGGTCGCCATTCGAGAACTTTTATTCCCCATCGGTCGTCAGTTCTGCGAGCTATACGACCTGCTCATTGCCACTTCAACTTGCTTATTCTGTGAGCTATGTCGGTTGATCTTGGTTCTTCTACGGATTTGCTAATTTCAGGATTCTATCACGTAGTGAAACTCCGAGTATAGCTCTCTCCATAGCCCGCAGCGCGACTTTGAGCTCGTCCATACGGCCAATAGTGCCGTGAAGAAGGTTTTATGGAAAAAAATCGAAATACAAACCAATCTTATTTCTTTTCTGAATGAAAGTAGAATTTTAAAGGTATGTTGTATCTATTTTACAGTCAGAATAATTCTATTGACTGCTGGTGGCCCTCTTGATGTTAATCAGTAACCTCTGTCCATTGAGTTAACTGTAATACCTTAAGAGGTATTAAAGTTGCATCTAAGCGTCACCTAAGACCACACCACGCCCACGTGGCGTTGGGTCACGCCCATCTAGGACGCGCCCTACGTTACCCCGAGACATAAATAAAATGTCTTATGAGCCTATCATTTAAATGTGTGACCAATCCAACTTCATTTGCGTTGACGTATCTGTAATTATCTTACCTGTGCTAGTAAAACTTGTGCCGCGGCTAGAGTGAGTGTGCCCCCCTGTTTCAGCAGCAACGCGACCGCCTGGGCCTTCTTGCCCTCCTTCATAAGCGAACAGGCCTCTATCAAGACGGCGCTACGCTCCTGGTTGAACTCACGCGCTAACTTCACGCAGCACTGCTTGCAGAAATCAGGCTGGAAAAGACAAATGTAGTTTTTAGGGTTCCGTAACTACTTGGCCAGCAAACAAGCACACGGCCTACCAGATGGAAGTAGTTACCGTAGCCTATGGACGCCTGCAACACCAGAGGCATCGTATGCGCGCTGCCGACCCCGAGACATGAAGATGAAAAGTCTCATGTGCCTGTAATTTCACCGGCACCCGTACCCTTCAAACCGAAACGCAGCAATGCGAGCACAACTCTTACCCAAAAATACGGGAGCCAATTACTGAGACTATGCCGTTCGTCCGTCTGTATTCTGTGGATACCAAATCATCATGACGACGTCTGTGGCGCGGCGGGCGAAGGTTCGCTTGCGACGCAGAAGGTTGCGGGTTCGATTCCCGTCTCTGAACAAATATTTGTACGATCTGCAGATATTTGTTCAGGGTGTTCTGGGTACTTTTCTATGTATAATAAAAAATATCTATCTATGTAATGTATTTGTATTAAGTATATCAGTTATCTAGTACCCATAACACAAGCTCTGATTAGCTTGGGGCTAGATAATGTTGTGTGAAATGTCCAGCATTTATTTATTTATTATCATCAGCCTGTAGAAGTCCATAGCTGGACATAGGTCAGCCCCTTAGAATGCCACGACGAACGGTCTTGGATATTTGTATGGATATGGAAACTGCGACTCTCAAAGTGTACTCTAATAGCACTTTTCATATTTCCGTACAAAAATCGTGTTACACTACACCATTCGTGTCATAATCAGTCGTTAGACGTCAACAGCTAGACAAGGTCACCCCATAATAGGGGGATTCACCATAATCACCACGCTTGGCAGCCGGATTGGTGTTGAGTACTCAGGTGGACGCTGCCCATCACCTGAGGCAATTTAAAAACATTCCAGTCACAGTATAATCTCGTGTCAGTCGCACTGTCACGTATAGTAACTATTACTTAATCTTCACGTATACATGCGAAGATTATGTAACAGTTACTAAATAGGTACTTAATAGGTGAAAGTGCGACTGACACGAGATTATACTGTGACTGGAATGTTTTTGAATTAGACAATTGTGCCTCTGGTGATCCTTTAGGCTGCGTTTCTACCAGAGATGAGCGAGGATGCGTAGAATCATTTCATTTACCTAGCCTCGCTCAGCACAGCTCTGGTGGAAACGGCTTAGCGAACGAGGTTTTATACGTGCAAAACAAGCGAGGAGCGTGCGAGGAATGTGTTGCGGGGGATGTGTGCGAGAGATGTGCGCCAGGGATGGACGCGAGAGAAAGAGAGAAACTACTAGCTGTCAGTCTGAAAAGAGCCCGCTACACATCCTCGCACCGCTCATCTACGCACCGTTCCGCAGCCTCGCTACGCATCCTAGCATCGCTCATCTATCTCGCACATCTTTGGTGGAAACGCAGCCTTAGACGGCTAATACGAAATCCACGGGAAGAGACGGAAGGGTCTATTCTTGGGACACAGTACGGCTATCTACACTGAAAAAAATAAGCAGTATACCCAATCGATTTTTCGGTAACCATTATTGCTTTGGGCAGTAAAAATGGAGCCAATTGACTTGACAATTAAATTTAACTGGGCGGAAAACAGTTAAGTTGTAACAGTAGATTTTACTGTGTCACTGTCACTTTTTTCAGCCTTAGTTAAAGTCAGAAAACGGTAATACGTATCGGAAACTGATTGTTACAGTGAATAGTAATGTTGAATCATTTCAAATAACTGTTTGCTTCTTACTGTTTCTGACCATTTGTTTGCACGTTTTGAGATCATTTATTATTAATTAAAAACCAGTTTTCTTTACCGTTTTTTTTTTACTGTCCTCATACATTTGAAATCCACGTTTTATTTTTTTCAGTGTATTAGTATTTATTATTATCTATTATATACTTGATTGGAATAAATGGCGAGAATAGCCTGGTTGTATGCGATGGCTCCGCGCTGCCTCGAGTTCAGCTTGTGTTCAAGTCCTTCTGCGCTCGCTGCCTTCATGCGTTTACGAGAGTCGAACACGTTGGTGTCCCTGTTAAATAAACATTTATATACTACTAGCGGCAGCCCGCGGTTTCTACCGCGTTATTCTGCTGTTGAGTTAACACCAGTAATAGGCTCAGTTTTTTTTTTAATTTACTGTAGAATGTAGTTAGGTAAAAATACAATGTGTAACAAAATACCCCTATAAGCCCGAGGGGAGGGTATTCCACACTTTATGGCAAACAACTTTCGTTCTACGTCTTTATGAATTTAGTTTTTTTTTATTCATGAAATTCCTCGTAAAATTTCCTCCAGAAATGTTCATAACACAACATGGGGCTGCCCTATTACAGCATTCAGAGTTCACGCATAGAGATCAAATGAATAGCTGTAGTAGGGTAGCTCCATGCAGTGCTATGTACATTTCTGGAGGAAAGTTTACGAGGCATTTCATGAATGAAAAACTTCGAAATTTATAAAGTCGTAGAACTAAAGTTGTTCGCCATCATGACGTGTGTATTACTCTCCCCTCAGGCTTATAGGGGTATTTTGTTACACATTGTATAATTTATATATAACATAATACAGACTTCCTGCGACGTTTATAATGTCTTTAGTCCATCGAGCGCAGGGCTTTCATTTATCGAGTCTTCCGGTTTGTGGTCGCTACTCGAGAACATTTAGGTCGAGATAAATAGAACGAAATTCACTGTGACTAAGTCTAAGCATTACTTTAAAATCGTCCCGTCACTATCACACAAATGTTAAAACACGCGTATTAGATAGAGACGGACGATTTAAGGTTTAGACTTAGTCACCGTGAAGTACGTTCTATTTATCTGGACATTAGCCTCCAAATTGTTGCTTGTTGTTTTCCGAGCTATATGACCTGCCCGATGCTACTTCAACTTGCTGTTTCTGAGAGCTATATCGGTGATTTTAGTTCTTCTACGGATTTCCTCGTTTCAGATTCTATCACGTAGTGAAAAGTCCTAGCATAGCTCTCAGGAACACACGATTCACAAAAGAAGTTGTACAGACCTGTTAATAACAACGGCATTATTGCTGGCTATAGCAACAAGTGCTTGGTCGCTCGGTCGGTCCTTCAGCACGTTATGGTAGATGGCAGCGGCCTCTTTCTCCTTACCCATTTGTTGCAGGCAGTATGCTTGCTGGACTCTGAAAAATTATGTTTATTACAAGTTATTCAAAGGTGATGTCCACTTTTTGTGTGGAGGTTGGTTTTTTATTCCGAATAAAATCTAACCAGCCCAATATGGTACTGATTTGGAACATATATAAATAATAAACGTAAAACGGCAAAATAAAAAATTTTTAGGGCCCCCTTTTAAAAAAATATATTATCTTCGATAGTGATGTTACCACCAAATATAATATCTTATATTCATTTTATATTTTTGCATTTATTGTGTAAACATGAAAACACGATATGTAAAAAAACCGCGATAGTTTTATTTAATGAAAAATCCTTGTTTTGAACACGTTTTGAAAGAAATCTCAAGAACCCTACGGTGTTTTAAGATAAATTTTACTACAACAAATAGGTAAAAACTATTTATTTTTACGCTAAAATCAGTTTTTTGATAAACACTTTATTTTCGCCATAATGAACAAAAAACTTCATTTTTGTGCACGACACTCGCTAGCGCGAGCGAGATGGTGCGCGGGTTACCCCATGCGTTAAAGAGGGAGCCTAAATTGTAGTATAGTGCCCTCTTAAGCTTCAAGTTACTTAACATAACCAGTCCTAGTTTCAGGATCCTGCCTTACCTGATGATGGCTGCTTCCTGCTTCGCCTCTTCCTCAGTGCCACCGTCGTCAATAACACTCTCGGAACACGCTTGCTCAGCTTTCTTCAACTGCTGCAACGCCTCGTTGTACTTCCCTCGCATAGCGGTGGTGGTGCCGGCATTGTAGGTGAGCTCGTAGCTGCTCTCTTCAAACTGGGGCAGGTCGGAAGACTGCAAGGAGTATAATAATAACATAACACCCAACCGTCAGATACATAGTCTTGATCCCATACTAGGATTCCGTGTCATGGGTATCAGGAACTACGAGTACCGTGGTACCATAACACCCAGACCTGGAACAAATATTTACAGATCATACAAACATTTGTCCTGCAGCTGGAATCGAACCCGCAACCTCTTCCGTCTCAGCTGGCTAATCGCCCGCCTTGCCATTGAGGTTGTCACCACACACAGTGACACAACAGTCACATACATAATCCTGATCCCACAGTAGGATTCCCTGTGTCATGGGTATCAAGGAACTACGAGTACCATTGTACCACAAAACCCAGAACAAATATTTATCCTGCACCGGGAATCGAAACTGCACATTTGTACATGTTCTTTAATTCTGTCTTGTGTTTTTATTATGTATATGTGTGTACAATAAAGAATAAAGAATGAGTGAATGAATGAGTATTTAGGACTCCACTGGAAACCAAAATCAGAACAGGACATCAACTTATACAAAATATTCATGTACATTAATAAATCAAACAAAACAGAGTATGTGATCACATTACAAAATGAGCACCCAAAAAAATTTGATGCATTTAAGATCGCTCTCATAATCTGAGGCGATGAATGATCTGAGGTCATAACAGCTACTTACAGGATTGACAGCTGCGAGATTGGCCACCACAGCAGCCATGTTGGCTTGTCGTTCATCTTCATAGTCATCGGTGGTGTTCTTGACAAGGTCTCTGTACAGATTGTAGCAGTCTTGGTACTGTTCCAGACGATATAGAATTTGAGCCCTGGAATGGTGAGAAGCTTTGAATACAGAACGAAATAAAGTTAAAGTTGACTTTCAATTATTATTATTATTTATTTATAGACGAGCAGCTTTCGCTGATGTGTCTACATCAACAGTATTAAAATTTAGTTGAAATATTGTCTCTTAGGTTTGGTAAATTTTTTTGAGCACTGATTTATTTGTTCGAAGCCAGATGTCGAGTTTGTTTTTGAATGCATTGACAGAAGTGGCAGTAACAACGTCATCTGATAGCGCGTTCCAATTGTACACCACTCTATTGCTGAAGAAGTGATGGGCGGCAAGTGAGACGGCGGGGTCACGGTTTAACTTCAGCTGGTGACCACGTGAGGGTCTTAGATCATCTTTCCTTATAAGAATGTCTTGAAAGTTCGGCAGATTGTAATGATGGGTCATAATCTTGTAAGTTTCGATAAGATCTCCTCGAAGGCGTCTATCCTCAAGAGTAGTGAGATGTAGTGCGAGCAATCTGTCCTCATAGGATTTGCGACGTAGAGCCTGCGGTATCTTAGTGGCCCTCCTTTGGACACTTTCAAGAAGGTCTATGTCTTTTTTGAAGTAGGGGTGCCATATCTGAAATCCGTACTCCAGTAAGGGCCTTATATAAGTTTTATAAATCTTACAAAAAACATCAACAGTCATTGTTAAAAAAGATCTTCGTATGACATACAGAAATGAATTCGCCTTCTTGACTATGGTTGTAATGTGTTCCTCCCTCTTCAGATTATATGAGATATTAACCCCTAGATCTCGCTGCATGCCGATTGGGGACAAAATGTTTCCATCCAGTGTGTATGTGACTCTAGGGTTATTGTTGCCTAAATGGAGAATGTTGCATTTGGATGCGTTTAGTTTGATTATCCAATCCTTTGTCCAGTCTTGTATGCGATTTAAATCTTCTTGTAACTGCCCTGATTTAGTAAGAGGATTGGCAAAGAACTTTCCATCATCAGTTAAATAATTAATACCACCAACAATTTAACAACACCAGTTTACAACACAACAACAACAGTTTAATTAACACCAGTACTATAAAATATATGCCTGGTTCACGATGGTGTACCTAGCTTGCTTGACTGCAGGGCAAGATGGACTGCCTAGCTTGCTTGATTTGTATATTATGTCAACATCAAGTGCCTAAGAATTAAGTAATTGTTTTTAGTTTGTTTAGGTCTCCGTACATAATCTAACATTGCTTAAAACTTACAAGCAAATTATGGATGATAAAGTACAAATATTAGTATTAGCTGAGTAAGGTTTTTATAATAATTGCTGTTTCAACTTATATACCAAAATGAGTTTTGCTATCTTATTATAACTTATAGATTTTATAAAAATTATGACTATACACCACGTACTTTACTATTCTCCTTATAACTTATAGGTTTCTAATTCTAATTGAAAATGGGGGAGATAAGATCTGCACTGACTTCCCGCATTGGGGTGTATTGTGCATTGTCCCCCTGCTAACCCTACCCCAGCCAGCCCAACTCCTTAAAATAATGGAGAAGGACTCTGGGTTGATGGCAGCACTGTTCCAGTATTCCCGAATGAGTAATGGATGAGGTTAAACAGGACTCTATTAGCTCCTGGAGTCCGGTTTTTTTCCTGGCTTCATTCAACTTATAGGTTTTTTACAATTCAAATACCTTAACTCCTTCAAAGCAGGTGTCTGCTCCGGCGCACTATCCACTGTCTCCAGGGCATCCTTGGGACAGTTTAGCCGGTACTGCACATAGGCCTTTTCGAAGTACAATTCAGCCCCTAACGGAGCATGCTTCGGCTTGATGAGCACATTTAGAGCTTCTTTGAAGTTTCCAAGCTGGATAAAGCATACTATTTTGCAGTGGAATGCTTTTTGCTCATTTGGAGCTATTTGCAGGACTGAAATAAAAGATTTTGAGGTAAACTAATGAATTTCATAGCCATATTGTAGGTATGAAAGTGTCTAGATAAAGACCTAGATAGGATGTTGTTTTTAGTCGGAAATTAATGATATCTGAGGATATATGCTGTAAATATGAATAAAGCCATGTCATGGTCCACAAAAACTACATTTTAAGGTTGTAATGTAAGTTTCAAGAGGAGAAATACGTGATGGAATGTTGGTTGTGTTTTTGGTGATTTTCTGCGAAATGGGAACAGTTATAAATGTAAAAAAATATAGGTATGATTACTTACTTTTTCCTGTAGCTTTTAAAGCTCTATCATAGTCACCACCAAGGCAGAATTTATTTAATTCGCTATAAGCCTGAACAAGGTTAGTTTCCTTATTGGCTGACATTTTTTGACAACTTGGCAAATGTCAAAATGTCATTCGCTTTTCTTTCACAACGCGTTTGCGTTCCATTCCAAGCAAATTTCGATTACGTCAGATAATGCAAAAAAATTGTTAAATAGTTAGTTAGTTATGTTATTGAACATAATTAGCTAGATAGAAATTAAAGGCATAAAAAAATATTACTGTGTGTTTCTTCTTTAATTTGTTGTTTTCTTTCAAGCTAGTTTTAAGTTGAATTCATAGATGGCGTTGTCAAGCAGCATTCGTCCAAGGTCACAATCATTTTTAACCGACTTCAAAAAAAGGTGGAGGTTCTCAAAACAGATGTTTTTTTTTTGTTCTTTGATGCCTGAAATATAACAAACTAATGTAACTGTAATAATGTAAATCTTACAAGTAATAATTTATCATACATAATTTATCTCAAAACTAGTCTTAGAAATGAACATTAGAAAAACTAGGAACTGGGTTACCAGCTAGGTATTACCAAAAGTTTGATCCCAAATAGGTTAGCTATAGGTACATTATTTGGGATCAAACTTTTGGTACAGAATTCAGTGCCTAGTCAGTTTAGTACAAATTTCAGAATATCACAAATTTACTAAGGTTCAATCAAACCTATAGGAACCTACCCATTTACAAAGGAGGTTCGCCCCGAACTGAGACCTCGTTACGTAAGTAGGTATCTACTTACCTACCTAAGCTACCTACTTACATAAGATTTGGCTCAACTTTCCTTTAGATACAATGAGCTAGGATGTTCACATTTTTATCACATGTAGGTTCACATAACACAAGCCTAAATATGAAATGGCGTACTGCGGAAACCAATAGTTTTGGAGATATTAATTTTTTAAATTAGCTAAAATCCACTTTTCAAGCTCCATATTTTGGTGATATTTCACTATTTGTCAGTGTTCGGTTACGATTTTAGGCTTTTGACAATGACAGTGACAGACAAAATGGTATATTTTACTATTTTGGCAGTGTTCGGATACGATTTTCGGCTGTTGACAATGACAGTGACAGACCAAATGGTATATTATGCAAAAAATTGGCGGCCCTCGGTAGGTTGTTAGGTTTTTTTTTTAAACTATTTTATAGTATTTGTACATATAAAATCTTGATATCGGAAAGTCCTTCCTTTTGTTGTTAGTTTTTGTCACCGACATGAGTAGGTTAGGTTAGGTTAGATAACAACTACCATGTGACGTGCGCCGACGAGCGAAGCGAGGAGGGGAGCCGCGGCAGCGGCCGCGCGTCACTAGAACCGACGTTATGGCATTTTAAAAGAAGGTACAGAAGACCTTATCGGCGTAGAAGATTTTTTTTTTCCATACTTAACCTCAAAATTTTCTTTATTTTTTTTCTAGAAAACTATAGGTTTCCGCACTTCCCCACCCATAGGGAAGGCCCCCCTTCACACCTCCCCCCCTCCCCTCCCCTTCTCAAGCCTTATACTAAATGTAGCTAAAGGAAAGTCCTTCCTAAGATTTTCACGAGACTACCTAGGCTCGAGATCATTCCATAAACAGCATTGAAAGAACCATTTCATTGGAAGGCCAAGACTATCGTTGGATCAAGAACATTATAGAGGAAAGTCGGTGGATGGAGTGGCATGGATGTGGCATTCTATGGGGGAGGCATGAGATTTAGCTGTGGGCTTTTATAGACTGATGATATAATTTAAATGGGACAGTATGGGGATATCCGAATCCATAAGAGATACGGGAAAACTGTCTTTAGAACCATTTGCTCATTTTGTATGAAAATGATTCTGGCATAGTTATTTTTTTGGTCAAGCGTGAGTTCTCCATAAAACAGAGTAGTTTTGATCAAAAAATTTTTTTATGCGTATCGTCTCAGTTTCATGTAAGGATTGTTTCATTGTATCGGAAGAAAAAAATCTGAGCAGCAGAAGTTAGTCAAATTTAATAAAATGTTTTCTCATACAAATTAATAGAACTATCGCAATAAATTTTCGAACAAACCTCTTTACAATGCTATATGGGCATTTTTTTACTAAGAGTTTTCCACGAGTCTCCACACGAATTTGACGTTCCAAATTCAAATCACTTTAATCCCTAGGGAGTTTCATACAACTTTATATCCCTAGAGAGACAATGCTTTACTTTACGTTGAGGTTGCATGATTTGTAATTGGACATTGTCGAGCAGGTGGTGTGAAAAGATTATTATACAAATACACCAAATTTCACTATTTTTTTGCTGGGGAAAAAAGCCGAATATCTTAAAGTACGTTGTATTAGAAAGTCGTAGAAATCCTCATTATATTGTGTAGACTTTGATTATATACACAGTCGTAGAAATCCTCATTATATTGTGTAGACTTTGATTAATATAATCAAAGTGTGTAGAATGATCCTCTTTCAAATACAACGTACTTTTAGATATTCGGCTTTTTTCCCCGGCAAAAAAATGGTGAAATTTGGTGTTTTTGTATAATAATCTTCTGTAAAATAATTCTGGGGCACCTCCTACGAAATGGTATGTGCACTCCATGGAAGATGTATTTCTTCTTCCATGGTGCACGCGTAGTTCTTTGTCAAACTATTACCTATTTCTTCAATGCTCAGTTCAAAACAGTGACAAGGTAGGTATTTTTGCACAAAAGGCGAGCAAAACAAAACGTCGACAAAGTAAATTCTTGCCGAGTTTTATTCAAAAGTAAGAAACAACCATTGTGAGAGTGAGAGACGCCGACGACGGGCGCTTATGCCGGCGTGTGTCGAACTCATCAAACTTCGGCGGCCGACGAAGTTTGTTTTCTGCAAGTTTCTGAACTGAACGTTCCGTCGAAAAATGAGAAATTTTTCGCGCGGGCGTGATGTTGCGGTGTCTTCGGATTTTCGGGATTCTGAATAATTTGATGCGCAGGGGTGTACTCAGAACGTATTCGGGGGCAACAACATGATGACCATTTTTATATGTAAACTGACGTAACTAAGCCGACTAACTAAGATGCTGATGATGATGATGATGACATATTTAAATAATTGTAAATATTCTTACTAACCATATAATAGGCAGGCAAGGTGTATTTTACTAACCCAATGATCGTTGTTGATTGATTAATAAATGAAATAAATAAATAAAATAAGCGCTCTTAAAGTTTAAATAAATAGGAACTATATGATATATGAAATAAGATCTGGGTCTTAATTTGCAATGGATTGCATAAATGAAATAAATGAAACGACCTATTGTTGTTGAAAATAAAAAATAAACTTAACAAATACCTACAATGTGATTAATACATATAGATAGGTAGTTTGGTACCTACGTATCTAATTAGTAGGCGTAAAAATAATCTTAAAAAAATATACCTCAATTGTTTTCTTTGAAAACAGAGAGTGAATACCTAGACTCGGCTGTTATTTGACTCATTCAAAATTAACGTGTTTAGAAATGAAACTCTATTTTCCAGCGGCACAAAGTTCCAGACGAACCCATAAAATCGATTGGCATCTTGCAACGGAAACAATGTTAAAGTTACATCTATTGTCGCGCCGCGGACACCAACACGACTTTTAATCGCATTACGAGAAGTTCGCCAGAACTTGTACCCGGAGTACAGATTGTAGCATAGTTAGTAAGAAAGTAGCTGGAGGGGTACCACGCCCGGGTGGCTGGGGGTGGACACAGTTTTTATTAGCCGACTATTTGAAACTGAATTTAATTAAATTTTACTCTGTTAAATATTTTTTTGTTTATTTTTTTTAAACTTTTCTGCGAAAATTGATAAACCTTTTTTAGCTCTACCTACTAGGTACTTCAATTCAAATCATTCACGGAATTCCATTGGAAACAATCCTGTCGATAATAATATTCAAATGGTGCTTTTTCAGTAAATTGATTTTACTGCTGAATCGGCACTGGTGGATCAACCAAATCAAGCCTACTAAACGTCATTTAAATAAATTTACTGCCGAACACACTCAATTCGAATTAAATGTTTGAAGGAAGGCGGGTGCACCGTATTTTATCAGAGCACGCCTGATAAATTGCGTGAAATTCAATTTAAAAGGGTAATGTTTGTCCCTGTTACGACGTCACTCGATGCTTGCCTATAAACTCTGTCAGTCCACTGAACAATTGAAATATCGTCCCTTACCCCATAAAAATATTGAAAGAGTATCAGGTACTAAAAGGTTGAATTCGAAAGGTGGAATTGGAACTCGTAAAATCGTCTCAAAAAATAAAATATTTTTAATTAAATGGGTTAAAGCGAAAACCTCTCTGCTCTCAGCTCTGCCAATCTTAAATTGGAAAATGCCAAGATTATTTAATTTTAGTCACTATTATGAATTAATTACTTTTATTTCTAACTAATTCATGCCTAAAGTTGACAGCTTTAGAATAAAAAGTAACCCAAATACGGTGCACAAAGTGTGTTGTGACAACACATCGTTCCAGTTACCGCGAAACGACACCTTTTTTTCAAATAATGTCAACCAATTGTAACTCCTCGAATAATTTTTAGGTTCACCTACCTACCACCTATACTTATATTTAAATTAGGTTACGTATGCACCGTATACCAAATAATTGTGAGTTTTAGGCCCGTCCCATTATCTATGTTTCCAAAAATGGAATTTATATTCGTAGTCCTATGGGAAATTACGCTTTTAGGTTGGAAGTAAATTAATGGAATGAAATTACTCTAACCGATGGTACTTTTCAAGAGAGTGAGTGGTTTAATAAAACACCGCAGAGTACCCATTCCATTACCGATTCTGATACAATACGTTTATGGGAAGTTGGGGGTGATAGCATTTCCGTTTTATGAAATGTCGATGGTATGCCATGAAACTTAATACGGGTGACCGTGCAAAATTGTGTTGGTATTTTCTCTATTCACCGGTCAGTTACTTTTACGTTCTTATTTAGTGTTATTTTATGTGGAACTACTTATGTGTTCCAGTATTTCCGATAAGTCAGGGCATCTTATTTAGGTAGTTATTTCCACTAGGGAAACAATCTGTCTCAGTGCCGTCGGGTTTCTTTGTCAATAAGGCCCTTTTTAACAACGTTGAAGAAATATTAAATGTTTTGGTCAACAAGGGTAGCTTACCTCATTCTCAGAATATCCATACTGGTACAGTCTGAAGTTCATGCAGGTCTATGCACCAACTAAGTTACATAAAATTGCAAAGCTGACAATATGTAGGTATTAGGGCATGTAAAAACCGGGTTGTTTTAAAAAACCGGTTTTCTCGGTTTTTATGTTTCAAAAACCGGTTAAACCGGTTAATCGGTTATTTTTAGAGTTTTTTATATAGGTGTCTTAGGATAAGATAAAACCATAAATTTTAATAAAAATGAACTTATTATTTGAATAAGGATGCACCAATTAAATTAGCTTGTAAAATTTTAAAGTATTGTAATGTGCAGGACTCACTCTTACTCGAATAAAGTAACAAAATTCAACAACATGATAAATCAGTCCTAATAGTTAGTTACTAAGTGTAATTTACTTATTTATTTGGTAGTATTAAAACTGTCTCTCTTCAGGTAATAGAGTATTTATTATATTAAATATGTTCTTTATATATATATTTAAAAGAAATTAAATTTCACTTCATGAGAAAACTATAAAAATCAACAAAATAGTTATTTTTTATGTTATGGCTCGACAAACTGGCATACGGCCCACCTGATGGTAAGCGGTTACCGTCGCCTATTGACATCTGCAACACCCGAGGCATTGCCAATGCGTTGCCTGCCTTGGAGGACCCTTTTTACATGTTTTTTGAAGCTGTGCATGTTATAGTTTAGCGGAAAAACCTCAGAAGGGAGACCATTCCACAATTTCCACGTATGTGGGAGAAAAGATCTTGTAAAGC
This sequence comes from Epirrita christyi, assembly GCA_951392215.1. NCBI lineage: Eukaryota > Metazoa > Arthropoda > Insecta > Lepidoptera > Geometridae > Epirrita > Epirrita christyi. The sequence goes on along the minus strand of OX595839.1, from coordinate 2,425,397 downwards.
GAGCTGTACGAGATACCCACACATCGATGATATGTGGATGAGCTCCCAACCGATGTCGAGAGGTGCGATGATAGAACCTGGAAGCGGGTATAAGATCAAATAGTTCCTCAGAGCACTCCCCATTATAGAGTCGATAGAATACACAGAGCGAGCCGATATCTCGGCGCAGGCTCAGCGGCTCTAGTTTACCTACTGGTGAGCTTGAGGTCGTTGACGATTCAAGAAGAGAAAAACGGCTCTTCTTTGTAGGGAGTCAAAGCGAAGCAGCTGGTACTTGAGGGCCCCGTGCCATAGGTGAGAGCAGTATTCCATGTGTGGCCGAACTTGTGCTTTGTATAGTAGAAAGCGCTGAGTTGGCGTGAAATACTGTTTTGCACGATTAAGCACTCCAAGTGTTTTAGAAGTTAGTTTTGCCTTTACTTCTAAGTGACTCCCATATTGGACCTCGTTAGAAATTTCAACTCCCAGAATCCCAATGCTCGCGGAGGTGGAAAGAGGAATGCCCTGAAACTGCGGCGCGATGGTAAATGGAGTTTTTTTTGCGGTAAATGCGCACACCTGTGTCTTAGTGGCATTGAAAGTAACCAGATTTTGGATACCCCAATCTGATACGAGCTCTAAGGAGCTTTTCACTTCAGACACAAGCGCTGAGTTATTTTCATCCACTTCGGCATGAGAGGCGTTTGCACGGCCAGAGTAGAGGGTATCACCAGTGCTGTCATCAGTATAACAATGGAGACCGCTAATTTGTAGCATATCATTGATGTGAATGATGAAAAGCGTGGGTGATAACACTGACCCTTGGGGAACGCCAGCGTTGATGGGCATGGAGTCCGAGCAGGATCCATCAACTACGGATTTAATGCACCGCCCGGAAAGAAAACTGGAGACTGGATGAAAGCTTCGATAGAAGCGCCCTGTGCCACACACGATCGAATGCCTTTGCGATGTCCAAACTTACTGCCAAAGCCTCTCCTCTACTCTTAATGGCTTCTGCCCAACGGTGAGTAAGGTAGACTAGAACATCACCAGCTGATCAGCAGCTGATCGCCCGTAACGGAAACCGTATTGCCGATCGCTGATCAGCTGGTGTTCCTCCAGATAACCAAGAAGCCGAGTGTTGATCACTCGCTCCATCACCTTGCAGAGTAGGGAGGTTATCGCTATAGGCCTGGACGGCTCGGTACGATCCCCTTTTTTAGGGATAGGGTGGACATAGGCTACCTTCCATGAAGATGGCACAACCCCCGTGGTATAAGAGAGGTCGAAGAGGTGCGACAAAACGGAACACAGCTTGGGAGCACATTATTTGAGCACAGTAGCCGGGATACTGTCAGGCCCACTCGACTTTCTCACGTTTAGGGGTAGGTATCTTTAAACATTAAAATAATTTAGTTTTATAACTCTCTTTCTTACTCAAGTAAAGTTTAAAACATTCGGTAATATTCAACTCACTCATACTCAAATAGAGTAGTTAACTATAATCAACAAGATAAGTAGTTACGTCTAAAATATTATCATTAATCAGTCCTAAGTCTAATTCACTTTTTTGGTATAATTAACAATTTGCCAGTTCGACCGCTGACCGCAGCGACGACGGTGGCGCCCAGTGCGCTCATGCAACGCTGCCTTCGCTTTCTTGCTTTGCTTGTTGAATAGTAGGTAATAGCTTATTTACACTACGATATTCACTAACGACGTTTTATGCGGTCCAATGATAAAGTTTTCTGAGAAGTGTTTGTCTGTATTTTTGCAATTTTAACGTATTATGTTGTAATATAATTAGATGGATTAAAATGGTCGTTCTAAATAAAGTCTGCAAAGCGTAGTTTGAAATGAATTTGTGATTTATTACTCATTAAAAAAAACCGAAAACCCGGTTATTTTCTAAGAAAAAAACCGGTAAAAAACCGACCTAAAATCAGTCGGTTAATCGGTTTTTCGGTTAATCGGTTAACCGGTTTACATGCCCTAGTAGGTATCTAAGAAAATATTCAAAGCACACTGTCTTCAACGTTGTGTTATAGGAGAGTACAACATCATGGCCAGTACAAATCAAACTGCATTATTATGAAGCAGAAATTAGAGGTTTATTATACTATTCAACTATCTGCAGCAAGAGGGGAACTTTTAAATGAATTCAACCTCAGACTAAGTGGACGTGGCTAAGCCCCGATACTGTAAAATGAAGATATCGACTTTTTAATGGTGGATAAAAGACCTATGTTCAACAGTGGCTTATTTCAGGATGGCGATGGATGAATACATATTTTAATAGAAGTAGGAAATACATATTTTTTCAGACAGGAATAATTTTAATTTATAAGACGATTCAAAATTATCTTTGTGATTTCGATGAATACATTTTTTTTGATTTGATTTGAATCGCTGTTCAGACGGGACCTTTAATGGAGGAAAACATGTTAATTGAATTAGCTATGTCTTTACAAGGTAATACGTCCAATTATATTCTGTTTTTAACCGACTTCCCAAAAAGGAGGAGGTTCTCAATTCGGTTGTATTTTTTTTTTTTTTTTTTTTTTTAATGTTTGTTACCGCATATCTCCGGCATTTATGAACCGATTTGGAAAATTCTTTTTTTATTTGATTAGATATACTTCCAGATTGGTCCCATTTTTCAGAATCCAGTTCTGATGATGGGATCCATGAGGAATTGAGGGAACTCCTCAAATATTGTAGGCATACATATGGCGATTTTTATATTTTCAGCAAGACACCAAGCATTTGCATTCAGAAAGTATCATAATCCTTTCACCACTATGGTTCTTTCATAGTTTTTTTTTCATCAAAAGTTATTTAGTCGAATACAATGGCGGAAGTCGGTTTTTTAAATGAAAAGTTATCAGTAGGTAACTAATATTCGTGCAATGCACGAGGGATAACAGATTAGAAATTTCCGTTAGACCAAAAAAGGTTGACCCATTTGTTTCCACGTGGGACACTTTTTCCTGACAAATTGCCTGAAAGTAATTTTAAGCTCGAGACCAGTTATTTATGTGTATTACTTTAGCTTTATGTTCGGTGAGCTCCGTGCGTTCATTATTTTTCTTCAGTAATGGCACTTGAGTTGCGTCTGTTTTATACTTTATGGCTATGAGATTCAATAAATTCGTATCAACCCTCATGAAATCTAAAATAGAACACGGGTTTTGACGAGACTTTGCTCCTTTATGAATGACCCTTCATTCAATGTTTTCCATTTAAATATGCTTACTTAACTTTAACTCGTTCAAGAATATTCAAAAATTGCCCATAAAAATATTCCTATTCCAGACGACTCAACGATATCTCTATCATTAGGTAGGTACGTAAATTAAATGACATCCGATGCAGGGATGACGATTTGACGCAAATTGGACAGGTGTCAGGAGTTAGGAGGAGTGAGGCGATACGCAATCCTTGGATTCTGCTTATCGTTATTAGATATACTAGACTTAATGAATTTCATCCTTGACGGTATAGGGATGTCGTGATTTTATAACCAAACTTTAAAAAAATATTAGGTAGGTACTGAATATTTTGAACCACGAAAAAAATTATAACAATTATTAATTATGATTTCTACAATTTAACAATGATTTGAATTGAATTTGAATGGTGTCAAACATTTCTCAAACAGTTATGAAACAACTCTCTCTTTTCTCAAGAGGTTAAAAATAATTTATGACTGTTATAAAAGACCATGAGTGCTTCTACAAAAACACCAAGTACTAATGTAGTTTTAAAAACCTCTGATATTAAAGTCATATTTCCAGTTCAACCCTGTACATATCGTAATGGGATGTCAGTGAACGCCCCAAGAGTCGACGATCACTCGGCATCGCCTAATAAAGGCCTGGCATATGAGATTTCAATTGGCAAGCTCCAACCAGTCCTCTTTCAGTAATGCACGATTTTTAGATTTATACAGCTTAAAAATTAAGTGAAAAACCGGATTATGAGCTTTTTGACTTACAGTTTAATATAAAATTTTGTAAAAAAGCTACTCAGGCGTTAGGGCTTAAAGAGTTGGAAATTATTTTTTATTAGGTTTCTCGATAGGTATCAAAATGTCTAACACTATGTTTTTATTTGCTGAAAAAACAAAATTGTATAAAAGGAAATCCCACTCAAAATTCATTACATCAGGATGGGCACAATATATTTCTGGTCATAAAAATTTAAAATGTCACGAAGAAGTCAGGTCAAAAATTTTATAAAATCAAACCAAGTTCAACGTAAAACATTTAGGACATAACAAATTTTGAGTAACCGCACGCGTTGTCGCGTTTTGTCATTTTAGAATAATTTCCATCCGTGTGAGAAGTACCTTTCGTACTCCATTTATGCGACTCATCACGCCATGAATATTCGTGCCCACGCTTGTAATACATCAAATCGCAGACGCTCGTGGTTCTAATCAACGCGAGATAATGAATGCTGCAGCGTAGAAACTATAAAGTAATCTATGTCTGGCGTGCAACAACGAGTGACGTAATTTATGATTCGTAACTACACAGCAAAACTATTTCGAGGAATGCAGATTGTGTTGGATATTATTGTGAGTAAAATCTAAAAGTTCATTATAACTTTAAGATTTCTACAATCTTTGATTAACACCCAGCGTAACTCGATGGGAAAAATCTCAACGAGTCACACGATGACTATTTTGGGTGTTATCTTTGGGAACCCTGCAACTGTGTAAACAATTACACAGTTTGAAGAAATCTTTATTAAAGTTAACAGTTACAATACAATTTAATTTACCCATTGCCTTTTAAGATTATGAAAAAAGTGAGACCCATAACACACACACCCATACACGGAATCGCAGTCTAAAATAGGTACAATTTACTAAAAAAAAAATGCCAGTGTAATGCCGTCGGATCGCTCTCAATAAGAAAGCGGGCGTCTCCAATACCCTGTTGAAGTACCGAAATCCTCATTGGAATCGTGCCTAACCGTCCAATTATATAGAGCCCGCCTTAAGCTGGCTCTTGATCGCCTACATCTAGATTTGATTCGTTCTAACTAGACGTCACAATCCGTTTACCGCATGCGACTATTGAAAAGTTCTCTACAGTGGTATCAAGTTGTCTAGGAGACGATAAATTTTTAGAAATAATTCCTTAATTTACTAACTCGTAAATTTATGTAAGGCATGTTTTTTTATTCGATAGAGTATCCAAGTTTTATATTTAGAACATCTGAGGCCCAATTCTCTAATTTTGAAACATTCAATTCGCAGTATAATCTCGTCTCAGTCGCACTGTCAGCTGTCACCTATATAGTAACTATTACTTAATCTTCGCATGTATACGCGAAGATTAAGTAATAGTTACTATATAGGTGACAGCTGACAGTGCGACTGAGACGAGATTATACTGCGAATTGAATGTTTCAAAATTAGAGAATTGGGCCTCAGAATATTACCATGATTCATTTCACTTTTATGTATTCGTTTAGGATGATTTATGAAATTATAGTGTTTTAAACATGTTTTAAAACTATCTTTTGAAACCAAAATTTAATTTTTGTTTGCGTATTACAATCTTCTAGAAATGCCCCTAGATGAATCCTAGATACGTTCCCCTGAGGGGAACCTCAAAAAGAATAACAAATAAGTAAGCCACAAAATATTAGAAAAATAAGGGTTTTCCTACCCTACCAGGGTTACCTAGGTAACTGTAAATATATACCTGCAAATTGTGTTCACTGTGGATAGAACACGGTTGGGTTAATTTGGACGATATCGCTCGCGCCGCGCGCGGTGCGCTCCGCGGGCGATCGCACGGAAAATTGGTCTCCTTCACTATTAGATTACGTACTAACATCCCCTGCGATCCGAAGATTCCTGTGCGAAAAATAAATTGAGTATCAGGTAGAAATAGTTTTTTAAAGTGCTAGATGTCTGTATGATGTCACTAACACATATTCACAGACAAACAGATGTACCTACTAGCATATATTAAGCCTGATTTCAAGCAGTCAAGTTATTACCAAATGGCGATCAAAGATCTTCTCTTCGGCCAGCCCTCAAACATTATCATCATCACAACTTTGTGGTTGTCAATGGTCTTGAGCCGCCTCTATCCACCGACTTCCTGTGACCTTTATAATGTTTTTAATCTAACGAGGAAGGTCCCCTTCCTCAACTGTGTTATCTGGTTTGTGGTCGCCATTCGAAAACCTTTATTCCCCAATGGTTGTCAATATTTTGAGAGCTAATGTCGGTGATGATGTCGTTCTTCTACGGATTTCCTAATTTCGGATTCTATCACGTAGTGAAACTCCAAGCATAGCTCTCTCCATAGCCCACTGCGCGATTTTGAGCCTGTCTATACGGCCAATAGTTAGCGACAACGTCTCAGTGCTGTAAGTCATCACTGGCAACACGCCCTCAAACAATCAGGATTTTTTTATTTGTAGTCACAACCACAGAATAAATATTTCACAACGGCTGTTATGTTCCAGCCCATTGCTATTAAGTCTAGCTTAATTTGGGTCCCACCAATACAATGGTTCTCAGCAATTGTTATATCATACCCAGGTAAAGATTATGATTATGATGTGGTTATTAGCTCTCAGCGTGGCTAAGAGATAATGAGGAATTTTATATGGTCACTGGATTACGCAAACACCTCTTATCTAGGTTAAGGTGTTCGAACATGAGCCCTCATGAGCCTAGGAACAATTCTCACGTTCTAAGACATAATTGAGTTTCCGTTATGGCTATTTGCACCGGCACATTGCAACCAGCGTGTGTAAGAGCCCCAATGACGATACATAAATATATCTACAAAAATATTTTTCTGATCTTTTTTAAGCTAATGAGGCATAAAGTTATCTTTACAACCATCAGATTGTGGAAGTCCACTGTCAGACATAGGCCTCACTCCTAAAATACCACGACAAAAGTTTTTGAACCAACCTTATCCACGGACTTCCTGCAACTTTAAAAATGTCATCGCTTCATCTTGCTTCCTACACTACTTCGTCTGGTCCACTCATTGTGGTTATAAGTATGTCAATTAGTTCTGTGATTCATCACGTAGTCATAAACTTAAAAGCGTCTGATTCTATTTACTGATAGGACCTATATATCTACTACATCTGTATTATCTCTGCAGGCCACTTCAGACAAAAAGTGCAGGGCATAAAGGTATCCCATTTAACCCTAGAATGCTCTAGTTCGCGTCTGTGCCAAAAAATTGCTTTTTAAACAGGAATTTCATTAAAATGCAGAACCTTTTTGACCAAGAGTCGGGTGAAGTTTTGATCTTCGGCCATACATTCGGGGTCTGTTGCAAATGACGATATGGACGATTTATGTCCGATGTTTTTATTTTTCTAATAGAAATAAGACATTTAATACACCAGTGAAAGCATCGGTATATTTTAAAAAATAATACTTAATACTTTTGAAATTATATGCTACTTAAACCAAACTGTGACAATACTAGACAAATGAGGTTTCAGTGGTTTAGTGAATTGGACACTTTCCTAAAGATAGGTCTCTTTATAACAGTTTAGTTAAAGCTTTGATCTTTACTCATCAAGCAACGACGGAAAAGGCCGAAGATGGCTTTTAAAAGTGACTTTGAAATCGCTTCCAATCAACTATCTGGGATGCCATTAGTTCGTCTCACACGTACGCTTTTTACCTTCTGAACGGCGTCAGTGCGCTCGTGTGAGCAAACAGCCGTGATTTCATTTTACGTTGCAATTCACGGTGGTGCAATGGCAATTTCTGTGGCGATAGGGGATGATATGAACATAAGAATGTCATGAAAAGTTTATGGTACTGGTGATTTCATACGTGTACCTATCAACGTTCGAGTAGTCACTTAAGAATAATTAGAGTTTTTTTATCAATGCAACTGTTTGTTTTATTATATAAAAAAATATTAGGTATCAATGAGTATGATGATACAAAGTTTACAGTACCTACCTTCTCGGTTTACTCCCTTACTAAATAATTATTGAGTACCTACTTAACATCAATACTGCGATATAAAATAGATAAACAAATATAAAGTAACAATTCCGCTCCTCTCCAACGAAAACTCTGAAAGAATTCGACACGTGTTTCGCCTCTCAAACGAAGCATCCTCAGGAAACAGAAATTTCTGTTCGGCGTTCGGCGAGGCAACATGGCTGCGGAGTTATTGCAGTAGTGTGTCTTTGTAGCACGCAGTGAGCCTACTGTTTCCTGAGGATGCTTCGTTGAGAGGCGAAACACGTGTCGAATTCTTTCAGAGTTTTCGTTGGAGAGGAGCGGAATTGTTACTTTATATTTGTTTATCTATTTTATATTGTAGAATGGATTTCCGCAAAGTCACGCTTGAATCAATTAATTATCAATACTGCGATCACCAATCCAAACGGTTAGCATGGCAAACGCCAAGCGTTGTGATTATGGCATAAGGCAAAGGGGTGGCCATGCCCAGCAGTGTACGCCTACCAGTTGATAAAAAAGTCATATTAATATATTATTAATAATTAATTATCCATCACAAATTAAAACTTAACAAACATTTACAAGATTCAAATACAAGTTCCACACTACCAACAAGTAAACAAAACAACGAGTTTGTAAACTATTCCGTACCGAGTAAGTTTCCCAACTAAAGGCGTCAAGGTAACAGTGATTATGGCACTGACTATGGCTAACAACTTAGATAATTTTAACGTAAACAAATGAGCCGTTTTTAACTATAAGTTGCTTCCATATTGTGAAGACAATAATGATAACTTTCCTTATTTTCCCCATTTAAACAAAAAAAAAATGCTATTGTTATAACACAGAAGCAGGTAACGGTGGCAAACTTCAATAGATCCGCGTGAAAATTATAGCCCCCCTTTTCGTAACTGAATACGTCCCTGCTTATGAAAATATTTTCTACATCCATTTTCGGTTGTATCATAATAGGTAAAACGTTGGTTTTAATACAGCGAAACCGTGTTCAATTTCACTATGAAAATAACAAGTCCACATTGATGAAACAACACAGCCCTCGGCGGGACTAATAAGGCGTGTACACATCGGCAGTTTCTAGTTCCGTGTCACATTGCAGCCGGGAGAACTCATCTCCTCTTTGTAACAAGTATCCTTAAAGTGGAATTTTGAAATGAACTTTACAGATTCTATGTACTTACCTTAGTGCCGTGGTGTGTCATGACATAAGATTCGGTAGTAGATACATTAAACTTTTTTTTTGTAAATTTTCACGTGTTGTTATTATTGAACGAGCGAAGCGAGTTCTCCGAGCCTAGGTACTTGGAAGAATCGGCACTTGTATCTATGTATTATGTATGTTTGTCCGATGAAAACTCCCTAACCGTTAATCCGATCTTCATGAAATTTGGTATGGGAGTAGATAGTATTGGTACAATTTGTAGGTAAGGTTAACTTGATATACTAACAGGTATGTAGTATACTGTACGTTGCTTAGTCTTATTCAAGGGTTTTTACGATGATGTGTAGGAAATTACCTCGAGATGAAACTTAAAAAATATATAATGGAAAATATCGGACTGAAAAAGGTGTCATCGCGAGGTCTCAGTTCTGGGCGAACCACTAGTAGTTTTAATTTAAAACCTTATCAATCTCCAAGTAGGTATAGGTTATAACACAAATTATTAAATTAAAGTGTCTACCTACCTATAAAATTATCGTTTTATAAACACGATGCGACTTTATTGTGAGGCTGTCGCTATAAGAAACAAATACAATTTCCTCGTAATTTCCGCCTGATCTTATCTGGACATGACGACGGCATCGTCGGCTTAGCATTCTACTGACTTCGAAACTCAGGAAGTACACACAATTTCATTCTATCTTACTTATTTTAGTGAGAACTGATGCCTCTCCTAACTTAATCCTTGTTGATAGTAAGAAAGGGTCCAAGCGTTTCGGTACCTAACTAGGCATTACTTAGTCTGAAGGTAGCTTAGTTGAAGTGGCCCTGCCTTCTTTTGAACACAAAGGGAATATCTTGAAGTTTATTTTATTCACAGAGTATTACAAAATATTCAGGTAAAGTAGATAGTCATCATTTCTAGCACTATAAACTCACAAAGCTTTATATTTTTTTTGTTAGTAGTAGAACTTCTTGTGAAAGAGTTCGTCCGGGGAAGTACTACCACCGTACCTATTTCTGCCGCCAAGCAGTTGGTGTTCGCATTGCTGTTTTGGTTTGAAGGGTACGGGTGCCAGTGAAATTACAGGCACATGAGACTTTTCATCTTTATGTCTCAGGGTCGGCAGCGCGCGCGTGATGCCTTTGGTGTTGCAGGCGTCCATAAGCTACGATAACTGCTTTCCGTGGGCAGTTTTTCAGGTGGGCCGTATGCTTGTTTGCTTGCCAAGTAGTATAACAAAAAAAATATATATATATATATTTGGTTTCAATTTTAAGTTCATACTTTTAGTCGTTCCTGAGAAAAAGGGTCTTGTTCTTGACAGACAGACAGACAACATAGTTATTCTATAAGGGTTCCGTTTTCTTGTTGAGGTACGTAACCCTAACAATGAGGAGTTTTTACTTTTTTACCCCAAATGGGATGGTGAACTTTGTTGGAATAACTTTTAATTTAAAAAACCGACTTCCACCATTGTATTCGACTAAATATTTGGATAAAAAAAATGATGAAAGAACCATAGTGGTGAAAGGATTATGATACTTTCTGAATGCAAATGCTTGGTTTGTTGCTGAAAATATCAAAATCGCCATATGTATACCTACAATATTTGAGGAGTTCCCTCCCTCAATTCCTCATGGATTCCATCATCAGAACTGGATTCTGAAAAAATGGGACCAATCTGGAAGTATATCTATTCAATTAAAAAAAGAATTTTCCAAATCGGTTCATAAACGCCGGAGATATGAGGTGACAAACACAAAAAAAAAAAAAATACAACCGTATTGAGAACCTCCTCCTTTTTTGTGAAGTCGGTTAAAAAGTGGCTGAAACTCGAAAAGCATATGCACTCTGAGGATTTCAAAATAATATACACTAGCCTTTTTATTTCTGTGTGTTAGAACTATTTTTTTTAAGCTATCAAGAATAATAATATATCTATCTTTAAACTCGTTGGGGTTGTATGCGCCTATCAGGTTTAATGCATGGGATTTTTGTGTGATGCCTTTTGTTTGAATGCACCTAGCGGAGAATAACCGGACTGAAATACGGTACTGAAGGTGATGGTACCTACAGAGTTTAAAAATGTAAGGATCAAAATTAAATAAAAACAATTCCTGTGAACGTATCTTAAAACCCTGTATTAAAATAAACGTTAGCGGTGTCTAAATATTTTATTTTCAAAATGCCATCTAATATTTTCATACATCGCAATTAAATACTACAAATTACACTCATCGTTTCTAGTTGATATAAAATTCAATCGGCAATGTCGTACCATGTTATTATAAGGACAAAATACTCGTAACAACTGCATTTTGATATAATATTCTCACGCCAATTATGAACGAGGAATTATTTTATGTTAGGTAAGTCTAATAAATCTCAGACCTCCGAGAACGATAGACTAGTCTCCATCAGATATGTTTCCGAAAATAAATCAATTGCTACAGTTACTAGAAGACCCAGAGCACCCCTGTCTCGGTCCAATTCTTCGTATGCAAAGCTTCGTTGGCCTCTGGCATCCAGACCTTAAACCTCTCAAACCACGACTCAAACTCATCTTCTTCTATATCATAATCGCTTTCTTCTTCTCCCAATACGTCAAATGTGTCATCCACTTCAACCCAGAATCCATAAAACTGATCCTACAATACGCCCCGTTCCACATAGGTATCGTGAAGGCTTGCCTCTTTCAGAAAGACTACAAATCCTGGGAAGAGTTAGTACAATTCATCAGCTCTGTGGAGCGCAAACATACTATAGAAAAGGACGCAGAATTGGACAGGATCACAAAGGACTACATACGATGGAGCAGACGAGTCACTTACTTCTTTGTCTTACTTGCTTTCTTCTCTAATATTACTATCTTTGCCGAGCCCTATCAGAAGAATCAGGTGACTGATAACGGGACAACCTACCTGTACCTATTTGATGGTTACACTTCTTTCCGAAGGGAGCCGCCAGGCTACTACTACAGCATGTTCATTCAAACGGTGTTTGGGTATATGGTGAGTATGTACGTCGTTGTATGGGATATGACGACGGTTACTATAATGATCTTCTTCGTCGGGCAGCTGCGTATATGCAGCCTTTTTTGTTCTCGTGTGATAGACGTGCAGAATGCAGCAAACAGCCAGAGAAATATTGCTAAATGCCATGAGTTCCACACAATGCTGGTGATGTATCAGAAGAAGTTCAATACATTGATATCTACAGTGATGTTCTTATATTTGGTCATAATATCGGTGAATCTTGGAGTTTGCATCATACAAATCGCTGAAGTAAGTACCGGTAAGCTTGTAAATTAAGATATTTTTCTGCCTGGTACCGCTGCTTAGCTTCTTTTGTTTTCTTTTTCAGTTAGAAGATGACTTGCCTACTCTAGTGTCCAGTTGTGTCTACATAATCGCTTGCCTGATCCAGCTACTTCTATTCTACTGGCACGGCAACGAAGTTATTGTAGAGGTATGAATGATAACAATTATAATGGTGTATGGGATAAGTTATTACAATGCAGCAATAACTTATCCCATACACCATTATAATAACTGCTAACTGCAAAGAGTGACTCACATCATAATACTGTACAGTGGTAGAATTTGTAGGTACATGCTAGAGTCCACTGACCTTCTACTTCGTCTTTCTTGTGGTGGAAATGAATCACTATCGTGAGTTCTTGATTGGTTTCAAAGTAATTAATCTTTTACTTAATGCTGAAAAACGAAATGCATCAAATTCACTTTGCTTGATGCTGTAAAACATTAGGTACCTCCAATCTTAAATTCATATCCGTTTAAAAAAATGTTTGCTAAAAATGCATGGATCGTTTTGTTCACAAAAAGATATTATATCTTAGCCGGATTTCAGTTAGGACGTAGTGAAAATTTGTTCACGGTGTAGTTATTGAAAATACAATATTCCAAGGTCAAAATTGGATCCCTAAATTGAAGAACATGAGTGACGTTTGATCGTCAGAAACTGAATTTTTAGAACATTATTTTATTTGTGATTTCTACCACGACGACGACGACGATGGAATTGGACTCCAAATATATAAAAATCAAATTCTTAACCGATTCTCTGACGTTAAGTCTAAACCGCTGGTCCTAGAGACAGGAAATTTGAAGGGTGTATTCCGTTTACGGTGTAGGGGTGTATTTAGAAAGGAATTTGGCAAATTCCTCCTCTAAGGGGCCCAAAAAGGGCTTTTAATGTAAAACAAAAATGTTTTGTATTTTGGAAACCGTAGTAGACGCTTGAAATTTAACATAAAGAATCCTTAATCAAAATGAACACACATCTTCATTTATGAGAGCGTGATCTAAAATTTTCTTGACATAATACATTGGATCGTTTTGTTTGCAAACTTTATACGTTTTAGCCAGACTACAGTGGATTTAAACGTAGAAAAAGTTCGTTTCACGTTTTTAGATGTTGTGATTAAAATATTGGCAGAAACCAGAGGTCAAAATTGGACCCCTAAATAGGAAAAATTGAGTGTGATGTTGTTTTAAAGACCAAAATTAAATTTTTAGAAAAGTTTTTTTGTTTTTTTGGGTTAACAATAACCTTAATGATTAGATACCATTAGTCTGATGTTGGTATTGGAAGGTGTTTAACTGAACCCCTCAACTATTTGCAATGGATTTATCGTGTTTGGGCTCATTTGAATTGTTTTTGGTTATATTTAGTGGTAGATTAGTACCATGGTCTGCTGATGAACCCTGTTGGTGTTCAACGGAAATTCGCCTTCGGACGATGCACCATTGAGTAGTACCATTGATCTTCAATGGATAACAGTAGAATTGGTAGTGTTTGGGCTCATTTAAATTGTGTTTGTGATACAGTTGATAAAATTATCCTTGACAGGCTGGATGATGAAGCGAGTAGGGCCAGTATAATATACCTACGTACATTTAAATATACAAATGCGTAATATCATAATATTTGGTAGACGCAAAGTCATTGGTAAATACTGGTTATCTTAGGTAGAAACTGGATTTCTGGTGTTTATGTAACATAAACATTTAAATTGTATTTTGTATTATTATTTTTGTAATTTTAGATGGTTAGGCATTCAAAATATTATTTTATTCATTCAAAACAATAGTGTCAGGAGTAAATGCTAATAGCATTATCTACAAGTCATCCTGGGTTTGCGAAAATATTACGAGGCGTGATTAGGATGAAAAATCCTAAGTTTGTGGTTATTTCAAGTAAAATTAGTTTCTGTTTTGAAACCAAAAATCTCTCTCTCGTCATTCTCAATGCAAAAGTCTGATGGAGTATTATTTCTTTTCATTTCGGTTGTTAACATTCCTATGGAATGGAGCCTGGATCAAAACATCTACTTCGACTAAAATCTTAAAAGATAGTCGTACCATCCTAAAAAATTCTGATTCTGAAATATTATCTTTGTTTCCATGCTACGCTGTGCGTTGGCGTAGCTGTGCGTAGCAGTGCTACTACGTGCGTAGCAAAAGCCTACGCACGTCACTTGTAGCTTTCATCCAAGACATAAAATACATAAAAGAGAAACATTGTATGCTGATTTGGATCGTACTCTCACGCTTAAACGGCTGGGCCAATTTTTATGAAATTTGGTACACAGATAGATTAAAACCTAGATTAAAATATATAATACTTTTTATCCCGAAATTAGTTCCCTCGGGAGAATAACAGAGTATCACACAGTAACTATTATCTACAAAAGAGTCATCGTGTAGCTCCGCAGGGCTATTCTCTATCTCGCGACAGGTTTACAACAGGCGTCAATTGTTCAAAACGGTAACTCTTGTATGAGAAAAGCGATGTTTGACAGCCATGATCGCACAATTTACGCCTGTTGCAAATCTGTCACGAGATAGATAACTTCTCATTAAAAAACCGACTACCGCATTGAATTCGGCTATCTGCATATCTTTATTTGCTAAAGGCATACAAAACAATAACTTGTAGCTGAAAATACCAAAATTGTAAATGTATGCCTATAACATTTGAGGAGTTCTTTCAATTCCTCATGGATTCCATCATCAGAACTGGGTTTTGAAAAAAATCTGGAAGTATATTCAAATAAAAAAATAATTTTCCAAATCGGTTCATAAACGACCGAGACAAAAGCTAACAAACATTAAAAAAAAATACAACCGAATTGAGAACTTTTCCTTTTTGTGAAGTCGGTTAAAAAGAGTCATCGCTTAGCTCCGTAGGGCTATTCTCTATCTCTCAACAGATTCACAACAGGCGTCAA